>OY744530.1:12489990-12694990 GCA_963556195.1 Sepiola atlantica | reverse complement strand
ATGCAAATATTGTTAAACATGACATAATTCTCAGCTTGATTTTACTTTTTTTATATTTAAAATTTTTCTAATGATCTATTTTGTGTCAAAATCAAAAAAAAAAAAATATATGTTCCATATGCATCATGAACGTTTTCGATTCTTCGTCGAATCATGTTCATGTAAGAAAAACAAATGAACATAAAAGCTGGAAAGAAGAAGAGAATTTCAAAAAGAAGCTGAGAACGCACACGTGAAGTTAGTTAGACATCAAAAGAATGAACGAGTGCAGTTCCAAGAGAGACGTGAACAATTTAAATTCCGGGACACCAGAATTAGTGTTACAGAATGAATTGTATTACGTTAAGCATTTTAAAAAGTTGTTACTGGTTTCATACGTAATATTATTAGTTGTATGTTGCTGGGTTTTAATAAAGATTGCCTTGAGTATTTAATTTTTTTTAATTGGTTTCAGAATGTATTATTTTCGTGTTATTAACTAAAATGTGTCTTAAATCAGAAAGGGAGTTATATTTATGTAATTTTTTTTTTGATTTTGACACAAAAGAGATCATTAGAAAAAAATAAAAAAGGTATAATAAAACAGTAGAATTCTTTTATGTTTAACAATGTTTGCATAAATGAAAGAATGCTGCCTACATACACACAATATATATATATATATATATATATATATATATATATATATATATATATATATAGATATATATGTATGTATGTATGTATGTATGTAAATTAAACTGTTTCTTAGTTATTAACGTTTTATCATCTTTCCATTCTGACCTCATGTGTACTCAAGAAAAAACAACATGTCGACCACATGTCTTGAAAAAACAAAAAAAAAACATAAAAACCGGATATAAAACATTCCAATTATTCAGTATCATGAGAAGTGTTTTGCGATATGTATCATATCATGGCATAACATGTATCATATCATGGCATAATATGTATCATATTGTGACATAACTATATACTTACAGAAGTGGCAATTACATTTTCGAGGCTTCAGATATTTCCCCTACAGACATTTGGCCAAATAAATAAAGTTATTTTTTAAATTTTGAAACATTTTCAAAGTAGAAAGGGGGGACGTTCCTTTTAAGATCATGGAATTTATTCGAACGGCAAGAGGAGGATTTGATTTGATTGTTTGGTTTAACGGCATGTCAACCCTTTTTATGTCAATAAGATTCAATTGAACGGTTGTTTTAAGATGCCTTCACAAAGTTCAGTTAGAGATTTTTTCAAATTTTTTTGTTTCCAACCTATATCTTGGCATATATCTTAATTTCTTTAAGAAATTTTATTATTTTATTTGGGTCAAATTTCATTACTTTATTTGGGTCAATCTTGATAAATAATTTATTTACATTGTCTATTTGGTTGGATTTTTTATGCATTAGGTCAAAATCCATACATTTCACTAGTATATCTACTACTGTAAGTCTTGTATCAATAGGAGGAAGAAAATAGTTGTTTAAAGGTTCATAAAAGAAACTGAATAGACGACTTATAACACCAAACGACTAACGAAAATTAATTAGGAGAATATTTTGTCATCCATGATATTAATAATATCTAAAAATGTACAGCTTCTTGCTTTCAAAGCCTACTGGCTGTGTGATAGAAATTTGATGCCATTCATTACAATATATACTGAATGAATTATCTCCCTTGGTCTCACACGCAAAAACATAGCTATCTATACATATTTATATTAAAACATACACACAACAGATATTATGATATTACGACTACGAGTTTTATGTTTCTGACTGTACATTTCATCACAGCTATGTGGAAGACTCCTCCATTATAAATTTACACAGATAAAGGCATTAATTAACAATGACAAACTTCTAGAGGTTTAACGTTTCACTATAGGCGATACTAACTAAGAATAACATAATATTTATTTCTGCTCGGATATGGCTGACAGAATGAGAACAATCTACACTCAGAGATAAAATAAAGGGTTCAGTTTGAAATTCTGCAACAAATGTTCGTGTTCAGCATAAAGATTTCCAAGTTAAAAAAAGTGCACCTGAAGAAGGTAGGAGGTTACATCGGCCGAAACGTTGTGAAAATAACCATGGTGAAAAAAGTAGTCCAAATAATCTGAATAATCCAAACTTGTTACAAGAATTGATGACACTCTATTAAGATTTGAATTGATATATGGAGATTTATCGCTCAACAACCGCCAGATTTTCTGCAAGTTAGAATTCTCATTGGAGGGCAGGAGCATTTTAGATTGTGTGCGTAATTAAGGAATAAAAATAAAAAGACATTTAATAGTGATTACGAAAACGAACTTTTGGAATTATTTTCAAGAGGGAAGAGATAATTAAAAAAAAAATAACATTTCGGTAATACCTGGTGTGGTATTTGTCGTGGGAGGGCATCTGCCTTTGACTGAAAAGAAAGTTTCTAAGAAATAGCAAATTCACATGCGGTCCCCAACTGCGTGTATATCCATCCCGGTCAGGGGAGATGACATACAGCACCTAGTGTCACCAATATGGTACTGGCCAGGCTCAACGTCGCTTAACTCTGGTGATCTAATGAGAACCGGCGTGTCAATGTGATTATTCTGTATATATAGGTATAACATGAGCAATGTATTTTGGATCCGTACAAAGAATTTCGAATGAGATCAAAATACCATTTCCCTAGAGAAGCCTTTTCCCATTAATACTAAATGGATACATTTTTATTTAAGTTTTTTTCCTGATGCATTCTCTTGTGACAAAAACCAAAATATTTCGCATTTCATCTCAACAGCTTATTCTGTAGTAATCATCAATTTATAAATCGATGTTTATGTCTTTTATTGTGTCTCATTAAGATGAAATCGATACATGCAGCAACAATGCAATTACACAACGGGTAGTTATATATTCAACACCTTTCATTCTAGTGTTCAATTTTTCGCCCTTGCTTCAAGTATTCTTTCCTTTCTTTAAAACTGCATTACTTATCTCATATTCCTGTGCAAGTACAACCCTATTAAACCGACGGAATGAGAAATGCATTTGACTGTCTTTGAAAACGCAACAAAAACTGGAATTATAAATTTGACATTATTGGCAAATTGCTCGATTAAGACTTACGTTCATTCTTTGGCTGACTTTGAAGTTATGGTAAAATGGAGAAATGAAAGGAGAAATGGTGCTTCCATTCCTTTGAGACAAATAAAGGACCAAAAAGCTCGGTTTGCATTGTGCTTTATGAGATGAAATTGTGAATTCCAGTGTTGCCCGGGTAGCAGAATTATGAAAATCAACAATGCGATTACGTTTCAGAATTTTTTAGATAAGAGTTGATAATTTGGATTATCTGGATTAATACTCTCATCTTAGATGTTATTTTTGCAACGTTTCAGCCGATGTAACCTCTGACTTTCTTCAAGTATGTCTTGTAAAACTCGGGAATCGTTATGTCAAACTCAAGAATCTGTACAGAATTTCGAACAGATTTTTCATTTAATCCACAAGAGTAGATTGTTCTCATTCTATCAGCCATTCTCGGGTATAATTATTTCTTAAGTAATTCTTAATATCACCCATACTGAGGATTGAACCTTCAACCTCCAGAAGACTGTACCTTAGAACTGACTATTACTTAGCACTTTATTTGTTGTGCTATCGGTCCGATGTATTAACAGTAACGCATGGACGCAGAAACAGTCAAACCTCTTTTGCGGAGCTGTGGTGCAACGGCTGTAAATGCTAAGTAATAATCAGTTCTAAGTGACATTCTTCTGAAGGTTGAAGGTTCAATCCTCAGTACAAGCGATTCTAAGAATATAATGAAGAATTACTTAAGACTTCTACCCGGTCATGGCTGACAGAACGAGAACCATCTATCCCTGTGGATTAAATAAAGCGGTCTATTCGAAATTCCATACATATTTCCGAGTTTGACAAGGTGTACCTAAAGTAGGTTGGAGATTACATCGGCTGAAACGTGAGAAAAACATTCATAATAAGAATAGTAGTCGGAATCATTCAAATAATCAAAATGGACAATAGTAGAATGTAAGAAAACTCTCATTAACTTGTTTGGAAAGAAGAAGAAGAATACAACTTAAATCACGTGCTCTCACAAATATTAATGGTTGATGCGTAATAGAAAACTTCTCACACCTATATCTCTACAACGTCACCATCCACCTATGCATGGAGTATTGTTGTCACATCTGGGCAGGTACACCATCCACCAGTCTATCCCTCTTAGACAAGGTCCAAAAAAAAAGTCACTAATCTAATAGGTCCCTCACTATCCACAAAGCTCTAACCCCAGTCCTATCGCTGCAATGTTTCATCCTTTTGCTTGTTTTACAAATACTTCAATGGAATGTGCTCCGATGAACTTACTGTTCTGGTGCTCCCTCAACGTAAATACACTAGACCAACCCGACAATCAGCTAAATCCCATCCATTCACTGTAGAAGTCCTCAGATGTTGGAGAGCCTTCTACTCCAATAGCTTCTTTCCTCGAGCTGCGGCCTTTGGAACTCCCACCCAGCTCCCTGTTTCCCCGACTGTACCGACATGCAAAGATTTAAAACTATTGTGAACAAGCATCTCGCTGCACAGCTCCCAATTCTCAGTAGCCCCTTAAGTCAACAGTGGCAACTTACCTTGTTCGGGGTGAACTTAGTTAAAAAACAAAATGTAAGTGTTAAAGACACGCTTAGATCTGATGACCTCAGACGAAGATTAAATCTGGATGGTATAGGGAGATGTGTGCAGAACAGGAGTGTTTATTGGTATGGTCATATTGAAAGAATGGATTAGAGTTCTTGGGTGAGTAGATGCAGAAAAGTTGAGGTAGCAGGGTTAGTTGGTAAGGAAAGGCCAAGGAAAACGTGGGAGGAAGTTAGAAGTATGGATTTGAGAGAAAGAGAGATAAATAAAGACCTGGCCAGAGATAGGTTCATTTGGAAGTCAATTTCAAAGAAGCCGTTCAACACATGTCAGCATGTAAAATGAACTTTAAACCGATGATGATCATCATGATGATGTACCTGTAGCGAAATTAACACAAATAAACTGATAACGCAATTCATACCAATAAATTATAAACGTTTTATTTACCAAACATCAGAAGTTATAGAGGATGTAAAGTTTGTACAACAGTAAACCGAATCCAGAAATATTTCGGTTGAAATATTTTCAGCACGTGTACAGCTCCTGCTAATGTATGGGTATGAACAGTTCCGTGTGTGTGTATGTCTCTCCCACGTGTTGTTTTCAGTAGTGCTTATTTGTCGTGGAGAGTCTGTACATTGTTCAAACTGCTATGCGTCATATTTTGTTGTGGTGACAATATGTTGATACAAGACTAGACTTCTGATCATTTGTGTCTTTCTTTTATATAGTGTGAGATCGGCTCCCAGCGAATTAGAACCAAATCTTTAACAGTTTATTTTATTGCTTTTGATTAAAACATATTTAAATTTAATATTTTACATGTGTGCACACATATCTATAGGCAACATAGAAATTTTAAGAGACGGGTTCACAGCACACAACACCATTTCACCTTTTAATAAGTTCAAGTGTCTAAGTCATTAATACGGTGGGGTGGGGGGGTAGTAGTGAAGATGATATCAGCTGAAGCGAGACTGATGGTTCCAAAGCACAATTTTATTAAGGATGTTGATAACCTTGATGTGGTCCTTTCTTTTGAATACCTGATTCTATCGAATATCCAATGTTGACCAAACCAGAATCATGCAGGTCAAAATATGATAACTTGTTGATTCATACACTTTGCATTTTTCTTCTAAACAGTCAAAGATATTTTGCTGTGGTAAAAAAGTGTGTGAAAATAGAGCTTCAACAACTGAAGTCATGGTCTTAGAATATTTTCAATTCTAAAATCACTGAATTTGCCTAGATGTTTGAAGTCTAAACAGTTCTCTGTCATTCTGTGTCCTTTAAATTTTATTAAAATTGGAAGTAAACATGTTTTGGTGGTAGGATTAGGTTTTCCTAAAGCTGCACAATAAATCAAAGCCCTATTTAAAAATCTCAGAAAAATTGATCTAATGGTTCTGAAGTTATAGTGCAAGCACAAATACCTAAAGTATCACCCATTTTATATATATATATATATATATATATATATATATATATATATATATATATATATAGGCAGCAAATCGTTATTTATGCCGGCATCATTGAAGACGACAGAGTTTTATCTGTTTGTTAATTCCATGTTAGCTTCTTGACACGTTGAGCGAGTTTTCTAATTTCAGGTGTTAGTTTAAACATTATGACTCTGAGCGTTGTTTAATCGGCCATCTCTCAAGCGCTTTCGATCTTTCGATCGTCATCAGGAGTCGTGTCTTATTTTTGTCTTACCTAACTTTATATAAATAGAGATGTAGGAGGCAAATTTATCTCCAAGGGAGATAATTGCTTGTGACAACAGAGGCACCATGATCACGTGATGACCCTCTTCAATCCCTACATGATCGTAAATCCAAAACGAGGTTAAGACTTTTTACACCACAGTATTTGGCCAAGATGAACGTTTGTCTGACATTTCTGTTTGTGCCTGCTCCACTGACACAATCTGAATGCTCTCCTCGGTGTATGCATGACATAACGTTTCCATGCATATATGCATCTGCATATTTTTTAAAATATTGCCAAAGATAGAACAATGTATAAAACCACTGCCAATATATAAATTCTACTTTGTGTATCCCTGGTCTCGATAACTGTCCTTATTGACTAAGCTAAGATGATGTCATCTGTAAAATAGGCAATTTTAAACAAAAACACTTTCAGAATATGAAACAATATAAAAAAAAGATAATCTAGATACGTGTTAGCCGTGAATATTATTAACTCTCTTTTGAATCTGATTATGAACAATTCTATATTTCGAAGAAGAATTCTTTATAAAAACAGATATGAAGAACACTTGTCTTTGGAATTTCCAATCAAATATTTTGAATCTGACATTATCTCTGATCGATTTCAAGGAAACCATTTTAGTTTTTTTTATAATTTTATAGTTGATTCATTTAAATATTCAAGATTGAATAAAATCAAAATGATTCTACATTTCATGGACTTTTATTGGTCATTTAGAACCCATCTTATTACCACAACTGTCAAGAAAGTTTCTTTCTTTCTCCCATGTGCCTACTATAAAACGAAATTTCCATGAACAGTTTCTTTCCAAGAACTTTTATCTGTTGAACACATTATCAAGAGACTGCTTTCCTGCAGACTACAACATGTTCTTCATTCCATTGACTTGTATACATTGATCATTTAGAAACTGTCTTCTACCACAACTGCAAAGAATTTCCCTTTCTTCCTCTGTGTGCTTACCATCCAACAAAATTTCCATGAACAGAGTTTCTATCCAAGAACTTCTCAACTGTGGAACACATTATCACGATACTGCTTCCCTGTAGACTACAACATGATCGTCTAATATCAACTGTTATAAACCGTCCTCACAAGTAACTAAATTTTATTCATTTCATTCATCATTTTCAACCCTCTCACAATATTCCTCATTCACCTGACAATCCGTCCATCTCATTCACCCTTATCCTCCGGTGGCTTTTAGCCTTGATAAGTGGTGACTCATAAGCAACAAAAAAAAACAATAAGAAGCTGATCTTCATATAATTAAAAGTTTATTTTCTAAATAGTTTTAATTTTATCCCTGAAGTGTTATAAAAGTTATAAAGATGACCTGATACGATGCAAGAATTGAATTCTCTGAAGTGTTTCAGAGAGTCACGGAACCAATTAACCTTTCATTCACTTCCACAAGCATCAAAATAATTGTATCCTTTGGAAATAATTAGAAGCAAATGTTAAAAGAACCCAAGGAATAAGATTCGCTTAGGCGTTTGGTTGTTTTGTTTTATGGCATATCACAATTTTCAGATTATTTAATGTCGAATCCAGTCATTTTGGTCAACGTTTTTATGCTTACAGTTTTTAATATCTTCAAATATTTATCATATTGCTTGGTTTCGTTGTTTTATTTTACGGCATATCAACCCTTTTTGGGTTATTTGATGCCGAATCAGGTCATTTTTGTAAAAGTTTTTAGGCTTAAAGTTCTTTATATCTTCAATATTTATCAAGAAAGAGGAAAAATGTTATTTTTGTTTTTGTCTTTGCAGAACAGAATTGAGTTTTGCAAAGGGAAAGGAAAAAAAACAATAACATCAATGTTTGGTGCATTTTTGGTCAGGAAGCCAGTATCTTAAGACAGACTTATCTGGTAGCACCAACGAATGAGATTCGGACTTTAGTTATTGTATTGGCATTTTTTCACCTAATTAAAAATATATATTTTAAATTTATATTACATAGGATCATCAGAAAATGAGTGCAAAGGGCACTGTGAGTAGCCAGATAAATACGAAGCTTTGATTGGCTGAATAAAACTATATGACATAGGATAGGAAAGAAGATTTGAAATAAGACAGTTGGCATGAGACAGAATGAAGAGGTGGCCAACCGGTGTACTATTATATATGAACATGGGTAAAGGAGTTCAAAGGAGTAATTAGGCAAAGAGAGTGGATAAATACAAAGATTTGATTGGCTGAATAGACTCATACATCATAGGGTAGGAAAGAAAATTTGAATAGGATAGGAGAGAAAATTTGAAAACAGTTGGTGAGAGGGAGAGAGCTAAGAGACGACAACATGGATGTGCACCCCCACCCCCGGTTCGGTCGCATAAATACGAAACAACTGCTTGTTAGTCATAAATATTGGTGTCAAAATAAAAACTGCAAAAGTAAACAAAATCTCAAAGTGAATAATGTAGTTATTTCTTGTTCTGAGGGCAGCTAGATAAATATGAAGCATTGATTGGCTGGATAGAACCATGTAGCATAATAGAAAATATTTAAAAGAAAGCAGTTGAACTACATCACTTGTTGGGTCACAAAAATAAAATGAAATGGTAAAATGTTCTGTGAGATTATGAAGCAATTGCCGGCTCATTAGAAATATTGGTGTCAAAATAAAATCTGCAAAAGTAAACTAAATTCCAGAGCAAATAATGGAGTTATTTGTTGTTATTTTCATTGCTTTCATTCTTGCAGCCACAAAAAGAGAAAAATACGATTTTTACAACTATTACTGTCACCACGGCTGAGAGTCGTCACTATCCAATGAGCCAACCACTAACAAGAGACGAACTGCTCTTTTCTGCCAATGAGAAAATTATTGTGCAAAAACTCCCCACACGATGATGTTACCGTCACATCTCTGCGGGCTTATATATATATATATATATATATATATATATATATATATATATATATTTATATATATATATATATATATGCTCTTGACTTTTTAATTTTAATCTTTAATTATATTATAGCTGAGTAACTCTTTTCGTATTTTTTAAATTTAAAAGTTCTTCTTTCCCTTTTCTTCCTTATCCCTTTTTATCTTTTAACTTTTTTTTTACAGAGAGGTGTTCTCCTTGATTATATATATATATATATATATATATATATATATATATATATATATATATAA
The DNA here is from genome assembly GCA_963556195.1 of Sepiola atlantica. Taxonomy (NCBI): domain Eukaryota; kingdom Metazoa; phylum Mollusca; class Cephalopoda; order Sepiida; family Sepiolidae; genus Sepiola; species Sepiola atlantica. Next base: position 12,685,433 of record OY744530.1, on the reverse strand, counting down.
TCCAGGGTTTCGAATCGTGTGACAAGTGGTGAATAGTCGTACTTCTATGCTGATGAGTCTTGATTGAAAAGAGACGAAACGTATACGTCCATAGATAAAATAAACAATAACAAATATATATATATATATATATATATATATATCTTTTGAATCAAAGGGAAAACAGTTTTAGTGGAGGGGTTGTTCCCATGGGTACCATTTTAATATTATTAAAATTTGCTGAAATTTTGGGAATACACATCATTTTTGGTTATTTAAATTTCATTTGAATCAAAGGGAAAACAGTTTTCAGTTGGGTGGGGGAGGAGCCTTCGGGAACTCCCAGCATTGAAGTGATATATTTCTATATAGCCTATGACCTTCACTGAGAGGTCAGTAGTCTACATGCCAATTTTCAAGCAATTCTGTTCAGGGGTTTGGGTGAACACAAGACACAAAGATCAAGTGGGCACACACACACAGAGTTACTATTTTATATATATAAATATATGTTGAGTTACTATTTTATATATATAAATATATGTATATACTCGAAGAATACCTGCCCCAGGTCGATTAAATTAATTCCTCGAACAGAACAGTTGGCATCAGTTTTACGTCCCATTACATAGATAAAAATTAAAATATAATGTTACTAAACCTTGTCTAGAATACTTATTCCAATTTTGATTAAAATTCATTACATGATTTTCATTCTAGAAACTTTCTACAATTTAAGGCTTATGCTTAAGAGGTCTTAGGAAGAAATTGAAATTCAGAGAATCTTGCTAAATTATTGTCTAATGACTATGGATCAAATTCAATGCAAATCTGAAATATTTGAATTTCAAATATGAGATTGCATCCATAGTAAGTCTCCTAAAATCCCTCTAAAATACTCTAAAGAAACTGAAATTTAAAGAATATTTATTAATTTATGACTAATGGCTATGGTTAAAATTTCACAAACATCGAAGGTAGTTGAATTTTCACAAAAGCTTCTCACCCCTCTTTGTCATATTTGCATTAAAATAAATTAAACTAAATATAGCCCACATTACTTACCCTTACGAAAATAGCTATGTTCCAAAATTCATAATTCATTAGCTTAAGAGTGAATGCTATACATAGAATATATAAACATATGAACATCCCTAACTTTATATATATATATATATTGTTGTTTCAGAAAGAATGGTAGCGCCGTTCTAAGTGCTTTCTAGTTATCTCCATGATGAAGTAATAATCAAATCAAGACAAAGCTCACAACTTGGAAGCAATCATTCCGGATATGAAAGACAATTTGGTAAAATTCCTTAATACGGAGCGATTCCGTAAGCTACAGACAAAACGAAAATAACAGTTTCGAACAGCAAAAATAATGCATGCGAAGGGAACGATCTCCACTAATGCATAAGATTGGAACGAGTTGTAAATCTACTGAGTCTATTAGAAAAACGGAATTGAAGGATTCTCACTTTCAGTAATGACACAAGAGAGTTGGCCCATTTAGAGAGAGAATGGTAAAATATGATTAACAAGCAATGTCAGAGTGCAGCAAAGAGACAGAAGAATAAAAGTCTAGATTAATTAGGGTCTTCATGCCACCATACGAGTTACGTCGTCATATACAAAATGAACAAGAAAAGCAAAAAACAAGTCCCCAAAGCATTTACTGTATAGTAAACGAAGAATGTTTTTGATTAGCGTTGATGTGTCTTTTAGCGAGACATTTCGACAGTTCTCTTAGGGTTTCTGAATTTTTTAGATGAAGAGTGATAATTTGGATTATTTGGACTACTATTCTCATCTTCGTGATATTCACGTTAAACCTGCTGTGACCTATGACTTTTATCAATCACATCTTTGTGCTGAATGATATTTTATTGAGTTCTTTCCAAGAAATACAATGTTTAGCATACATGAACAAATGACATATATGATTGACACATGTTCAGGGTAAATGTAAAAATGACATATATGATTGACACAGGTTCAGAATAAATGTACAAATGACATATGATTGACACAGGTTTAGAATAAATGTACAAATGACATATGATTGACACATGTTCAGGATAAATGAACAAATGACATGTATAATTGACACATGTTCAGGATAAATGTACAAATGACATATGATTGACACATGTTCAGGATAAATGTACAAATGACATATTATTGACACATGTTCAGAATAAATGAACAAATAACATGTATGATTGACACATGTTCAGGATAAATGAACACATGACATATATGATTGACACATGTTCAGGATAAATGAACAGATGACATATATGATTGACACATGTTCAGGATAAATGTACAAATGACATATGATTGACACATGTTCAGGATAAATGAACAAATAACATATATTATTGACACATGTTCAGAATAAATGAACAAATAACATGTATGATTGACACATGTTCAGGATAAATGAACACATGACATATATGATTGACACATGTTCAGAATAAATGAACAAATGACATATGATTGACACATGTTCAGGATAAATGAACAGATGACATATGATTGACACATGTTCAGGATAAATGAACAAATGACATATGATTGACACATGTTCAGGATAAATGAACACATGACATATATGATTGACACATGTTCAGGATAAATGAACAGATGACATATGATTGACACATGTTCAGGATAAATGAACAAATGACATATGATTGACACATGTTCAGGATAAATGAACACATGACATATATGATTGACACATGTTCAGGATAAATGAACAGATGACATATGATTGACACATGTTCAGGATAAATGAACAAATGACATATGATTGACACATGTTCAGGATAAATGAACACATGACATATATGATTGACACATGTTCAGGATAAATGAACAGATGACATATGATTGACACATGTTCAGGATAAATGAACAAATGACATATGATTGACACATGTTCAGGATAAATGAACACATGACATATATGATTGACACATGTTCAGAATAAATGAACAAATGACATATGATTGACACATGTTCAGGATAAATGAACAAATAACATATATTATTGACACATGTTCAGAATAAATGAACAAATAACATGTATGATTGACACATGTTCAGGATAAATGAACACATGACATATATGATTGACACATGTTCAGAATAAATGAACAAATGACATATGATTGACACATGTTCAGGATAAATGAACAGATGACATATGATTGACACATGTTCAGGATAAATGAACAAATAACATATATTATTGACACATGTTCAGAATAAATGAACAAATAACATGTATGATTGACACATGTTCAGGATAAATGAACACATGACATATATGATTGACACATGTTCAGAATAAATGAACAAATGACATATGATTGACACATGTTCAGGATAAATGAACAAATGACATATGATTGACACATGTTCAGGATAAATGAACAGATGACATATATGATTGACACATGTTCAGGATAAATGAACAGATGACATATATGATTGACACAGGTTCAGAATAAATGTACAAATGACATGGAAGATAAATGTATAAGTAACAACAGAAGAAATAAATCTACTTACATAACAAATGTAGATATAGAAATAGTTAAATATGCACAGTGCTGCATGTTTAGTGGGGTGCATAGTTGCAATACATGCAACCGATGGGCCTGCAATGAGACGAATATTTAGTTAAGAGGAGAGAGACCAACTAAGAAATGGCTGACGTCTTTGAAATACTAATGTCCTCTTGTATATGCGGTTCAATGCTGTGATTATGACCTACTTGATATTTTCCAAAACTAATGTTCATACCAGATGGTGGAAAACCTCATGGTCAGTCAGTTTTTATGCCCATAGATTAACAGCTGATAACCTCGAGTGGTCTCGTGGTCCAAGTGATACTTATATATATTTCAGCAGAGGTTCAGTTGGGGGGTCTGTGGTTCTCAGGGATAGATGGCTTGTTTGTGTTCGGTTAGACTTATGTTTTGATTCGGTCAGGTTCAGATTTCTGATTGCAAGTCTGTCGTTCGGTGGAGAAGTTTCATTGTAATTTCACAAAATAAAACTTTGTTACTTGTTATAGAACAAGACAACAAGTGGACGATCATGGTCTGTGCAGTGAACTCACACAGACGCACATTCACAATATGCAAATTAATTTGTTGAACAGTTATATACATGATTAGACAGATTTATCATTTAATCTTTTACTATCATACTAATACGTTAGCCTTTTTTGATTTTCTCTTAATTGGTTTTGTTCTTGGCTGTTGATATTATCTTCTAAACATTTAAGAACATTGCTGTTAACTTCTACTTTCCACTTGGAGAACTCATGCGGTTTGATACTGTGTATGGTCCTTATCATTACCGAGACTTCATACGTGGATGTCTTCTCATCTCGTTTATGATAGCCACTATGTTGTTCGTCAGTGGTGATGGGTACGGCGGACTATTGGAGAAGCTGAAAAACTTATTAAAAAGGGCTCTTTCTAGCTGAACAAAATTCCACCGTGCTTGAAATGAATCAACTCCATTATCTTTAGTAGTTACACCATGAACAAATATTTGAAGATATGAAGCACTTAAAACATAAAATCTTTTACTCAAATGACCTGATTCACCATTAAATGACCTAGAAAGGGTTGATATCTCATAAAACAAATAACAAAATAACTACTCTCACCTAAAATCCTATCTTCCATTGATACGAAATTCTCTCAATACAGCAAAAAGAAATAAAACATTCAAAATTACTAAAAACAAAATAAACATTTATACAAGTGAACATTGTTTTTATTTATTAAATAAAATCGATTCATAGAAATATTTTCCCATTGATCGAACAATATTTTTGAAATAAGTTAGTATGTATGTTCCAACGAAATTTTTCTATGTGAAGACAAATTATAGTGTGTATATGTATATATATATATATATATATATATGTGTGTGTATATATATATATACACATTATATATATGTGTATACATGGACGGCGGCACCGGGGTGCAGGGGGGCTCAATCCCCCTCACTTTGTGACTTGGCCCCCCCCCCTATTTTACGGTCATCAATAATTAAGTTAATATGCATGTGTTTAATTTTATCTAATTAGCTCATCTATTAATTGATTGTTGGTCCTATATTGTCATCATTACAATATAAGACCAACAATCAATTTTATCTAAAATTTGGCGAAAACCAAGCGAAATGGGTGAGTTTTTGTTAAAGGTCCCTATTCTATAGGTATATTTACGGACTTTCATTTTCTTCTAGAAAAAATTGACACCCGAAGCAAAACACGTGAAACTTTAAACGGATTTGGGCATTTCTTTAGTTTAGCTGTGAATCACAATTTATTTGCTTTCCTTTTTTGAAGACAGCGGCAGACAATCAACCGGAATAACAGAATTAGTAGTTTTTATACAAAATTTTCTTCTTCTTTTCTTTTTGTTTTTGTATATAAAGTAGAGAGGATTTTTCCCCTGTACATATTTGCTTAATAGGAAAATAACCCCATCCATCACAGGCTACTAAACTCACCAATTCATTACGCTTATTCACTCGAGCGTGTTATAGTAAATTTTTATTATTTTTCACCAACAAACACTAAATATTACATTTGGCCCACCATCTACGACTCTCCGCCAAACCAACTCCATATAGGTGGTAGCAAAAACTTTTCTCCGTAACCATTCTGTACTGTCACTCCACTCATCGACACCGGGAACTAATAAACACAGTTTAATTTTCACAAAAGACTCCGTTCTTATTTATTATTTGCCTGGTATTAATTTACTACATAATATAAAGCAATACGCAAAGACCGCTCCCGTTCAATCCGATGATTTTCCGCGAATATCAGATTACGTTATTTCTATTTCTACCTATGACTTCTATATTTATATTCATTCCGGAATTAATTTGATGGTAGCTCGGGATTATCATAATCCATGGTTTAGCCTTCTCATCGACGAAGGCAATTCTGAGATGAAGTATTATCTCTATGCCCAAGGTTTTCAATGCTTCCACATGCACACATTTGTTTGTGACAGACTGGGTGATAGTCAGGATGATGTTGGTGTTACTCATGAACGTTTCAAAATTTTCGCGATCAACGCTGTTACAGATGAGAGAACATCCGTAACATCCGTAAAAGCGATTTTGAGAGCTGAAAAATCTGTTGCAAATTATGTAGATCTATATATACAGAAATTATGTAGATCTATATATACAGAAATTATGTAGATCTATATATACAGAAATTATGTAGATCTATATATACAGAAATTATGTAGATCTATATATACACAAAGGAATAAAAAAAACTCTTTTAGTTAGTGTTCTATCTCCTTCTAGGAGAAAGAGCGATTTCTTACCTTTTTAGGCAGTTGTAAGTGGCAACAAGTCTAATCTACTTGTGCGAAAAATGTCATGATGCAGAGTAAGCTGCTTTTAGGAAACACAGCTCACACTTGATGCTTGAATAATATTTTTGTTTTGTCTTTATGTGTTTATATATATATATATATATATATATATATATATATATATATAGTTGAAGTTTAGTTACGAGTAGTGTTGGAACTATTAATCGGAATCGGAAATCGTAAAAATCCAAACCTTTTGGAATATCGATATCGGAATCGGACAAATTTGTGCCTATTTACCGATGCCAAAAATTTCCTTTAATTGTTTGTTGTTTTAACTTAATTTTCCATTGCTGATACTAATGATAAAATGATAAATATATTTATTGATTTTAAACTACCAGTAAAACTAAAATCTATAGATCAACCGCCACAAGTGTATTTTTACGTTTCCGAAAATATATGCACATATTACATGGGGTTTTACGGTAATCAGAAAATTAAAAAAGAAACAAAAAACAACTCTATCGCTAAATATTTAGAGATTTTAAAGAATCGGAATCTGTAATTGTATCGGAATCGGGAATTTAGAACAGAATCAATAAAAATATTGCAATCGTTCTATCACTAGTTACGAGTTTAATCCGAATCAAAATCTCAATTTAATAACAAATTATATGAACTATAAATATATATCAAATGTCATATTTCCGACTTGAGAGTTTAATGTATTTAATGTGTTTAATGTGTTTAATGTATTTAATGTATTTAATTTGTTTAATGTATTTAATGTGTTTAATGTGCTGAGTAAACATTTAAGAAAAAAGAATAACAAAACTTAACACATCGTAGACAATTTATTTCAACCTTAACTGGTTTCTTTCAGGTCTAAAAAAGACCAGTTACGGTCGAAATAAATTATTGTCTGGTATATGTTAAGTTTTGTTATTCGCATATTATATATATATATATATATATATATATATATATATATATACATATATATATATATATATATATATATATATATATATATAAAGTATTACAATCAGGGTTATATCATTCTATGATTTTATTTCGGAAGAACCACATGTTGCTATATCTAACTTCTCATTTTCCATGAAGGTGAAAAGAAGACAAATCTGAAGGCATTCTAGAAAAAACTTCTAACAAATGGCAAATGGTCGATCACATATTTCAAATCGTCTGATACAAAAAGTCTAACACAGGAAAAATCCAGCAAAAAACAGTAAAAACCGGACCAGTTAAAAAAAAACAAAAAAAACAACAAAAAAAAACAGTAATAATGTTCAAAATATTGTAAAAAAGTTAAGAGTAATTTACAAAATCAAAGGTTCGAAAATCAGAAAACATTGAAATACACGATTAACCTCCATTACGGTGAAAAAAAATCAATATATTTGAAAATTTAAGAAACCAGTTAACAAACGCGTGAATTTATATCAATAAATGAAATTTATTAATCATTTTTTAATATATTTTATAAATCCATGAAGAAAAAAAATATATACTGTCTGTTTCCATGATTAAGTTTTGTTAAACCGAAAATTCGGATTTATAAAATATATATATAAAAAAGTGATTAATAAATTTAATTTATTGATATAAATTCACGCGTCTGTTGACTGGTTTCTCAAATTTTCAAATATATCTCTTAACGACGTTTTCAATGCTGTAGTAACACTCTTATTATATATATATATATATATATATATATATATATATATATATATATATTTATTAAATAAAATCTTAATTTCTACTTTGTGATAAATGAGAATTTTAATGGCCATTGCTCGTTAGTTGTTTTTCTTTTTGATTCGATTGTCATTAATGCGCAAATGCTGTCACATATTTTGTACAACCATTAAACGCGACACCTTAATGAGATTTTACCATTTATTTTTAAACACAGAAAATTAAAAAAACACTTGTCCACACAAAATAAAAAAAAACAATGATAACATGTTGATGATGGATAATCGCTTTTCTGTGAATGAGAAGAACGTTTAATCTCGTGCTAATTCTGTTACGTGAAAGTGTCAAACATTGGCACCAAGTGATGCATGAATGAACAACTAGCCGCTAACCCTAACGTTGCTGTTGCATGTAAAGATCTAACGATTTTAAAATCATGTAGATGCAATGTTATTCATCCTTCCGAGCTAATGCACTTCAGCAGTGAGGTGCAGTCACAAAGTTCGACTTGACAAGAATATTAACCCTAATTCCACATCGCAGTTCCTCCCCACTTTTTGTCATATCGAGCAGATGATGAAAACTAACTCGAGCAATAATCCCTATTCTAATTCTCTCCTCTTTGGTGAAATGTAATCTTATATATTTATAATTTATACATGCATTTCAGCGAAAATAATAGGGTGCATAATTTATACCGTCGCAGACTATGGAGTCAGATATACCATGTTTAAATTCTAGCGGATCAATTGCAGTCACTTATGCACAAATACTGTTGGTAAAGGTGTGCTCCAGTAAATTAGTAAAAAAAATGACTGGTTTACAATAGCTACTGTTTAGAACATTAAATAACACAAAAAGGGTTGACCTAAATCAATAAATGCAAACGTTTTTCCACCTACCCTAACTATATCATCATTAAAAAGGTTTATGCATATTTAATTCTATGATAAAGCTTAATATATGTAATGCCGTATATATAGATATCTGCAAACACCTACAATCAGCTTTAGGCATTCCTAATTTGCATATTCATTTTTAAACAGTTTCTAATAAATTCATATTCTGTAATATATACATTTGTAATTTGAATTGTTATATATATATATATATATATATATATATATATATAATAGTTTCGTCGTTATTAAAATGTCTGTTGTCTTTGAGATGTTGAGTACAGATACTACACTTTGAAATATTTATTTGAAGAAGATATATTTAAAATTTACATTTTAAACAAATTAGGCACAAGGCCATCAAAAGTGTGGGGAAAAGAGTGGTCGTTGGTCATCCTTGGTCTAAAGTGATTAAAAATGTCTATACTACTCTTAACTAGAATCATCTCAGTCACCAGAATACCATATTTACTCTAGGGGGCCGTCCTACTTAAGACATACCCAAACTTGTTGGACATTTTATCTGTCAAAATCATATACAAAAATTCATTGGAACAGCATGGGGAATGGGGAAAAAAAAATTGGGTTAGTAAGACCCTCACAACCCTTTCTAAATAATAGACCGCCCACTGTTTTCTGGTTTGTGAGTCAATCTCTAAATGGGAGTGAGATCTAAGTGGGAGAAAAAGAAAACAAGGGACGGAGTTTGGAGAATGGGTTGTGTCCTTCCATAATAAATACACTTTGATAGAAGCCGAGCACAAAAAACAAAACAAAAAGAAAACACTTTGATCATAGCCAAAAGGCCAAGGAACTATAAAAAATAATGTTTTCATGATTAGGCATTTTTAAATGAATGGAAAAAAACTGATATGGATAGTGTAGTATCGGTTCTGTTGTCATAAGTCCGTCCTCTCAGGAATTACCTCCTCCTTTTTTAGGGGATGGGGGTAATCTTTCCAGATATTATATCCTCCTTTGAGAGAGGGATCATGTATCTGTTCTCTTGTATGTCATAAAACAGATAACCCAAATAAAAACGAAAAAAATAAAATGACTAATTTTAATTCAAACTTTCATTTCTTTTTATTCGTATGAGAGAGAGAGAAATAGAACCGATCAATGAATATCCAGGAAAAATACAGGAATCCATGCTATCAGAAATTAAACTACTATGGCACGACCAATGATAACTACAATACTGCAGCCATTTGTTGCATTTTTCATCCTAACAAATATTCATTGTGTGTAACAGTTGTCTGTCATGTTAACACGTCACTGTAGCAGTAATTTTTAGTGATGACCATGGTAGAAGTGTATAGAGTTCGTCGGCCTCTCTTTCTCTTTCTTCTATTTTCTTTGTAAAAGCCACTGTACTTGCCTCTCTCGTTCTTTCTTTTAGCTGTATTGTAATAGTTGTTAACAGCAAAAATACACATTAATTTTGATTTGTAATATTTTTTATTTGATTAATCTTTTCTTGAAATTATACAGTATCTTTAGAGGATATATCAATTGTTCTTGACATTGTAATACACTGTATTGGTCTTTCAACCACCCGTTCCCTATAAGAAAAAGGGGAAGTCCTCTGAAATGCGTCTGATCGTCCAAATTACCGAGAGCTGATTCTGCTAAGTCAACTTCTTGTTCGTGACGTCATTTCTTTAAACACGTTAGCTAAATTTCTAGTGAAATTTTTCTATTATGATATTTAGCACAATCGACGCCCAATATCGATACAATATTATCTCATCAAGAGACTAAGAAAAATGATCAAAAATGAATATAAAAATGATATTGCTCTGTAGAAAAGTGTATGAAAATAGAACTTACACAATGTTGCATGTAAATGACATCTTTTATCTGCATTGATAAAGAGTATTTTATTCATCTTAATTGGAAGAAAATGAGTTATGTGTATATAAATGAAATAAGACAACGTTAAATGGTGAATAAGTAATCATATATGTGATATGTGTTTGAATTTAAGTATGAAAATGAAAACATAATGTAAATGAAATTAAAAGACTCACCCAGTAGAATTATGGCACCATTTTCATATACCATGTTAAACAAATGTGGCAATTTAAGTGGACGATTAATCAACAGAGATGATTATCCAATGAAAAATAGTGGTGTTTATCGTGAACTTTCTCTTACTAAAAGAATCATTGGGTCGGAAAGAATTCATTAAATCTATTAGAATTGATGAACTCTGTTACGAATTTTTGTTTATGTAAAGAACAACAATTAAAAATTTCTGTAAATTACTGGCATGACACAATCAAATATCAATTTATCAGATGCAATGCTATGTAGGTCAAATGTCAAGAATCCGACTGACTTTTTGTTGTATATTAGATTTCGGGTTTTATATCTTAATGTCTAATGACGAGCCTCGCTGAAATATAAAGATGTCCTCTGTATTGCAAACAGAGTTGCTTCCCTTGTTTGTTCAGTATTTTCTTACCAAAATCTAAAGGATTTTCTTTTATACTTTTCAAAAGAAAGCTCAAATGATACAAGATATCTTCTAATGCCAAACAATGAAAACGAGACTTTCAAAGACAGATTGCTAAAGATGACAAGTCTGATACTGTCCAGGAAATAAACAAAAAAAAAACATTCATTTGTTCAAGAAAATATAAAGAAAAACAAAAATAATGGAAGAATAGACAGAAAAGGAAAAAAATAAGATTAATTTTTGCCAATTACAAAATCAATATAAATTGTTTTCCTAATTCTAAGACAAATTTGGGGATTTCAGAAATTACACTTTGATACTTTTGAAAACTTTTGTTTGAAAATAAGCTCAATTTCAGTTCATTCAAAAGTCTTGTTATTATGATTTCAATGCCCGACAAATATTGTTATTTAAATATTTTATTATTTGTTTACATAATACTATTAATTGATGGGCCCACTCTCAGAGGAAGACGTTCATGCGTGGTTGGAAAGCCACACACACTTCACAAGCTGAACCATTCATCATCCAGGCTCATACACGGTTAACAGAGAACTTCAGCTCGTCAACATTACATACTATGGTGAACTTCGCAAACTTTGTTCTCAATCCAGATAGTTGAGGTTGAGCAAATGTGGTGACCAGAAATCCTTCGTCCAGAAATTCATTTTTTGACCCCAACAATCTTGCATGATTTTGGCAGTGTGTGCCGGCACACTGTCTCGCTGAAAGATGTAAACTGCATTCTTGGTTATTTTTCTCACCCAAGGCAGGACTTTTGTGGCCAAGATATTTCTGTAGTCGACAGTGGTTAACTGTAAGCGATTTCGTATCATACACGCGCCATCTTCTTCCCACTTGAGGCCATGATTCCATGTATTATCACTTCGGACGAGTGCTTCGTTGTAGACGCCCTGGACAAAGCTAACAATGTGATCATTATGCTTGTTCTATGACATGACAATGTTGTATCCACTGTCGCTTAGTACTTTTTTGTCAGAATAGTTTGGATACCTAGAAACACATTTACTTCATTTAAATGGTGGCTAAATTATAATTACTCCAGAAAATTAGCCATTTTTGTTGAAGTATTATTAATTATTTTTACAAGTATATTTTTGTTACTCAATTCTTTATGGAAACCGGAAGGAAACGGTAATTAGTTCCCAAAACTCTTGATACTATCTTCACTGACTTGAAACTTTGGATTATCATTGCCACAAATATTTCATAGGCAGACATACGGGCTGTGACAGGAAAAGCGTGTAGGGGGGGGGGGGTGTGATAATACACTAAGAAACAGCAGTTAGCTTTGTTCAGCTGATAAACTATAAATAAATACACACATATATATATTTTTTTTCAAAGTTTTATTAAAACTATTATACAGAAACAATGTTTCTCAAGACGTGACCAGCTTCCTTTATTAAAAAAAAAGTGCCAACCAAGTGACATACATCCAAACCAGACTTTACTTTAAAAACTTGTGTCACGAACATCAGACGTATATTTTTCTGTCATAAGTAAAATACAACAAACAGTCTTACTTCGAAGAGGGCATATTTGCCGATAGTCTCAGCCTTTAAAATTACATTGTTGTGCTTTTCAAATTTCTATAAAAAAATATTATATGAAAACAATGTTTCTAAGATGTGACTAGCTTCCTATATATATATATATATATATATATATATAATATATATAGATATATATATATGTGTGTGTGTGTGTGTATTTTTAAAACTTCATAAGCGATACATTTATGAGTCTATTAGAGATATCCAGGTTTCGTTCGTCAGGTCACTGGAATTTTTTTTTTAATTCTTGTTTAAAATGGTCATGTGGAAAGAAGACTTCAGTCTTTTCCAAAATCAGACATCTAAGCAGGTGTCTGTAGGTTTTAAAATAACTAATTAATATATATATATATATATATATATATATATATATATATATACGGCATAATCACGTTGACACACCGGTTCCCGTTAGATCACCAAAGTTAAGCTACATTGAGCCTGGCCAGTACTAGATGGGTGACCATTTGAGAATACCAGGCACTGTATGTGGACACCTAACTATGGGCAAATAGTGACGCCAACCCGCAGTGCCTCGTGTGGTGACTATGGCAAAACCTTTGAGTTACAGTCACCAATAAGGTGTCTGAAACCAGGGAGGGGTTCCTCCTCCAGGAGTTATCAAAAGTCCTGATGATGATGATTTTCCTATATACATATATAGAATAGTTTTGTCAATATTAACAGTAATTAATTAATTAAAGTGATTTAATTTTTAAAAAATGATAAATTATTGAAACCATGTGCATTACTTTTCAAAGGACATGCTCAAAAATTACCTTTTCATATCTATATCTTTTAACACATTCAGTTTTATTCCTTATGCTTCTCTCTATATGCAGCAGTCATATCGTTAATTTAATCATAATTAATTCAAATAAATTAAAAACAAACAATAGATTACCAAAATATGTTCAAAATTTTAAATAAGGCTATACACAAATATACGTACGCCCACAATACCAGACCCCTCCCCTGCAAGGGGATTAATTTCTTTTACAAATTATTTATTTGTAATTCTCATCTGCCCTCTCCACAACCATCGACAAGAAAAATAAGTTTTAATTTTAAAACTTAGCTAATTTTTTTTATATACGTCATTTTTATAGCATAGTTTTACCTAAGCAAACAGCATTTTTAACTTACATTATTCCCGACATAGAATTTCTATGAATAAGTGAAAACATATTTTTATAACTAAATGTCTCCCCCTCTTCACTTTAAGAAAATGTTTTTCTTTATTTTAAGCAATTAATTTTTTAGTTTTTACATTTTCCGTGAAAAATAAATAACTTTTTTATTTGTAAAGTTTAATAACAATCTTACTGTTCAACGTTTATAAACTGCCTTTTCAGTTTTCTCATTGACAAATGAAAACAAAAGTTTAGTAGTACACGCCACTGATCTGTTCAAATTACCAACAAAACTAGATTCATATTTTGGTATAATTGTAAATTAACACCCTCTGATAAAGTAACCCCCAAAATAGATTCTACGTTTTTAGGCGATTACGTTTGAACACTCTAAGGGGTACAAGTTTCGTATATACATTTAACGTAAAATGATATCCCATTTTCGGGCCATCTAGGGCAGTTAACCAAATTCTTATTTTTTTGCTACAGAAGCTAATCCGCTGGATTATTGTTTTTTTTTTGGGGGGGGGGGGTCTACTTTTTTAGGCGATGATGTCTGGTTTTATGACCTTGCCACTCGGACTTACAGTTAGTGGTAAAAAGATTTGGTAAACTGACCTAAACAGGTAAAATGGCCCGGAAATTTATATATGAAGGTGTTAATCTGCAAATTTACTGATTTAAAAAAAAATCTTATACATTTTAACTATAAGTCTCTTTTTTCTTTTAATTTAAAGCATTTGATTTGTTTAGTTGTGTTTACCTTTGCCGTGAAAATTAAATAAATAATTTCTTTAAAATTAGCTAACTAATAAAATACCGTATTTTTAAGGTGTAAATAAAAGTATTAAAACTTTGGGTATAATTGTAGATTAACACCTTCAGCTAAATCACCCCCTCTCCCAAATGAGATTCTACATTTTTTAGGCGATTACATGTGAACACTTTGAAAAACCTAACGGAAAGAAGAAATAAACAAACAACAACAACGAAAGAATTATTATTATTTTAGAAATTTGAGTGGGGGGATCAGTTTCGTATATAAATTTAACGTTTGCTATGGGAGATAAGTTCTGTGCGTTATTTTTTTGGGGGTCTACATTTTTAGGCAATTACCTGTGGTTTTACAATCTTGCCAGTCGGATTTAGAGGTAGTGGTAAAAGAAAATTAGTTAACTGCCCTAAAAAGTTTGAATAGCCCGGAAATTGGGAATCATTGTAGATTAAATTTATATACGTCTATAAATAGACGTTGGACAAACAATCCTATAAATGTTATTGTGTTTATATAACAATACTTAATAACAAGCGGGAGTTTTTATTCTGACTATTTTCAAAGATTTCTAATTTTATTAGTAATTTTATCTTTAATATGTTCCGTGACTTAACACATCGATCGAAGGAATGTTAACGAAGCAGCATTCATCCTAGGCGGGTTGAACTGGTTTCCTTCGAAGGAGAAAGTTTCTTGGGAATATCAAATTCACAAGCTGTCCCATGTCGCATGTGTATCCCGGTCAGTTCTTGCAGGGAGGTGTCGGGGTTCTCTTACATACAGCATCGCCTGGTCACCCATCTGGTGGTGATCAGGCTTAACGTTGCTTAACTTTGGCGATCTAACGAGAACTGTTGTGTCAATGTGGTTATGCTGAAAGAATGTTAGTACACAATTAAAAGAATAATATTTCCACTTTTACCTGAGTGGAAGAACAAATAAATCGAAACATAAAAAAAAACCTTACTAAGTAGAAATCGATAGTCATAGCTGAACCATGAGGTGTGAGGACATACGGTTCAAGTAGTGAGCTAGAGAGTTTGGAAATGGGGAGGGAGGGGTTGTTTTGGTCATAGATTTTATGACAGTAACAGTTTTTGATTATAGACTTGTAAAGACTATGGTCAGAATTTTTGTAAAATTTAGGACTGTTAATTGTTAAACAAATCTGTAGGATGGAGGGGGGAATAAGTGATGTCGTTATGTGATTTATTAAATTCTGGTCATGTGATATCCTTGTTTTGGAGGAAATATGAAATCAGCATTTTTTTACCATTTTTATTTTAACTGTCTACCTGACGAGACTTGGCCATTTAGGCCCTAGTCGAAATATATATATATATATATATATATATATATATATATATATATATATATATATATATATATATATATATATATATATATATATATGCATTTGTGTAGAAATATATGTTTGCATGAATAAAAAAACCCAAAGTAAACATATATATATATATATATATATATATATATATATATATATATATATACTTGTCTTTGCCAATGTTTAAGCTCTATACAAAAAGGAGACTTCAGTCTTTTCCCAGGCCATTATCGGATGATTTATATTGAGAACACAAAGCAAAAAAGTTGCCACATAAAATAACCAATTTCTATCTCATTATTATGCGCCTTCCTCTGTCATTGTACTTATCAATATGCAATAACGCAAGGTGCTCTAATGCGGATAATGTCAGATTTTGATAAACATTTGCTTCTTATGGTTCAAAAGAGAGACATGATTTATTTCTGTCCACTTCTAAATCATTATGGCCTTTCCTCACTATTATTATTAGTATTATTATTATTATTATTATTATTATTATCATCATCATCATTGTAGTTGTTGCTGCTGGTTCTTTCAATATTTACATACAAAATGCGAGTCGTTTATTATAATCACTTTGAGAACGTGTGTCAGAACAAATGGCTGATAACATTAAGCAAAGAATATTACCTTCTGTATTATTTCAATCAATTTATATTTACCAGTACACAGTGCTTATGAACCCATTTGTGTGTATCAATTATTAGAAGTATACCTGTCCTGGGACGGGTAAAACAGTTTTGCACCACTTTTAGGTCTCCTTACCAAGATTAAAATCAAAATATGATACTACTAAACTTCATGTCTAGAATCCTTATTCCAAGTTGGATCAAAATCCATTACATGATATTCTTTCTAAAATTTAAAGTTTAAACTTAAGGGATCTTAAAGAGGAAATTGAAATTCAAGGAATCTTGTTTAATTGGTGTCTAATTACTATGAATCAAATTCAATGCCAATCTGAAATATTTGAATTTTCAAATGGAAGGTTGTACCCATATTATGCCCCCTAAAAACTCTTTAAAATACTCAAAACAAACAGAAATTTCGAGAATATTTATTAATTGATGTTTAATACCTATTATTCAAATTTCACAAAAATCGGAGGCATCTAAATTTTCATGAAGGGCTTCTTTGCCATCTTCACATAAAACTAAATTAAACTAAATATATTCCAGATTCCCCACCCTTACGCCTAGCAGCTGTGTTCTAAAATTTATAAATGATCAGTTAATTAGTTTATGAATGAACCCTTTACACAGAAATATATAAATGTATATACATACCTAACTTTATATGAATAGAGGCTAGATCACCAGTGATGGGTCAGGATACAGTCAGTGGCTGATTATATATGACCTCCTCCTACCCATTACGTGGGTTAAGCACTGTGGTAAATGAAATCGCCCGTTATCACTAGTAAAAGTGAATAGAGCACTGTTCAATCGCTGATATTGTTTATATAAATAGTAAGATTCGCACTTTCTTGCTGGTGCTGATAGCGCAGTGGATAGAAGATCGGACTGCCAATAAAACGATCGAGTTTTAATATTACCTTAAAGTCCTTGTCTGTCTAACCAGACTGAAGAGCTGTGATACAGTGAACTGGTCTGTGAATGACTATCTATGTTCCCACCCTCTCGTAGGTTGAGCATTGTGGTAAGTGAAATCGACAGTTCTCATTAATAATAATGCAAAGCTCTTCATAAAAGCGAATAGAGCACTCTTTGAAATATTTAAATTATTTTAATTTACATTTAACATATATGACACCCGGGCAACGCCAGGTAAATCAGCAAATTTATATATAATTGTAATTCGGTAGATTAAAAAAATCTACCAAATTGTAACATGAAAGCTCTGCTTAACATAATCTTTTAGCCATTGAGCTTATTTTTATTTGCAGTGCTTAATATATCCTGGGGATTCATAAGATCTAATTTGTTAATAAATACATTTAATATTATTTGATCTCCTGGGAATACTTTAATTGTTTTAGTTTTTAATATATATATATATATATATATATATATATATATATATATATTATTTAGCCTGACGATTCCCCCGGGGATGAAACACGGGAGCCTCTGTGTAGCTTGATTGTCATATATATTTTCATTGCTTACTATATATATATATATATATATATATATATATATAAATTTAAAAAAGTTCTGGTGAGGTTTTGTTCACAGGAGTTAACCCAGTTGATCCTTACTGTGTTTATATAATACAGCTCAAAAATAAATAGAGCTGTATATATATTTTTATCATTTTTATATTATTCATACAAACATTTTTGGCTACACATTTGCAAACATGTTTCAGTTCTAGCTGAGAATTAGCTGAACTTCGTCGAGCTGGTTTCTTAGTATTCTTTCATTTTCATCTGCCCCTTCATACTAAGAACTTGTCCTGACGAAGTTCAGCTGATTCCCAGCTAGAATTGAAACATATCTGTAAGTGCGTAGCCAAAAATGTTTGTATAAATAAAAAAATTATACTAAATATATATATATATATATATATATATATATATATATATATATATATATATAAAATATTTGTTGTTGTTTATATATATATATATGGGTGCAATCAGTCGATGAAAAATTACAAGCACACAAGTGAGTGAAAAAAAATAAATAAATGTATAACCTACTTATTTCGTTCTGGGGGTTTGGACGATTTTAGAAGTAAGGTAAATCCTAATTTCTTTTCGCTAGGATATTCAATAAGATCATTTTCGGAAAACCTTTTCCTTCCTCAAGCCTTCAATGAAATGTAAACAGAGTTTTTGAAAATGGTGAATTCAATTGAATGTTTTTGCATATTTATGAGAGAGAGAGAGAGGGAGAGAGAGAGATAGGATATCACGAGTAGAAATGTTTTAAAAAGCTATGCTACCTGACTTGATTATTTTGATATACAGAGGACTATCGGTTAATCCACTGATTAGAGTTACGTTTCAAATCAACTTTGTGATTGAAACTTTTTCAATCACAAGATAATAAACAAAAACAGTGATCATAGACGAACTCTTGGACCCCAGTTTGAGAAGGTGTCTTTTTTCTTTTTTCTTTTCTCTTTTTGTATAGAAAAGTGTATGACTTAAGCCTTAACCAGAATGTCTTATTACAAACATTTTTTAAATAGCAATCAAAAGTAATCGAAATAATCAAATATGTCTACTTTAAGAAAATGATGTTTCACAAGATTAATTCTACTGCTTCTGCGGTTTTCATGTTCCTATTTTAGGTCATGTAGAGTTTGTGTCTGTCTATAACTGAAACTATTTCACATTTCTCAAAGATTTTTAAAATCCACAACATTGAGAATTGTTGTCCTATTTTATTAGTAGTACTATCTACGTACACATTGATATGGATTTCATTTAAGAGTTAAGAAATATCTGACCCGTTGGGTCATCCATTCAACTCGGATTAGATTGCTACAATCAAGAAAAAATGAGTATGCAAAGCCAGTTAAAAAAAAATAGTAACAAAATCCAAAATTAGTCGCTTTTGTTTACTATATCCCTCGCCCCCTGCTACTGGTTAAATCGTATTTGTGTTATTTCCTTTTCTTTATAACAGACTATTCTAATCTTTGTATCCATTCACTCAATTGTTGATAAACAGAGAGAGAAAGAGATGTAAGGTAAAACACGGTGAGATAGTTGGAAAGTGATAGACCGAACTTTAAAGAGAGATGTTTCACTTTGTCAGTTAATTGCAAATTATGGCTAATTCGACGAAAATGGTAGTTTCTCAGGTTCAGGATTGAGTTTCTCAGGTTCAGGATTGAGTTTCTCAGGTTCAGGATTGAGTCAACATGACTCAATCCTGAACCTGAGAATCAAACATTGATTAACTCAGCTTTAGCATAATACTAGAAAAATACCTGTCCCAGGACAGGTAAAATTAATTCCCCGAACAGAACAGTTTTGCACCACTTTATGTCCCATTACGAAGATTAACATCAAGATATAATGATACAAAAACTTCTGTCTAGAATCCCTATTCTAATTTTGATCGAAATTCATTACATGAATTTGATTCTAGAAAATGTCTAAAATTTAAGGCTTAAGCTTAAGGGGTCTTAAGAAGGAATTGAAATTTGGGGAATCTTGCTTAATTGGTGTCTAATGAATATGGAGCAAATTTAATACAAATCTGAAAAAAATTGAATTTTCGAATGGAGTTTGTGCCCATAATATGCCCCCTAAAACCCTTTAAAATACTCCAAAGAAACTGATACTTGGGTAATATTTATTAATTGTATGTCTAATACATATTGTTAAAATTTCACATAAATCGGAGGAATCTGAATTTTCATTAAGGGATTCCACCCCATTTTTGTTCCATTTGCATTAAACTAAATTAAACTAAATATAGTCCATATTACCCACACTTATGCCTAGCATCTGTTCCAAAATTACTAATGATCGGTTCATTAGTTTAAAAGTTTATCCTGTTCAACGAAATTATATATATATATATATATATATATAACTTTTTATATATGCACCCTCTACTAAATGTTAACATGTACCAAACAAAATAATGTGTGTATATTACTCACTGTCTTACCTAGAATATACATTCAAAAATTCATAATGATCTGTTTATTAGTTTAGGAGATTATCTTATGCATATATATATATATATATATATATATATATATATATATATGATTAAGTTCAAATATATTGTTAACAAACTTAAAACCAACATTTCTTTTGTAAAAGAAAAATGAGTATTTGTAAAAAGAAAAAACTACATTTCCGATTCATTTGAGTATTTGTAAAAACAAAACGGTACTTCCGCAGTTTACGAACCGTGTTGAAATAATAACGTTATTATTTAGAAAAGCATTCTTAACATGGGGAGGGGGATTTTTTTTAAAAACTATTCTGTACTTTCACCCAAAAATGTATTAAACAAATGATGCCATAAAAGAGTTTAATTTTCTTATGTAAATTATAATAGAAAACACCTTCTGCCTTGTCACCGTCTTTCCGTCTGCGAAGCAGCAACCGGAACTAAATTTCGGCACCTCATCTTGAACATAACCATAGAGTCATATATATTTTACACAATAAATTCATAAATAATGGTAAAAAGAGGAATTAAGAGGGCATTTCTGGGAACTATCGGATGAAATATTTAAGATAATTTGATGTGTTAAATATTGAATTTGTATTGATGGTGCAAAAAGTGTTGAATTGAGAAGATAGCTAAAAAGTGAGATGCTTAAATCATCTGAACAAACAAATTAATCATAGAAAAAAACTGCTATTTAGGTGTTGGTTGGTTCCAACTGATTCTGTCATTATCATTATAGTGAAATGCCTAATAAAGTCTGGTACAAGGTTATAAAAATGAAGCTACCAATGATGAAATTAATTATATTCATAGATTTGTCAGAAGAAAAAAAAATCTTGGTAACCATTACTACATTAGATGCATTCTTAATTATCTATTCAGCCTAGTCTTGTATGAGGATTATCATAGAGTTATTAGAGAGGAATCAGTTACAATTCCAGACGGAGATGTTAAACATTCGATAATAGTTGTTGGTGCTTCTGCATTATAGCAACGAACAAAATTTCCTTCCTTAATTCTAGAAGAGTGAATCGAAGGGGAGATAATTCAATTTTTTTTTACGGGGACTTATAACGCAGAAGAAAAATCAAGTAAAATTGTAAGAAAACACATTAAAAAAAGGGTATTTAAAACGATTATATTCGAATTGTTTTTTTACAGGGAAACAACAGCACAGATTTGAAAGCAAGAGAATTTGTAAGAAAATTCATTGAAAAAAATGGTATTAAAAAGGAAATTAATTCGATTTAAGTAACTTTAACATCACATAAAATATAAATAAAATATAAATGTAATCGGATCAATTATCATCATTGATGGCATCAATCGAACATGACATTCTGATGATCGGTGATACCGTGAACCTGCAGTAAAGTTAAGCAAAGTATATTTCATTATTATTGTTGTCGGGAATAAATGTGGACTTCCTGTATACCCTTACTCCCATCCTGTAACCCCCTATTACCATTTTAAAATATTTTTTAAATAAAGTAAAACATACTTTTTTTTTCTTAGGCATATCGCATGCGAACGGAGACCTCATAATATTATTGTCAAAGAAATAAGTTTGAATTATCTCTTCATTCGATTAACTCTTCTAGAATTAAGGAAGAAAATGTTGTTTGTTGCTATAATGCAGAAGCACCTAGTTGTTACCTTAAGTGATTTATTTTCTATGTACAAGGACATGGTTCCATGGCAACCATCTAAACATCAAATCCCCTACAAAATAATGTGGCTTGCTGTTAAGAAAGTCCTTTGTTCTGCTAATTAGATATATTCAATTTTCGTAATGACATGCTTCAGTGCTAGTAACTTATCTGTCGGTTAGCAGTGACCAGGTATTGTAGCGGATAGAATGAGATTATCATTACTGCTCTATTGCTTTTATTTTTTTTCAAATGTGATTATAAATGCTACTTGGCTCTGTGGACGTGAGGTTCTGCACCTGAATGTATGTTCAGTTCTGTCTCCATGGGTTTTCGTTTGTTTTCAATTAGGGTTAAGACACTGGGCTATGGTTAGGGTTAAGACACTGGGTTAGGGTTAGAGTTAAGACACTAGGTTAGGGTTAAGACACTGGGTTAGGGTTAGAGTTAAGACACTAGGTTAGGGTTAAGACACTGGGTTAGGGTTAGAGTTAAGACACTAGGTTAGGGTTAAGACACTGGGCCAGAGATACAAGGACGAGACCTGACTTGATCTTGGTGATAATAGGCAACCCAGCCATCTTCCAGTATTAGAAAGGATGAGTGTGATACTCTTTCCACGACACATAGCCAATTCCATGCGTCCAAAACCAAAATATTGCACAAAGGCTTCTTGGTCTTCATCAGATTTACACATCTGAGCAAATCTGTTATGGTGGACGTGTTGGTTCTCTTGACTTGCATTCAAAGGCTTCATACGATTCAAATTGGTACATAATCTTGTCTTCATCATTTGATGTTTATTATAATATTAACTACATGATGTTTTCCTTGTCAAAAAGTGAAACGTTTTGAAACAAAGAGTTTAATGTAATGTAGCATTTACAGTCTGCCATAATAATAAAAAGTGAAGCAATTTCTACAGTTTAAAAAACAAAATTCTATATAAAATAGAGAAAAAAGCTAAACGTGTGCAATCATTTTATTTAGAACTAGCTGTGCCTACCCGACATTACCCGGGATCGGATAATGTAATTTTACCATATATATATATTTTTTTTTGGGGGGGGGGGGGGGGGGGCACATTTTTTAAATCAAGTAGACAATGAATAACATTTTTGGTTTTACTGCTTAATTATTTCAGCAAACTTTTGACTAGAAGCAATTCAAAAATAGTTTACAGAAACACACCAAGTTGTCACGCAATTCTTATTAATATAGAGGGGAGATATATGAATTATCTACCTTGCATTATTTGAACCATTATTTAAAATTATTGTCAACATAACAATCCTCATAGCTGTAATTTTTTTAAACTGAAGTGAAAGGCATTTTGGTATTGCACAGAACATGTTTAGAGTAAATGGAAATAACAAAATGGTTAGACAGAATCAAATATTAAGGTGTCAGATGCTATGCTATTTAGGTCTAAATTCTAAAATCCGCTTGACATAATTGTATATATTAGATTAGTTTACGTATGCATTTTAAATAAGAAAATAAAAACATTTACTTAACGATTATGAAAATAAAGAATTTAAACCTATGCTTTTACTATGCTGGATAAAGTCTGTTCTGTAATGAAGAGAACTATTGTCTCTTGATCCCCGCCAAAATCTTCATTAGAACTGCTATACAAGAAACTGTACGAATCTGTAAACAATGAAGTCAGATATCTGCTATTCTCAAGACAACACGGAGGCTTTTAACATTAATCCCATTTCTTTAGAGAAATGAGATAGCACATTTTGCCAAAATATATCGTGGCCGCTGTAGCCATGGCCATCCTGAAAGGTTAAATAGTTGTTCTGGTTTGGCACTGGCTTTTGTTCAATCTGTACTAGACGAAGAGATTCAAAGTAAGACACGACTGACCTCATCTCTTCTCGGTACCAAACCAGTGAAGCTCTCTAAGCAATTAGATTTTCCATACTAGCAACTCAAAAACTTACGGATATTTACAAATATAGACTTTAAAACAATTTTATTCCTGACTTGCTGGTTTTAGATGATTTTTTTTTCTCTTTGTTATTTAAGAAGGAAAACTTTTTTGTTATTCTTTTCTATTTTATTCCTGTTTTTTGTTGTTGTTGTTCTATTTCCATCTTTTTGTTGTTTCCAATCAATCTGTTTCCAGACATTTCTTAGAGAAATCCAACATCGAAGCAAGGACATATTTATTGAGTATTTGATTGGCGTAAAACTCACTGTCGATGGCTTTTAAAAACAGATACAACTATTGCATCAGTTAAAGTAAAGATACGAAAGAAAAGTAAGATATTTAAGAGAGAGAGAGAGAGTGAGAAAGTTTTTATAGGTTTTGTTTTTAATGGAAATCGCTCCAGACAAGGCATGAAGTCACTTGATGTAAGGAGCTAAAACACAAACATTATATCAAGGTCAAAAACTAGCTAACAATAAGTGGTAGATGAATAGATTCTGACCGAGAAAACAGAAATTATTCCCCCTTTGTCACAAACGTCACTCATGGAATGTGAGAGCTAAAGGACAAAATAAGGGAAGCGACAATTACGAGGCTGCCGAAAGTAAACCAAATGTCCACTTTCTACTTCCTGTTTACAGCATGTCAGCCATACTTAAGTCATTTTATACCGAAACCGTATATATGTTTTTTTGCATATACAGTTGTTTTGTAGATACATTTGAATTCGAAGAGATTTTTGTTTCATACAACCACTTGTATTCCAAAAGAGCCATCCATTTAGTACTGGTCAGGCTCAACGTCATTTAACTTTGGTGATCTTATGAGTACTGGTGGCTCAATGTGATTATAGCCTTATCAGCTATATATATATATTATATATAGATTATATAGATTATAGCCTTATCAGCTATATATATATATTATATATAGTTTATATAAATTATAGCCTTATCAGCTATATATATATATTATATATAGATTATATAGATTATAGCCTTATCAGCTATATATATATAGATTATATAGATTATAGCCCTATCAGCTATATATATATATTATATATAGATTATATAGATTATAGCCTTATCAGCTATATATATATATTATATATAGATTATAGCCTTATCAGCTATATATATATATTATATATAGATTATATAGATTATAGCCTTATCAGCTATAATGCAAAGTTCTTTCCCAAGGAAATAGAACACTGTTAAGAAAATTACTCTTGTTCTTAACGATAAATAGGAGGATTCATTTCTTTCCTATTTTATATGGTTGTCATGGCGGCTGCTTTGATTGGAGTGTTTGGATCTTGACAGTCAATGATGACTGTGGTCCGTGGTTCGAATCATACGATCGACGGAACAGTTGTATATATAGCCACACTGATGATTCTTGGTGAAGAGGAAACATATTATCAAAAATAATATTGATTAAAAAAAATAATTAAATATGTATTCTTCAGTTTGATTGACTTGCTTCATGAAAAAAAATTAAAAGAAAGATAAGAGAAAAAAAAAAGAAGATCCTGTTTTTAGCCATGTGTGCGGTGAAAAAACGAAAAATGTTACACATACTTTTTTTTTTACATATTTCACCCCAAACAAGGCAGGCCGTCACTGTAGACGTAAGGGGTTACTGAGAATTGGGGTGTAGGTTTTGGGTGTCATCCTAAGTTGGGAGGTGTGTAGCGAGATGTCTGTTCACATTAGTTTTAAACCTCTGCAGGTCAGTAGAGTCGGGGGAGCAGGGAGTGAGTTCCAGAAGCCGGCAACACGAGGAAAGAAGCTATTGGAGAAGGCTCTCTGGCATCTGGGGACCTCCACAGTGAATAGATGGGATTTTGCTGATTGTCGGGTTGTTCTAGTGTATTTGCATCGAGGGGGGCACCAGAGCAGCCAGTTCATCAGAGCACAATCCATCAAAGTATTTGTAAAACAATCACAAGGATGCAACATTGCAGCGATGGGACAGGGGCTAGAGCTTAGTGAATAGTTAGGGACCTATTAAGTTGGCGATACTTTTTTGGACCTTGTCTAAGAGGGAAAGACTAGTGGATGATGCATCAGGCCAGAAATGGCAAAAATACTCCATGCCTGGACAGATGGTCCAATCTAACGGCATATCCTGAAATGAACAAAGTGATGCAAAATGGAAAATGTGTTCGGTGAAAGGAGGAAGTTTGATGTATTATGGATGAAGGGTTGGATGATAAAAGTAAGAAAGAAGATGAAGTTGTATTTGTTTAAAGTGATTGACTTGTTGCATAGTGGGAATGTGAAAAGCAAATATAAACAATACAAACATTTTATATATGTACTGGAAAATAAAATGTGAACTGTTGGGTCACAACATTGAGCTAGGTTTAAATCGTTTGAATCAGGGAAAAGGTGACTGACAATAAACAAACCACCTTGATGGCCCAAAGGAAGAGGTAATGCCTGGGAGGATGGCCTCCTAAGACCGAACCCAACTAAAGATAATTCAGACAAAAGGGTCGGGCCCTTGTGAACCAGACCCTAGAATCAGAATTGTATGGAAAAAGGTGAGTTTGCAAAGTCAGTTACATTTAAGAATAATAAAAGGACAAAATTCGTCTCTTTATAAATTGATTATCTTACCAATAGAGAAAGAGTGAGGAATGAGGAAAGAGTGACAGAAGTAAGAGTGATAGAAACTGTATAAAATAAGAACTGGGAAGGGGGGGGAGTCTAACAACATATGGTGAGAGAGAGAGAGTGAGTAATAAACAGATGCTTAGTAAAAGATAGGTGCCTTGTGAGTAAATTGTAACTCATTATTAAATATATCATTTCACAACAACTTATTGATATAAGGTTACAATCAGACCTTAATTAACCGAACCTTCTTCTGTTTTACATGTTGACATGTGTTGGACAGCTTTAAGAAACTGACTTCTAAACAAACATATCTCTGGTCAGGTCTTTATTTATTCTTCTTCCTCACAAATCCATCATTATCACTTCCTCCTATGTTTTCATTGGCCTTCCGCTGCGAACTGACCCTAAACTGTTGTACATCTATTGACCAAATAACTCTTATCCATCCTTTCAATGTGACTAAACCAACGAAGTTTCCTGTTCTGTGCACATCACCCTATACTGTCCAGATTTCATCGTCCTCTGAGGCTATCAAATCTAAGCCTGTCTTTAAGACCCATATTACCCATCCATCATATCATTCTCATAGCATTACTCTCCATGCAACGCATGTCCTCAACCCTCACTGAAAAAGTTTCACTTCCATAGATCATCACACTGCATACACATGCCTGATAGACTATTCCCTTGGTCGGCATTGGTAATGCTCTGCTGGTTAGTAATGGAAGAAGTTCCCTGAACTTACTTCATCCACTCCTAACTCTTGCAATCACACCAGCACCAATTCCTTCCTGTGCTTCAATGGTATCACCAAGGTAACAAAACTTCTAAACAACCTCATAGTCTTTTTCCACGTCAGAGTTCTCATTTAACATTGAATTTTAGAAAAGTTGGGAAACAGTTTTCAACGAGGGAATGCAGTATGTTTTTCGCAATGTTTACTGCCATTTTTGCTTGTAAATATCTCAGAGTGTTTTGATATTTGATTTCTATTGTCTCATCTTTGGAAGAACTTCTTTTCGAAAACTCTAAAAGTCCACATTTGTAGTCTTTTCTCAATAACAAAATGCAAGCATGACCTTTTCACCTTATTTCAAATATTTAATTAAAACAAAAAATGTTGTGCTCAATATTAATTCAGCAAAAAATTATATAACATATTCAAAAGTTCAATAAGGTGTAAGAATTATTTTTTAAACCTAATGTATTCATGGAAGAGTTCATAAAAAAGAATGTGCTAACCCTAAACACAAAACAAAATATGGCAAATAAACGGGTCTATTCAGTCTGGACGTTTAGTAACAAAATTGCTATTTCAAATTGTTGACACTTTTCATCCAATACTTCCAAAATATTTACCATTATTTCTGAATTCATTCAATTCTATCAGAAAATGTTCTACGCTATTTTTGTCCTTAATCTGATCTGACAAATTGTTCAAAAATATATATTACTCTATTAACAAAAAAATTCAATTTGTTGATATATATCGTTTTTGAAATCTACCTTGAAAATAATCACTGAGATCGAGGTGAAATATAAAAAAAAATGTCCACTATAGTTTGAAATTCTATTAATTATTTATTTTTAGTTTCAATTAAATTGCCTCTCATTGGGAGATGATGGTGGTGAATTGGACACGGATGGGGACTGATAACTGTGACATGCCAACTTCGAATTACATTAAAACAAAAAATCCTGTGTTCAAAATTGATTTAGAGAAATAATCATAGAATATATTCAAAAGTTCACTAACTTCCAATAATTCTTTTCTTTAACCCAATGGACTGGAGTGTTAGAAACAAACGAACAGACAAATGCAAGAGAAGAACCAATCTAATAAAACTATAAAACATTTTATTAAATTAAAGAAAAAAACGCCTACCAAAAAAAAACAATGTAAAATAAGATGCATCCCTTTAATCTGTACATTTAGCGATGGGAACTTATGGATTTAAACTTAAGTGTGACAGACCGACTGATGGACGAAGCCTCTTGTAGTGATGCGTGGATATGTATAAAATGAGAAAGTGAAAGAAAAGATGAATTTTGAAAAATGTCACCGGGGTTGATGATTGGAGTCAGATGACTATTTCTGTGGGGTGTTTTTGTTTTGGTTTTATGTTTATCCGACATTTCTATTGTCAAGTTTTCTGAGGAGAACAGAACTAATTCAGTGATCTTTTTTGTACTTTTGTCTCATCTATTCACACAGCAAGTTCAGTTACTATATGTGCTTCAGGTGGTGTCGTCGTCGTTTCCACATAAGACAAAGACAAGTGAAAAGAAATCCTACATTATTTTACAATTCGACTTATTTGGCAAATACCAATCACCACTTCTTTAAATTTGACATCCAATTGATTCGACAAAATACGTCACAAATTTCAATTAAGAAATTATCTTATTAACTTTCCCCCCTGACCAAGACGTAATCATACATCGAATTCAAAATTGTCTTTGGTCTGTCATGCTTAAGTTTGAAATATCAGTTTTAGATCAGCCATGAATCTTTCTAAGAATCTCTGATCCTCTGTCTGTCTGTCATGCTGTTAAGTTTTCTTTCGTTCTTTTTTAGACAGATCCTCTCATTTATATAAAAGACCGTTTGTCTGTCATGTTCCCATTTGAAATAACATTTTAATCAGTAAAAAATACATAGATTTTTAGATTTATTTATTTATATTTTTTTATATTTCACCCCAAACAAGGCAGGACGCCACTGTAGACGTATGGGGCTACTGAGAATTAGGGAGCAAGTTTACAGTGTCATTCTAAGTTGGGAGCTGTGCAGCAAGATGTCTGTTTACCTTAGTTTTAAACCTCTGCATGTCGGTACTGTCGAGGAAACAGGGGGCAGGGAGAAAGTTCTAGAGGCCAGTAGCACAGGAAAGAAGCTTTTGGAGTAAAAAGCTCTTCGGCATCTGGGGACCTCCACAGTGAATGGATGGGATCTAACTGATTGTCGAGTTAGTCTAGTGAATTTACGTCGAGGGGGCACCAGAGTAGCCAGTTCATCGGAGCATAATCCATTGAATTATTTGTAAAACAGGCACAAGGATGCTACATTGTGGCGATGGGACAGGAGCTGGAGCTTGGTTGACAGTGAGGGACCTATTAGGTTGGCGATTTTTTTTTTAACCTTGTCTAAGAGGGAGAGACTAGTGCATGATGCCTCAGCCCAGTTGTGGCAACAGTACTCCATGCATGGGCGGATGGTGGCTTTATAGAGATATACGATAATGTCAGGTGTTAGGAGTTTACTAGCACGGTAGAGGGAGACCATCTTCTTTGCAGCAGCCCTGGCAATGTTTTCAATGTATTTGTTCCAATTCATGTTATCGGTGAAAGTTAGGCAGAAGAGTTTGAATGATGAATTCTCAGGTAGGGTGTTATTTGCCATGACAATCGGTGGTTGGAGAGGTTCCTTGTAGTTATTGAAGAAGAGTAGTTTTGTCTTTGCAGCATTAAAAGTTACCAATCATTTATGACCCCAATCCATTAAAGCCTGGAGGTCATTTTCTAAAGATTCAGCCATTGCCTCAGATATGATCGTGCCTGTTTTGCCAACATGGTGAGAGTAAAGCGTGGTGTCGTCAGCAAATAAACCAATCTCAGACTCTATGTCATCAGGGAGATCGTTTATATAGATCAGGAACAACAAGGGTCCAAGGATAGATCCCTGGGGTACACCAGCATTTATGTCATGTTGCTTAGCTGACCGGTCATCAAGGACAACCTGGATCTTTCTTTTGGTTAGGAAGGATCTAATTATATTAAGTAATTGCCCAAGAATACCGTATGAGTGTATTTTCAGGAGAAGCCCTTCATGCCAGACCTTGTCAAAGGCCTTGGATATATCAAGCGCTACTGCCCTAGCCTCACCTGCCTTGTTGAGTGTATGATACATGCGTTCAAAGATGATCTGCAGTAGATCATGCTTTTCAAAATCAATACTGGCGGTCAGAAAGTACTATCGCTAGATTGATTAAGGATTCAAAGACTTTAGCAAAGATCGGAGGAGGACTGATTGGGTTGTAGTCTGAGGATCGGTTCTATTCCCAGAACTCTTGTAGACTGGTACCTCAGGGGCAATTTTCCAGCTATCGGGGAAGCAAGATTCAGCTTGACATTTATTGTAGAGTTTGGAGAGGACAGGGGCCAGCTCAGCAGAGCATTTCTTTATTATCATTACAGGTATAAGATCAGGCCCACAAGCTTTGGAGGTGTCAAGGTTTTTTATGATCTCTCTGACCTGGGATGGGGTGATGACCAGGTTATCAAGTGTGGCTTCGTCTGCAATGGGAATTTAGGGAGGAGGTGGTTTTCTGAGTCCAAAGTGGAGTTTGAAGCGAAACACTAGGCAAGTAGTTCAGCCTTATCAGTTGCCATGCAAACGATATTATTGTGATTTGATAGTGGGGGAATCGTTGATTGACCATTGTTGACCACACTATTGTGGATTTTCCAGAAATCGTGAGTACCTAGTTTCTGTGACTGAATTTTTTGTTAACTCAGTATACCTTCTCTTTGCTTCACCTATCACGGCCTTACAATTATTTCTTGACTCTATAAATTTCTGTCTATTGGTAGCTGACTTATGGCGGGCGAATTTACGAAATGCTTGCTGCCTCTCAGCAATGGCAGCTGCACATTCTGAGGTGAACCATTGGGGAGAGTGGGGCTTGCTAAAAAATCTTTGCATGTGGACATAGGCTTCAATGCCTGCTTTGACCCATTCAGTTAACTCGTTTGCACACTGGTCAGCAGGGAGTGAGAAGGGTTTCCCACATAGGGCGTCGGTCATGTGATCTCTGATCGACTCAAAATCAGCCTGCTCGTAGTATCTCGTTATTTTGAGCAACGGCTCATCAGCTTTTGGACGACTATTTAGGGTGATATGAATTATTAGCACAATGTGATCAGCATTCTTGAGTGGACTATAAGCTTTCGTCACACAAGCCTCGGGCATTGAGGTCAAGAAAAGGTCTAGAAGTGAGGCTTGCTGGTCTACTCGATCGAGGATGCAGGTTGGGAAATCGACAGTCTGAGAGAGGAAGTGAGCTAAGGAAAAATTATATGTAGAGTTGCCGGCTGCGTCACTAAGGCTGGAGAATCCCAACCAGTCATGGTGGTGTGCACTAAAAAACTCAAATACATGTATCTGGGCATTCGAGTCAATTGAGAGTGCTCTATCAATGCTTTCATAGACAGAGTTTAGTAGGGTACAGTCCTGGGTCGAAGGGGAACGGTATAAGAAATATAAGTAAATAACGCTGTGATGTAAAGTCAATCTAAAGCACATGTAGTCTTGGTCATCCGATTCTAACCTATGTTCTCTAGTCAGGGGGAGGGTGTTCCGAACATAAACTCCTAGCCCGTGCATATGTTTGTCAGAGTCTTTACGGTAGGGTGGGAGGTAGTCAGTCATGTCAAAGTGGTGAGAGGAGATTTAGGATTGGAGATTTGTTTCACTTAGAGCTAGGATATCCGGGGAGTTTGTCAGGAGAAAGGTTTCTACATCGTTGATGTTGGTTCTAAGTCCCCGGATATTTGTGAATGCGAACCTCAAGGGTGGAGGCGAAGGTGCTTTTTGTTGGATGTCTGGTTTAGGTTTGATTTCATTTTTTTGTAATGACATGTCTGTTTTGTTATAGAGTGGGTTGGGCAAGGTGGGTGCTTGTTAGGTGCCAATAAGCAAACACTACCAGTCCATTAGTCACGATCTGGTCCATGGGGTGTGGTCTCGGGAAAGTCCACCGGAGATAACTGCAGGGTCCCTTTCCATGCGCGACATGGCACATACAACTACCCACGGTATTATGCAACTGATGATAGAGCAGCCGTTCTTAGTGCTACAAAAGAGTTTGGGCTCCTGTCCTATCAGTCTGAAACAGCAGCCAGACAAGCTGTCTAACCTGTACCCTCAACCTGTCAGAACCAGAGAGAGCCAGACTGGTCATGTAAGACTTAGTGATGAAAAAACTTTCCCCAAGTTGCTCAAATAGAGAGAAAGACAAACGGAATTCATTTTCCTAGTAAGAAAACAAGGCCAGACACTGAGTGTTTTTGAAGCGTCCCAGAACTGGTACCTCTGCGCCTGGCTAATAGACAAAGAAGGAGTGCATAAGCCGCCGATAGGTAGAACTTATCTACTCCTGAAACAATTGTAGGTTTGCAAACCGGATATTTCGTTCGAGATTCTAACACTAGGAAGGTTGTCGATCAGGACTACGGAGGCCTCCCTCCCCATATTCACTTTCATACTAAAAGATACGCAACACATTCACTTTCATACCAAAAGATATGCAACATATTCACTTTCATACTAAAAGATATGCAACATATTCACTTTCATACTAAAAGATAAGCAACACATTCACTTTCATACTAAAAGATAAGCAACATATTCACTTTCATACTAAAAGATAAGCAACACATTCACTTTCATACTAAAAGATATGCAACACATTCACTTTCATACTAAAAGATACGCAAGATATTCACTTTCATACTAAAAGATACGTTACATATTCACTTTCATACTAAAAGATATGCAACATATTCACTTTCATACTAAAAGATAAGCAACACATTCACTTTCATACTAAAAGATACGCAACACATTCACTTTCATACTAAAAGATACGTTACATATTCACTTACATACTAAAAGATAAGCAACATATTCACTTTCATACTAAAAGATATGCAACACATTCACTTTCATACTAAAAGATATGCAACACATTCACTTTCATACTAAAAGATACGCAACATATTCACTTTCATACTAAAAGATACGCAACATATTCACTTTCATACTAAAAGATATGCAACATATTCACTTTCATACTAAAAGATAAGCAACACATTCACTTTCATACTAAAAGATATGCAACATATTCACTTTCATACTAAAAGATATGCAACATATTCACTTACATACTAAAAGATAAGCAACACATTCACTTTCATACTAAAAGATATGCAACATATTCACTTTCATACTAAAAGATAAGAAACACATTCACTTTCATACTAAAAGATTTGCAACATATTCACTTTCATACTAAAAGATACGCAACACATTCACTTTCATACCAAAAGATATGCAACATATTCACTTTCATACTAAAAGATATGCAACACATTCACTTTCATACTAAAAGATATGCAACACATTCACTTTCATACTAAAAGATATGCAACATATTCACTTACATACTAAAAGATATGCAACACATTCACTTTCATACTAAAAGATAAGCAACACATTCACTTTCATACTAAAAGATATGCAACATATTCACTTTCATACTAAAAGATATGCAACATATTCACTTTCATACTAAAAGATATGCAACACATTCACTTTCATACTAAAAGATATGCAACATATTCACTTTCATACTAAAAGATATGCAACACATTCACTTTCATACTAAAAGATAAGCAACACATTCACTTTCATACTAAAAGATATGCAACATATTCACTTTCATACTAAAAGATACGCAACACATTCACTTTCATACTAAAAGATATGCAACACATTCACTTTCATACTAAAAGATATGCAACATATTCACTTTCATACTAAAAGATATGCAACACATTCACTTTCATACTAAAAGATATGCAACATATTCACTTTCATACTAAAAGATATGCAACACATTCACTTTCATACTAAAAGATATGCAACACATTCACTTTCATACTAAAAGATATGCAACATATTCACTTACATACTAAAAGATATGCAACATATTCACTTTCATACTAAAAGATATGCAACACATTCACTTTCATACTAAAAGATAAGCAACACATTCACTTTCATACTAAAAGATATGCAACATATTCACTTTCATACTAAAAGATAAGAAACACATTCACTTTCATACTAAAAGATTTGCAACATATTCACTTTCATACTAAAAGATACGCAACACATTCACTTTCATACCAAAAGATATGCAACATATTCACTTTCATACTAAAAGATATGCAACACATTCACTTTCATACTAAAAGATATGCAACACATTCACTTTCATACTAAAAGATATGCAACATATTCACTTACATACTAAAAGATATGCAACACATTCACTTTCATACTAAAAGATATGCAACACATTCACTTTCATACTAAAAGATATGCAACATATTCACTTTCATACTAAAAGATATGCAACATATTCACTTTCATACTAAAAGATAAGCAACACATTCACTTTCATACTAAAAGATATGCAACACATTCACTTTCATACTAAAAGATATGCAACACATTCACTTTCATACTAAAAGATACGCAAGATATTACCTTTCATACTAAAAGATACGTTACATATTCACTTTCATACTAAAAGATATGCAACATATTAACTTTCATACTAAAAGATAAGCAACACATTCACTTTCATACTAAAAGATAAGCAACACATTCACTTTCATACTAAAAGATACGTTACATATTCACTTACATACTAAAAGATAAGCAACATATTCACTTTCATACTAAAAGATAAGCAACACATTCACTTTCATACTAAAAGATACGCAACATATTCACTTTCATACTAAAAGATATGCAACACATTCACTTTCAATCTAAAAGATAAGCAACACATTCACTTTCATACTAAAAGATATGCAACATATTAACTTTCATACTAAAAGATAAGCAACACATTCACTTTCATATTAAAAGATATGCAACATATTCACTTTCATACTAAAAGATATGCAACATATTCACTTACATACTAAAAGATAAGCAACACATTCACTTTCATACTAAAAGATAAGCAACACATTCACTTTCATACTAAAAGATTTGCAACATATTCACTTTCATACTAAAAGATATGCAACACATTCACTTTCATCCTAAAAGATATGCAACATATTCACTTTCATACTAAAAGATACGCAACATATTCACTTACATACTAAAAGATATGCAACACATTCACTTTCATCCTAAAAGATATGCAAGACATTCACTTTCATCCTAAAAGATATGCAAGACATTCACTTTCATCCCAAAAGATATGCAACATATTCACTTTCATACTAAAAGATATGCAACATATTCACTTACATACTAAAAGATATGCAACACATTCACTTTCATACTAAAAGATATGCAACACATTCACTTTCATACTAAAAGATATGCAACACATTCACTTTCATCCTAAAAGATATGCAACACATTCACTTTTATCCCAAAAGATACGCAACATATTCACTTTCATACTAAAAGATATGCAACACATTCACTTTCATACTAAAAGATAAGCAACACATTCACTTTCATACTAAAAGATATGCAACATATTCACTTTCATACTAAAAGATATGCAACATATTCACTTTCATACTAAAAGATATGCAACATATTCACTTACATACTAAAAGATATGACACACATTCACTTTCATCCCGAAAGATAAGCAACACATTCACTTTCATACTAAAAGATATGCAACATATTCACTTTCATACTAAAAGATAAGCAACACATTCACTTTCATACTAAAAGATATGCAACATATTCACTTTCATACTAAAAGATATGCAACATATTCACTTTCATACTAAAAGATACGCAACACATTCACTTTCATACTAAAAGATTTGCAACATATTCACTTTCATACTAAAAGATATGCAACACATTCACTTTCATC
Source organism: Sepiola atlantica (assembly GCA_963556195.1). Lineage (NCBI taxonomy): Eukaryota > Metazoa > Mollusca > Cephalopoda > Sepiida > Sepiolidae > Sepiola > Sepiola atlantica. The sequence continues at coordinate 12,648,621 of OY744530.1, read as the reverse complement.
CTAAAAGATATGCAACATATTCACTTTCATACTAAAAGATATGCAACATATTCACTCACATACTAAAAGATATGCAACACATTCACTTTCATACTAAAAGATATGCAACACATTCACTTTCATCCTAAAAGATATGCAACACATTCACTTTCATCCCAAAAGATATGCAACATATTCACTTTCATCCTTAAAGATATGCAACATATTCACTTTCATACTAAAAAGTTCGCAACACATTCACTTTCATACTAAAAGATATGCAACATATTCACTTTCATACTAAAAGATATGCAACATAGTCACTTTCATACTAAAAGATATGCAACATATTCACTTTCATACTAAAAGATAAGCAACACATTCACTTTCATACTAAAAGATATGCAACACATTCACTTTCATACTAAAAGATATGCAACATATTCACTTTCATACTAAAAGATAAGCAACACATTCACTTTCATACTAAAAGATACGTTACATATTCACTTTCATACTAAAAGATATGCAACATATTCACTTTCATACTAAAAGATATGCAACATATTCACTTTCATACTAAAAGATAAGCAACACATTCACTTTCATACTAAAAGATATGCGACATATTCACTTTCATACTAAAAGATATGCAACATATTCACTTTCATACTAAAAGATATGCAACATATTCACTTTCATACTAAAAGATAAGCAACACATTCACTTTCATACTAAAAGATATGCAACATATTCACTTTCATACTAAAAGATAAGCAACACATTCACTTTCATACTAAAAGATATGCAACATATTCACTTTCATACTAAAAGATACGCAACATATTCACTTTCATACTAAAAGATATGCAACATATTCACTTTCATACTAAAAGATACGCAACATATTCACTTTCATACTAAAAGATAAGCAACACATTCACTTTCATACTAAAAGATATGCAACATATTCACTTTCATACTAAAAAATACGCAACACATTAACTTTCATACTAAAAGATATGCAACATATTCACTTTCATACTAAAAGATACGCAACATATTCACTTTCATACTAAAAGATATGCAACACATTCACTTTCATACTAAAAGATAAGCAACACATTCACTTTCATACTAAAAGATATGCAACACATTCACTTTCATACTAAAAGATACGCAACACATTCACTTTCATACTAAAAGATAAGCAACACATTCACTTTCATACTAAAAGATAAGCAACACATTCACTTTCATACTAAAAGATAAGCAACACATTCACTTTCATACTAAAAGATACGCAACACATTCACTTTCATACTAAAAGATAAGCAACACATTCCCTTTCATACTAAAAGATACGCAACATATTCACTTTCATACTAAAAGATAAGCAACACATTCACTTTCATACTAAAAGATAAGCAACACATTCACTTTCATACTAAAAGATAAGCAACACATTCACTTTCATACTAAAAGATAAGCAACACATTCACTTTCATACTAAAAGATAAGCAACACATTCACTTTCATACTAAAAGATAAGCAACACATTCACTTTCATACTAAAAGATATGCAACACATTCACTTTCATACTAAAAGATAAGCAACACATTCACTTTCATACTAAAAGATAAGCAACACATTCACTTTCATACTAAAAGATAAGCAACACATTCACTTTCATACTAAAAGATAAGCAACACATTCACTTTCATACTAAAAGATACGCAACACATTCACTTTCATACTAAAAGATATGAAACACATTCACTTTCATACTAAAAGATAAGCAACACATTCACTTTCATACTAAAAGATATGCAACACATTCACTTTCATACTAAAAGATACGCAACATATTCACTTTCATACTAAAAGATAAGCAACACATTCACTTTCATACTAAAAGATAAGCAACACATTCACTTTCATACTAAAAGATACGCAACACATTCACTTTCATACTAAAAGATATGCAACACATTCACTTTCATACTTAAAGATACGCAACATATTCACTTTCATACTAAAAGATACGCAACATATTCACTTTCATACTAAAAGATATGCAACACATTCACTTTCATACTAAAAGATATGCAACACATTCACTTTCATACTAAAAGATACGCAACATATTCACTTTCATACTAAAAGATACGCAACATATTCACTTTCATACTAAAAGATATGCAACATATTCACTTTCATACTAAAAGATATGCAACACATTCACTTTCATACTAAAAGATATGCAACACATTCACTTTCATACTAAAAGATATGCAACATAATAACTTTCATACTAAAAGATACGCAACATATTCACTTTCATACTAAAAGATATGCAACACATTCACTTTCATACTAAAAGATAAGCAACACATTCACTTTCATACTAAAAGATACGCAACATATTCACTTTCATACTAAAAGATATGCAAGACATTCACTTTCATACTAAAAGATATGCAACATATTCACTTTCATACTAAAAGATACGCAACATATTAACTTTCATACTAAAAGACACGTTACATATTCACTTTCATACTAAAAGATATGCAACACATTCACTTTCATACTAAAAGATATGCAACACATTCACTTTCATACTAAAAGATACGTTACATATTCACTTTCATACTAAAAGATATGCAACACATTCACTTTCATACTAAAAGATATGCAACACATTCACTTTCATACTAAAAGATACGTTACATATTCACTTTCATACTAAAAGATACGTTACATATTCACTTTCATACTAAAAGATACGCAACACATTCACTTTCATACTAAAAGATACGTTACATATTCACTTTCATACTAAAAGATACGCAACATATTCACTTTCATACTAAAAGATATGCAACATATTCACTTTCATACTAAAAGATACGCAACACATTCACTTTCATACTAAAAGATACGCAACATATTAACTTTCATACTAAAAGATACGCAACATATTCACTTTCATACTAAAAGATATGCAACATATTCACTTTCATACTAAAAGATATGCAACATATTCACTTTCATACTAAAAGATACGCAACATATTCACTTTCATACTAAAAGACACGTTACATATTCACTTTCATACTAAAAGATATGCAAAATATTCACTTTCATACTAAAAGATATGCAACATATTCACTTTCATACTAAAAGATATGCAACATATTCACTTTCATACTAAAAGATATGCAACATAATCACTTTCATACTAAAAGATACGCAACATATTCACTTTCATACTAAAAGATATGCAACACATTCACTTTCATACTAAAAGATAAGCAACACATTCACTTTCATACTAAAAGATACGCAACATATTCACTTTCATACTAAAAGATATGCAACACATTCACTTTCATACTAAAAGATATGCAACATATTCACTTTCATACTAAAAGATACGCAACATATTCACTTTCATACTAAAAGACACGTTACATATTCACTTTCATACTAAAAGATATGCAACACATTCACTTTCATACTAAAAGATATGCAACACATTCACTTTCATACTAAAACATATGCAACACATTCACTTTCATACTAAAAGATACGTTACATATTCACTTTCATACTAAAAGATATGCAACACATTCACTTTCATACTAAAAGATATGCAACACATTCACTTTCATACTAAAAGATACGTTACATATTCACTTTCATACTAAAAGATACGTTACATATACACTTTCATACTAAAAGATACGCAACACATTCACTTTCATACTAAAAGATACGTTACATATTCACTTTCATACTAAAAGATACGCAACATATTCACTTTCATACTAAAAGATATGCAACATATTCACTTTCATACTAAAAGATACGCAACACATTCACTTTCATACTAAAAGATACGCAATACATTCACTTTCATACTAAAAGATACGTTACATATTCACTTACATACTAAAAGATATGCAACACATTCACTTTCATACTAAAAGATAAGCAACACATTCACTTTCATACTAAAAGATACGCAACATATTCACTTTCATACTAAAAGATATGCAACACATTCACTTTCATACTAAAAGATAAGCAACACATTCACTTTCATACTAAAAGATATGCAACACATTCACTTTCATACTAAAAGATATGCAACACATTCACTTTCATACTAAAAGATAAGCAACACATTCACTTTCATACTAAAAGATAAGCAACACATTCACTTTCATACTAAAAGATATGCAACACATTCACTTTCATACTAAAAGATAAGCAACACATTCACTTTCATACTAAAAGATAAGCAACACATTCACTTTCATACTAAAAGATACGCAACATATTCACTTTCATACTAAAAGATATGCAACACATTCACTTTCATACTAAAAGATAAGCAACACATTCACTTTCATACTAAAAGATATGCAACATATTAACTTTCATACTAAAAGATATGCAACACATTCACTTTCATACTAAAAGATAAGCAACACATTCACTTTCATACTAAAAGATATGCAACACATTCACTTTCATACTAAAAGATATGCAACACATTCACTTTCATACTAAAAGATATGCAACATATTCACTTTCATACTAAAAGATACGCAACATATTCACTTTCATACTAAAAGATATGCAACATATTCACTTTCATACTAAAAGATATGCAACACATTCACTTTCATACTAAAAGATATGCAACACATTCACTTTCATACTAAAAGATATGCAACATATTCACTTTCATACTAAAAGATACGCAACATATTCACTTTGATACTAAAAGATATGCAACACATTCACTTTCATACTAAAAGATAAGCAACACATTCACTTTCATACTAAAAGATACGCAACATATTCACTTTCATACTAAAAGATATGCAACACATTCACTTTCATACTAAAAGATATGCAACATATTCACTTTCATACTAAAACATACGCAACATATTCACTTTCATACTAAAAGACACGTTACATATTCACTTTCATACTAAAAGATATGCAACACATTCACTTTCATACTAAAAGATATGCAACACATTCACTTTCATACTAAAAGATACGTTACATATTCACTTTCATACTAAAAGATACGTTACATATTCACTTTCATACTAAAAGATACGCAACACATTCACTTTCATACTAAAAGATACGTTACATATTCACTTTCATACTAAAAGATACGCAACATATTCACTTTCATACTAAAAGATATGCAACATATTCACTTTCATACTAAAAGATACGCAAAACATTCACTTTCATACTAAAAGATACGTTACATATTAACTTACATACTAAAAGATATGCAACACATTCACTTTCATACTAAAAGATATGCAACACATTCACTTTCATACTAAAAGATAAGCAACACATTCACTTTCATACTAAAAGATACGCAACATATTCACTTTCATACTAAAAGATATGCAACATATTCACTTTCATACTAAAAGATATGCAACATATTCACTTTCATACTAAAAGATACGCAACACATTCACTTTCATACTAAAAGATACGCAACATATTCACTTTCATACTAAAAGATACGCAACATATTCACTTTCATACTAAAAGATACGCAACATATTCACTTTCATACTAAAAGATACGTTACATATTCACTTTCATACTAAAAGATATGCAACATATTCACTTTCATACTAAAAGATATGCAACATATTCACTTTCATACTAAAAGATACGTTACATATTCACTTTCATACTAAAAGATACGCAACACATTCACTTTCATACTAAAAGATACGTTACATATTCACTTTCATACTAAAAGATACGCAACATATTCACTTTCATACTAAAAGATACGCAACACATTCACTTTCATACTAAAAGATACGTTACATATTCACTTTCATACTAAAAGATACGCAACATATTCACTTTCATACTAAAAGATACGCAACACATTCACTTTCATACTAAAAGATACGTTACATATTCACTTTCATACTAAAAGATACGCAACATATTCACTTTCATACTAAAAGATATGCAACATATTCACTTTCATACTAAAAGATGAGCAACACATTCACTTTCATACTAAAAGATATGCAACATATTCACTTTCATACTAAAAGATATGCAACATATTCACTTTCATACTAAAAGATACGCAACATATTCACTTTCATACTAAAAGATACGCTACATATTCACTTTCATACTAAAAGATATGCAACATATTCACTTTCATACTAAAAGATACGCAACATATTCACTTTCATACTAAAAGATATGCAACACATTCACTTTCATACTAAAAGATACGCAACATATTCACTTTCATACTAAAAGATACGCAACATATTCACTTTCATACTAAAAGATATGCAACACATTCACTTTCATACTAAAAGATACGTTACATATTCACTTTCATACTAAAAGATATGCAACATATTCACTTTCATACTAAAAGATACGCAACATATTCACTTTCATACTAAAAGATACGCAACACATTCACTTTCATACACAAAGATACGTTACATATTCACTTTCATACTAAAAGATACGCAACATATTCACTTTCATACTAAAAGATACGCAACACATTCACTTTCATACTAAAAGATACGTTACATATTCACTTTCATATAAAAAGATACGCAACATATTCACTTTCATACTAAAAGATATGCAACATATTCACTTTCATACTAAAAGATATGCAACATATTCACTTTCATACTAAAAGATATGCAACATATTCCCTTTCATACTAAAAGATACGCAACATATTCACTTTCATACTAAAAGATACGCAACACATTCACTTTCATACTAAAAGATACTTTACATATTCACTTTCATACTAAAAGATATGCAACATATTCACTTTCATACTAAAAGATATGCAACATATTCACTTTCATACTAAAAGATACGCAACATATTCACTTTCATACTAAAAGATACGCAACATATTCACTTTCATACTAAAAGATATGCAACATATTAACTTTCATACAAAAAGATATGCAACATATTCACTTTCATACTAAAAGATACGCAACATATTCACTTTCATACTAAAAGATACGAAACATATTCACTTTCATACTAAAAGATATGCAACATATTCACTTTCATACTAAAAGATACGCAACATATTCACTTTTATACTAAAAGATACGCAACATATTCACTTTCATACTAAAAGATACGCAACATATTCACTTTCATACTAAAAGATACGCAACACATTCACTTTCATACTAAAAGATACGTTACATATTCACTTTTATACTAAAAGATATGCAACATATTCACTTTCATACTAAAAGATACGTTACATATTCACTTTCATACTAAAAGATATGCAACATATTCACTTTCATACTAAAAGATACGCAACATATTCACTTTCATACTAAAAGATATGCAACACATTCACTTTCATACTAAAAAATACGTAACATATTCACTTTCATACTAAAAGATATGCAACACATTTACTTTCATACTAAAAGATACGCAACATATTCACTTTCATACTAAAAAGATACGTTACATATTCACTTTCATACTAAAAGATACGCAACATATTCACTTTCATACTAAAAGATACGCAACATATTCACTTTCATACTAAAAGATATGCAACACATTCACTTTCATACTAAAAGATACGCAACATATTCACTTTCATACTAAAAGATATGCAACACATTCACTTTCATACTAAAAGATATGCAACATATTCACTTTCATACTAAAAGATATGCAACACATTAACTTTCATACTAAAAGATACGTTACATATTCACTTTCATACTAAAAGATATGCAACACATTCACTTTCATACTAAAAGATATGCAACACATTCACTTTCATACTAAAAGATACGTTACATATTCACTTTCATACTAAAAGATACGCAACATATTCACTTTCATACTAAAAGATATGCAACACATTCACTTTCATACTAAAAGATAAGCAACACATTCACTTTCATACTAAAAGATACGCAACATATTCACTTTCATACTAAAAGATATGCAACACATTCACTTTCATACTAAAAGATAAGCAACACATTCACTTTCATACTAAAAGATACGCAACATATTCACTTTCATACTAAAAGACACGTTACATATTCACTTTCATACTAAAAGATACGCAACATATTCACTTTCATACTAAAAGATATGCAACACATTCACTTTCATACTAAAAGATATGCAACACATTCACTTTCATACTAAAAGATATGCAACACATTCACTTTCATACTAAAAGATACGTTACATATTCACTTTCATACTAAAAGATACGCAACCTATTCACTTTCATACTAAAAGATACGCAACCTATTCACTTTCATACTAAAAGATAAGCAACACATTCACTTTCATACTAAAAGATACGCAACATATTCACTTTCATACTAAAAGATATGCAACATATTCACTTTCATACTAAAAGATACGCAACATATTCACTTTCATACTAAAAGATACGCAACATGCAACACATTCACTTTCATACTAAAAGATACGCAACATATTCACTTTCATACTAAAAGATATGCAACACATTCACTTTCATACTAAAAAATGAGAAACACATTCACTTTCTTACTAAAAGATACGCAACATATTAACTTTCATACTAAAAGATATGCAACACATTCACTTTCATACTAAAAGATATGCAACATATTCACTTTCATACTAAAAGATAAGCAACAAATTCACTTTCATACTAAAAGATACGCAACATATTCACTTTCATACTAAAAGACACGTTACATATTCACTTTCATACTAAAAGATATGCAACACATTCACTTTCTTACTAAAAGATACGCAACATATTAACTTTCATACTAAAAGATATGCAACACATTCACTTTTATACTAAAAGATACGCAACATATTCACTTTCATACTAAAAGATATGCAACACATTCACTTTCATACTAAAAGATACGTTACATATTCACTTTCATACTAAAAGATAAGCAACACATTCACTTTCATACTAAAAGATACGCAACATATTCACTTTCATACTAAAAGATATGCAACACATTCACTTTCATACTAAAAGATAAGCAACACATTCACTTTCATACTAAAAGATACGCAACATATTCACTTTCATACTAAAAGACACGTTACATATTCACTTTCATACTAAAAGATATGCAACACATTCACTTTTATACTAAAAGATATGCAACATATTCACTTTCACACTAAAAGATATGCAACACATTCACTTTCATACTAAAAGATACGTTACATATTCACTTTCATACTAAAAGATATGCAACATATTCACTTTCATACTAAAAGATATGCAACACATTCACTTTCATACTAAAAGATACGCAACATATTCACTTTCATACTAAAAGATATGCAACACATTCACTTTCATACTAAAAGATACGCAACATATTCACTTTCATACTAAAAGATATGCAACACATTCACTTTCATACTAAAAGATAAGCAACACATTCACTTTCATACTAAAAGATACGCAACATATTCACTTTCATACTAAAAGATAAGCAACACATTCACTTTCATACTAAAAGATACGCAACATATTCACTTTCATACTAAAAGATATGCAACACATTCACTTTCATACTAAAAGATACGTTACATATTCACTTTCATACTAAAAGATAAGCAACACATTCACTTTCATACTAAAAGATACGCAACATATTCACTTTCATACTAAAAGATATGCAACATATTCACTTTCATACTAAAAGATAAGCAACACATTCACTTTCATACTAAAAGACACGTTACATATTCACTTTCATACTAAAAGATATGCAACACATTCACTTTCATACTAAAAGATATGCAACACATTCACTTTCATACTAAAAGATACGTAACATATTCACTTTCATACTAAAAGATATGCAACACATTCACTTACATACTAAAAGATACGCAACATATTCACTTTCATACTAAAAGATATGCAACACATTCACTTTCATACTAAAAGATACGCAACATATTCACTTTCATACTAAAAGATACGTTACATATTCACTTTCATACTAAAAGATACGCAACACATTCACTTTCATACTAAAAGATACGCAACATATTCACTTTCATACTAAAAGACACGTTACATATTCACTTTCATACTAAAAGATATGCAACACATTCACTTTCATACTAAAAGATACGCAACATATTCACTTTCATACTAAAAGATACGTTACATATTCACTTTCATACAAAAAGATACGCAACACATTCACTTTCATACTAAAAGATACGTTACATATTCACTTTCATACTAAAAGATACGCAACACATTCACTTTCATACTAAAAGATACGCAACATATTCACTTTCATACTAAAAGATATGCAACACATTCACTTTCATACTAAAAGATATGCAACACATTCACTTTCATACTAAAAGATACGCAACACATTCACTTTCATACTAAAAGATACGCAACATATTCACTTTCATACTAAAAGATACGCAACATATTCACTTTCATACTAAAAGATATGCAACACATTCACTTTCATACTAAAAGATATGCAACATATTCACTTTCATACTAAAAGATATGCAACACATTCACTTTCATACTAAAAGATACGCAACATATTCACTTTCATACTAAAAGATACGCAACATATTCACTTTCATACTAAAAGATACGCAACATATTCACTTTCATACTAAAAGATATGCAACACATTCACTTTCATACTAAAAGATACGCAACATATTCACTTTCATACTAAAAGATATGCAACACATTCACTTTCATACTAAAAGATATGCAACACATTCACTTTCATACTAAAAGATATGCAACACATTCACTTTCATCATAAAAGATACGTTACATATTCACTTTCATACTAAAAGATACGCAACACATTCACTTTCATACTAAAAGATACGTTACATATTCACTTTCATACTAAAAGATACGTTACATATTCACTTTCATACTAAAAGATACGCAACACATTCACTTTCATACTAAAAGATACGTTACATATTCACTTTCATACTAAAAGATACGCAACATATTCACTTTCATACTAAAAGATACGCAACATATTCACTTTCATACTAAAAGATATGCAACATATTCACTTTCATACTAAAAGATAAGCAACACATTCACTTTCATACTAAAAGATATGCAACATATTCACTTTCATACTAAAAGATATGCAACATATTCACTTACATACTAAAAGATAAGCAACACATTCACTTTCATACTAAAAGATATGCAACATATTCACTTTCATACTAAAAGATAAGAAACACATTCACTTTCATACTAAAAGATTTGCAACATATTCACTTTCATACTAAAAGATACGCAACACATTCACTTTCATACCAAAAGATATGCAACATATTCACTTTCATACTAAAAGATATGCAACACATTCACTTTCATACTAAAAGATATGCAACACATTCACTTTCATACTAAAAGATATGCAACATATTCACTTACATACTAAAAGATATGCAACACATTCACTTTCATACTAAAAGATAAGCAACACATTCACTTTCATACTAAAAGATATGCAACATATTCACTTTCATACTAAAAGATATGCAACATATTCACTTTCATACTAAAAGATATGCAACACATTCACTTTCATACTAAAAGATATGCAACATATTCACTTTCATACTAAAAGATATGCAACACATTCACTTTCATACTAAAAGATAAGCAACACATTCACTTTCATACTAAAAGATATGCAACATATTCACTTTCATACTAAAGGATACGCAACACATTCACTTTCATACTAAAAGATATGCAACACATTCACTTTCATACTAAAAGATATGCAACATATTCACTTTCATACTAAAAGATATGCAACACATTCACTTTCATACTAAAAGATATGCAACATATTCACTTTCATACTAAAAGATATGCAACACATTCACTTTCATACTAAAAGATATGCAACACATTCACTTTCATACTAAAAGATATGCAACATATTCACTTACATACTAAAAGATATGCAACATATTCACTTTCATACTAAAAGATATGCAACACATTCACTTTCATACTAAAAGATAAGCAACACATTCACTTTCATACTAAAAGATATGCAACATATTCACTTTCATACTAAAAGATAAGAAACACATTCACTTTCATACTAAAAGATTTGCAACATATTCACTTTCATACTAAAAGATACGCAACACATTCACTTTCATACTAAAAGATATGCAACATATTCACTTTCATACTAAAAGATATGCAACACATTCACTTTCATACTAAAAGATATGCAACACATTCACTTTCATACTAAAAGATATGCAACATATTCACTTACATACTAAAAGATATGCAACACATTCACTTTCATACTAAAAGATATGCAACACATTCACTTTCATACTAAAAGATATGCAACATATTCACTTTCATACTAAAAGATATGCAACATATTCACTTTCATACTAAAAGATAAGCAACACATTCACTTTCATACTAAAAGATATGCAACACATTCACTTTCATACTAAAAGATATGCAACACATTCACTTTCATACTAAAAGATACGCAAGATATTCACTTTCATACTAAAAGATACGTTACATATTCACTTTCATACTAAAAGATATGCAACATATTAACTTTCATACTAAAAGATAAGCAACACATTCACTTTCATACTAAAAGATAAGCAACACATTCACTTTCATACTAAAAGATACGTTACATATTCACTTACATACTAAAAGATAAGCAACATATTCACTTTCATACTAAAAGATAAGCAACACATTCACTTTCATACTAAAAGATACGCAACATATTCACTTTCATACTAAAAGATATGCAACACATTCACTTTCAATCTAAAAGATAAGCAACACATTCACTTTCATACTAAAAGATATGCAACATATTAACTTTCATACTAAAAGATAAGCAACACATTCACTTTCATATTAAAAGATATGCAACATATTCACTTTCATACTAAAAGATATGCAACATATTCACTTACATACTAAAAGATAAGCAACACATTCACTTTCATACTAAAAGATAAGCAACACATTCACTTTCATACTAAAAGATTTGCAACATATTCACTTTCATACTAAAAGATATGCAACACATTCACTTTCATCCTAAAAGATATGCAACATATTCACTTTCATACTAAAAGATACGCAACATATTCACTTACATACTAAAAGATATGCAACACATTCACTTTCATCCTAAAAGATATGCAAGACATTCACTTTCATCCTAAAAGATATGCAAGACATTCACTTTCATCCCAAAAGATATGCAACATATTCACTTTCATACTAAAAGATATGCAACATATTCACTTACATACTAAAAGATATGCAACACATTCACTTTCATACTAAAAGATATGCAACACATTCACTTTCATACTAAAAGATATGCAACACATTCACTTTCATCCTAAAAGATATGCAACACATTCACTTTTATCCCAAAAGATACGCAACATATTCACTTTCATACTAAAAGATATGCAACACATTCACTTTCATACTAAAAGATAAGCAACACATTCACTTTCATACTAAAAGATATGCAACATATTCACTTTCATACTAAAAGATATGCAACATATTCACTTTCATACTAAAAGATATGCAACATATTCACTTACATACTAAAAGATATGACACACATTCACTTTCATCCCAAAAGATAAGCAACACATTCACTTTCATACTAAAAGATATGCAACATATTCACTTTCATACTAAAAGATAAGCAACACATTCACTTTCATACTAAAAGATATGCAACATATTCACTTTCATACTAAAAGATATGCAACATATTCACTTTCATACTAAAAGATAAGCAACACATTCACTTTCATACTAAAAGATTTGCAACATATTCACTTTCATACTAAAAGATATGCAACACATTCACTTTCATCCTAAAAGATATGCAACATATTCACTTTCATACTAAAAGATATGCAACATATTCACTCACATACTAAAAGATATGCAACACATTCACTTTCATACTAAAAGATATGCAACACATTCACTTTCATCCTAAAAGATATGCAACACATTCACTTTCATCCTAAAAGATATGCAACATATTCACTTTCATCCTTAAAGATATGCAACATATTCACTTTCATACTAAAAAGTTCGCAACACATTCACTTTCATACTAAAAGATATGCAACATATTCACTTTCATACTAAAAGATATGCAACATAGTCACTTTCATACTAAAAGATATGCAACATATTCACTTTCATACTAAAAGATAAGCAACACATTCACTTTCATACTAAAAGATATGCAACACATTCACTTTCATACTAAAAGATATGCAACATATTCACTTTCATACTAAAAGATAAGCAACACATTCACTTTCATACTAAAAGATATGCAACATATTCACTTTCATACTAAAAGATATGCAACATATTCACTTTCATACTAAAAGATATGCAACATATTCACTTTCATACTAAAAGATAAGCAACACATTCACTTTCATACTAAAAGATATGCAACATATTCACTTTCATACTAAAAGATATGCAACATATTCACTTTCATACTAAAAGATATGCAACATATTCACTTTCATACTAAAAGATAAGCAACACATTCACTTTCATACTAAAAGATATGCAACATATTCACTTTCATACTAAAAGATAAGCAACACATTCACTTTCATACTAAAAGATATGCAACATATTCACTTTCATACTAAAAAATACGCAACACATTCACTTTCATACTAAAAGATACGCAACATATTCACTTTCATACTAAAAGATATGCAACACATTCACTTTCATACTAAAAGATAAGCAACACATTCACTTTCATACTAAAAGATACGCAACACATTCACTTTCATACTAAAAGATATGCAACACATTCACTTTCATACTAAAAGATAAGCAACATATTCACTTTCATACTAAAAGATATGCAACATATTCACTTTCATACTAAAAGATATGCAACACATTCACTTTCATACTAAAAGATATGCAACATATTCACTTTCATACTAAAAGATATGCAACATATTCACTTTCATACTAAAAGATAAGCAACACATTCACTTTCATACTAAAAGATATGCAACATATTCACTTTCATACTAAAAGATATGCAACATATTCACTTTCATACTAAAAGATATGACACACATTCACTTTCATACTAAAAGATAAGCAACACATTCACTTTCATACTAAAAGATATGCAACATATTCACTTTCATACTAAAAGATACGCAACATATTCACTTTCATACTAAAAGATATGCAACATATTCACTTTCATACTAAAAGATACGCAACATATTCACTTTCATACTAAAAGATAAGCAACACATTCACTTTCATACTAAAAGATATGCAACATATTCACTTTCATACTAAAAAATACGCAACACATTAACTTTCATACTAAAAGATATGCAACATATTCACTTTCATACTAAAAGATACGCAACATATTCACTTTCATACTAAAAGATATGCAACACATTCACTTTCATACTAAAAGATAAGCAACACATTCACTTTCATACTAAAAGATATGCAACACATTCACTTTCATACTAAAAGATACGCAACACATTCACTTTCATACTAAAAGATAAGCAACACATTCACTTTCATACTAAAAGATAAGCAACACATTCACTTTCATACTAAAAGATAAGCAACACATTCACTTTCATACTAAAAGATAAGCAACACATTCACTTTCATACTAAAAGATAAGCAACACATTCACTTTCATACTAAAAGATACGCAACACATTCACTTTCATACTAAAAGATAAGCAACACATTCACTTTCATACTAAAAGATACGCAACATATTCACTTTCATACTAAAAGATAAGCAACACATTCACTTTCATACTAAAAGATAAGCAACACATTCACTTTCATACTAAAAGATAAGCAACACATTCACTTTCATACTAAAAGATAAGCAACACATTCACTTTCATACTAAAAGATAAGCAACACATTCACTTTCATACTAAAAGATAAGCAACACATTCACTTTCATACTAAAAGATATGCAACACATTCACTTTCATACTAAAAGATAAGCAACACATTCACTTTCATACTAAAAGATAAGCAACACATTCACTTTCATACTAAAAGATAAGCAACACATTCACTTTCATACTAAAAGATAAGCAACACATTCACTTTCATACTAAAAGATACGCAACACATTCACTTTCATACTAAAAGATATGAAACACATTCACTTTCATACTAAAAGATAAGCAACACATTCACTTTCATACTAAAAGATACGCAACATATTCACTTTCATACTAAAAGATAAGCAACACATTCACTTTCATACTAAAAGATAAGCAACACATTCACTTTCATACTAAAAGATACGCAACACATTCACTTTCATACTAAAAGATATGCAACACATTCACTTTCATACTTAAAGATACGCAACATATTCACTTTCATACTAAAAGATACGCAACATATTCACTTTCATACTAAAAGATATGCAACACATTCACTTTCATACTAAAAGATATGCAACACATTCACTTTCATACTAAAAGATACGCAACATATTCACTTTCATACTAAAAGATACGCAACATATTCACTTTCATACTAAAAGATATGCAACATATTCACTTTCATACTAAAAGATATGCAACACATTCACTTTCATACTAAAAGATATGCAACACATTCACTTTCATACTAAAAGATATGCAACACATTCACTTTCATACTAAAAGATATGCAACATAATAACTTTCATACTAAAAGATACGCAACATATTCACTTTCATACTAAAAGATATGCAACACATTCACTTTCATACTAAAAGATAAGCAACACATTCACTTTCATACTAAAAGATACGCAACATATTCACTTTCATACTAAAAGATATGCAAGACATTCACTTTCATACTAAAAGATATGCAACATATTCACTTTCATACTAAAAGATACGCAACATATTAACTTTCATACTAAAAGACACGTTACATATTCACTTTCATACTAAAAGATATGCAACACATTCACTTTCATACTAAAAGATATGCAACACATTCACTTTCATACTAAAAGATACGTTACATATTCACTTTCATACTGAAAGATATGCAACACATTCACTTTCATACTAAAAGATATGCAACACATTCACTTTCATACTAAAAGATACGTTACATATTCACTTTCATACTAAAAGATACGTTACATATTCACTTTCATACTAAAAGATACGCAACACATTCACTTTCATACTAAAAGATACGTTACATATTCACTTTCATACTAAAAGATACGCAACATATTCACTTTCATACTAAAAGATATGCAACATATTCACTTTCATACTAAAAGATACGCAACACATTCACTTTCATACTAAAAGATACGCAACATATTAACTTTCATACTAAAAGATACGCAACATATTCACTTTCATACTAAAAGATATGCAACATATTCACTTTCATACTAAAAGATATGCAACATATTCACTTTCATACTAAAAGATACGCAACATATTCACTTTCATACTAAAAGACACGTTACATATTCACTTTCATACTAAAAGATATGCAACATATTCACTTTCATACTAAAAGATATGCAACATATTCACTTTCATACTAAAAGATATGCAACATATTCACTTTCATACTAAAAGATATGCAACATAATCACTTTCATACTAAAAGATACGCAACATATTCACTTTCATACTAAAAGATATGCAACACATTCACTTTCATACTAAAAGATAAGCAACACATTCACTTTCATACTAAAAGATACGCAACATATTCACTTTCATACTAAAAGATATGCAACACATTCACTTTCATACTAAAAGATATGCAACATATTCACTTTCATACTAAAAGATACGCAACATATTCACTTTCATACTAAAAGACACGTTACATATTCACTTTCATACTAAAAGATATGCAACACATTCACTTTCATACTAAAACATATGCAACACATTCACTTTCATACTAAAAGATACGTTACATATTCACTTTCATACTAAAAGATATGCAACACATTCACTTTCATACTAAAAGATATGCAACACATTCACTTTCATACTAAAAGATACGTTACATATTCACTTTCATACTAAAAGATACGTTGCATATACACTTTCATACTAAAAGATACGCAACACATTCACTTTCATACTAAAAGATACGTTACATATTCACTTTCATACTAAAAGATACGCAACATATTCACTTTCATACTAAAAGATATGCAACATATTCACTTTCATACTAAAAGATACGCAACACATTCACTTTCATACTAAAAGATACGCAATACATTCACTTTCATACTAAAAGATACGTTACATATTCACTTACATACTAAAAGATATGCAACACATTCACTTTCATACTAAAAGATAAGCAACACATTCACTTTCATACTAAAAGATACGCAACATATTCACTTTCATACTAAAAGATATGCAACACATTCACTTTCATACTAAAAGATAAGCAACACATTCACTTTCATACTAAAAGATATGCAACACATTCACTTTCATACTAAAAGATATGCAACACATTCACTTTCATACTAAAAGATAAGCAACACATTCACTTTCATACTAAAAGATAAGCAACACATTCACTTTCATACTAAAAGATATGCAACACATTCACTTTCATACTAAAAGATAAGCAACACATTCACTTTCATACTAAAAGATAAGCAACACATTCACTTTCATACTAAAAGATACGCAACATATTCACTTTCATACTAAAAGATATGCAACACATTCACTTTCATACTAAAAGATAAGCAACACATTCACTTTCATACTAAAAGATATGCAACATATTAACTTTCATACTAAAAGATATGCAACACATTCACTTACATACTAAAAGATAAGCAACACATTCACTTTCATACTAAAAGATATGCAACACATTCACTTTCATACTAAAAGATATGCAACACATTCACTTTCATACTAAAAGATAAGCAACACATTCACTTTCATACTAAAAGATAAGCAACACATTCACTTTCATACTAAAAGATACGCAACATATTCACTTTCATACTAAAAGATATGCAACACATTCACTTTCATACTAAAAGATAAGCAACACATTCACTTTCATACTAAAAGATAAGCAACACATTCACTTTCATACTA
This sequence comes from Sepiola atlantica, assembly GCA_963556195.1. NCBI lineage: Eukaryota > Metazoa > Mollusca > Cephalopoda > Sepiida > Sepiolidae > Sepiola > Sepiola atlantica. The sequence goes on along the minus strand of OY744530.1, from coordinate 12,629,297 downwards.
AAAGATAAGCAACACATTCACTTTCATACTAAAAGATATGCAACACATTCACTTTCATACTAAAAGATAAGCAACACATTCACTTTCATACTAAAAGATAAGCAACACATTCACTTTCATACTAAAAGATACGCAACATATTCACTTTCATACTAAAAGATATGCAACACATTCACTTTCATACTAAAAGATACGTTACATATTCACTTACATACTAAAAGATACGCAACATATTCACTTTCATACTAAAAGATAAGCAACACATTCACTTTCATACTAAAAGATAAGCAACACATTCACTTTCATACTAAAAGATAAGCAACACATTCACTTTCATACTAAAAGATAAGCAACACATTCACTTTCATACTAAAAGATAAGCAACACATTCACTTTCATACTAAAAGATAAGCAACACATTCACTTTCATACTAAAAGATATGCAACACATTCACTTTCATACTAAAAGATAAGCAACACATTCACTTTCATACTAAAAGATAAGCAACACATTCACTTTCATACTAAAAGATAAGCAACACATTCACTTTCATACTAAAAGATAAGCAACACATTCACTTTCATACTAAAAGATACGCAACACATTCACTTTCATACTAAAAGATATGAAACACATTCACTTTCATACTAAAAGATAAGCAACACATTCACTTTCATACTAAAAGATACGCAACATATTCACTTTCATACTAAAAGATAAGCAACACATTCACTTTCATACTAAAAGATAAGCAACACATTCACTTTCATACTAAAAGATACGCAACACATTCACTTTCATACTAAAAGATATGCAACACATTCACTTTCATACTTAAAGATACGCAACATATTCACTTTCATACTAAAAGATACGCAACATATTCACTTTCATACTAAAAGATATGCAACACATTCACTTTCATACTAAAAGATATGCAACACATTCACTTTCATACTAAAAGATACGCAACATATTCACTTTCATACTAAAAGATACGCAACATATTCACTTTCATACTAAAAGATATGCAACATATTCACTTTCATACTAAAAGATATGCAACACATTCACTTTCATACTAAAAGATATGCAACACATTCACTTTCATACTAAAAGATATGCAACATAATAACTTTCATACTAAAAGATACGCAACATATTCACTTTCATACTAAAAGATATGCAACACATTCACTTTCATACTAAAAGATAAGCAACACATTCACTTTCATACTAAAAGATACGCAACATATTCACTTTCATACTAAAAGATATGCAAGACATTCACTTTCATACTAAAAGATATGCAACATATTCACTTTCATACTAAAAGATACGCAACATATTAACTTTCATACTAAAAGACACGTTACATATTCACTTTCATACTAAAAGATATGCAACACATTCACTTTCATACTAAAAGATATGCAACACATTCACTTTCATACTAAAAGATACGTTACATATTCACTTTCATACTAAAAGATATGCAACACATTCACTTTCATACTAAAAGATATGCAACACATTCACTTTCATACTAAAAGATACGTTACATATTCACTTTCATACTAAAAGATACGTTACATATTCACTTTCATACTAAAAGATACGCAACACATTCACTTTCATACTAAAAGATACGTTACATATTCACTTTCATACTAAAAGATACGCAACATATTCACTTTCATACTAAAAGATATGCAACATATTCACTTTCATACTAAAAGATACGCAACACATTCACTTTCATACTAAAAGATACGCAACATATTAACTTTCATACTAAAAGATACGCAACATATTCACTTTCATACTAAAAGATATGCAACATATTCACTTTCATACTAAAAGATATGCAACATATTCACTTTCATACTAAAAGATACGCAACATATTCACTTTCATACTAAAAGACACGTTACATATTCACTTTCATACTAAAAGATATGCAACATATTCACTTTCATACTAAAAGATATGCAACATATTCACTTTCATACTAAAAGATATGCAACATATTCACTTTCATACTAAAAGATATGCAACATAATCACTTTCATACTAAAAGATACGCAACATATTCACTTTCATACTAAAAGATATGCAACACATTTACTTTCATACTAAAAGATAAGCAACACATTCACTTTCATACTAAAAGATACGCAACATATTCACTTTCATACTAAAAGATATGCAACACATTCACTTTCATACTAAAAGATATGCAACATATTCACTTTCATACTAAAAGATACGCAACATATTCACTTTCATACTAAAAGACACGTTACATATTCACTTTCATACTAAAAGATATGCAACACATTCACTTTCATACTAAAAGATATGCAACACATTCACTTTCATACTAAAACATATGCAACACATTCACTTTCATACTAAAAGATACGTTACATATTCACTTTCATACTAAAAGATATGCAACACATTCACTTTCATACTAAAAGATATGCAACACATTCACTTTCATACTAAAAGATACGTTACATATTCACTTTCATACTAAAAGATACGTTACATATACACTTTCATACTAAAAGATACGCAACACATTCACTTTCATACTAAAAGATACGTTACATATTCACTTTCATACTAAAAGATACGCAACATATTCACTTTCATACTAAAAGATATGCAACATATTCACTTTCATACTAAAAGATACGCAACACATTCACTTTCATACTAAAAGATACGCAATACATTCACTTTCATACTAAAAGATACGTTACATATTCACTTACATACTAAAAGATATGCAACACATTCACTTTCATACTAAAAGATAAGCAACACATTCACTTTCATACTAAAAGATACGCAACATATTCACTTTCATACTAAAAGATATGCAACACATTCACTTTCATACTAAAAGATAAGCAACACATTCACTTTCATACTAAAAGATATGCAACACATTCACTTTCATACTAAAAGATATGCAACACATTCACTTTCATACTAAAAGATAAGCAACACATTCACTTTCATACTAAAAGATAAGCAACACATTCACTTTCATACTAAAAGATATGCAACACATTCACTTTCATACTAAAAGATAAGCAACACATTCACTTTCATACTAAAAGATAAGCAACACATTCACTTTCATACTAAAAGATACGCAACATATTCACTTTCATACTAAAAGATATGCAACACATTCACTTTCATACTAAAAGATAAGCAACACATTCACTTTCATACTAAAAGATATGCAACATATTAACTTTCATACTAAAAGATATGCAACACATTCACTTTCATACTAAAAGATAAGCAACACATTCACTTTCATACTAAAAGATATGCAACACATTCACTTTCATACTAAAAGATAAGCAACACATTCACTTTCATACTAAAAGATAAGCAACACATTCACTTTCATACTAAAAGATACGCAACACATTCACTTTCATACTAAAAGATATGCAACACATTCACTTTCATACTAAAAGATAAGCAACACATTCACTTTCATACTAAAAGATAAGCAACACATTCACTTTCATACTAAAAGATAAGCAACACATTCACTTTCATACTAAAAGATATGCAACACATTCACTTTCATACTAAAAGATAAGCAACACATTCACTTTCATACTAAAAGATAAGCAACACATTCACTTTCATACTAAAAGATACGCAACATATTCACTTTCATACTAAAAGATATGCAACACATTCACTTTCATACTAAAAGATACGTTACATATTCACTTACATACTAAAAGATAAGCAACATATTCACTTTCATACTAAAAGATAAGCAACACATTCACTTTCATACTAAAAGATACGCAACATATTCACTTTCATACTAAAAGATATGCAACACATTCACTTTCATACTAAAAGATAAGCAACACATTCACTTTCATACTAAAAGATACGCAACACATTCACTTTCATACTAAAAGATATGCAACATATTAACTTTCATACTAAAAGATATGCAACACATTCACTTTCATACTAAAAGATATGCAACATATTAACTTTCATACTAAAAGATAAGCAACACATTCACTTTCATACTAAAAGATAAGCAACACATTCACTTTCATACTAAAAGATACGCAACACATTCACTTTCATGCTAAAAGATAAGCAACATATTCACTTTCATGCTAAAAGACACGTTACATATTCACTTTCATACTAAAAGATATGCAACACATTCACTTTCATACTAAAAGATGAGCAACACATTCACTATCATACTAAAAGATATGCAACACATTCACTTTCATACTAAAAGATAAGAAACACATTCACTTTCATACTAAAAGATACGCAACACATTCACTTTCATACTAAAATATAAGCAACACATTCACTTTCATACTTAAAGATACGCAACATATTCACTTTCATACTAAATGATACGCAACATATTCACTTTCATACTAAAAGATATGCAACACATTCACTTTCATACTAAAAGATAAGCAACACATTCACTTTCATACTAAAAGATACGCAACATATTCACTTTCATACTAAAAGATATGCAACATATTCACTTTCATACTAAAAGATATGCAACACATTCACTTTCATACTAAAAGATATGCAACACATTCACTTTCATACTAAAAGATATGCAACATATTCACTTTCATACTAAAAGATACGCAACATATTCACTTTCATACTAAAAGATATGCAACATATTCACTTTCATACTAAAAGATATGCAACACATTCACTTTCATACTAAAAGATATGCAACACATTCACTTTCATACTAAAAGATATGCAACATATTCACTTTCATACTAAAAGATACGCAACATATTCACTTTGATACTAAAAGATATGCAACACATTCACTTTCATACTAAAAGATAAGCAACACATTCACTTTCATACTAAAAGATACGCAACATATTCACTTTCATACTAAAAGATATGCAACACATTCACTTTCATACTAAAAGATATGCAACATATTCACTTTCATACTAAAACATACGCAACATATTCACTTTCATACTAAAAGACACGTTACATATTCACTTTCATACTAAAAGATATGCAACACATTCACTTTCATACTAAAAGATATGCAACACATTCACTTTCATACTAAAAGATACGTTACATATTCACTTTCATACTAAAAGATACGTTACATATTCACTTTCATACTAAAAGATACGCAACACATTCACTTTCATACTAAAAGATACGTTACATATTCACTTTCATACTAAAAGATACGCAACATATTCACTTTCATACTAAAAGATATGCAACATATTCACTTTCATACTAAAAGATACGCAAAACATTCACTTTCATACTAAAAGATACGTTACATATTAACTTACATACTAAAAGATATGCAACACATTCACTTTCATACTAAAAGATATGCAACACATTCACTTTCATACTAAAAGATAAGCAACACATTCACTTTCATACTAAAAGATACGCAACATATTCACTTTCATACTAAAAGATATGCAACATATTCACTTTCATACTAAAAGATATGCAACATATTCACTTTCATACTAAAAGATACGCAACACATTCACTTTCATACTAAAAGATATGCAACATATTCACTTTCATACTAAAAGATACGCAACATATTCACTTTCATACTAAAAGATACGCAACATATTCACTTTCATACTAAAAGATACGTTACATATTCACTTTCATACTAAAAGATATGCAACATATTCACTTTCATACTAAAAGATATGCAACATATTCACTTTCATACTAAAAGATACGTTACATATTCACTTTCATACTAAAAGATACGCAACACATTCACTTTCATACTAAAAGATACGTTACATATTCACTTTCATACTAAAAGATACGCAACATATTCACTTTCATACTAAAAGATACGCAACACATTCACTTCCATACTAAAAGATACGTTACATATTCACTTTCATACTAAAAGATACGCAACATATTCACTTTCATACTAAAAGATACGCAACACATTCACTTTCATACTAAAAGATACGTTACATATTCACTTTCATACTAAAAGATACGCAACATATTCACTTTCATACTAAAAGATATGCAACATATTCACTTTCATACTAAAAGATGAGCAACACATTCACTTTCATACTAAAAGATATGCAACATATTCACTTTCATACTAAAAGATATGCAACATATTCACTTTCATACTAAAAGATACGCAACATATTCACTTTCATACTAAAAGATACGCTACATATTCACTTTCATACTAAAAGATATGCAACATATTCACTTTCATACTAAAAGATACGCAACATATTCACTTTCATACTAAAAGATATGCAACACATTCACTTTCATACTAAAAGATACGCAACATATTCACTTTCATACTAAAAGATACGCAACATATTCACTTTCATACTAAAAGATATGCAACACATTCACTTTCATACTAAAAGATACGTTACATATTCACTTTCATACTAAAAGATATGCAACATATTCACTTTCATACTAAAAGATACGCAACATATTCACTTTCATACTAAAAGATACGCAACACATTCACTTTCATACACAAAGATACGTTACATATTCACTTTCATACTAAAAGATACGCAACATATTCACTTTCATACTAAAAGATACGCAACACATTCACTTTCATACTAAAAGATACGTTACATATTCACTTTCATATAAAAAGATACGCAACATATTCACTTTCATACTAAAAGATATGCAACATATTCACTTTCATACTAAAAGATATGCAACATATTCACTTTCATACTAAAAGATATGCAACATATTCCCTTTCATACTAAAAGATACGCAACATATTCACTTTCATACTAAAAGATACGCAACACATTCACTTTCATACTAAAAGATACTTTACATATTCACTTTCATACTAAAAGATATGCAACATATTCACTTTCATACTAAAAGATATGCAACATATTCACTTTCATACTAAAAGATACGCAACATATTCACTTTCATACTAAAAGATACGCAACATATTCACTTTCATACTAAAAGATATGCAACATATTAACTTTCATACAAAAAGATATGCAACATATTCACTTTCATACTAAAAGATACGCAACATATTCACTTTCATACTAAAAGATACGAAACATATTCACTTTCATACTAAAAGATATGCAACATATTCACTTTCATACTAAAAGATACGCAACATATTCACTTTTATACTAAAAGATACGCAACATATTCACTTTCATACTAAAAGATACGCAACATATTCACTTTCATACTAAAAGATACGCAACACATTCACTTTCATACTAAAAGATACGTTACATATTCACTTTTATACTAAAAGATATGCAACATATTCACTTTCATACTAAAAGATACGTTACATATTCACTTTCATACTAAAAGATATGCAACATATTCACTTTCATACTAAAAGATACGCAACATATTCACTTTCATACTAAAAGATATGCAACACATTCACTTTCATACTAAAAAATACGTAACATATTCACTTTCATACTAAAAGATATGCAACACATTCACTTTCATACTAAAAGATACGCAACATATTCACTTTCATACTAAAAAGATACGTTACATATTCACTTTCATACTAAAAGATACGCAACATATTCACTTTCATACTAAAAGATACGCAACATATTCACTTTCATACTAAAAGATATGCAACACATTCACTTTCATACTAAAAGATACGCAACATATTCACTTTCATACTAAAAGATATGCAACACATTCACTTTCATACTAAAAGATATGCAACATATTCACTTTCATACTAAAAGATATGCAACACATTAACTTTCATACTAAAAGATACGTTACATATTCACTTTCATACTAAAAGATATGCAACACATTCACTTTCATACTAAAAGATATGCAACACATTCACTTTCATACTAAAAGATACGTTACATATTCACTTTCATACTAAAAGATACGCAACATATTCACTTTCATACTAAAAGATATGCAACACATTCACTTTCATACTAAAAGATAAGCAACACATTCACTTTCATACTAAAAGATACGCAACATATTCACTTTCATACTAAAAGATATGCAACACATTCACTTTCATACTAAAAGATAAGCAACACATTCACTTTCATACTAAAAGATACGCAACATATTCACTTTCATACTAAAAGACACGTTACATATTCACTTTCATACTAAAAGATACGCAACATATTCACTTTCATACTAAAAGATATGCAACACATTCACTTTCATACTAAAAGATATGCAACACATTCACTTTCATACTAAAAGATATGCAACACATTCACTTTCATACTAAAAGATACGTTACATATTCACTTTCATACTAAAAGATACGCAACCTATTCACTTTCATACTAAAAGATAAGCAACACATTCACTTTCATACTAAAAGATACGCAACACATTCACTTTCATACTAAAAGATATGCAACATATTCACTTTCATACTAAAAGATACGCAACATATTCACTTTCATACTAAAAGATACGCAACATGCAACACATTCACTTTCATACTAAAAGATACGCAACATATTCACTTTCATACTAAAAGATATGCAACACATTCACTTTCATACTAAAAAATGAGAAACACATTCACTTTCTTACTAAAAGATACGCAACATATTAACTTTCATACTAAAAGATATGCAACACATTCACTTTCATACTAAAAGATACGCAACATATTCACTTTCATACTAAAAGATATGCAACACATTCACTTTCATACTAAAAGATACGTTACATATTCACTTTCATACTAAAAGATAAGCAACACATTCACTTTCATACTAAAAGATACGCAACATATTCACTTTCATACTAAAAGATATGCAACACATTCACTTTCATACTAAAAGATAAGCAACACATTCACTTTCATACTAAAAGATACGCAACATATTCACTTTCATACTAAAAGACACGTTACATATTCACTTTCATACTAAAAGATATGCAACACATTCACTTTCATACTAAAAGATATGCAACATATTCACTTTCACACTAAAAGATATGCAACACATTCACTTTCATACTAAAAGATACGTTACATATTCACTTTCATACTAAAAGATATGCAACATATTCACTTTCATACTAAAAGATATGCAACATATTCACTTTCATACTAAAAGATATGCAACATATTCACTTTCATACTAAAAGATAAGCAACAAATTCACTTTCATACTAAAAGATACGCAACATATTCACTTTCATACTAAAAGACACGTTACATATTCACTTTCATACTAAAAGATATGCAACACATTCACTTTCTTACTAAAAGATACGCAACATATTAACTTTCATACTAAAAGATATGCAACACATTCACTTTTATACTAAAAGATACGCAACATATTCACTTTCATACTAAAAGATATGCAACACATTCACTTTCATACTAAAAGATACGTTACATATTCACTTTCATACTAAAAGATAAGCAACACATTCACTTTCATACTAAAAGATACGCAACATATTCACTTTCATACTAAAAGATATGCAACACATTCACTTTCATACTAAAAGATAAGCAACACATTCACTTTCATACTAAAAGATACGCAACATATTCACTTTCATACTAAAAGACACGTTACATATTCACTTTCATACTAAAAGATATGCAACACATTCACTTTCATACTAAAAGATAAGCAACACATTCACTTTCATACTAAAAGATACGCAACATATTCACTTTCATACTAAAAGATAAGCAACACATTCACTTTCATACTAAAAGATACGGAACATATTCACTTTCATACTAAAAGATATGCAACACATTCACTTTCATACTAAAAGATACGTTACATATTCACTTTCATACTAAAAGATATGCAACATATTCACTTTCATACTAAAAGATATGCAACATATTCACTTTCATACTAAAAGATACGCAACATATTCACTTTCATACTAAAAGATATGCAACATATTCACTTTCATACTAAAAGATATGCAACATATTCACTTTCATACTAAAAGATATGCAACACATTCACTTTCATACTAAAAGATACGTTACATATTCACTTTCATACTAAAAGATATGCAACATATTCACTTTCATACTAAAAGATATGCAACATATTCACTTTCATACTAAAAGATATGCAACATATTCACTTTCATACTAAAAGATATGCAACATATTCACTTTCACACTAAAAGATATGCAACACATTCACTTTCATACTAAAAGATACGTTACATATTCACTTTCATACTAAAAGATATGCAACATATTCACTTTCATACTAAAAGATATGCAACACATTCACTTTCATACTAAAAGATACGCAACATATTCACTTTCATACTAAAAGATATGCAACACATTCACTTTCATACTAAAAGATACGCAACATATTCACTTTCATACTAAAAGATATGCAACACATTCACTTTCATACTAAAAGATAAGCAACACATTCACTTTCATACTAAAAGATACGCAACATATTCACTTTCATACTAAAAGATAAGCAACACATTCACTTTCATACTAAAAGATACGGAACATATTCACTTTCATACTAAAAGATATGCAACACATTCACTTTCATACTAAAAGATACGTTACATATTCACTTTCATACTAAAAGATAAGCAACACATTCACTTTCATACTAAAAGATACGCAACATATTCACTTTCATACTAAAAGATATGCAACATATTCACTTTCATACTAAAAGATAAGCAACACATTCACTTTCATACTAAAAGACACGTTACATATTCACTTTCATACTAAAAGATATGCAACACATTCACTTTCATACTAAAAGATATGCAACACATTCACTTTCATACTAAAAGATACGTAACATATTCACTTTCATACTAAAAGATATGCAACACATTCACTTACATACTAAAAGATACGCAACATATTCACTTTCATACTAAAAGATATGCAACACATTCACTTTCATACTAAAAGATACGCAACATATTCACTTTCATACTAAAAGATACGTTACATATTCACTTTCATACTAAAAGATACGCAACACATTCACTTTCATACTAAAAGATACGCAACATATTCACTTTCATACTAAAAGACACGTTACATATTCACTTTCATACTAAAAGATATGCAACACATTCACTTTCATACTAAAAGATACGCAACATATTCACTTTCATACTAAAAGATACGTTACATATTCACTTTCATACAAAAAGATACGCAACACATTCACTTTCATACTAAAAGATACGTTACATATTCACTTTCATACTAAAAGATACGCAACACATTCACTTTCATACTAAAAGATACGCAACATATTCACTTTCATACTAAAAGATATGCAACACATTCACTTTCATACTAAAAGATATGCAACACATTCACTTTCATACTAAAAGATACGCAACACATTCACTTTCATACTAAAAGATACGCAACATATTCACTTTCATACTAAAAGATACGCAACATATTCACTTTCATACTAAAAGATATGCAACACATTCACTTTCATACTAAAAGATATGCAACATATTCACTTTCATACTAAAAGATATGCAACACATTCACTTTCATACTAAAAGATACGCAACATATTCACTTTCATACTAAAAGATACGCAACATATTCACTTTCATACTAAAAGATACGCAACATATTCACTTTCATACTAAAAGATATGCAACACATTCACTTTCATACTAAAAGATACGCAACATATTCACTTTCATACTAAAAGATATGCAACACATTCACTTTCATACTAAAAGATATGCAACACATTCACTTTCATACTAAAAGATATGCAACACATTCACTTTCATCATAAAAGATACGTTACATATTCACTTTCATACTAAAAGATACGCAACACATTCACTTTCATACTAAAAGATACGTTACATATTCACTTTCATACTAAAAGATACGCAACACATTCACTTTCATACTAAAAGATACGTTACATATTCACTTTCATCCTAAAGATACGAAACACATTCACTTTCATACTACAAGATACGCAACATATTCACTTTCATCCTAAAAGATACGTTACATATTCACTTTCATACTAAAAGATACGCAACATATTCACTTTTATACTTAAAGATACGTTACATATTCACTTTCATACTAAAATATACGCAACACATTCACTTTCATACTAAAAGATATGCAACATATTCACTTTCATACTAAAAGATACGTTACATATTCACTTTCAAACTTATAGATACGTTACATATTCACTTTCATACTAAAAGATACGCAACATATTCACTTTCATACTAAAAGATACGTTACATATTCACTTTCATACTAAAATATACGCAACACATTCACTTTCATACTAAAAGATACGCAACATATTCACTTTCATCCTAAAAGATACGTTACATATTCACTTTCAAACTAAAAGATACGTTACATATTCACTTTCATACTAAAAGATACGTTACATATTCACTTTCATACTAAAAGATACGTTACATATTACCTTTCATACTAAAAGATACGCAACATATTCACTTTCATACTAAAAGATACGTTACATATTCACTTTCATACTAAAATATACGCAACACATTCACTTTCATACTAAAAGATATGCAACATATTCACTTTCATACTAAAAGATACGTTACATATTCACTTTCATACTAAAAGATAAGCAACACATTCACTTTCATACTAAAAGATACGTTACATATTCACTTTCAAACTAAAAGATATGCAACATATTCACTTACATACTAAAAGATATGCAACATATTCACTTTCATACTAAAAGATACGTTACATATTCACTTTCAAACTAAAAGATATGCAACATATTCAGTTTCATACTAAAAGATACGTTACATATTCACTTTCATACTAAAAGATAAGCAACACATTCACTTTCATACTAAAAGATACGCAACATATTCACTTTCATACTAAAAGATATGCAACATATTCACTTTCATACTAAAAGATAAGCAACACATTCACTTTCATACTAAAAGACACGTTACATATTCACTTTCATACTAAAAGATATGCAACACATTCACTTTCATACTAAAAGATATGCAACACATTCACTTTCATACTAAAAGATACGTAACATATTCACTTTCATACTAAAAGATATGCAACACATTCACTTACATACTAAAAGATACGCAACATATTCACTTTCATACTAAAAGATATGCAACACATTCACTTTCATACTAAAAGATACGCAACATATTCACTTTCATACTAAAAGATACGTTACATATTCACTTTCATACTAAAAGATACGCAACACATTCACTTTCATACTAAAAGATACGCAACATATTCACTTTCATACTAAAAGACACGTTACATATTCACTTTCATACTAAAAGATATGCAACACATTCACTTTCATACTAAAAGATACGCAACATATTCACTTTCATACTAAAAGATACGTTACATATTCACTTTCATACAAAAAGATACGCAACACATTCACTTTCATACTAAAAGATACGTTACATATTCACTTTCATACTAAAAGATACGCAACACATTCACTTTCATACTAAAAGATACGCAACATATTCACTTTCATACTAAAAGATATGCAACACATTCACTTTCATACTAAAAGATATGCAACACATTCACTTTCATACTAAAAGATACGCAACACATTCACTTTCATACTAAAAGATACGCAACATATTCACTTTCATACTAAAAGATACGCAACATATTCACTTTCATACTAAAAGATATGCAACACATTCACTTTCATACTAAAAGATATGCAACATATTCACTTTCATACTAAAAGATATGCAACACATTCACTTTCATACTAAAAGATACGCAACATATTCACTTTCATACTAAAAGATACGCAACATATTCACTTTCATACTAAAAGATACGCAACATATTCACTTTCATACTAAAAGATATGCAACACATTCACTTTCATACTAAAAGATACGCAACATATTCACTTTCATACTAAAAGATATGCAACACATTCACTTTCATACTAAAAGATATGCAACACATTCACTTTCATACTAAAAGATATGCAACACATTCACTTTCATCATAAAAGATACGTTACATATTCGCTTTCATACTAAAAGATACGCAACACATTCACTTTCATACTAAAAGATACGTTACATATTCACTTTCATACTAAAAGATACGCAACACATTCACTTTCATACTAAAAGATACGTTACATATTCACTTTCATCCTAAAGATACGAAACACATTCACTTTCATACTACAAGATACGCAACATATTCACTTTCATCCTAAAAGATACGTTACATATTCACTTTCATACTAAAAGATACGCAACATATTCACTTTTATACTTAAAGATACGTTACATATTCACTTTCATACTAAAATATACGCAACACATTCACTTTCATACTAAAAGATATGCAACATATTCACTTTCATACTAAAAGATACGTTACATATTCACTTTCAAACTTATAGATACGTTACATATTCACTTTCATACTAAAAGATACGCAACACATTCACTTTCATACTAAAAGATATGCAACATATTAACTTTCATACTAAAAGATATGCAACACATTCACTTTCATACTAAAAGATAAGCAACACATTCACTTTCATACTAAAAGATATGCAACACATTCACTTTCATACTAAAAGATAAGCAACACATTCACTTTCATACTAAAAGATAAGCAACATATTCACTTTCATACTAAAAGATACGTTACATATTCACTTTCATACTAAAATATACGCAACACATTCACTTTCATACTAAAAGATACGCAACATATTCACTTTCATCCTAAAAGATACGTTACATATTCACTTTCAAACTAAAAGATACGTTACATATTCACTTTCATACTAAAAGATACGTTACATATTCACTTTCATACTAAAAGATACGTTACATATTACCTTTCATACTAAAAGATACGCAACATATTCACTTTCATACTAAAAGATACGTTACATATTCACTTTCATACTAAAATATACGCAACACATTCACTTTCATACTAAAAGATATGCAACATATTCACTTTCATACTAAAAGATACGTTACATATTCACTTTCATACTAAAAGATAAGCAACACATTCACTTTCATACTAAAAGATACGTTACATATTCACTTTCAAACTAAAAGATATGCAACATATTCACTTACATACTAAAAGATATGCAACATATTCACTTTCATACTAAAAGATACGTTACATATTCACTTTCAAACTAAAAGATATGCAACATATTCAGTTTCATACTAAAAGATACGTTACATATTCACTTTCATACTAAAAGATATGCAACACATTCACTTTCAAACTAAAAGATACGTTACATATTCACTTTCATACTAAAAGATACGCAACATATTCACTTTCATACTAAAAGATACGCAACATATTCACTTTCATCCTAAAAGATACGCAACACATTCACACTAAAAGATACGCAACATATTCACTTTCATCCTAAAAGATACGTTACATATTCACTTTCATACTAAAAGATACGTTACATATTCACTTTCATACTAAAAGATACGTTACATATTCACTTTTATACTAAAAGATACGTTACATATTCACTTTCAGACTTGAAACGCCTTACGGACATCATGCGGAAGAACAGACTGCGTTGGTTGGGTCACATTGAGCGTAGCGATGGCTGGATTGCTAAAGTCCGAAAGTTGAATGTGCCAGCAGAGAACATCACCACTGGTAGACCCAAGTTGACTTGGGAGGACGTAGTCAAACGTGATAGGAAGGCCATGGGTATGGATTCCATCAAACCTTGCCAAAGACAGGAGTGGAGAGGAAGACTTAGATTTCGAGACTAGACAATCAGGCCCTACCCTCATCAGAGGATAAATTGTGGCCTGATTCAACAAATAAACCGGTTGATGATGATGATGATGATGATGATACTAAAAGATATGCAACACATTCACTTTCATACTAAAAGATATGCAACACATTCAATTTCATACTAAAAGATGATATATGCAACACATTCACTTTCATACTAAAAGATACGCAACATATTCACTTTCATCCTAAAAGATACGTTACATATTCACTTTCATACTAAAAGATACGTTACATATTCACTTTCATACTAAAAGATACGTTACATATTCACTTTCATACTAAAAGATATGCAACACATTCACTTTCATACTAAAAGATATGCAACATATTCACTTTTATACTAAAAGATATGCAACATATTCACTTTTATACTAAAAGATATGCAACATATTCACTTTTATACTAAAAGATACGCAACACATTCACTTTCATACTAAAAGATACGCAACATATTCACTTTCATACTAAAAGATACGCAACATATTCACTTTCATCCTAAAAGATACGCAACATATTCACTTTCATACTAAAAGATACGTTACATATTCACTTTCATACTAAAAGATACGCAAAATATTCATTTTCATACTAAAAGATACGCACCATATCACTCCTAAACTAAAAGATACGTGTCGCGGTTCAAAAACACCTCGACGTTGTTTACATTTTTAAAAAGACGCCATCTTGGAAAAACCATAGCAGCAGCAGGGGTCACTGTTTGTTTTTGCCATGATCTGGACATCAGCAGCTGCTTTTCGCTTAACCCTTTCCATGGAAATGTACTAGCTGCTCCCTGTGCTCTGACATTTCGCTAACGTTTTTTTTAGAAGATTGGAAAAACCCAATTTTTAATTGCCATTTTTGTCAACAATGACTAAGCATTTTCGTTAATTTTTCTTCAAGGATACACAAGCATTTCGGCAACTAAGCCGATAACCTGGCTAATACTTTCAAGAAGTTTGTCAACCATGTTTTACAGCTTGAGATTCTTTTGGAATTTATTTGTCAAAAATTAATCCCTTTCACAGGACCGACGAAAGTAACTTGACATAACGTTCATGAGATCTCTAGCTCCTCGCTCAAATTTTCAGTTCAGCCCGGGGGTCAGGAGGCCCCCACGCTCAACTTGGTCCACGGATGGACCAGTCGTCGGCAGTCTGAGTTCCTGCACACAGCGGTCGCAACTCCTGCACCCCACATCGGCAGTTCTGAGTTCCTGCTCCCCAGCAGTCCGAACACCCTGCCGTCCTGACTCCTGCACCAGCACTCTCCTGCTCCAACTGCTCCAGCACCCTGCAGCTCCGACACCTGCTCCAGCATCCTGCAGTCCCGAGTTCCTGCACCAGCACTCTCCTGCTCCAGCACCCTGCAGTCCTGAGCTCTTGCACCACTCCTGATCCAGCGACGCCATCTCAATTCACTTCACTTGTTATTACCATATGGTAAATAAACATCCTTCTTTAAACTGATCACCAGTCTTTGTCCTCTCTTCTTTGCCATTGTCGTTATTTGCCTGTGTTCACCTTTTCTTAGTTGTTGGGGCCGATCGATCACACCAACCCCAACGGTCGGTCGGTTGGTCCCGTAACATATGCAA
Source organism: Sepiola atlantica (assembly GCA_963556195.1). Classification (NCBI taxonomy): domain Eukaryota; kingdom Metazoa; phylum Mollusca; class Cephalopoda; order Sepiida; family Sepiolidae; genus Sepiola; species Sepiola atlantica. The sequence goes on along the minus strand of OY744530.1, from coordinate 12,611,711 downwards.
GATATTCACTTACATACTAATATTCTTGGGAAATACATGAACCACATTCCATCCTGGAATAATAAAATAGCAATAACAAAAAAATAACTAGGGGAATAAACTTATGTAAATTTTTGTTAATCGTACCATGTTACCCAATAAAATCCGACACATTTTTTCTATAAAAGCTTAAGTGAAAATAAGAATAGATAAACATTTTTGTTTTGGTAGAAAGCACCGTTGGATACGAGACAATTTTTGTTTCTAAAATAAAATCGTGCCATGATATCAACAATTATATAAGCAGTTTATGACATTTTTTTTTAATCAGAGATTCAAGATGATACTTACTAATATTATCTCTATATTAATAAAACTATCTGACAAGATATCGTGTGTCTGTGTGTGTTTCTCGCCTATAGGTAACTTTGATAAATACACATAATTATTTATTTATTTACTATTAATTGAATGTTTATTGAAATTAAAAATAAAATAAGGGAAAAGTAAAACGAATTTTTAAAAATTCTATTGAAAAAAAATTGTAAGCATGACTATATTTTGAATTATTTTTTCTAAGTTCTCCCCTCAGAAATGTCTCCACCCGTGAAACACCGGGTACATACAGCTAATTATTAAAAGACTAACTAAATATTCGGTACTGTTCTAGATGAAGCGCCTGATTTCCGTGACTTCGCGTCGGCAACAATCGGGCAGGTCGCTGAAGCTCCCGAGAGTGGAAGACTTGTAGGCGATAATATAAGACGAATAAATTCAAAGAACAAGTACATAGATAAAAAGATAAAAACCGAACATTTTCAATCAAATGTGTAGACAGAATTTTGTCAATGTTTTCTTATTTTTCTGTTTGCTAACATAAAACAAAGAAAGAAAGAAAATGGTTTAGGTTTAGGGGTTGGGGTTAGGGCTCCTGGTCTTAGCCATTGCCAAGCCTGCATTCAAACTGCCAAGCTCTAACTGGAAGACTGACAAACGCTAATATAAGACGAATAAATCCTAAGAAAAAATACATAGATTAAAATGATTTTTTTTTGTGAAAATAATTTTTTTTGGGGGGGGGGGGGTGTAAAATTTTATCAATGTTTTTATAAGATAAAAGAAAGTAAACAATGATATTCCGTCAGCGCTCGGGCGCTTCCGCGACATGCTCGATCGTTGTCGACGGGAAATCAGGCGCGTCATCTAGAACAGTACCAAATATTATGATAGAAGGATGTTGTAGTTTGCATTTAGTATGCATTGTGCGTAGTGTGTAAGAAGTTGAATGTTGAAGGCGGCGCCAATGCAGTTTGGTAGAAAACGCCGTTAGATACAAGACAAAATAAACAGATCAAATGACAATATTAAAGAATTCAATAATTCTCAATTAAATATTTATTTACCAATGTAAAGTGTCGAACCAGGATGGTATGGATGGTGTCATATTCTTTACATTTTCGAAGTATACCTCCTTTTCAAAAAGAAATTAACACTCAATCGGAATGTGGTTTTGCCTGGAATGCTCATTGCGATAGTCTCACAGAAATTAATTATTTAACATTTCATTATTTTTTAAATGTTTGTTAATATTTCATGTTTGTTTATTATTAAATTATTATTATATTATTATTACATGTTTTTATTTAAATGTATATTTTTTAATAAATTTTGTTTTTTATTTTTAATTATGTGCACTTTATTTAATTCAAACATACGTTTAAATTGTCGGGGGGGGGGGATAACTAGTTTGATCCAAACTGTTGAAAGTTTCCTCCCTTGATTGGAGATAATTTGAGTTTTTAACAAATTTTTTTTCATGGGTTGCTACAATTTTTGAATATATTATTTAATATTTACATAAACGTGTGCAGGTCTTCACATCCATAAGTATATGCATACACGCAAACATTTAAGTACAAATGTGCACAACATATATATATATATATATATATATATATATAATTATTATTAGTAGTAGTAGTATTTGTTTAATATTATTTGCTATTCATTTGTTTACCATATGTGTATTTATTGTGTCTATCATATGTGGCTATACTAAATAAGTGCAAGTGAGTTTCGCTCTTTTATTTATTTTGGGGTTAGGTGTGTTTTTATCAATAGTGATTCCTTAGTTTTGAGGCTGCCTTAATCCTTTTTACTTGGATGTCTTTAATGGGATTGTGGCTTCACGGTATATGCTTTTGGAATGATGACGCCTTGTTTTCTTTGATGCGTATATGCAATAGTCTCACTGTGCTACCGATGTAGAATTCATTCCATATCGCACATTTTATTTGGTATACTGTATATGTGCAGTTCCACAAGTCTGTGTTGTTGATGGGTATGAGATACTTTCTGGAGAAATAGAATGATCCAACAATTTTTCCAGCGGTCTTAGCAACAGATCTGATGTAAGTCTTCCATTTGAAGTCTGAAGAGAATGTCAGTCCCAGGAGCTTATCAAAGAAGTAGGTTTCTTCAAGGGGCGAGCCGTTCATTTCAACTGGGACAAAGTGGAGATCGGAGCGTTGGTGGTGAAAAGAGAGGTGCTTGGCCTTTGATGCATTAAAATAACCAGCCACCTTTTCCTGCATTGCACCACTTACTCCAGGTCGAAAGAGAGAGAGAGAGACAGACAGAAAGAACCTGATCATTAATGCTCTTCGAGGTGTTTCCATAGATGGTTGTGTCATCAGCATAAATGTTGACGAATGATCTTAGAATGTAGCTTGGGAGATCATTTATGAAGATCAGGAAGAGGGTTGGGCTCAGAATGGAACCCTGAGGTACGCTGGCGTTTATACTATGAGCTTCAGACTTCTGCCCATCAATGACTACTTTTATAAATTTATCAGAGAGAAAGGATTTGATGGTTGAGAGTACATTTCCAGATATTTCATAGCTAGCAAGCTTGTGAAGTAAACCTTTGTGCCAAACCATGTCAAAAGCCTTTGATATGTCAAGAGCTATAGCTCTAGAAACGGAGCCCCTGTCAATAGATTCACTGATCCTGTGTGATATTACAGTAAGCACATCAGCTGTTGATCTAGCAGGACGAAAGCCACATTGCTTGTCGCTGAGTAGACTGTTTTTGCTAAGGCGATTAACAACTTTTTGGTTTATCACAGATTCAAGCAACTTACTCATAACATACAGGAGACTGATTGGTGTGTACTGAGATGCAGAGGATCGCTCACCAGTATTTTAAAATATTGGACAGACTTTCAAGGTTTTCCAAAATGTTGGGAAGCACTTATCCTTTAAGCAACGATTGAACAGCTTTGTGAAACTAGGAGCTAGTTCAGATTGCAGTTTTTTAATCGTGATGATTAATGTTGTCAGGACCAGTTGCTTTGCTGGCATCAAGGTTTTGGATAAGTTTGGCAACATTCCGAAATGGTTTTGTTCAGCACATTTTTACTTGTGTGATGGGAGAGAAGTATGTTGTATATATATATATATATATATATATAAAGTATGTTTATATATACATGATTCACTCCTCAACTAATTAACTAATTATTATCAATTTTGGAACACAGCTGCTATGCTTAAGAGGTCCAAATGTGTGCAATATTTAGTTCAATTTACAGGAGGGTAAAAAAGCAGATAGAAGCCCTTCGTTAAAATTCAGATACCTCCGATTTTTGTGAAATTTTAAGCATAGATAAAAAACATTAATTAATAAATATTCCCCAAGTTTCAGTTTCTTCGGAGTATTTTAAAGGGGTTTTAGGGGCATAATAAAGGCACAATCTCCCATTTGAAAGGTCAAATATATCAGATTTGCATTAAATTTGATCTATAGTGATTAGACACTAATGAAGCATGATTTCTTGAATTTCAATTTCTTCTTAAGCCTTAAGTTTTACACATTTTTTAGAATCAAAATCCTATAATATATATTTATATCCAATAAATACACATTGGTCTTTATTATAGAGGGGAGGATGCCAAAAGGTTACTGACATTTTGCAAGAAAGAATCTATAATAGAAACAAAATCTACCAAGCTATTTAAAATATATGTATATAATATGTATACGCATTTACCGGAATATATTTATATTGTAGTGATGTACAGAGAACCGGATGTTCACCCTGCTACCACCAAATGAAAAGTGTTTTTAAATAGTTCATATACAAGTGGCTAAAATCAATAAATACAAAAATGTTTATTTTTAACCCAATCAAAAGTGTCTCGACTTAAATACAAAATTGTGTTCAGCAAGACCCTGAAATTTAGCCAAGATTATAAAAAGCGGCAAGATCTCAAAATTAAACTAATAAGATTTCGAGGTCAGAGTTTGTTCCTGAATTTCATGGTGCCTAACTTCAAATTCCTCGCTCGCTGCGGACACACACCTTCACCTCTTCACTTCAATAACTCTTTTCTAGGTGTCTCTTTTCAAAGGACGTTAAAGTATTCTTTCTTTTTCTTTGATCACACCTATATTGAACTTTTCTCCAAGCGACTACTACTTGGCCTTTCACACTTATATGCTACTATAGACAGTCACGTAGACAGCCGTACGTGCATAACACATCCATCGCACTCAAGCTTAACAAACATTAAGCACTTTAAAGATTTTACTCTAGAACATTTTCCTACTTTCTTCTAAGCTTATATGTAAATTTTGTATATTTTAAACAAATATATAACTATATATATAACTATTTATATATATAACTATTTATATATAAACTATTTATATATCTATTTAAAAACGTAGCTCTGTGTGATGATTTCAAAATGGCGGTCTGATTGGAATTCTGTCATCCTAGTGGCGGGGGGGGGGGTCCATTATGAATGTTATCTGCTTTCTGATGTTTGTTTGTTTGTTGTTGCTTTTTTTCTTCACGGACTATGTGTTTGATGTGACACTTTATACCTTTCATTTAGGTCTCTGGAGAACAGCGAGTGAATGAGGTTAATGGCTGCATTTTACTCGTTGAGAAACAAATAAAAAATAATAATTTGATTAAAGACTGAATTTTTTGGTCAATGGAATATAAACAATCATCATACATACATACACACACACACATATATATATATATATATATATATATATACATATAGGGGTTTTACAAAAAATGTATAATATCCAAAAATGTTCCAAATTGCAAGCTCAATTAACTTGCATTACAAGCTTCAGAGCATATATATTATAAGTGCATATCAATGATCAAAGGAACAATCAATCAATGTTCATTCATTTTGAAATTGACTCCATTCCAATAATAACAGATATAAACATACAAATGAATTTACGGCCGATATTATTGTATGGTATTGGTGTGTTATTCACCCTGATCGTTTTTGTTTTGTATTAATGAGTCACCACTTATCAAGGCCTAGAGGCCTGACGAGGATGAAGATTAATGAGTTTGTCAGGTGGACAGTGAGACAACACCTTGAGGATTAAAGACGATGATTGAAACTGGGCAGAATTTGTTTATTTAAGATGGCGGCTCAACAAGAATTTGATAAAATTGGACTTGAAAACGACCATGTTGTAGTCGGCTTGGAAGCAGCCTCATGGTATCGTGTTCCACAGTTGAGTTGTTTTTGAAAAAAAAACTTTGATCATGGAAGTTCTGTTTAGATTTAGGTACATAGAGAACGAAAGAAAAATTATTTACAATGGTTGTAGCTAGACGAGTTTTTGCTGTGAATGTTTTACAGGGGGGGGGGACCAAAGATTAGAACTCATTCGAGCACCTACCATAAAAATAACGATAGAGCAGAGAAAGACTAGCAGCATCTGTTCTGTGAGAAAGAGACTGCAGAGAAATGAAGAGGATATCTCCCACTAGATTGTGAGGTTGACTTTGTACTTTGTCAAGTCTGCAAAGAGTGCTTTGAGCGGCACCTCCCCAGATGTGGCACAGAACTACATCTTAGGACATATCTGACTTTTATACAAGTAGAGGATTGCGTCAGGAGTGAGATACTTTCTTGAGAGATAGAATGATCCGGCTGAACCGGCTTCTTCTCTTACTTGCATGTGAGTTCAGGAAGTAGTTTCAAAGAGATATTCAATTCACAAGCAATCCCCATAATCTACCTGGGAAGATGATGTTGTCTACGTTAGTTTTTAGAAAGAGCTGTCGTCATCCTTCCGAATAAAGTGTCTGGTATGCCCAAATGGTCACCCATTTAGTACTGACCAGACTCAACGTAACTTAACTTCAGTGATCTAATGAGAACTGGCGTGTCAACTTGATTTTGATGTATATACGGCCAAGAAATTCATTTCCTCTTCTATTGTAAAGATTTGCAAGAAATTCTGCCTTTAAGTACAACATCCGAATTTAAGACTCTTCTTTTTCTAATTCCTTCTTCGGTTGTAAGCTGCTTATTGTGGAGGAAGAGGCTCACCTGTGCAAAGAGACGGCTTTGCGTGCATATATGTCAGTCGGGCGCCATTAACATCACAGATTATGAACTGGGCATGTTGTGTTTGAATCCAGGTTCAGCATTTGTGTCACTTTTACTAATACCCCTGATAAAGCTAAGAGAAAAGCCGGATTTGTACCTATTGGTGAAATAGTAGGGTCGACTGGACTCTCGGGAGAAGCAACTAGTCGAGAAGGAAACTATGAAGAGAAAAGACATTGCTAGTCTTTCTCTGCTCCATCGTTATTTCCATAGAAGGTGCTCGACTGAGCTTCAATCTCTGGTTCCTCCTTATAAGACATTCACAGCAAGAACTCGTCTTATTACCACCAATGCAAAGAACTTTCCTTTCGTCCTCCTTATGGTTATCATCAAACAAAATTTCCATGAACAGAGTTTCTTTCCAAGAACTTCTCATCTTTTCATCAGATTGCTTCCATGAGGAATATACAACACAGTCATTTTTTAATCGAATAATAAACACTTGTCATAAACCGTTCTCATAAGTCATCAAATTTTGTTAATTCCACGTATCATTTTCAATCCTCTCATAATATTCATCATCATTTAACAACTGACAATCTATCCATCTCATTAACCCTTATCCTTGAATGGCTTTCAGCCTTGATAAGTGTAGCATATTAGTAAAGAAAAACACCTAAAGAATTATTAGCTATTTATTATCTCTACATCAATGAAATTGTGTGACTATTTCTCGTGTGTGTGTATTTCCCGCATCAACGTAACTTGGATAATTACACATTGAATTATTTTTGTTTTTAATATACACCGAATATTTATTCAAATCAAAAATGCAATAGAGGGAAACAAAAGAATGCATTTCGACTGCTTTGTAAACAAGTCAGCCATTTTAATCTTTTGTAATAGTTTTAAAATAATGAATTAATTACTTTGTGACACTTACAAATTTGCAAAGAATTTGGAAGCATTAAAACTGTCGAATAGAAGGTCATTTAACCTGGCTTTAAAATTCTTAGCTAAGCCTCATTTGATTAAAAGTTTTCGAAGTGATTTACATCCCATAATTTGATAAGTAGAGATTAAAAGAAACATTACCTTAATAAAATTAGTTATAGTTTCATAACACTTTGGTTTAATTAATAATTTACTGTTCAAAAGATACCAGATATTTCCTTGACTTTTTGGCTAAGAGCAAAGTGTAGTATGTGTTCTGATGTGCATTTAGTATTTTCTGTCCTCGGTCAATGTGGGAGAAGTCTTTCTATATTATAGCAATTTTTATTTTTATTCCTATCAAAGAGTGCCCCTTTTTCGGGAGCTGGATTTTCCCCATTAAAAACAGACGTCGAAGGGAGGCAAGTAAATAGGAACGTAAAAAATCGGATTTAAAACAAAAACGGCATAAAAATGAAAATAAAAAGACTCACAGACAACGAGCATAGATTTCCGACAATACACAAGGAACCCCTCCATTTATTATAGTCCGCTACAGCCAATCAGTTTGCATTCACTATCTGCTGGCAGTTTACGCTATTTGTTGATCTGTTAGTGCTCATCATTTGATACATGGTTCGTTGTCCCCAGTTGTCTTGTTTGTCACTTGCTTCGTTACTCTAGGGTCCAGATTTATAGGGAGCATCTGAGGTGGGGAGTTGTGCAGCAAGATGTTTGTTCACATTACATTTAAATTGCTGCATGTTGGTACAGTCGGGAAGTAGGGAGGAAATTAAGATATCTGGAGAGTTTACAAGGAGGAAGGGTTCTACATCATCGAGGTAAGTTCAAAGCCCTCTTATATTTGTGAAGGAGAGCCTCAAAGGAGAAGGCGATTTGGTTGGGGGTCTTTTTTTTGTGGGGGGAGGGATCTGGTTTGATTGTTTTACTGTTTGTTCTCATTGTCATTATAAATATCTTTTTAGATAGAGTGGGTTGGTTCTACAAAGTTGGTGTTTGTTGGATCTCAGAAAACAAAGTTCACATAAGTAGACTATCAGCTGAGTCTTTTTCTATAGGGTTGTAGCTTCAGGAAAGCCAACCGGTGATAGGTGCAGGGTTCCTTTTTATGCACGACATGAAACTACAGTAATCCCGATATTATACAACTGTTGGTAGAACAGCCACTGTTAGCGATACCTAAGAGTTAGGGCTCCTGTACTACCAGTCAAAAACAGTAGCACGACAAGCTATAAAACCTGTACAGTTAACCTATCAAAACAAGAGCGCCCCAGTCATGTGAAACTAAGTGACAAGCAAGTGTCTCCAAGTTGCCCAGATAAAGGGAAAGAGAGATGGTGGGACAGCGGTCATTTTCCTAGTCAGGAAACAAGGCCAAGCACCTGGTGTCTTTGAAGTGTCTCTGTGATGGTACCTCTGCGCCGGATTAATAGACAAAGAACGAGTAAAATTGTCCATACTCTCTTCATTATGTCATCAATCACTCTGTACATGTTCGTTGTGTTTTATATCACATAGTTCGTTACCTTGTCACTCTGTGCATCCATCTATCTGTTATCCTGTTCATTATGCTGTGCAGTGAAATGCGAGATACCATTGTCACTGCGTACCACCTCTTGCATCAACCCCATAACGAGTCGTTTTTTAAAACTTTATTCACTGCAAACAAGGCATATTGCCACTGAGGGGCTACTGTGATTAGGGGCCAGATTTATAGGGGGTATCCTAAGTGGGGAGTTGTGCAGCAAGATGTTTGATCACATTACATTTTAATTTCTGCATGTTGGTACAGCCGGGGAAACGGAGTAGGGAGGAATTCCACAGGCAAGTTGTCAGAGGAAAGAAGCTATAAGAGTAGAAAGTTTTCCGGCATTTGGGGACCTCTATAGTGAAGGGGTGAGATTTTGCTGCTAAGCAGGTTAGTCGGAAGTATTTACATTGAGTCTGGATATCTCGGGCACTAGGGAGGATGGTAGACAAAGGAAGATGTGGCTTGAGTGTGTATTAAACGATGTGACTCGATGCAACCTAGCTGATTTCAACCCTTTAGATCGGACTGCATGGAAAGCAGGCATGAAACGATACCTGCTGTTGCACAACCCAGAGTCTGAGACACTCACAACACCCTAAATACCAAAACCATACGAAGAAGAAGACTCGAGGCTCGTTTTCAATTCACTTAACGTTATACTTTCAAAAGGTCAGATGAATCTAGTATTTATGTTATCCATATTAATCTCAAATAATTAATTTGGTCTAATTGAATAAATGTTAATTAAATTCTTGTATCCTTCATCTTCTTGAAAGTGTTAATTATGATAACGAATCTTCATGTAGTCACATCAGAGATTATCCCTTGATTTTGAGATCACATGCCAATGGAACTTAGAAAGAAAATGACAATCTTTTATAATTCGACTTTAATTACATTTAGAATTTCCTCTGTGTAAAGATATTGGGCACTTGGAAATATTGTCATTAATTAATATTGTTTAACTTTAGATTATTCTTTATTGTTGCTGCCGCTGGTGATAATGAGCCAACTGGACTTCTGCACAGACCCCACAAAGATCGTGCTTTAAGAATGTCTTGTCTGCATGAAGTCCTTTTAGTTGGTCGTAACTATTCGTTAGGCCAGCAAGATTGCAGGTTCAAACTCTGAGAGCAGCAAGGCCTAGCAGTTGCATACAGAGTTGGGGAAGGTTTGGCCCAGAACACACAAAGGAATAATAGTTACACATGTGCGGAATCAATTTTGTTATTCTCATAGATTTGCATTCCTGCAATGACACGTCCTTGCTTGCCACATGTAGAGGCAGAGATAACCAGAGGACGAAGGATCCTGATGTTGACTCTTCCTGTTGCTTTAGTTTTTATAATCACAACCAAACTATTCACTTTCAAAGGAAGCTTATAATATCTCTATAATATCTCAAGGGAAAAGCAATTGATAACCTGACTTCAATTGAAGAGGGAGATAGGTACTACCACATAAGTGAACATTATTTACTGTTTTACTATGTGAAACTGTTGTGCATATAGTAACTTTATTATTTATTTTGTAGCTAGTCTCTAAAAGCAAACAATAATAACCTAACCATCATATTCCAACGAACAGTCGTTGCTTGGTGTATAAGAAAAGAACAAACACTTTTTACTAAGGGAACAAATTCGCCTACACAATACAAAAGGTTAAGTTCATAATCCATCTTAGTAGCCGAGTGAAAACAAGAATAACCCTTTGTTTTAATTTAATTTTTACATTTATTCACGAGGCAAAATCAAATCAAATTTCCTGAAGAAGCTAATTGAACGATCTGACCGCATTTTCCTCAGATATTGATTTCTTGGAGAATGTTGTGTGCACATTGCGATTAGAAAATATACGGATATTGCAAAAAGTATGCCTCCTCGGAACATCATGTAATTGAAACAAGCATGTGCCGATTAAATTATTCTAGCCTGGTAGGATTGTAGACGATTAAAGCAATCAAAGAATGATGGTAAATAGAAAGTAGAAAATTATTTTGAAAATGGAATCCAAGACTAATGGTAAATAGAAAGTAGATGCTGTTTTCAAAATAATTCTCTAAAAATAATGGTAACCTGAAAGTAGGGAATTGTATAGAACATAGCATCCTCTACTCTATAATAAAGCTAAATGTGTTTTTATTTGTATATAAACATATAAATAAATATAATATATCTGTCCCGTTACACAAAAGTTAGCAAGTAAAAAACGTGACTTTTTCTAGACTCTGGATGAATCCATTTCAAGTGGTGGTAGGGGGGGGGGAAGCAAATAACAAGTCAAACAACCCCTGTTGTCTGAAATGAATTTGAAAATAAATATATCACTCCATATAAAAAGTCAATGGTCGTCGTCATCGTCATCATCCAGTTTTTGGTATTTAGGATGCTGAGAGTGTCCCAGCTTCCCAGAGTGAGCAACACCAAGCAACGTCTCACGCCTACTCTCTATTGCGGTCTGATCCAAAGGATTTACATCAGTTAGGTTGCATACAGTCATATTTCTTCTTACGTCCTCAAGCCAGGACTTGGTGGGTGTTTTTTAATTTTTTTATTTAGACCATCATAAATGAAAATAATAATTTATGGTCCCCCCCCCCCCGGTAAAACATTCACAATAAGCACCCGCCTAGCTACTACCACTGTCGATGATTCCCCTTTCTCCCTCTGCGTGCCCAAGATGAAACGAAATTTCCATGGGCAGAGCTTCTTTCCTAGAACTGCCCATCTGCGGAACACAGTGCCGCGAGCCTGCTTCCCAGCCGACTACAATATTGTCGTCTTCAAGTCCAATGTAAACAAGTTCTTGTTGAACCGTCCCCGTAAATAATCAACTTCTGTCCTGCTACAGCTATCGTGCCGGTGAACGCGATGTTGTCTCACCATCCACCAGTCAAACTCTTGAACCCCTATCCTTGAGTTAAACTCTTTAACCCTTATCCTCGAGTGGCCTTTGCGCCTTGATAAGCGATGACCTTTAATGAAAAACAAAAAAATACATTAAAAATTCAATTACTGACGAAATTCTATGCTTTTATATTTTTGATAGAGGATGTACACTAGTCTAAGAATGATGGTAAACAGAAAATTGAGAATTATATTGAAAGCGACATCTAAGAATAACTATAAATAGAAAGTTAAGAGTCATATTAAAAACTGACGAGTAACTCCACACTCGTCCAAATTCTCAAACTTAGGCGTCGCCATTTTAATTTCATACCCAGGACGCTGAACAGTTCTTTATAAACTTGTGAATAAAAACGACTTCCAAATTGTTTGCAGCTACAGCATGTATATCAAATCAAATCAAATTTATTGGTAAAAATAACAACGTGCAACAAGCCATGTAAAAATACAACTGGAAGATGTGTACGTCTATATACCGTCTGAATGTTTTGTCTAAGGCAACTTTAATCCTCGATATGATAGACATTGCCATTATCTCTGGTAGGTTGTTCGCGGGACAGAAAAACGGACAGAGAATGCTGTCTTTAAAACCCATTGTCTGTTGTTTTGTCACATCAGTATTTATTTACATTTATAGAAAGTTATTTGTGTTTTATTTCAGTTTCTCAAGAAAGATTAAATGGGAAATAATCAAAGGTTACAGTGAATTTAAAGTACAATGGATTAATTGAAGTAAAAAAAGAAACAACACTTCTACTCTGAATGGAATAAGTATGTAAAAAAATGACAAAACATATATTGTTACTTACTTACGAAAATAGCATAAATAAAGGTGAAGAAACAATGGCTTCTCAGTTGGTTGCAAATCCTCGGTCTTATAAGGATTCCTTACATTGTGGCTATGTGTAATGGCACAGGAAATAGAATTAGTGGTCCAGGTTCAATTTTATAGCCATTCAACATATTTCAAACAATGTCTGTAAATAATTGGATACTTTTAAAATAATGTTTTATGATTAAAACAACGTCTAATAAATCATCAAATATATTTAAAACATTCTTCTGTAAATATTCAGGATTTTTTAATATGCTAGAAAAAAATAAAATGTGACCCGTCGAGTCACCTATTGAGCTCGGCTTAAATTGTTTGGATCGGGGAAAATTGACGTTTATAAAGCCAGTTAAATATGAAAAAAAATAGAAGACAATATCCAAAATTAGCCCATACCCTCTCTCTCTCTCTCTCTCTCTCTCTCTCCAATTACCGTTTAAATAGTATTACTGTCTGTGGGGATATTTTCTTTTTGTTTGTAACGAACTAATTCCAATCTTGTTATTCTTTTCTTTCTTTATTACCTTTGCCTGTTAATAAACGAAGTGAGAGAGAGAGATGGACGTGAGAGTGATAAACAATGTATAGAATAAGAGGGTGAAGATAAACAATATACAATGAGAGAGGGTAAAATGGATAAAAAGTTAGTAAGATATTGATCACTAGATGAGTTATTTGCAAATTACGACTAATTAGAGGAATTTAAATGGAAGTTATTTTCAAACATAACTCAATCCGAAAACTAGCGAATATTTTAACATGTATTTTGTGTTATTGAAATATATTGGAAAAAAGCCTTAGAGAAACAAACGTTGATTAACTCCACTTTAGTATAACAATATATACAGGTACTATTTTTTGGTAGATAAGAACCTTTTTTTTATGCCAACATAATAAATTCATATTGTCGTCATTATTTCATGAAATATTTAACCAGGTAACATTATCTAATGTATGCTTCTTAAATTGGACCATGTACAGCCTTGACACAATCACGTTGACACACCGATTAAGTTAAGCAACATTGAGCATGGTCAGTACTAAATGAGTGACCATTTGGGAATATTTTTTCTTTGCTACTGGAATCAAGCAGTGCCGATTCAAAAGAGGTGTGGTTAGAGACTGTGCAACCCTTGCGTCACAATTACATGCACAGCCACCTTTACAGGGGTATCAAGTGTCTTTCAAGACTGAACAGAAGCCATTGTAGAGACTTCTATTATTAATACATTTAGTTTGGAGAAAATTTAACTGACTGGTGGAGTTTTTGACTAACACCAGGGTTATGCAATTACTTCCACAATCAGGGGATTTTTTTAAAAATAAAATAAAATAAAATTAAGCATGAATGTTAAAGAAAGATCAAAGATGAAATAAACGTTACAACTTTAGCCGTTTATACGTTTTAAAACAAGAATTTCTTATAAGCATTCCGTGTTGTAAAGACGGTCTTGTGTAGGAGATTTTGTTTTAAGACTATTGAAGGCTTATAAAGGATTGTTTTTAAAGTATTAAACGCTTATACACCTTTAGCACCTTTACACCAATCTCTTATAAGCCTTTAGTACCTTTAAGACAATCTCTTATAAGCCTTTAGTACCTTTAAGACAATCTCTTTTATAAGCCTTTAGTATCTTTAAGCCAATCTCTTATAAGCCTTTAGTACCTTTAAGACAATCTCTTATAAGCCTTTAGTACCTCTAAGACAATCTCTTATAAGCCTTTAGTACCTCTAAGACAATCTCTTATAAGCCTTTAGTACCTCTAAGACTATCTCTTATAAGCATTTAGTACCTCTAAGACAATCTCTTATAAGCCTTTAGTACCTTTAAGACAATCTCTTATAAAGCTTTAGTACCTTTAAGCTAATCTCTTATAAGCCTTTAGCACTTTTAAACCAATCTTTTATAAGCCTTTAGTACCTTTAAGCCAATCTCTTATAAGCCTTTAGTACCTTTAAGCCAATCTCTTATAAGCCTTTAGTACCTTTAAGCCAATCTCTTATAAGCCTTTAGTACCTTTAAGCCAATCTCTTCTAAGCTTTTAGTACCTTAAAGCTAATCTCTTATAAGCCTTTAGTACCTTTAAGCCAATCTCTTATAAGCCTTTAGTACCTTTAAAACAATCTCTTATAAGCCTTTAGTACCTTAAAGCCAATTTCTTATAAACCTTTAGTACTTTAAAGCTAATCTCTTATAAGCATTTAGTACCTTTAAGACAATCTCTTATAAGCCTTTAGTACCTTTAAGCCAATCTCTTATAAACCTTTAGTACCTTTAAGCCAGTACCTTTAAGCCAATCTCTTCTAAGCCTTTAGTACTTTAAATCTAATCTCTTATAAGCCTTTAGTACTTTTAAGCCAATCTCTTATAAGCCTTTAGTACCTTTAAGCCAATCTCTTATAAGCCTTTAGAAACTTTAAGACAATCTCTTATAAGCCTTTAGTACCTTTAAGCCAACCTCTTATAAGCCTTTAGTACCTTTAAGCCAATCTCTTATAAACCTTTAGTACCTTTAAGCCAATCTCTTATAAGCCTTTAGTACCTTAAAGCCAATCTCTTATAAGCCTTTAGTACCTTAAAGCCAATCTCTTATAAACCTTTAGTACCTTTAAGCCAATCTCTTATAAGCCTTTAGTACCTTTAAGCCAATCTCTTATAAACCTTTAGTACCTTTAAGACAATCTTTTATAAACCTTTTGTAATTGATTGATTCAGGTGTGCAAAAGTAAGGTTAAAAATAAGTAAGAAGGTGGAAAATTCCATTCGAAGTTTAAAGTTTTAAAATTAAGACGATGTGGCAGGATATGATGTCATGGGAGAGGAAGTTCATGGCAGAAAAGTGAGAGTTCCTATATGAATTTGATAACTACATCTGAAGTATAGGTTAGTGAAAAAGTAAAATTATTAAAAAACCAAATCACAATGCAAAATGTTTTTTTTAAATAAATAAAAACAATTTTTTTATATAAATCCAACTATTTTAGCTTAACAAACTTTTTTTAGTGGTATAGAGACAATTTTTTTATTTTTCTTTATTGTCGAGATCTAACGACATCGCCGCCACTGCCGCCACCGCCCTCGAAGAATCCCGATGTTACTGTGGGCCCAGACCCTAAAAGCCCTCTAGATTTTTCATTTTGTTGGCTTGGGCAGAGCACTGAAATATAAAGGTGGCAAATGGAAGCCTATAGACCCAAGAATATCATACTATTTTTCGCAACCAAAATGTGGTTCAGTTGTAAGAAGAGCGGCCATCTTTAAAGATGGCCGCCGACTTTTAAATGAAATATGACAGCTTATTAAACCTTACTAGTACAAAACCAAATCGCATAGAAACATATAAATTAGCTCATTTTATTCCTAGTTATATTCTGCATCCTCTGGTCTAAACTTTATCACAATTTATAGCCAGAATTTGCTTCAGGATTGAGAAAGTATCAGGGAAAAAGCACATTTTAGGTCGTTATTTTTAGATACATATATTATAGTTTCTTATCAAAATAAACATACACATTTGTTTTAGCATTTATTAATATTTCTCATGTAGATACACTTATATTCTAACCATATAATAAATTGCATCAATTTATTATTGCGTTTTTGTCACCAGGCAAGTCATTTTCCATTGTGGTGTCTGCGATTTTATATTCGTTAGAAGTTTATTTCATCACAGCATGAGTAAAAGTGTGAAACGTGTTTAAAAAAAATCAACACAGAATTCTAAATTCCTGGTAACTCTTTGAAAGAATATATGAGATGTCTAACAGGATAAGTCACACATTTATATCTGTCAGACATGACAACTTACAGCACAAAACATGGTGATAGATACTCAAGCATTTTGCAAGTATGCGTGTGCTGTATTGTTTCTGTCTATTGTCTACACTAATGTAGGTTTAATTCGTAGTGAAAATAAGAATCTATGGATCATTTAAATATTTTATCAGCTTCACAAAAATGTGTCTGCTATATTTATATCTGTTATACATAGTTAAAGCCAGAAACGGAGCTAAAAATCCCATTATTTTATGAGTATACAATTGTCATCATCTTTTCAAAAGTAATTCAGGCAATTTTCCTCAATTATTTTTGATTCCACAATTTATTGCTAAATCCTTGATCATCACTCCAGACAGGCTTACTGTTGGTGGTTGTCATCCTTATTAAAGTCAAAGAAATTCCAATATTTACTAATTCCACAAATTAAAAAGAAAAAAATTCTTCTTAAATTATCATCACATCAATTTTCTTTTCTATCTTTTATATGAGATTCTACAGTTTTAGGCAATTATATGTAAATAGCCGGAAAAAGTTGGCAGTAAAAATATAAAAAAATACAACAACAAAAAAGAAACAACAATATTTTAAAGTGAGGAATCACTTTCACATTTAAATTTAACGCAAAATGATCAGACCAGATAGCGTTTTAAGGACATATTAATTAGCCAAATATTTTATGGGGAGGGTAGAGGCATGGCAAATTTTTTGTATATTTTCAGCAGACACCCCCTTCCTCGGCAATGTACTCATGTAAACAGTGTGAAACAATTACCAGTAAAAAAACGATTATTTAAGAATGTATATTTTCAGCAGAAATTAAGAAAATGATCCGGAAGTGAGTGATCATTTTACGTTAAATTTGTATTTGAACCTGATCTCCCATTGTAAAGTCTAAAATAATGTTTTTTTTTGTGTTATTTATTTTCACCGCCAAGTCTTTCAGGCTGTTTACGTGTCATCCCTCCTTCCAAATGTAGAATCTGATTTTCTTTTCTTGGAGATCACATATGTTAATTGCTACATTTGTTTAGCAGCATGAAACGTTCGCAATGCTGCATACTTTTTTGCAATTATTGTTCCGGAACTTTTCAAATTCTTCCATTTATCCACATATTTTAAGAAACGAGTCGACGTTTTCACCGAAAATGAAACAATGTTGCTCTTTTTAGAGGGAAACATTCACATGAAACAGCACTTTCGTTCAATGTTTACATATATCGTTTGCGCCCAAAGTCGCCATTTTATTTGTTTATTTTGTAAATGCGATAGTGATTGGCTGATTATTAATAGCAGATAGGAGAAGTGATTTCATTGGCTAATCTTATCTTTCGGAGCTAGGGATTTTTTTTTTCGTAAATTAGAGAATTAAACTATAAATAATTAACCAACCTTACATAGTAAACGTTTTCGGGGTTGAGAAGCGTGCCTTACTGTCTTTTAAATGTTCGAATAATTGTAGTGAATGCTAGCACGTGCGTTTAAGTAATGAATGTGAAAACTACGTCAGAAGCATCGGTTAGTGAAAATATGAAAATTATGAAGAAACCAGATCACAATACAAAGATTTTTTTTTTCAAATAAATGAAAACAATTTTTTTTTTAGTTCCTGTTCAGAGTAAGGTTAAAATTGGAAATTTTAACATACGGTTAAAATTGAGCAAGAAAGTGGAAACTTCCATTAGGAGTTTTAGAATTAGGAATATATGGCAGGGTATGACGTTATCGACAGGAGGTCCAAAATGAGACGTAGCAAAGAAAACAGTGTCATGCTGACCCTGTTTATGACTCGACACTCTTGATAAAACTCAATGTTTAATCCTTGAACACCTTAGTCCGTGTGACAGAAACTAAGATAGTTTCTTTTTTTCTGTACATTTCGTCACTCGATCTGACCAATCAAATTTCATCAAAGCATTGTATTAGCAGCAATTAGTAAAACAGTATATAAAAAGGGTGTGTCTCTTCACTTAACCGCTCATTCAGGGACATTGCTGTCTCCTCCATCTCCACAAATTCTGGCTAGACATTAGGATGCTATTTCACCACTGCGATTACAACATCCAGCAGCCGCAACCTTTTTCCCCCGAATCCCTGCAGAATGGAACAGCACTTTCTCTGTCACAATGATAGTCAGCAGTCAAAAGCAGCAGCTCCGACCTGACTGCCATCATTATTATTCCTATCATCGTAGCAACTACGACAACTTTTTTCTAACCAATAAACTAACATCATCATCAAAATATGCAGCTTTTTCTACGCACAGCCACACTTCTACAGCAGCTACGTTAATAGTAACAGCTTCCAGCAAAAAATAACTTTTCGGCCATCATCACCATTATCAACATTTGCAACTTGTTTCTCCGGCCAGCCAAAGTTCTACACCAACTATTTTAAAAGCAACAGCTCCCAGCAAAAATACCAAAGGACACTTCAGCCAGGATAACCATCACCATCATCTTACAGTAATGATTCATCATCTTTCCTGTCAACTCACTCACTGAACCATGAACTCTTCTTAAGGGTCATATATTTATTTCTTTGAAAGAAATGCCACCATTATATTTTGCTGCACAAACGAGTTTGTTTTTCCTTTTTTGCCATGCTGTATTTATGTCTGTGTCTACTTTCTTTCATAAGACTGATCACCAGCGACCGGCCCCTGCAAAAAACGATAAAGATCTGCCTATGAGCTGGCCGGACGTTTTTTTAAACTCTGTTTTCACTTGCTGCTTTGACGAGTTGACAAGGGGAAGCTAATGTAATGCTTAAAAAGAATTAAGCAACAAATAACATGGGCGACTGAACAACAAGGTTTTTGGTATTTTTTTCTTTTATGTTTTACCAATTGTTACAGCTATCAGGGAAGAGAGGAATACGGCTGCTGCTAACATCCCAAAGAAGAGAAAAGCAAACAACTCTATTTCTGCTATCAAAACACCACAGCGATGACCGCTACTACCATGACGCCACTATCCATTAATCATCTACTGGCATTCATGTTATTAGAGTCGAACAGCTGTTTCTGTCGACAAAGAAAACGCTGAATAATGCGTGGGGATCGAAGATAACCCCCTACGCTACATTACTTATGTAGCCTCCAATACATTTACATTTAATGATATCTCTGTAAGAATTTAATATATTTCATTCAATTCAAAGCTAGGATAGATTCTTCTTTTTTCTTTCCTCAATAGGTTACCATTCCATGTATTGATTTGCTGCCCTCTTAGTCATTGTATTTTATTCTACCATGAAAACCAATTTGCATTCCCAATAATCTGATATTAATGCATTGTCATTTTGATAATTAGTCTTTGTGCAAGCGAATTTTTTCAGAGACGCAATCTTAAAAATTGCAATGAAGAATCTGAATGTCTTGAAGATTAATTAAGTCTAAGTAACTCAGAAAGCCATGAGTAATTCAAATCAACATCGAAATGTCCACTTGTTTTGCCAACTGGAAAAATAGACTCCATGATTAAGAACGGCTGCCCGACTTCCCCATATCTACGACAAAGCAGCCGGAAGTCTTGAAGAATTTATCAAGCGGAATATAATCCATCTATTCTTAAGTCAGTTAAAAAATATTTACTTTGACATTAATACTCATTATTATTTTTTGATGGATTTGAAAAGAAGAAGAAAGAAAAAGAAGAAGAAGAAAGAAGAAGAAGAAAAATGGCTGCCGATTACTGTTAAAACATAATTGCAGATATTCTCTTGTGGCATTTCACAACTTTTGGAAACAAGAAATCTTTTTCATGCATCAGTAAGAATATGGATTAACCAATATGGATGTCACTTTTCAAGAAGAAAAAGTGATCTTTATAAATGAATTCATTGCAATGTAAACGGAATTCTTCATCAGATACAGTTCAAAAATAGACAAAATATAACGAGATTTTTAGATGATGCATCACTCTACCAAAGAAAGTTGAACATTTCATTAGAAGTTTAAAGTTTTAGAATTAGGACTACGTCGCAGAATATGACGTGATGGGAGGAAGTACATAGCCAAAAAGTCATTGTCACGCTTCAATTTGAAAATATCATTTTGATACCGGCCCATCTGGAATGATGGTTAGAGTGTTCGCTAATGGGCTGGGAGACTGGATTTCAATCCTCACTCGAGTCATACCAAAGACTAAAAAAATGGTACTTGATACCTCCTGTTTAAACGCTCAGAAATATAAAGTGAGGATCAAGTGCAAGTGGAGTAATCCAAAGAAGGGCTGGCGCCCTCCCCTACATCTTGATGAAATCGTTAACTAAAAGAGAGTCTTCAGGTCGCCCTCAACTACGATCGATCCATTTATTTTCCTATTTTCATTCCTAAACACGTAGATGTATATAAACGTGTCTTATAAACTGTTAAGACATATTTCATAAATTGAAAAATTTTGAACAAGTAAAACTTTCATTTTTATTAAATATTATTAATGAAAAAATATTCCAACTCAGAAAAAGCTGACTTGAAGTTGAATTTAGTTAATTTATAATTGATATAAAATGATACAAACCCATCATGGAATGGATATAGGAAATTATCATGTTGTAAAGTTAAATATTTCTAACATGTCTAATAATCAAGTTGCCAACAGTAATACACGGCCAATCTTAGTACCCCCCCCCCCATGTGTCAAAAATGAATTTAATTTCTTTACCCACACGATGATAAACTTGATGAAATATAATATCAAATAGTCGAATTCTTTATCTGCATATATAAAGACCACTCATTTACCATAGTCAAAAACTTCCAAGATTTGATAACTTCTAAGACCAGTATTACAGGTCAAATCAGTTTGATATTTCAGATGTTGATTTCGAATGTTCATTTTTCTTGAGCTTCGAATTATGGAGGCAATTCCTTTCAAATGATATCTTACCATTCTGCACTGATTTCCTGAAAAAAAAAAGGATCAAAAAGTAACCTCTCTCAGCCTTTATCTTTTATATTTGCTTTCATCACAAAGCATTCTTTATGCAGCCTTTATACTACATATTGGGTTTGTGTGGTGGGCGCTGTCCTTCAGCTAACTCTTGATCTAAGAGTTGTTTAGGAATCCTCATTCTTACCCAATGTTCACTCAATCTCAGACGATACTAAAGTATGTTAGATTCGATGCTGGTGCAATGACATCATTCAAGAACTTCAGTATTACTCATATAAATCTTCCAGCAGATACCCAGTATCCATCGTTGTTTTCAATGTTTAAGCAATCCAAGTCTTGTTTGCATAAAGCAAAGATACCAAAATGCATGTATACCTTTATTTTGATCTTAATTAAAATAACACTCCTAAAAAGTCGGTCAAGCTTTGCATTTCCTGTTCAAGGGTATTTCATTTATTAGTAGGTCATTTTACAGAGAAAATCACTTAAAGATGTATTAATTTTTTCATGAGTAGGTCATTAAATAGTTAATTTTTTAATAAGTAGGTAACTTAAAAGGGTATTTATTTTATAATGAGTAGGTCACTTAAAGGGTTATTTATTTTTAATGAGAATTTCACTTAAAGGAGTATTTATTTGTTTAATGAATATTTTAATGGGGTAATCATTTTTAATGAGTTAGTCACTTTAAAGGGTATTTATTTTTTTTAAAGAGCGTTTCCTGTTGGCCATCACAAATTAGCTTAGAATTAAGGAGTAATTTAATAGATTTAATATATATATATATATATATATATATATATATATATATATATATATATATATATATATATACACATATATGATGTTCCAAAAGTGAATATGAATTTAATTACAGGTCATTCAATGAAGTTTATTTTTGCAGGAGTTCAGCTCATTTTATTTATTCAACATTGATCAGACACCTACTGACATCGGAACCCCTGCTTATGAAGTACTCCATCCCGGTTCAAAGGCACCCTGGCTCCAGTGGAAAACACTCAACCGCCTGAGAACAGAATAGAATAGAGCTACAAAACTGACCCAACCATCTGCGAATGTGGAGAGAAGAACCATACGATGCAATCCTTCCTTTTCTACCCCCCCCCCTACTGCCCAACCGGTGCAGCTTGAAAGATCTTGCAGAGTACAACAATAATGTAAAAGAATGCATAAAAAGTGGGAAACTGTCGTATGATCACATGCTTCAAAGACACGCAAAGAAGAAGAAGAACATTGATGTCACCTTCGTTGTGATAAAGTTGAGATGATGGACTTTGCTGAGATGCAGGTTGCCAATATAGTGGTTATCGCGAATATGACAGTCCCAATCGATGTCATATTCAGCGTGGTTTTTAGTACCCAGAATTTTATTTAAACTCACGAATGAACAGGTATACATTCACTTATATGTGTATAGGTAGAATCTCCACGATAAACCATTATTTGCATCAAATTATAATTTAGAATTCGTTGTATTAACTCATGCTGAATTTGTTCCATGTCATTTATCAAGATTGAAATAAATTGTTAATGATCCTATTAAAATGTGGATAAGTTCCATGTTTATTTGTACAATATTGATCCTATTAGGCAGACAACGAGAAAGAAAAAATAAACATACAGAGAAAAATGTTAAATAAAACGGGGAAGAGAATGAAGACTCTTTAGAAATATATCTGCATAAATGTATATCTTTCACAACCTGTTCAAAATTAAGTCTATTGATTTCTTCATTATCTACATCAGTACGTTCATATATAAATATGTTCATCTATTTGTCCCCCCTCTCTTACTCTCGCCTACATTCAATGCATCTACCATATTCTGTTCATATCTGAGTTCACCCATCTCGTGTTTATTCTCTCTTCATATATACATCCATTCATATATCTTCTTGTATATGAAGCAAAGTCGATTTTCCCCGACTTCTGTGACTGGAATAGCTTTGTTAAAAAAAAGTACATACTTAAAACTATTGAGACAGTTAGATTTGGCAGATATTAGTCTGTGTTATTAAAAACAATTATATTCAATCGATTTCAACATTTAATCCTATTCGATATTTTTTTATAATCATACACACAGAAAGGTGGAGAGTTTTTAATCTCTCACTAACATCTACTCTTGCTCTCGGCCTTAACACCAGGAAAGATTTCCTTACTATACACTACTCCATATACACCAGTTGTTACTCATATTTCAAGCTTTTTCATTAGCTATGCCATCTAGGAAAGAAATGTACACAGAATCAAACAGTATTAGACGCTTTTCTTTTATTTCTTTTTTTTCAATTTTCTCTGCAAAATCTAATTTCTTTCTCAACGACATAAACATAGAATATTAATTCTATAATCATAGATGATTAAGGTAGGTCATAATTAACTTAAATTCGATTTTGCATTTATTATCTATAAATATAAAAATTATACATACTATAAAAGGAAATGGTAATTTGCTTGAAGCATTGCTAGTAAACAAGTAAATATGAAGGTGAGAATTCCGAGGCAGAAGCAATGCAATGTTGAAAAACCGGAAGGTGGAATAAACAAAAATAAATGACAAGAGACGGTACATCTCAAATCAATTCATTTATATTTCAAAATTTAAATATAAAGACAGTAAATTGTAAAATTGTTGGGTTTACTGTTAAATATTTAAAGATCCGGAATAGTAGAGACTTTAATCATTTCGAGAGTAACAACCTCTCTTTCTCAAAAAGAAAACAAAAGTTTGACTGGCTGTGTCAGTTGAAGAGAGCCAAGTGGACGCTGCTATTCAAAAAATAGGAACATATATTTACACTTAATTAGTTTTATTCACTATGCAATAATTAGTTCACTATGTAATAATAAATGTTAATTTTAATTATATATATAAACCCTTTTCCCTTCCTTTCTCTTCCAACAACCTCCTATTCCCACACTCTAGGTTGAGTATAATGGGACAGATGAAGGCTTAAGATAAAATAATTCTATCTGACTATGCATTATTTTACTTCACATAATTTAACAATTTTATGCAGATCCCTAATTATCTCTCTTAATCTTTACCTGACTATTCGAACCTATATTTACTATTGCAACACTTAACATAAATATTAAATTTTAAATATTTATTATAAAAAATAATAATAATAATATAATAAAGAAAAAGTAAATAATAATTTTTTTTTAAATATAATAATAATAATAATAATAATAATAATAATAATAATAATAATAATAATAATAATAAAAAAGAAGAAGAACAACAAAATAAATTAAATCGAAATATTATTTAAGATTAACTAAATTAATCAGTCTTAGTAATCTATTACATTTCTCAACTATTGCATTTTCTGGAGGACTCGTCTTTTTTTTCTGCGAATCTCATGTTCCTATTTTTTGAATAGCAGCGTCCACTTAGCTCTCTTGGCTCTCTTGGCTGTGTGCGCAATTATTCAGATCTCTTAATTCATTTACTACATTTTAAGAATCAAATTCAAACACTTATTACATATAAGATCAGTTATTTCCAATTGTTTGCCTTTTCTTTGCTAAAAATATTAAAACTTTACACATAAATAATGTAATTAGTATTACTGCATTAAAACAAAAAGAAATTCTAGTCATGAACATTCATTAGATTCATGCTCGTTCATTTGACATTTTTAAACGTACATATGAAAAAAAATTTGTCTTTTTGACAAAATACGTATTGAGGTCCGCGAATAAAATGCTTACTTTTCAAGGCAACCATTACTCTTACTTTTAGAATACCGTTGCCCTAAAACATTCTGTACGTTTGTTTCTGGAAGTACGAAGAAATTGCTTCTTTGCTGAGATTATTTTACATGATAAAAACACACATATTTGCTTATTATATGCTTGAACTAAGATTCATTTGTGGTATTCTTCGTCTTGAACTTAAGCAAGACTTGTAAAAATAAATCAGGACTGCTAAGCCATCTGCGTGCCCACAACCAGACATTGTAATTTTGTAGGAATGGCCTTATTTTGTAAAGAAGTGGCACTCGTTATATACTTACGTCTAAAACTATTCATTTCTTTGACAAGCTATCTCTGCTCATATCTTTCCCTATCTCGTTTTAGTTTTATCTTATATATATATATATATATATATATATATATATATATATATATATATATATATATATATATATATATATAATTAACTTGTTACAAATATCCAGGGGGTATGAATCCGAAGGAAGTTGAAACCGGGTTTATGAGTGTGCTCAAAGAAAATTCAGAGCAAAATATATATTTTTTTGATTTTATTCCATTAGTTGCGACAAAACAAGTTTTGTTTCATTGGTGCGAATAGCGACCAACTCATCAGGCCGGCGAAAGGAATTCAAACCTTTGAATTCCTTTCGCCGGCCCGATGAGTTGGTCGCTATTCGCACCAATGAAACAAAACTTGTTTTGTCGCAACTAATGGAATAAAATCAAAAAAAATATATATATATATATATAGAGAGAGAGAGATAGAAGAAAAAAGAGTGATAAATATGCGACGATTGTCCAAATTTATTTCAAATTTCAATTGTTCAATGCAAGGTGTATTCAGTAATAAACTAGTGTTTATTATTCTTTCCTTAAGCCAAGGCTTTTCAAAGATTGAGATCTTATCATCAGAGGAGAAATACAGATAAATAAGTTGACTTTCGAAAAAACCAAAGTTCAAATATTTGAAAAATATATGAAAACTGATGATAAGATCTCGATCTTTGAAAAGCCTTGGCTTAAGAGAAAGAATAATAAACACTAGTTTATTACTGAATACACCTTGCATTGAACAATTGAAATTTGAAATAAATTTGGACAATCGTCGCATATTTATCACTCTTTTTTCTTCTATCTCTACAATTGCTCTATCTCGTATATTGAGCTAAACCTCTTCACAATAGGTTCCATCTACTAAAAGTTTTACTTTCGGTTTATATTTGATCCTATATATATATATATATATATATATATATATATATATATAGAGAGAGAGAGAGAGAGAGAGAGAAAGAGAGAGAGAGGTCGTGAAAGATATGAACAGAGATAGCTTGTCAAAGAAATGAATAGTTTTAGATATAAGTATATAACGAGAGGTTCCTGCAGGCGGGTTTTCTATAGAAAGTGGTATGGAGAGATCCGTCGTCATTAATTCTAACTTTAAAGTCTAGAAGTGAGAGAGAGCCTAAGGTGTTGGGATGTTCGATGGTGAATTTAATGTGGGGGTCAGTATTATTAAATGTATTAAAGATAGAGGTAGCTTCCTCTTGGGATGAAGTGATGATCAAAATGTCGTCAACGTATCTCGAGAAGAATATATGAGAATGGCAGGTGCTAAGTGCTTGTTGTTTCTGCAGGAACCTCTTTATCCACTACAAATCCGGATTACCCCTCAAATCCAAAATTAGTTACGCGCACACCGAAATCACCCGCATACAGGACAAATGCTCATTTACTACCGATAAAACAACACACACCGAAGCCTTCCACCAGACCCTATTTACCAACGGTTTCCCCCTACTACCATATCCAGCCTCAACAACACCAAAAGACGTAGACACCACACACTCACCAACACTTGCTTCCTTAAGCTCTCCTTCTTTAGCGACCGTATTACTTCCGCTATCCGCAATGCCATACGTAGTGAGAACCTTAACATACAGCTCTCCCACACAGGCACTTCTCTCCGACAACATTTATCCAAAAAAAGCCACTACACCCCGGACCCCTGCTCTCTAGCTAATTGCCCCATCCCCAACTCTGGCCTCTGCCTCCACACCTATACAGTGTACAACCTACAATGTGCTAAGTGTCAAAAGTTCTACATTGGTAGCACCGTAAGGCCTCTACACCAACGCATTAAAGAACATCTGAAAACCCACATTTTTTCCTTCCACAAACACTTAATATCATGTGGCAACACACATCGCTCTATTACTGTCCGCATCCGCAATATCGGTCAGCTTCGAATTTCGGAAGCTATTCTAATCTCTAAATGTCGTCCAACTTTGAATAACAGATTTGAGTTGTCTTCCCCTTTCATCCTCTGATTCTTACATCCTCACACATCCCTACCCCCAACTTCCTTGCCTTTGTCTCCTCCTTCTTCCTTTTATTTGCCCAGCGCCATCCACTCCACACCTCAATGCCTTTTATCCTGTGTCTAATTTTTACATGTTACATATTTATAAATAAAACATTATAATTATAGACATAAATGTAAACAAGAATGGAATAATGTACACTTTATGTATATATATGTCGGCCTTGTGTATGTGTATGCATATATACATGTATTTATATATGGGTGTATTTTCATGTGTGTGTGTATGTATATGTGGATACATTTATAATCCCTAAACTAAAGATTGAAATAAAATAAAATAATAAAATTTAAAATAGAAAAAAATAAAAATAAAATAAATTAAAAAAAAAAAAAATTATAATAATAAAAAAATAAATAAATATATAAATAAATAATAATAATAAAAAATAAATAGATAGAATAAATTTATATAAATTTAGTTCTAGGAGTATTATACCCTTGAAATACCCTTAAAATAAAATAAATATGTATTTAGATATTTACACTTTATATATATATATATATATATATATATATATATATATATATATGTGCATATTTTTATCTCTTAATTTTCCCCCCACCCTTCCCTTTCCAACGGTTCCTCTTAATTCCCCCCTATCCCGTTCCAACGGTTCCTTCCTACCCTCATGACATTAATTCCTCTCACAATTGATTTAAATTTCTTCTCAAATTTCAAATCTAATTTCTAACCATATTCCGTTTGTTCTAAGTTATCCCCCTTTGACTGCCGATATAATAATAACGGCCCACACGTAAATTTAAAATTTAGAATTGAATAAATAAAGAAAAGTTAATAAATCCTATAAAATAAAAAATAATAAAATTATAATAATTAGTATATAAATAAACAAATGTTCATAAGATGTTAACTTTAGCTGAATAATTATTTAATTAAATTTTGACATTTTCTGCGTTCCTACTCCCAATAGTCTGCTGCAGTGTTTCAACATTTTGATTCCGGTTCTTCCCGTTTTTTCGACCCTTTCGGTCTTTAATTGTTGTCTTTTGATAATGAAAGTTTTTCTTTCATAAATTTAAGATTACCTTTTGCCGAACTTTTTATTTACCTGACAGTATTTACTATTCTGGTATTTAATCAGTTTTTACGTGAAATATTAATAAATCGTTTTGAGATTCCACTCTCGTTTTCTCTCCTCATTTGTTTCTGTTCACCCTCTCCACCTTCCCGCAACTACATCGCATTGCTACAGCCTCGGATTACAAACCTGCACTTTATATATATATATATATATATGCTCTTTCTGGCTATGTAAATATTCATTTCTCTCTATAATTCTATCTATAGTATAATTTTTATTCATACAAACATTGTTGGTTACATATGTGCATACATGTTTCGGTTATGCACATATGTAACCAAAAAGGTTTGTATAAATAAAAATGTATACTAAAGAACAGCTTTACTTGTTATTGAGCACTTTTTATAAACATTGGAGTCTCAACAGATTTACATCTACAGAAACTAATATAATGATTGTACTATATAATTCTATCTATTTATCTATCTCACTTTTATCTATCTATGCATATATGTCTACTTTCATAAATAATTTAACCTTTTTAGAAATATTGATTTATTATTTATTCATGAGTGAGTAATTAAATATTTATGCCTATTTACATATTTAGCAGAAATATTTCTATTCAAAAATGATACTTTTACCTAATTATATATTCATATAGTTAATACAGAAATTATATATTAAAATATATCTACATGTTTATATAAGTGCATGAGTTTGTGCATTTCTATGCACATACTGTAGTACATTGCATCGTTGTTCTTCTGCTGATGTTCACTTTTTCTTTCTTTGTGTGCAGACATTTAATCTAATTGATTTCTTCGTTTTCGTCTTGTATTTCCATTTTAAGCAAATATATATTTTGTTAAATTGAGGGAGTTGGGTGGACACATATCTTATAGCTAAGTTCTCCTTTTAAAGTGTTTATATTTTGTATATTGATTTTAAATAATAATAAAGTTTTTATTTGGTATTACATATCTGTCTATTTAGGCAGCATCATTTTATTAAAATTCTGAATTTCATTGGATGAACAAAAGTATATATATATATATATATATATATATATATATAATATATATATATATATATATATAATTACACACAGATATAATAACATTTATATATGTATAAATGTACACACACGTTTATATATACATGCATATATATACATAATCTCTCTCTCTCATATATATATATATATATATATATATATATATATATATATATATATATATACTAGCAGAGCTACCGGGTGTTGCCCACAGTAGAGTGTGGGATAACATCATATGTAACATCATGGTAGGGAGAGTTTACTTTAACAGCAACCTTGATGCTGTCAGATAGATGTCTTACTCACCGAGCTATTCAGATATGTTAATACTCTTAAACTAACGCTAATAAATAGATTAATTCCATTGTGTAACATGTTTGAAAATTGTCATTAGTTTCTTTAAGGGGCAGCAAGAGACGAAAAAATACTTCCATTATGTTCACATGCAAATTGTGCATGTGAATACAAATATTGAAAGTAAACTTCCTAGTAGGTCTTCGTTTTTAGCGACAGAC
This sequence comes from Sepiola atlantica, assembly GCA_963556195.1. Taxonomy (NCBI): domain Eukaryota; kingdom Metazoa; phylum Mollusca; class Cephalopoda; order Sepiida; family Sepiolidae; genus Sepiola; species Sepiola atlantica. The sequence continues at coordinate 12,581,698 of OY744530.1, read as the reverse complement.
ATGAACAGACAGAAAGGTGTTCTCCTTGATTATATATATATATATATATATATATATATATATATATATATATATATGTATTTTATTTGAATCAAAGGGGAAACAGTTTTCAGTGGTGGGGTTGTGCCCCCGGGGACAATCTTAATATTATCAAAATTTGCGAAAATTTTGGGAATACACATCATTTTTGGTCATTTACCTCTGGTTTAAATTTCATTTGAATCAAAGGGAAAACAGTTTTCAATGGGGTGGAGGAGGGGGTTGTGCCCCCCCCCCCCCCGGGGACCCTCATAATATTATTAGAATTTGCTGAAATTTTGGGAATAGAACACGGATCTGGCACGCTTAGCTCACAGCCCACACCTTTAACCCTAACACCACTCCATTCCTATATATATATATATATATATATATATAAAGAGGTGTACTAAAAGCGAACTTTTAGGAAAGGTAAAACCCTATTGTGAAGAGTATACAGCTCAATATCCAGGATATCTCCTCTGACGCCTGCCTGCATCATCGAATGTACCTCTTATTGGACTTTTTACCCTTCCTGGATTTTCTATTTTCGCCGTACCTGAAGTTGTGGCTTCTTGGAATTTAACTTTGAAACTTCTCTCATTACTTCTCGTGCCTCTAACGACCTACCTATCTACATCGTATCCTCTCCGCTGGACTCTTCGACACCGGACTTTTTGGCAATCGGACATTTGCTTGCACCCTGGCACAGTTTTGCCCTACGTTTCCTTCCCTACAACTTTTATTTTATTTCATTTTTTCAAATTTTAAATCTTGGCCATTGCCAACTTATCTATCCCAGCGACTTCCTCTGATGATAAGATTTTGATCTTTGAAAAGCCTGGCTTAAGGAAAATTTAACTTGAATAAATTGCCTTTTTGCGGAATATACCTTGCTTTGAACTTTTGAATTGAATTTTGATTTGGCTTTTGCTTTCTCTAATTCCTTTCCACTCTCCTTCATATATATATATATATATATATATATATATATATATATATATATATATATATATATATACTAGCAGGAAGACCCGGCGTTAGTCGAGATTGAATGAGGATCACTACTTTGTACTTTTTCATTATGCTCATAACACCATGTGACTTTCTTTGTTTTTACTGGTCCCTTCTTCCCGTTTCACCCCCTAATATAGTCAGAAGAAGCTGAAATGTTGGAAAACTTTCTGAATTAGAGTCTTATACATATGGTTTAAATTTCATTGAAATCGGATATACATATTTGAAGTTTTAAGAGGGTTATGTCCCCATGGCTCACTTAGAGGTGGGGGCACACAGATATATGACACATAAAAGATAAAGTAGAGATTCGAGACTACTTCCATTGTTTCCTCCAGAAAATTTTATACATGTCATTTACATTTCATAAAAATAGTATATATTTGAAGCTATAATGAGGTTATACCCTCATAGACCTCTTAGGGGTGCACTTAAAGATTCGGGAACACTTCCATTGTCTTCCCCGGTAAATTTTACATAAGAATACACTTTTAGATTTTATGTACATTCTCTAACCTTTCTTTCTATAGGGAACACACAGATGACACACACACAGGCATTGAGTTTATATATATATATATGTGTGTGTGTGTGTGTATTTTTTAAATTTTGTAACACAAAGTACTTATAATAGCTCAATAGTTTATAGCTAGAGCTATGCTATATTTAGTATTTTTATGTAATTCAATACCACATCATTATTACAGAGGAACGATTCACGTCATTTTTTCCAACAATGTTGCATTGAACTACATAAAAATACTAAATATATATATATATATATATATATATATATATATATATATATATATATATATATATATATATGTGTGTGTGTGTGTGTGTGTGTGTGTGTGTGTGTATGTGCTCGGATTAATTAAAGAATACTCATTAAAAGCATACGGGGTTAATTAAAATGGTTTCCTGAAAGTCTTGCAATAAGAAAAGCATCCCCTAACAAAGGAGGGGAAAGCTCTACTCAGTTTTGTGATGCCTGCTTTAAGAATTTGTTTCTATTCAAACTTTCGAAATGTGCATATTAAAGTTCATTTCTTTACAATATTCTTTACTCATAATTACCTAACAGCTTGTTTTTTTTCCTGTTTTTTTTTGTGGGGGGGGGGGGTACTAAAATTCTCTGCAAAATAATTTGCTAATATATTTCTTTTAATTCGTCGTATGATTGGCAGGAATAACATTGAACTCGTCAACATCAGAAGTTGACAAAATAAATTGTCTTCTTGTTGCAAACATTCATCGTCTTGCGTTCGTCCGAAGAGTAGGTTTTCGTGCAGGTTCCAATTATCTTTTACCAGGTTTTACAGCGGCATCCCATTTCCCTGTCTACCAGGTTCCACAATCTTGGTTAATTGATAGATTCAACTACCATTAAAAAAAAGTCGTCGAGTGCTAGTATTTTCTATATTTGTTTAGGCAACGTTAATAGCTGCGTAAAATAATAACACATACATAAAACATTGGTAACGACTGAGAACACACGTGTACAACTAACAAACATTTGGATTGCTTCATATGGTTGTATTTAAATGGAGAAATTAATAGTAGTGGAACGTTATTGTCAATAGTAGTAGGAGGTTGCAGTCACCGGAAATATTCTGTGTGTGAGTAAAATGAAGTGTTTCATAATAGACAACAGTATCTTTCATTTTGGGGAGATGGATTTTGCTATAAATGAAATGAAATAAATTTACACCAGAAAAAAACTTTTACACTCGTGATCAAAAATGAAACAGTAAGTAAGAAATAGAAAGAAAATTATTGCATATTGTCTCTTTGTGTTTATTAGCATTTCGTTTATTACCCATACATTATTTCAATTCCCCCGTAGTCCATAACCTTATATTCAATTATCACAGTCTTCTAAACTCCAAATCTCTCTCTCTATATATATATATATACACTATGCAAAATGATTCCGGCAAACTACAACACTCTCTTAAACTCAAGTAGGTCCTTCTCTTGATTTAGGTAAACATATTAAGTTACAAGGCGGAATTTAAAAATATAAATTTTACTTGATCCCAGAAATGTAATGCTTTTGTTTCATACTAAACGAGCAAGGTGATTCGGCATTACCCGGTGTTTAGAAAAAATTGTGTGCATAATTGAGAAATAGTGGAATATAGGAAGTGAAATGAACCATGTCATACATTCATGGAAATAATTAACAAAAGAAAATTTGATGACATATTGACAAATTTTATAGGTGGAAATAGGAAATATATCTGCACTATAAAAATATATAAAGATAAAAAGGAAGAGTTGCCAATCATTATTGAATTCAGTAGTCAGTTCTCAGTTGTCTAACCAGTTGAGCTAGAACTAAATAGATAGAGATCAGAAGCCAGATAGTTAGTATATAAGCAGGCTGGGATGTTCCATTGTGTTTAAATGGGCAAGTACATTCTCTTGGTTATGATTGGTTGCTAGTCCATAAGTGGACATTGTAGTGTATAAATATTGCTTCATTTAAGCAAGAGTTTGTCAACTGGACATTAGTTGGATCCTTAGTACTGGTAAGTGTTCTTTTGATTCTACTTGAAATTGTTAGTTTTGATATCTTGTGCTGAAGCTATAGCTGATGGAAAAGTAAAACAGAGAGAGAGAGAGAGAAAGAGAGAATGAAGAAGAGTAAGACATTGTAGCAAATCGAGGTCTGTTACGGTCTGGGATTGAAGAACACTCCACACTATGCTATAACATTTTGCTACATTAAAATTAGACAGAAATGAAATAAATTGAAAGCTCAAAGGGATAAAACGTTTTAAAAATGTCAAAATGATTAAATTTTACCATCACAGAATTATCAAATCAGCCATGATTTTTTGCGAGTCAATACAATGAATCAAATCTAGAATATTTTGTCTTTTTTTTTTCAAGAAACAAAAAATAAAGAAGCGTCAAGACAACAACACGGCTTTTGGGAAAAAATAAATTAGAGTTTGACTTTGGTAAATTCTGTTAGAATTTGCAAAAGAATCTAGAGAAGTTTCATCGTATTTAATGACATTTTTCATGTTCTACATCACGCAATAAAATATCTGCGTACTTACTTACATTTCCAAAAACTGTTTCAGAAACTATTTTCGTTTTTTGGGGGAGCATTTTTTTTAATAAAGACAAAACAGAAATCACAGGAGAAAAGGATGGTGAACAGGCAATATAAAGAGACACATTTTTTTTTATTCTAAGAAAGCAAAACATATTTCTAAAGAAATGGTTCACTTGTTTTCAGGAATATCTAGAAGAAGGTTAAAGTTTAGATTCTACTATTCTTTGATAAGCTGGATGATGACAATGTGCACAGAATACTGTCACAGTGACAATATGTCACACCAAAATGGAAGGAAGCCAGTGAACGAAGGATAAAGTTTATATATCTTTTATAAAAATATTACACATTTCTGTGAACCGTTGGGTCACAATCACTACCTGTTAAGACATTCATTCGGCATAACTAAAACTAATAGGTCTCTTTACTTCTATCATTATGGATAATGGCGGCATAAAGAAACTAATTATACGGCTATCGAACGTGTTTACAGTGTGTATGAATTCACTATGTAAATTAGATCGCAAACTAAAGCAATTAAGAAGCGATGCTGAAAACGAGAGTCATTCTTCCTTACAGAGACATTAAAAGTTATTATATTATGTTACTGCTGCTTTAGTATTATTAGACTTGTTTAGAGTTCAAGAGAGGTGGAGAAACACACAAGACTATAGGTAATTATGACCTTCCATTACTGAAAATGTTTGATTTTCTTGAACCAATGCTAGCAGGATTGACTGCATCAGTAACCATTTGGCCACCTTTAATTCTCTGAAAAGAAATGGATGCTATGGCATTGGCTAATCTCTTTCATTTATTTACATATTTTATTATACCCCTCTGTAAAAAAGGAACAAAGCGACATTCGTTCTGTGTGAGTTGAGCCGGCTTCCCCCAAAGGAGGAAAACTCTCGGAAACATTAGACACAAGATCGCTTTAATTTGAAGAATCCAGCTCCCCAGAAAGGAGCATTCTGAATTAGATATAAACATATTTGGATAACCTCACGAATGAGGCTTCCCCAGACAGGCAGTAAACCTACCTTCTATCCTAAAGGTTGATGTAATGCCTGGGAGGATGGCTTCTTGAGACCGTACCAAGTTTTCTTTAGGTATTGTTGTTGTTCATTTGTCTTGACTAAGAACTTACAGTGTAGCAAGATTACATGTGGGTGGGTGAAAATAATGTTAAAAACGGTATTTTCCAGTAAAGTTAGAGTAGTGGAAAATTCCAGTAGGCATGAAATTTTTAAAGTTTTAAATCTATATGTTAGGATATTGCATTATAGAAAGGAAGTCATCAGAGACACGTTGCAGATAAGCTGAGAAAATCCTACTTATTTCTTCTGGATCGCAAATAAGAGCAGCTGTTCCTATTCCCCTATGAGGGAAGGGTTGGTGATATCATATGTATATACTGTATACTGGAAAAGAAAATGGAAACCCTAGATGAACTGTTAAACATCAATTATTTTGTGTCGTTATCTTTAATAACTTTTACAAAAGAGGAAAGAGAATGAACTACTGCTACGTATCATCAAAACATCAAGGCTCGGGCTGTCTATGTGATGAGCCGTCACAGGTCATGTCTTGACTTGGAATTGGATTATAGTGAGAGAGAGTGGTGTACCTCACTCTCTATTCTCATGTCTACGCTGATACAATGGCAAGACGTAGTCAAGTTGATTAGGGATTGGCTTTAATACAGTAGATAGCCAGAACTAGGCCCATGTTGTGCTCCTCAACATTTTACTGGTTCATCATCTGGTTCATAATCTGGTTCATCATCTAACCTGTTGAAAACAATGAGTGGTTTCCTCCATGCAGACCACTAGGAAAAGTCTGTGAAGATGTAGTTAGGAAATCCCTATCATTAATGGTGTGAAATGGCCGTTGAACCTGCAATAAAGTTCTTCCCTTGACAAATATTACTTTTTAACTTGCTCAGGTAAACTTAAAAGATGCTAACAATATTTTGCTCTCTGGTTTTTACAAAAGTTAATGAACAGATCATCACAAAAACAAAACAAAAGACAGAAACGTTGACTCTGCGACTTAACAACTACAGTTTAAGGTTGGGTGTGAGAATGTCATCGCTGTTGTAAATGTTTTGCAATCAAGCACCGTGTTCTTACATTGTTGCTGAAGAGATGATCTATAGTCGAAGCAATGTCCACAAAAATGTAAAACTAGAAAAAGCAAAACGTCTCCCTTTTTTGATATCAAAGATTTGTACACAAACAGCTTAATCATGTTGAGGCACCAATTCTCATTAAATCACTGAAGTTAAGCGAGATTGAGCCGTGCCAGTACTAGATGGGTGACCATTTGGGAATACCAGGTGATGTATGCAGGAGGACGGCAGCACCGCTCTGCCAAAAACTACAGCCCTAAACATTTCTCTTGCAAGTACTACAGTAAAACTTGCTAAATAACAAATGATGACACAGCGAAAGTTTCTTTCTCAAATAAGTAGTGAAGCTTTCCTGACTATGCACATGAATCGATGGGTGATTTTTAAAAGAATTCGCAAAGATGCGGTGTTGGATCCCTCAATTTCAGAGTTGGAGTTGCCAAACAGGAAAAAAAAGGAGATAAACACCATGAATGAGGACACAAAACGCTTTGAGGTGCAGAAGACACATAATACCAAGGTTAAAAAATAAAATAAAAACAGCAAAGAAAACGTTGATTCGAGCTGTCCTGGAAGACATATCAATCTTTGGCCAGAATTTGACTTGATAATTATCTTAGGACTCATAGAGCTGCATGAAACCACACATGTCTCATGATCTGCTCCATCATCTAATAAAGAATGGGAGTCAAGGACGATGATGACGACAACGCATATAAATAAACAAAATATGTATTTTTAAAAATAAACAGAAATATTTATGAAAAAATATCTACCTTAAAAATAATCTTGCATGAACTTCACAAATGTTTGTATCAAGTAAGCAAAGTATTTATTGTGGGCGGTTTTTAATAAAATCAAATCCTTTTTTTTCAGGGGGGGGGGGGCATTTGGTAAGATTCTTAAGAGGGAGATTATAAGGGGGAGATAATTGGATAAGATTATGAGAGAGATTTATGATGGGAAAAGTTTAGTGAAAATCCATTTGTTTTTATTGGACTAGAATATTTGGTTGGAGATAAATATTTAACAACAAGAATTGCTTATGAAGTCGGATCATATTTGGAAAACTGGTATTTCATGCGATTAGAAGAGATTGCATCAATTTTGCCGCCAAACCAAAGAAAGGATCATATTTTGATGTTCTTTCATTTATCAACAAAGCTTTGAGATTTTCATCCCGCTTTTAGTGACGAGGGTTTAGTAAATAAATCTTTAAATGAAGAAATCATTTTTCAGTGTAAACGACATCAAAATCAAAGAAAAGAGAAAGAAATAATCTTCTTCTGTTGGATTGACTAGTGGCTTTATCTTACCTCTACGTGTATCTGCGTAGATATGTTTGATTTTGTTTATTGTAGTGGTTGAACAGCATGCAACAGTGTTATGGGCTTATAGTCCTCTCTGCCCTAAAACTATGATATAAGGATCTTCATTAGGTGACTCCCCTTTCTAAATAAATGACCACATTAGTTTTTATCAATCAATCAATTTTATTGGAAAAAAATAGCAAAGTGCAACAAGCCATGTAAAAAGACAGGTAGAAGATATTGCATCTATATACGGTCTGAATGTTTGTCAAAGGAGAATTTAAACCTGAGTATGATAAGCATCATCACAACCTCCTCTGACAGGCTGTTTCAGGGATCACAAACACAGATAGAGAATGCTGTCGAGATAAAAGCGACGATGGTACATATTCTACGGGGAAACGTGGAGACCGCAACGAGGTGTTAGGGTGAAAAACTCCTCTAAAGATAAATATACATTCAGTTGATGATGCTGTATGTCAGAATCAGGTCTCCAAAATTATAATCACTAAAACTCAGAGAATTATCTAATTTTAATGTAATTTTCAGCATTTATTATAAATTATATAAATTATATATGTGATAAAGAATACAAGTTTTTGAATTTAATATATTGTTTTTGTTTTAAAGTGGAAGTTTGATGGGATTTAAGTTGAGAACGGATGTTTAATATATTCTTTCTGTTAAAAGCGACTATATAAGTTTTCTGGCAACATTTTAAATAAGCAGACAAAAAATATGAAACTCTCCAAAGTCTCCAGAGCGCTTCTAAAACCATCCGTTACTGGGGTCGCACATCCCCCCCCCCCACCCCCCTCATACACGCCGCACACTGAGGTAGCGGTTCTGCCTGCATGAATGAATTCATGAACATCATCAACGTAGAATATTTAAAATATTAATTTATTGAATTTTACAAACACCATCTTTACCGGCTGTTTGGTTGCATCATAAGTTCTTAACGTTGGCTGAGAAAAATCAGGAGACCAAGAATCGCAGTCCACAGAATTGAATTTTCCGGAAAGACTCTTTTCACCTAAAATACTAAGTCTTAATCCACGAGTTAAAAAATAATAGTTCAATTATTTTTTAACTCGTGCTATATTAAAGAGAAAACAATCATTAAACTTCAAAACAATGAAAATGAATAGTGAATTAATGAGATGCCCCTTTGCAGAGCAATATGCAAATTAGTTAAACTTACAATGTCGATCCCATATACATGATCAATATATCAGAAAGATATTGTTTTTTGTATTGTGAATACAAGTGTACACCCCCGTCAAAAATAACAAAAAAAATATGCTTCACCAATGTTCACAATGTATAGCATTAGGAGGGGGTATAGGGTGCGGTTTCAGTTGCACCCCCTAAATAATAAAGTTTACAAAAAAATAATGCGGCCATGTTACTCACCGTGTATGTTTAGAATATATATTCCATAATTCATAATGATCGGTTCATAAGTTTAGGAGTGAATCCTGTACATGGAAACATATAAACATATACACGTACCTAACATTATATATATATTTTTATACTGATGAATCAGCACTTATCATGGTCAAAGACCACTCAAGGATAAGGATTAATGAGATGGATAAATTGACAGATTATGAATACTTTTTTTTTTTACTGATGGGTCACCGCTTATCAAGGTCTGGGGGCCACTCAAGGATAAGGGTTAAGGAGATTGTCAGTTGGACGATGATCACCACCATGAGAGATTTGGAAACAATGGGTGGAATGGGTAGAAGATTACTTAAGAGGGATTTATTATCCAAAAGGACAGCTCAACAAGTATTTGTTTACATTAGACTTGGAGACGATCATGCAGTAATCGGTTGGGAAGCAGCCTTGTGGTATTTTGTTCCACAGATAGGATGTTCTAGGAAATAAACTTTGTTCATGGAAACTCTATTTTGTTTGTGGTACAGAGAGAGGGCAAGAGAGAGAGAGGGAGAAAAGAAAAGTTCTTTGCTGTGGTTGCAGCTAGACGAGTTCTTGCTGTGAATGTTTTACAGGGAGGGACCAGGGATTTGAGCTAAGTCGAACACCTACCATGAACATAAATATATATTTATATACCAATAAATATACATTGATCTTTATTATAGATCAGGAGGATGGATTTGGCGTTTTAATCTGTTAGTGTGACAACTGGTCAAACTCCAGAGAGATGATGAAAATAATTGTTTTTACATAATTTTTCTGAATGAATAAAAATTGTAAAGAAAACGTAAAAACTATTCGAGTTTAATTCAATCTACAAATGTGCACTTGTATGGAAAAATTGACTTCCTTCATTTCTTTCCGAGTTATTCATAATTGTGTTGCACAAAACAACTGTCTTGGATTTTTCTCTCTTTTAGGATTTAACTTTGAACCAAAGAAACATTCAACTTCATAATTTATCATGAATACTAGCAAGCATATGTGTCCTCAGGAGGGAAATATTGAATATTTTGTGAATATATAACAAATTGTGTTTTTTAATGCTTTTCTTTTATATACTGTTGCTGTTTATATATATGGACATAAAACAATGAAATTAGAAATCCACTGCCAAGTCTGCTGTAAAGAAAGTGGGCTCCCTCTATCGGGATAGAAAACTACTCACACCTGCCAGTATCTTATATATCTATAAAGCCACTATTCGCCGATGTATGGAGCATTGTTGGCACATCTGAGCTGGTGCACCAACCACTAGTATTTCCCTCTTGGACAGAGTGCAAAAAAGAGTCTCTAACCTAATAGGCCGCGCACTAACTACCAAGCTCCAGTCTCTGTCACATCACCGCAATGTTGCATCCCTGTGCTTGTTTTACAAGTATTTCAATGGAATGTGCTCCGATGAACTTACTGCATTTGTACTCCCTCAATTTAAATACCGCCGACCAATACAACACTTCTTTACTGCAAAGGTCCCCAGATGCCTGAAAACCTTTATACTCTAATAGCTTCTTTCTCTGGGCCACTTGCTTTTGGAATTCCCGCCCTACTCCTTGTTTCCCCGACTGTACCAACATGCAGAAATTCAAATGTAATGTAAACAAACAACTTGTTGCACAACTCCTTCGCACTTAGGATGCCCCCTATTAATCTGGCCCTTATCACAGTAGCAATTTTTGTTTTGTTTTGGGGTGAATAAAAGTAATAAAAATTTTTTTTTGGTGAAAACGTATAATAAATTATACATCCTATTTACTCTAGTCAACACCATTTCTAGTTCTCCCTCTCTCCCTCCTTCTCTACTAGAAGAATACCCATCCTGGAACGGGTAAAATTAATTCCTAATACAAAACAGTTTGGCACTACTTTTATGTCCCCCTCACAAAGATTAAAATCAAGATGTAATGACACTAAACCTTATGTCTAGAATCTTTATTCTAATTTTGATCAAAATCCATTACATTATTCCGATTCTAGAAAATGACTTAAGTTTAAGGCTGAAGCTTAAGGGGTCTTAAGAAGAAATTAAAATTCAGGGAATCTTGTTTAGTTGGAGTCTAATGATTATGGATCAATTTCAAGATATTCACCTCAAATAATTAATTAATATTCAATTATTACATGTCAGACCTTCTGACGATAAGAGCGTTTTCTTTGAAAAGTCATGGTTTAATGGTCTTTTTGTATGTGTATTCCTTGTTCGAACACTTGATGAATTAATAAATCTGTAAACTATACAAATTTTATCCACTTCATCACTTCATTATACATATATAAATGCTCTATCCACTATGTAGAGTTTCACCGTATCTCGATAGAAACTAATATAATTCTCGATCTTTGTATTACCCATTTTTATATATATATATATATATATATATATATGTATATATATATATGTATATATATATAATGTAATTCTCTCTTTTCATCGATTCTCTTATCCCTTGCTGTATCTCTCTTGATATCAACATGTAAATCTATAATCATTAGATTGTTCAGAAATGATGGCTGCATTTTCCATTTGCTTTTAAAAAGATGATTTTCGTTGCTACTTTCTCGGTGTTTTATACAAAGTTATACATGCTTAATAATAGATGCGTACTTTTTAATAAATGGCTGATAATTCTTTCAAAATACAATTTGAAACATATACGCCTTTAATAGCGATGATAAAAAAAGGAGAAATGTGTATACTTTTCGTGTATAAATTCAAACCATCATAATAATCCACAAAAGAGCCATCAATATCAACATAGCATTTGAGAGAAGAGTCCACGAGTGACTGGCCAGTACAGACATGGTTTCAGTGATTTTGACGCTGGCTGGGAAAATTCTTAAGATAGAAAAATATCACAGAATATGATTTTCGATTATCTTAAATAGTTTCCTGGTTTTCTGGGAGTGTATGATTAGCCTAATGGATACCATTGTAAATTATGGAATCGGCTATATCGAGTTCTAATCCAATCAGATCTATTGTGGTCATTTAAGCACTAATACTGGGTAAAAAGGTATGAACCGATGATTACCCCCTCCACCAGCTACGGGTGTGCGATTATCATGTTGTTCTCGTTGATAGTCACATTCTCATTCAGAGCAGTTGTTGACCATTATCTTGAGCCCACGATGTATTTAGATCCTCAAGAGCTTGTGGTCTGCTGCTTGTCCGAGTGAGTAATAACCTGTCGCATTAGGCATTAGAGAATTTGTAGAGAATTCCAGAGACGAGGTACTATTACAGCTGAAAATTTAACACTTGATAAAAAGTAGACAAGACATCTTTTATAAAAATAGTATTTATAATCTGATTGGATTTCGAAAACCACTCTCAAATCATTGTCTTGTTTAGGTAACGATTTCTTTACAACTGCCCTTTCTTTCTTGTGACGACAAAAGAAAAGAAAGAACAAAAATCACCCATGTCGGATTACCCACTGGACCCACAACCCAGATGGTCAGTCCGCAGGTGATTTGACCTTAAGTTATTTGGTACTAAATAACCTGGGTCATTTTGACAACAAGTTCTGATTGATAATCTTACTATTAGCCAACGTGGAGTCATCTGAATCGGGTATGAGGAGGTTTTAGTTGAGAAAATAGTGTTATCTCCATCAGCACAAGTTTGGTTCAAGACCGCATAAAAATAACGCCTCTCATTGCCTTGTGCCACACGGCTAAAATAGAAAGTTCGGTTCAGTAAATCTAATAAAAGCGATCTTCCACAATAAATAATCCCAAAATGGTTGATTTGCCATTAAACAAACAGAACCACATATATGAAACGTGGTTTCCATGAATTTGACAAAGAAGTAAACCATACAATAATCTACAAGTGGAATACATTCCACCGGTAGCAGCAACTCAAGAACTTAAATTCCTTAAAGAAAATCTTAATATCATGCATAGTTCAAGTTCTAATTAAAAAGCAGTTATGTGTCTAGATGTTGACATAATGGACTTTTTTTCAATAGAAATGAACTTTGGGCGGGGAAGGGGTGGAGAGTTAAAATGTCTTGGATGCATGAGAATTCAAAAATGGCACAAAATTACATTGTCAGTCGAATGACAAAGTATGCAAAGAAAGAAATGCTCAAGTATCCGCCGAATTAATTCAATTTCTTTAACATAGAAGCCCTTCTTTTGTTATGAAAGATGGGGAAAATAATGCCGGAAAAGCAATAGCGATTTTACGTGAACATTATTTATCAAAAGGGAAAACAAAAATAATTTCTCTGCGTACGGAATCGACAATCCTTACGAAATTCAATTAATGAAGATTTCAACCAGTGAAATATATGTGTATAGGCTAATTTGTGCATATACATATTTATATTTATCTATGAGGTATGTCTAAAAAGTAATGGGACTGGTGTTACAAACAATTTATTTCATCCAAGCAAAAAATTAGATGGTTTTCTCTTCAACGTAACCTCTCCCCCCCTTCAAGTCGAATGTACTTTCCCATCCTTCTCTGCCACGCTCTCATCCACTGCTGAAAGGATTCTTCTGAGATGCTGCTCAACCCAGGCATTACAGTCATCTAAATGGCCTCTATGCTTTGAAAACAGATTTCCTTCTAGCCTGGATTAATTTTTATAATTACATTAATAGAGTTTATTCCTCCATATTTTAAAGACGTTTTTTGTAAACAAAATTTTGTGTGTTATCTTTCTGGAAATATCAAAATGTTCAGCTAATTTTTTAAACAAAAATAGGGCTCATTGCTCATCGTCTGAAAAAAATGGAACTCACTGATCATTGTCAGAGAAAAATGAGAATAACTGATCATCGTCGGAGAAAAATGAGAATCACTGATTATCGTCCGAGAAAAATGTGAATCACTGATCATCGTCTGAGAAAAATGTGAATCACTGATTATCGTCTGAGAAAAAAATAGAATCACTGATCATTGCCTGAGAAACACAAGACAAAAATTCGCTCATGACTTTTAAAAAATTTAAATCTATATTAGTTCAATCACTGATATTGAGCACTCTTGTGTATAAATATAGCAACTAATACAAGTATATTTATTAATATATATATATATATATATATATATATATATATATATATATATATATATATACATGCATGAAAAAAGACAAACGGAAAACAAGATTTACGTAAAGGAGAAAAACAAGAAACAAGAGATTTGACCAGTTTCGTCTTCAGAAAAAGTGAAGATTTGAAAATTTTTATTTCGATAGCGATAACGGCTCAGACATGGGAAAAGGAACAAAACGCACAGCGAGATGTGATTGGTCTATATATATATATATGTGATTGGTCCATACGAGAAATTTTAACAAAGTATGAGAGATGTTTTGGGTAAGTAGATGATATATCTTCTCTTACTTTTTTTTTGCACCTACGAGCTAGTATTAGGATTTGTATGGCAATGTGAAAGGGAAAGACAAGTGAAGACGCCAGCAGAGAGGCGTTAGAGACGGAGAGGGAGGAAGGGGGAGAAGTGGAAAAAGACAGTTATTTTTAACCAGGATAAGCACTGTAGTTGGAAGGTATATATATATATATATATACATGCATATAACTATATATGTAAATATCCATATTTATACAGACACACACACCACCCACATTTCCCATCAGAGCAAACTAGAAAAGATGAACTTGTGAACCTTACAATATTTATTTAATAGTACTCAATCACAAGTAGAGCTGAACATGTATTTATTTCTCTCTCATTTTATATAGCTGTTGTGGTGGCTGCATTGATTAGTGGGTTGGATCTTGCAAGTCAATAGGTACTAGAGTCTGAGGCTCGAATCATCTTACCAGTAGTACAGTTGTATATAACCATACTGACAGTTCTTGGTGAAGATGAAACGTGATTGCATGTGGATATTAAAACAATATTTATTTAAAAAGTAATTAATTTTATTTATCATGTTCAATGCAGCCATCTACATAAAATAAAAATAAAAACGCAATTCTGTATTTTAATTGGTTAACAAGTAATTAATTTCATATTCAATTTTGGGATATTATATGTTTTGAAATTTAATTATCCGCAAAACAGATAATTAATATTTTACATGTTCTTGAATTATTAAACATTTACACGGGTTTCAGATATTTAGTTGCATATTTTTGCATGTGTTGCCTTATCTGATTAATGCCGTCATTTTTAATATAATTTCCTTAATATTATCCCGTTAGAATTGATTGTTTAAGACGTGTACGTATTCCTTCGTGTGTATTATTTATATTCATAAAATATGCGGCTCATTTCTCTTTAGTTTCGGCTTATATTTTTCCATAAAATATATATTTTTCTTTTCGTCGTAGTAAAATCTACTGTATACGTAACCAGATGCCTAAGCCATGAAGTGTGGGTTCGTGTCTCATCAGAGGTAGAACTGAATATTTTGTCCAACACATGCCAGCATGTAAAACACGTTCCACAGATGAGAAGTTCTTGACGAGAAACTCTGTTCATGGGAATTCCATTTGTCGTTAGGCAGGAAGAAGGTAAAGTTCTTTTCAGTTATGATAATAAGAAAAGTTATTGTCGTGAATGTCTTACAAGGAGGAACCAGAGATTGGAGCTCAGTCGAGCAGCTTCCATGAAAATAATGTAGAGTAAACACTGCTCGTTTTTTGCATACATGATCAGCCATGCCTGATTTTAATATCTCCCCTTGGTTTACAGCTTTTCAAAGTTTCTCAAGCATCCCCTTCAGAGGAGACGATCTGTTTCACCTTTATATTCTTTCATACAAGCCTAAGGGATGGAATACACGCAGTCTTGCTCTTTCTACTTATTGAATTTAATAGTCAGTGCTCAACTGTCTGACCAGTTGAGCTACAAACAAATAAACTGAAAAGAACACTAGAAAGCCGGTTTATAAACAGACTGGACTGTTCTATTATGCTTAGATGAGCAAGTCCATTCTCTGAGTTTTGATTGGCTGTTAGTCCATGAGTGGATAATCTAAATAGAAAATACTCGCTTGAATTAATCAATATTTACATATCAACTATTGCAACTCTTTATGTTAGTAAGTGTTAACTTTATTCTACGCTAATATTGTTTTTCGAAATTTAAATTTTAAGTTTATAGGTCTTATAGCCTAACAATAGATCGACAGACAGACAGTAACATGTCTTTGATATTAGTATAGAGTTCTTATCATATCTTCTTTTGTAAACATTCGACAGAGGAATTCTTAGAGTAATGTGGAAAAATCTTTACCTTTATAAATGTGATACATAGCTGTTTTACTACAACAAATACCCCTAACTCATTACCACTATTTGTTCCACTTTGGTTGCATTCGAAAATTCTATAAACTCTGACATATCGATTCCGAAATTCTTCTTGCATAACTAAAAATAATAAGTCCTCTTACTTCTATGTTACCAATAAGAATAATATAGAAGTAAAAAGACATTATTTTGCTATCTAATTTACATACGTGTTTACAGTGTATATGAACATGCTACACTATGTAAATTAGCTAAAAAGAGAGCGTCACTCTTTCACTAAATGCTGACAGAGACATTAAAAACTATTAGAGAGTGGTTGAATCAACATAGAGTGAGAGAGGGAAAGAGCAATACATAGATAGCTAAGTGAGAGATGGGTGACTTGTTCAGTTAATTATAAATTACAGCTAATTAGGAGAATTAAAATGGATTTTTTTTATTTTTAAACATAACTCTATCCCAGAATGAAGAATATTTTAGCATGTATTTTTTGTCATTAAAGTATATAGGTAAAACGCCTTAATGAAACTTGAGTATAATAATAGATTACTGAAGAAGAAAAATTAGAATGAATGAATGAAAATCACAAGTTCGTATCATACTGAAATCATCCTCTAATATCTGCGTTCTGGAGTTTTTAAAAATCTTTGTTTGCATAATTCCTTATTTTATTCCATGCTTATACAGGATGTTCTCTCCTGATGTGATTATTTCTCGAAAATCAGCTATTTGTTCCACAACTCACCAGAGTAACATTTTTCTTTACCTCTACAACATCTGATACATACAGCATAGTCTGGCATGAGGCCTTTCAATATTTTACAACAGGGAGGATTTACACATGACAGGTTCGTATAGACTGATATGTAAATCACACTGACATCATGCTCTTATATCTGTCTTTTTGTATGTGTTTTTTATTTATTTTTCCATTCATTCTTTCCTTATTTTATGGACATGGTAACCTCATGTATAGCAGGATACTGAATGTTCTCACCTGATGTGTTACTCAAATGAAAATCAGCCGTTTGTTCCTCAACTCAATTGAGTAAAACTTTTGACCTTTTTCTAAAATATCCCCAAATCTGAGGAGCATCGTCTGGCACAAAGACATTCAGTATTTTACGATTGTATTGACTCTATAAAGAAACAGCAAAACAGAATTGAAACGATAAAGTAAAAAAAAACGTTGTGGACCGAGGCAGAGATGACCGTTGTTGATGTGGGCTTTTCTTTGCGTATCATCTGTTTATGCAATCAATTTGGGTTCCCTTAAGGTTTGGTCACATCCCAAGAAATGTGTGAGATTTGTTTGGCAGGAAAACCAAAAATATGTTGCTCCTGGGAATGAAGATGACAATGATCTTTCCTGTCATGTCAGCAGTTTTTTGTTTTTTTTGACTGACAGAGGAAGAGGATAACTTCTTCTGTTAAGTTGTCTGAAGCATACATAAATCTCTCTCTCTTTCTCTCTCTCTCTCTCTCTATATATATATATATATTAATATTTTTATTTATACAGACATTACAAAAGCCACTACACTGGCATGTCAATGTTATCGATCTTTAGTTATTCGAAACTAAGATCTGCTCAGGTGGAAAAATCTGATCTTTCACTTAGATGTTCATATTGAAAAAGAAGGAAGAATAAGAAAAAAGGAAACATCCAAAATCAAAACCGGAAGGTCACATGGTCAAATTTAAAATAATTAAATACACGTTTGTAAATTTTAGTTGAAGGGTTAAAAAGATGATCTATTTTTAGCAATTATCTCATATTTTTCAAGGTGTCAAATTATAATTTCAAGTGGGGTGAGGGGAGAGTTGCAAGGCCGGATATTATAGTTCGTACGTTTCCTTCTTCTTCCTTTTTTTCAATAGAATGTGCTCCAACGAACTTGTTGCACTTGTACCCTCTCAATGTAAATGCCCCAACCTTACAATCAGCATAATCCCACTCCTTCACTTTAGAGGTCCCTAGATGCCGGAAAGCTTTCTACTCTAATAGCTTTATTCCTCAAACTGCTTGCCTTTGAAATTCCCTCCCTGCTCCCTGTTTATCTGACTGTACTAACAAGCAGAAATTGAAATGTAATGTGAACAAACATGTCGCTACATCCTTGTGCTTGTTTTACAAGTACTTCAATGGAATGTGCTCTGATGAACTTGCTACTCTGGTGTCCCCTATTGATGTAAATACACTCGACCAACCCGACAATCAGCTAGATCCCGTCCATTAACTGAGGAGGTCCCCAGATGCCAGAGAGCCTTCTACTCTAATAGGTTCTTTCCTCGTGCTGCCGGGCCTTGTGAACTCCATCCCTGTTCCGTTTCCCCGACTGTACCGACATGCAGAAATTTAAAACTAATGTGAACAAGCATTCTGCTGCACAGCTCCCAATTTAGGATAACCCCCAAAACTTTCACCGTAATTCTCAATAGCCCCTTACGTTTCAGTGACAATGTGCCTCCTTGTTTGAGGTGAATATAAGTAAACACATTTATTTAAATATAATATAGTACACTGCTTTTTGATGGGCACTTGTATTTGCGTAGGGAAAACCGTTATTAAATAAAATGGTTAATTTATCTACAGGGCTGAGGACATTGAAAATTCACGAGAAAAATTTGATCTGAGCAGGATTCAAATCCAATTCAAATAGAGGGACCATCTAAAGCTGTTGTCGGTTTAACCATTTGACTATAAGATTTGAGGCGATATTGTTTTTCAAAAAGAAAGATATTAAGCTTCAAATCTTGTCTTTTTTAAAATTTGATGAAAAGAAAGAATTTAAGAATATATTCTGTGACTTTTGGGAGTGAACAACAATGAATACTTTTAGCGAACAAGTTTTTTAAAAATCATGACTTATTTTGGGAAAACGCTCTACTTGTTTTAAGAGAATATTTTCATAAATCATGCGAAATGTTGGGGGGGGGGGTTGTTTGAAAGAAAATACGATAAAAAAACGTTTTTGTTTTTACTGTTCGACAATAAAATGTAATATATTTTTATTTGAGATTTCAAGTAATTTTTTTTTCTCACTATAAATATTGTTTTTCAAAACATGAGAAAAATGAACAGTAAACAATCTTGAATATTGAAAGGAGATAAGTCATTTATAATTAGAAGAGGATATATATATATATATATATATATATATATATATATATATATAAAATATGAAAAAAGTCATTTATAATTAGAATAGGATATACACACACAAACATATATATATATATATATATATATATATATATATATATATATATATATATAAAATATGAAACTAAAAGTATACTTTTAGTAGATAGAACCTATAGTGAAATGGTTTAAGCTCAATATACGAGATAGAGTAATTATAAAGATAGATGAAAGAAGAGGAATAAACATGGACGAATGACAAATCTATTTCAACTTCGATTGTTCAATGCAAGGTATACTCGGTAAAAAAATATGTTTATTATTCTTTCCTTAAGCCAAGGCTTTTCAAAGATTAAAATCTTATCATCAGAGGAATTACATAGATAGATAAGTTGGCAGTGGAAAAGCCATAATTCAAAGTTTGAAAAAATATTAAGTAATGGAGAGTGAGAAAGTGCGTGTAAAAAGATATGGCGTCTGTCCAGTTGGTAAATGTCCATTGATGACGTGTCCAGTGAAAGGAGATTTACAGATGGAAAAGAAGGGTTTTCGTGAAGGCAGCATAGAAAAAAGTTCAAGAATGAAGTAAATCCAATAGAGAGATGTTTAGTTCAGTCATAGATAAGGAAAGAATAATAAACATATTTTTTTTACCGAGTACACCTTGCATTGAACAATCAAAGTTGAAATAAATTTGTCATTCGTACATGTTTATCTTTCTTCTTTCATCTATCTTTATATATATATATATATATATATATATATATATATAAATGCATTTAAAAAGGATGAATGGAAATCTCTCAAAGGCCCTTTCGACTATCATCTCGTCAGGAGAAAATCGATAGTTTTTTTTTTTTAATCAATAATATCGTTGAAAGAAAGAGCAAACGGGGAATTGAATGTGCCAAAATTAACGATGGAGCGATTAAAAGAAGTGAATTGAGTGATTTCGTTAAGTTTTATTTAGGTCTGTAAAGATGCCCACTACTTATGTTAGATATGTGGATGACACTTTTGTGATGTTTTCTTCGCAGAGTGAAGCACTGGTATTCTTTCATAAGTTAAATTCTATTCATGAGGCTCTTAAGTTTACAATGGAAAGTGAGAAGGATAATTGTCTTCCCTTCTTGGATGTTCTTGTTGAACGTTCAAGGGGTGGCTTTCTCACTTCCATATACAGGAAGCCTACTTTTACGGGCCTGTGTGTAAACTGGTCTTCTTTTGTGCCTAAGTCTAGAAAGGTAGGCTTAATTTACACTTTGGTACATAGAGCCCACGTTATTTGTTCTCCAGGTAGATTAGAGTGCGAACTTAATAAGATCAGGGATATATTCATTGATAATGGTTATCCTGAGGACCTTATCAATGATTGCATTAATAAAAAGGTTGCTGACTTTAAATCCCCCCAAATATTTGGGCCTGTAAAATGCCCCATTTATTTGAAATTACCTTGAATAGGGGGATATAGTATTAAACTAGGTAAACAGATTGTTGATAGCATTAGTAATTGTTTCTACTCTGTTTCCTTACGATTAGTTTATGCTACTAGACCTGCTTTTCCTTCCTTTCGCAAGGATAGTGTGCCCTATACAAATTATAGTAATATTGTATACCAATTTAAATGCCAATGTGATGCTGGCTATATAGGGCACACTTCCTTGCATTTGCAGACCCGCATAAACCAGCACGTTCCATCAAAAATACGTCAGGGAAGGGTAGGATCCTTGTGTTACCCCTCCTCTAATTCTTTGGACTCTGCTATTGGCCAGCATTTGGTGGAAAACCCTAGCTGTGCCAGTAGCTATAAAATAGACCGTTTTGAGGTCTTGCATAGAGCAGATTCCAAAAACCATTTGAAAATATTGGAATCTGTCTCTATCACTATTCGCAAACCTTCCTTGTGCCGGCAGAAGGAATTTGTCAGATTGCTAAATCTCTTTGGGTAACTTTGGACCCCCTCCCTTATTTCCCCCCCCCCCCTAACGTAGTGCCTTTTAATCGTTTTTTTAACGAAATCATTAAATTCACTTCTTTTAATCGCTCCATCGTTAATTTTGGCACATTCAATTCCCCGTTTGCTCTTTCTTTCAACGATATTATTGATTAAAAAAACAAAAAAACTATCGATTTTCTCCTGACAAGATGATAGTCGAAAGGGCCTTTGAGAGATTTCCGCGCATCCTTTTTATATGCATTTGTAAGTTATGTACCTCAAAACATTTATTTATATATATATACAGCAACACACAAAATGTATATATATATATATATATTCATACACACACATATACATATAAATAAATATGCACACTATATATATATTGAAATTAGTTGCAGGATTAAACTAAAAATGTATTTCTTATTTTAATATATAAAGTTATCATGTCAGATTTTATAATTTAGACCTAAATAGCATCTGACACATCGATATTTGATTCTACCCAGCCACTTTTTTTTTCTTTTATTCCAGCACGGTCTTTAGAATATAAAAATGTCTCTCGGTTCTGATTGTTTGAATGAAAAAAAATCCGGTTAACCAGATTGTTACGATGAGGGACAAATTTAAATAATGACTCAAATAATCTAAGGGAGATAAATCTTT
This sequence comes from Sepiola atlantica, assembly GCA_963556195.1. Classification (NCBI taxonomy): domain Eukaryota; kingdom Metazoa; phylum Mollusca; class Cephalopoda; order Sepiida; family Sepiolidae; genus Sepiola; species Sepiola atlantica. The sequence continues at coordinate 12,559,708 of OY744530.1, read as the reverse complement.
ATAGCTTAAAATATGACTTATCTCCCTTACATTATTTGAATTTTTACTGAACATTGTTAACATCTATTCTCCATATTAATAACCGCTTTGTGTGTTTCTTGCCTATATGTCACTTACACATTTTTATTTTTATTTTTTATCTAAATTTTATTGCAATGAAAACTAAAATTTTAATTCTTTCCTGTAGAACTTAAAAATATGCAACCAATAAATTTTATTGCAATGGAAACTAAAATTTTAATTCTTTCCTGTATAACTTAAAAATATGCAACCAATAAATTTTATACTAAAATGACATTGATGAATCCCGGGCAATGCCTGGTAGGTACAGTTAGTTTTTTATCAAAAATATAAAATCTCAAATTAGAGAATCATATCTTACCATATTTGGGTATTCAACCAACTATATCTGACCGAACCACACAGATGTTATTCTGGTCATGTCTCTACTCTGGCTTTGAGATTTTTTTTCCATGAAATATTATGAAATGACTCCACAGCAAAGTGTAGTATCTGTTCTGATACTGCACTTCATCTTTTTTGTCCTCGGTCAGTAAAGAAGAAATCCTTCTAGACTGAGTGTCTTGTGTCTAACTTCACTCTCGTGGGAAGGCAAGTAAATAGAGACTTCACATTACCTAACGTCCCCAAATTAGGAGTCTAACACGAGCTGTAGTTTAAGGTCATGTCCAGGATTGGATTCGGGTGGGCAGAGTTTAAATAGTTGAAAGAGTTGGGAAGTAGGGTAGGCAGAAGAAGAAAATAAATCAAAACGATAAAAAGGTAAGGAGGGTTGGGAAAAATGTATTTCAGGATAGTGGTGTGAACACCTTGCCTAAGGGTGTCAGAGGCAGTTGTGTCTGGGACCTCATGTTCAGTGTTGCTGAACTTTACGCAAAATTATTCTAACAATAATAGAAACTTCTTACACTTTTGGCCATTCCATGAATTTGCGAAGATTCACTTTTCTTGAATTGATGAAACTAACCATTCCTAACACGGATATTCAAATATAGCCGTACTATTTTGGTTCGTCTTTGACAGGATGAAGACCACATTTCATACTCGTTCCTCACAACCAACAATTTTCTGTTGACTTTTGACTTCCCCCTTTCGAGACTGAAACACAAACGGTGTGGCCATTTTGAAACGATTAGAATTCTTATATTAGACAAAAAGAAGTTGCCGAGGCCTCTGCTGAACTTGCACTCTCTACCCATCACGCACTGAGTCACTTAACACCTCATCTATATTCAAATTCAAATACGATTCATTTATTACTGAAAACGCACACCTTTTGCAAGATAAAAGCAGCATCTGACCGCAGTGCTGACACCCCAGATATATGATATGGATAAGGGGAGAAGGAGGGGAGGTACTATGTTCTTACTCTTTGTAAACTGCAATAGAAACAACACTAGAATATACCTTAACGAAGTTTTTAAAGTGGCCTGCAACAGATTAATGCGAAAATGACAAAACAAACAAACAATCAAAGTCAAAAGAGATAACATAGAAGGGATGCAATAATTATATTAAGTTCGAGTAAAGAGTTCCAATCAAGGGAAGTAATACATATGATAAACCAATTCTTCAAAGATGTGTAAATTTTATCTGCCCTTTTTTATTTTTATTTTCTTATCTTTTTGTTTTAGCTAGGGATGGGGCATCCTGCCGGATGCCAGACATTCACTCGCTATTTCAGACACTCCATCCGAGAGATCTTTTTAGGATTCTAACAGGCCCTTTAAGTGCAATTGTTTGTATCTTTCTTGCACTTGGTTCACCGGGTATATTCGCCAGGTACTTTTTGAAATTGTTTTTCATTAGTCCGGTTGCTTTTATAATTACTGGGATGATGAAGATCTTCCTAAGATTCCAGTTTCTTGACATGTTGTACATAAGACCTTGGTATTTCATAATCTTTTCTTTTTCAGCTCTGTTTAAGCCGGCATCATTAGTGACACTGACTTCAACTAGGGTCGCTACTTTCTCCCTTTTGTTCCATATCACTATGTCAGGTTTAACAGCTCCGTTTTCTAGGTATGTAGCTGTAGGGATTGCATAGTCATAGTGGATGGTGTATAACTTATTTCCAACTGCCTGTTCAGCAATAAAAATGCTATTTCAAACAAAATGTTATTTTCTACGTAAGTGTGCCTGGCTTAAAATAAATATTTAAAATGTAAATTAAATTGATCGAATTAATAATGAAAAAAAAAACAGAATTGTATTTAAACAAATTTCATATATTTTAATGCACTTGTAATGAAACAGTAAAATAATTTGTAATAAAGCAGTAAAAGAAGTCTTATGTCTAACCTCCTGGAGGTAAATAAAAGACTTGAAGAAGCTTTATTCCACTAAGATGTATGCACGGATCGCGTCTCGGCAAGAATAATGGCTACTTAAGAGAAAGTGAACAAAGGGAAGTAATTCATTTCCTAAAAAGTAAAAAAAACGGGAGATTGAAGAGTTCTTTTCTTTTCCATCACAGCACTTTTACAGATTTTGCTAATGGTCGATATTTTTAAGTAAGGTGGACCAGAATTGCGAGAAGAAAATTTGGATTGTTTTCAGATAAATTGTTTTGCAATTCATTTCTTCTTTAACTTTCTTTTGGAAGTTCCCAACATTCTGGTTTCTGTTTTGATTTTCTGATCATAGAACTATTTATATAAAGTTAGGTATGTGTATATGTTTATATATTTCTATGTACAGGATTCACTCCTAAACAAATTAACCAATCATTATTAATTTTGGAACACAGCTGCTAGGGGTAAAAGTGAGTAATGTGGGCTATATTTAGTTTCATTTAGTGTTATGCAAAGGGGCAAAGAGGGGACAGACGCCCTTTGTTAAAATTCAGATACCTCCGAATTTTTTGAAATTTTAATAATAGGTATTAGGCATCAATTAATAAATTTTCTTCAAATTTCAGTTTCTTTGGAGTATTTTAAAGGGTTTTTAGGGGGCATAACATGAACACAACCTACCATTTGAAAATTCAAATATTTCAGATTTTTAATTTGATCAATATTCATTAGATGCGAATTAAAAAGATTCCCTGCATTTAAATTTCTTCTTAAAACCCCTTTAGGTCATGAAAATTAAATCTTACTGTATTACGGGACAAATATTTAATATAAGATCCTTCTTAGCTAAAATAAAAATCCAGGTTGTCCTCGATGGCCATACATCCAAAGAACATGACCTAAATGCCGGTGTGCCCCAGGGGTCAATCCTTGAACCGTTATTATTCCTGATATTCATAAACGACCTCCCTGATGAAATTGTGTCCGAGATGAGTATATTTGCTGATGACACCACGCTCTATTGTAGACATATGGGCAGAACGAATGCTCACGTATTCAATGCAATGTCTGAATCTAGAAAAGGACCTCCAGTCTGTAGTGGAATAGGGACGTAAATGGATAGTAGCATTTGATTCTATTAAGACAAACCTCCTTTCTTTTAACAATTATAAGAAACCTTTTGTTAGGGCAACCTAATAAAACAGAATCAAGTTATTTCCCTTGGATCAAAAGAAAGAGTTATCGCCCTTGGATAAAAGAAGTCGTCTGCTATTACAGTTAAAAAGTAAACAGAACACCTCTCACAATCAGACTAAGCATCTCGCGTTCAGCGGTTTTCTACATTTCATTTAATCGATGTTTTTGTTAAATAAATATTTTAAAGGTTCTACTTCGTCCTTTCTTCATTTTTGAGTTGTTATAAAACCGATAACAACATGTAAACATCAGACGTAACACCTGTTCCCCATCGATTACCATGGCTAATAGCACCCGACCTGAGAGTTTATCATTCAAACTCCTCGAACTAAAATTAACTGGCAACATGAATAAACAAATACATAGAAGACATTGCCAAGGCTGCTGCAAAGAAAGTGGGCTCCCTCTTCCATGGTAGGAAACTTCTCACACCTGCCAGTACCCTATATCTCTACAAAGCCACTATTTGCTCATGCATGGAGTATTGTTGCCACATCTGGACTGGAGCATCTACCACTTGTCTTTGTCTATTAGACAGGGTCCAAAAGAGAGTCTCCAATCTAATAAGTCTTGCACTGTCAACCAAGATACAACCCCTCTCTCATTGCCGCAAGATTGCATCCCTGTGCTTGTTTTACAACTACTTCAATGGAATGTGATCTGATGAACTCGCAGTACTAGTGCTTCTCGACATTAATACCTCCAACCAACCCGACAATCAGCAAAATCACACCCCTTCACTTTAGAGGTTCCTCAGATGTCGGAAAGCATTCTACTCTAATAGTTTCTTCCCTCGAACTGCTAGCCTTTGGAATTCCCTCTCTGTTCTTTGCTTCCCCGATTGTACTAACCTGCGGAACTTCAAATGCAATGTAACCAGACATCTCGCTGCTCAACTCCCCACTTAGGATGTCTCTGCAGGTATGATTCTGAATTCACAGTAGCTCCTTACATCTCATTGGCAATGTGCCTTGTTTGGGGTGAATAAATGTTTTTCAAAAAAGCTTAAGCCTTAAATTTGAGACATTTTCCAAAATCAAAATCATGTAATTGATTTTGATCCAAATTGAAATAAGGATTCTAGGCATACGATTTAGTAGCGTTATATCTTGATCGTCATTTTCAAAAGTGTTTGGTGGAAATTAATTTAAAAACAATTCTCTGCTGTTTCTTTGACTGATATGCAGGAGAGGTTCATTTGTCCTGGCATGTGTCATTAGGATGACTACTGTTTAAACATGAATTTAGTTTATCTATTGCCCCAGAAACCGCCGGTAAAGATAGCCAATCAGTACGATATTATCATAAAATAAATATAGACAATATATTACTTTTTTTATATTATATACTTATATTATCAAATAAATTATTGTGTATATATATATATATTACAGTATTTCCTTTGACAGTGCTCAACACATGTGTAGAGTTTAATAGTAATATGAAAATATACTTATGGTAAGCAAGCTACGCGTAAATGTATTTGTTTTGAGTTATCCTGATGATCTCTTAAAAAGCGAAACATAGAAATTTATCATGTAGCTTGTTTTTTTCATACTGCTATACATCATAGGCATCCTTCCGTCTTGGAAGACTATTGACATGCGTTCAGAGCGCAAAGCCTGGGTAAGTAAGTATGGAAGGCAAGCTGTTACCCATGCAGCAGACCCCCCCCCTCTTTCCATGGTGTTGGAATGGTCCATTGGAAATGCAAGCACCAATATTCGTTGTTCCAGTGCCATTGCAGGAGTTCCCAGAATGTTGCTGCATACAGCCTCAGATTGCCTTGAGAATTTCAGCTTTGTATTATTTTCTCAAGGTTGACTCCCGAAGTCTTTCTGATTAGTAAAGATAATAACAAGGCAGCAGAGGTTTATTATCAGAGTTTTCCTTCCCTTAAATGAGTTGTATTCCCAGACTGAGATCCACATCTACCTACACTGAATATATATATATATATATATATATATATATATATATATGTATAAAAAATCATATAGAGATTGTATTAAGATGAATAGATATGATACAAATGTGAGAATTTATTTAGTGATTTATTTCACTTTTATTTTCTTGTGTCAGGATTTTTTATCCTCAAGAATCAGTCCGACAGAGGCTGGGTCGTTGTGGTTTCTTCTGGCCCTGCTCTGTCGGTCTGAGGTATGGTCCTGTGCAGTTCTAGAAAGTCTACCCTCCCAGGCTTAACCTTCTTGCACTTTGAGAAAGGGTTAGTTTATTGCTAATCACCAGAGGCGACTCTACCAAGGAATGCCGATGGGGCTGCTCAGGCGTTTTATGTAAGCCAGAGTGCTCTACCTCTTCGTTGCTGGCTTTTCATTCCCCACCTTCAAACCTTGTATCACACATTTTCCCGCAGTGGGAGGGAGATAAATAACCACTTTTATTTTCTTGCAAATTTAGTGTGTTTAAAGCATCAATGAACATGAGCCATTGAGCAACGAGTTTGTTGGAGTTTTTTCTTTTGTATTTAAAAGCTACCAGGGAAGAGAGGAAGACGGCTGCTGCTATTATTTCAAACAGGGAAGAGGAAATCGAAAAACTGCTGTTGGAACACCCCAGTGATGACGCCTACTCCAACAACTATGAAGCAATAATAAAGAGATGCAACTGTCCATTGGGCATCTACTGACGTGCGTGTCAGAGAGACAAACAGCTGTTTCTGTCAATGAAGAAGATGTTGATAATCTATGGAGATTGAAGAATTCTGCAATGTTACACCAAATCAAATGTTTGTTCGTCATTTGCTAGGTTCAGAAGATCCGAAAGATCGAGAAATGGTCCAAATTTGTTGATGATTTCTAAATCGAAATGCTAATTGCGTCGATGTGTCATATTACAGAGGAACCACTCCATAATGCAGGTAAATATTGTTAGTATAGATAATGTAAGGGAGAAGTGGTTTCCTGCTTTTTGTAAGTATATAAGCATTAAGTGGCCTCAGGTGAACGAACATTTATTTAAAAGTTCCATTTCTCTATTCTTATAGACATAACACAATGATTTAATGTTCTATTGGCATTTATTGGTACATGACATTCGAAATACCAATCAGTTTGTTAATTCTTCCTTTCGTTTGGATAACAAAGATAATCTTTAACCTTTTACATATCTTTAATCACAGACATTTGTTCCAGTGAATGGAATGAGATAATTAAAAGCACTTTTACCAATAAATGGAAAGTTATTCCTCTTATTAGCACCGTGTTGGTGCCATAGATAACATTTATCTAGACTCGATGAACTCTTTAGAATCAGATAAGGACAGCGATATGGCCGATACTATCGGCAGTTATTAGTAGTCAAAGGTGAGGTTAAGACTTAAGTACTAATCCCGGCCGTGTTCATATGTCATTAGCTTAATGAGAATAAAAATTAGAGATACAGATATGTATACGTGTGTGCAAGTACTGGCGCTATAGACTCATGACCCCACCCTCAGTCTACGAAACTACTCTTTATAAAGAAGAACAATGATCAGAGAATTACCTAATTATTTTTATGAAAATTTCAGAATTTATTAAAAAAAATTATACATTGTTTATGTAAAATAAGTTTTGAAACTTAATATTTTTAAATTTTAATTGCGATTTTCAAAAGAATTTAGATTTGATGGAATTTAAATATAGGCCAATAGTTCAATAATGTTTTTGGGTTTCAGAACTTTTTAGATGAGGATTGATTACTTGGATTATTCGGACTACTTTTCTCATCTTGGTTGTTATTTTCACAACGTTTCAGCCGATGTAATCTCCGACCATCTTCAGATACATCTTTTCGAACTTGGGAATCTGTCAAACTTGGAACCCTATACAGAATTTCGAAGTGAACCCTTTTTTTAATCCATGGAACAAGAGCAAGCTACCCCTGGGGATGAAATAAAGGGTTCAGTTCGAAACTCCGTGTAAGTTCCCGAGTTCAACATAAAGATTCTGAAGTCTGAAAAGATGCACCTGAAGAAGGTCGGAGATTACATCGGCTGAAAGGTTGTGAAAATAAGTAAAATGAGAATAGTAATCTGAATAATCCAAATAATATTATTTATGTTTTTGTTCTCGAGAATGTTTTGTTACTACTAAAAGCGACTCTATAGTTTTCGACAGCAAACTATAGAGAGTAAAGGGTAAACAAATGGAAGCATGACTCTTCAATTTTGAAGTACGAAAAACACTTGCATATGCATAGGGTAAGATTCAAAATTGAGGGCTTGTCTCTTTCTTGGTTGGGCTCTGGGGCCGGCGGATTTGTCGATCTGGCATTCCGTTTTTACATAGTTTTATAGTGATGATCTCATTTCTGTGATAGTTTCGATAGGGCCCCACAGGCATCTAGCTATTTCACTATTGGTCAGAACATTTATGTGCAGAATAGTTCCCAGACATCATTAAAGTAAGTTGTTTTTACCTTACATAGCCCAGCATTCTCTAATATGTTTACCCTAGCAACACATGTTTATTTTGATTGTTTTCGGGACATTTACAAAGAATTACCTTTATTAATTATGTCCCCTCAATATACACCCCCTTTCATGTAACATGTTGTATTACATCCCTTTTATGTTTGTGTTTAATAAACCTTCTCTAATTGTCCTTTTCTCCATTTACTTCGTGTGTTCTCAAAGAAAACCACAGAATCGATATGGCAGCACCCGGGTCGGGGATGGAGGTCCAACACATGCATGGCTATAAAAACGTGTAAAATAGAATATCAAATATTCTGAATTTTATATCTAGTGACCATTCCCTTAGAATATGCATAACTAGGAAAATACCACAGAAAGACGTACATAAAATATTCCAAATTGATATAGGTACCACATAAAATACTCGTCCCAGGACGGGTATTAGCAATATGTAGGGCATTAGTTTTTAATTTTAATTCTTTCTTTTTCGAGAGAGGGGGTTAGAGTGCAGCTTCAGGGGCACACCACCTAAATGGTAAAGTTTTGAAAACCAATAATGTACCTACGTTACTTATCTTATTGAATACATATTTCATAATTCATGAGGATATGTTCATTAGTTGAGGCGTTTACCCGCACATCGGTATATGGATGCACACTGGTTCATTTAAGATTTTATAATATAATTCAAAATTTGATGAAGAGCAATTCTTTTCTTAATGTTTTTTGGGGGGAGGGAAAGGAGTACAAAACAATGCTGTGCCTACATTACTCACTGTGTTGCCGAGAATATATATTCCATAATTTATAATGATCGGTTCATTAGTATAGGAGTGAATCTTGTACATAGAAATATATAAACATATACACATACGTAACTTTAAATAGAGACTAGTAGATACCTGTCTCAGGACGGGTATAAGCAATAAATATGGCATTAGTTTTAAATTTTAATGTTTTTTCCCCTTAAGTGGTATGGTAAGGTTTCGGTACTACCCCCCTAAATGGTAAAGTTTACAAAAAAATAATGTGCCAACGTTACTCACCTTGTTGTCTCGAGTATGTATGAAGCACATAAATATTATTGACGCTCACACGTGTGCAACAATCCTTTTAAAAATGTATTACTTAATATAACTGAACATTTGATGTAGAGCAATTCTTTTCTCTATACTTGTTACATCTAACTTATTTCAAAAGTGTTTGAGGGAGGGTATGAGTTTGGGTGGCCGCATGTCCTAAATGGTCAAGTTTACAAAACCTTGTGTGGCCGAGAATATATATTTCAAAATTTATAATGATAGGTTCATTAATTTAGGAGTTTATCTTGTACAACCAAATCTAGATGAATAAAGGCGAAAGTTTTTTTCCACCTATCCTAAGTAAATTAACATCAAAACGGCTTATGCTTATTTAATTCTATGACACAACACTTTGTAATGCCGTATATATAGTAATCTGCAACCACCCACAAACAGTTTTAGGTGTTTCAACATTGTATATTAATTTTTTAAGGAGTTTCTAATAAATTAATATTTTGTAATATACATTTGTAATTTGCATTGTCATATTTTCTTACATATATACAATAGTAACTTCGATAGTAAAATGTATGATGTCACTGAATTGCTGAGAACCGATACTATACTTTAATCTAAGCCAAAATGCCAACGAACTATAAAAAGTAATGTTTTTATGATTAGGCATTTTTAAATGAATGAAAAAAATATGATTTAATCTATTATTGTATTATCTTTTAATGGGTGTGGATAGTATAATATCAGTTCTGTTGTCATAAGATCGTCCTAAGGAATTACCTCCTCCTTTGGGGGTTAGTGTATGTTGTTCGTTCACCATGATATCCTCCTCCCAGCCTAGCAAAAATATGCTACCAGAGGGAGCATTTGCTAGTATATATATATATATATATATATATATATATTTATATATATACCATACTTTATATATATGCACTTTCTAAATTTTAAAATATTTACAATGATGTGTTCATGAGATTATCCTGTATATATATATATATATATATATATATATATATATATATGAGAGAGAGAGAGAGAGAGAGAGAGAGAGAGAGAGTGAGAGAGAGAGAGAATTAAAAGATGAGAATAAAAATTGCAAAAATACAAAATGTGTTACGTCTTCAGTTGTTCAAAACAAGGGATTTATTTTTCCTTCCTAAAACTATGACTTTTCAGAGAATGGAATTCTTATCATCAGAGGAATACAAAGAGATAAGTTGGTAAGAAGACTTTGGTAACTCTCTTACCAACTTATCTCTTTGTATTCCTCTGATGATAAGAATTCCATTCTTTAAAAAGCCATGGTTTTAGGAAAGAAAAAATAAATCTCTTGTTTTGGCATCGTAGTCCAGGGGTTAAACTCCAGACTACATACAATGTAGTCGTGGTTTCGATCCTTGTCTAAGTTAGCAATGTTGATGACGGCTGGATAGCCAGAAACACGTATTGATGGATTATTTTTATGTATGTAAAAGTTTTAAAAATATAAATATAAATATATATATATATATATACACACATACATAACTTTGTATCTGTATAATTATACACATGCTTAATTTTATATATAGATTATATAAAAGAATTATGTTATAAGGTGTAAAATTAGGCCATTCGTTACTGCCAGATTGTTTGTTATTGTATTTCTTTTACACACACAGCATAATCATAATTTGTATAAAAATTTGTTCATGAAATAAATAGAAGAAAATATCATGGCTCATTCTTTTTATCTTTTGCTCTTGAAGAAACTAACAAAGAACTTTTTTTAAAAAGAGATCTTTCAGATTGCCAGCTATATGAGGCTTGCTGCTGATATGAACTGAATTCTTCAATTCATGCCTTTTATCTGAGTTTTATTCTGATTTTTCTAAAAGATAGAATGGCGCTGGTCGTTTTTTGTCTTCAAAGTGCCAATGAGGAGCTTGCATTCAAACAAGATCGATCGGTTTTTAGTTTGTTTAAAATATTGACATTTGAATTGCAGCTGTGGGAGTGTGGAATACAATATGAGGCATCTTTATCGTCTGAAAAGAGAACATAGACCAGCACGCACGCTTTTATAGGAGGCAATTCTGCAGCCAATGCCATAGGAAATACGGAATCAAGACCTCAGCGAGATTCTGATAAAGATTGATATTTGACGAGAGTGAAGTGATGAAAGAAACAATTTGGACAAATTTTAATTTTTTTTCTACATGCGTCCTCCCATAGAGGTTTGGTCTGTCAGTCTGTCACACTTGTTAGCATTCTCGCGTCTAACAACACATATTAGTTAGTCTGCCACACTTAAGTTTGAAATAAAATTTTTGTTGGTCGGTCACCACTTATCAAGGCCAAAAGCCACTCGAGGATAAGGGTCAATGAGATGAATGGATTGTTAGTTGATTGATGAAAAATATAAGAGAATCAAAAACGATAAATTGAATGAACAAAATTTGATTACTTATGAGGACGGTTTATGATTGAAATAGAATTTTCGTTGGTCGATCATGCTTCAGTTTCAAATAGAATTTTTGTTTGTCTGTCACACTTAAGTTTGAAATAGAATGTTGCTTTGTCGGTTATGCTTAAGTTTGAAATAACATTTTTGTTGGCTTGTCAGGTATAAGTTTAAAATAGCATTTTTGTTGGTCTGTCAGGCATAAGTTTAAAATAGCCTTTACATTAATAAACGCGTAGATAAAATGGATGCATTTTATGAATGGATCCATTCGTGTTTTGAATATGAAGAGAAAGAAACATAACTTGAGTTTTGAATTTGCAAGATTTCTCCACATAATGGCGGAGAGATAAATCAGCAAAAAAACATATCCCCAGGTTGATGAATGGTTTCTCTAAACAATTTTTTTTTGAATCAAAGATGAGGAATAAAGTTCAAAATATAGAAGCATAAATAAAAAATAAGTTGAAATATTAAGTTGATACTAGAAATATTTTTAAAATATAAAAAGATGGGGATTAAGCTTTTCAATGTACATAAAATGAAAATAAAAATAGTTCCAGAAATTTCAGAAGATTAAAAATGTTTGCTCGACAAATTTAAAACACTGAAGCCATTTTTCAAGTACAACATCATCTCTTTCATAGAAAAGGTCGGTTATATCACAGCTTAAACTATTTACTTAAAAGTAACACTAAACCTCTTACAACATGAAGAAAATATCATTTTTAACTTCCTGATTTAATTTGTCACTTCTGCATCGCAGTAGGAATCATTAGGACCATATAAGTATTAATTGTTCTTCCACAGGAACAAAAGAGGTAAACAATAATTAACTAAAAGCTGTACTTATCAACATATAACTGAATTTATTTACGCTTAAAAGTAATACAATAACTAAAAGAAACCTCTTCAACCACCGATTGCCATGGCAAATAACACCCTACCTGAGAGTTCAACATTCAAACTCCTTGGCCTTATATTCACAGGTAACATGAATTGAAACAAATACATTGAAGACATTGCCAAGGCTGCTGCAAAGAAGGTGGGCTTCCTCTACCGTGCCAGTAAACTTCTCACACCTGACATTATCCTATATCTCTACAAAGCCATCATCCATCCATGCGTGGAGTATTGTTGTCACATCTGAGCTGGTGCATCATCCACTAGTCTCTCCCTCTTAGACAAGGTCCAAAAAAGAGTCGCCAACTTAATCGGTCTCTCACTATCCACCAAGATCCAGCCCCTGTCCCATCGCCGCAATATTGCATCCTTGTGATTGTTTTACAAGTACTTCAATGGATTGAGCTCCGATTAACTTGCTGCTCTAGTGCCCCCCGCGACGTAAATACACTAGATCAACTCGACAATCAGCTAAATCCCATTCATTCACTGTGGAGGTCCCCAGATGCTGGAGAGCCTTCTAAAACTAATGTAAACAGACATCTCGCTGCACAGCTCCCAACTTAGGTTGACCCTCAAAACTTACACCCTAATTCTCAGTAGTCCGTTACATCTACAGTGGCGACCTGCCTTGTTTGGGGTGAACTATGTTAAAAAAGAAAAAAAATACAACGAAATATGCAACACATCCAAACTTCCTAATATGTGGAGATATGAAAGGGCAGACTTACTGACATGAACATAACTGTTATGGACGTGGCAAACGACTGATCGCATGATGTCTCAAAGGCACTTTGACAGAACTAGTCTAGTGGTGAGGAAGCGACTTATCTGGACTAAAAAGAGAAGAAGTCAACAAACAAATGGTAATAAAACTGAAAAAGGGGAAAAGAGAGCAAGAAAGATTTTGGCAAACATGTCCTCTCAGAGGTCAACCGAAAAAGACAGAAAAAGAGGCAGTGTACTTGTGAGTAATAACTTTTATATCAGGGACCACATGGTTGGTCATGTGATCTGAGACTCCACGCATTAGGAAAAAGGCAACCTCAACGATCATTTTAACTAAAGGATATTCTATTTCCCATAAATATATTTCTAGTCATATTTATTTAGTGGAATTTTCTAAAGTGTCTTTTTTAAGATGAGTACACACATATCCATATGAGACTGCCCTACTTTAATCTACTTCAGTTGACTTGATAAATTGTGTTTTACAAAAAGGGTCAAAGCCGTAAATGATAAATTGTTATCATGAAATTAGTGTACGCATGACAAATTGTGTTTGTCGTCTTTATTTTTATGCTTAATGTTACTCATTGAATTACAAATTTTATTTCGTTTTTAATACATCATCATCAGCAGCAGCAGCAGCTTTTGGTATTTAAGGTGCTGCGAGTTTCCCGGACTCCGGGTTGAGCAAAACCAAGCAACGTCTCACACCTGCTTTCCATGTGATCTGATCCAAAGGGTTGATGCACGTCATGTTTTAAGCAGTCAAGTCACTTTGTATGTACTCAAGCCAGGTTTTATTTGGTCTTTCATGCACCATTGTGCCTGGGGTATCCATGCGTGTTATTGAGTTGGTGCAGGAGGTGGAACGCTGTACATGGCCAAAGCACCTGAGATGCTGAGCATGTAAGCCATCCCAAATCTCACCAATACCAAGATTCTGAAGAAGCACGACTGAACAGGTTTTTTCTTCTAGTTTGCTGCCGCACATCCACCTGATCATGGTCATTAAGCCGAAGACGTTGCAATATGAATAAAATGTGCCATTAAACCACGTTCAATTAAAATTTTAATAGCTATTTTAAAATTTAAATAATCGATCCAGTTACTGCGTATTTGTTTACCACTATGAAAACAAATTTATCAGATTTTTCTATAAAACCCCACCAAGACAAAATAGGTAAATAAAAGAAAAACACATTACGTTTCAAGTTAATTATTTTGCCCAAAACACACAAATATTTGATGTAGTATTCACATATGCAAGTAAACAAAACAAGTGAATTCAAACTAAAAAAATAAAACCATTTTTCTTTTACACATGAAAAATTGAATTTATTTTTAGTGTAGGAAAAATTTCGAAATGCCTCATTTTTCTCTTACTATTTTATATGTCATAATGGAATATTTTCAATGTTACGGACAAAAAAAAAACAGACTCTTTAGAAACAGATGCACAATGCATATTCTATTAGTAGATAAGAATAATCAAAATAATATGCATATCATATGCACACAATATGCATAGGTGAGAAAACGACAATTCTGGGAAATTAATTTAAATTGCCCAACAGTTTGGCGCCAAATGTATTGAAAAATATAGCATCTTATTCACTTGTTGAAGCCTTCGTCTTCGTCTGGCAATGGATGATTACTATAATCTAAAATAATGACATCCCTTTATAGAGTTTTACTAAACAGAGTTTTAACCTTCATTATTAATAGCTGCAGTACCCGTCCTTAGACGGGTTCATTATAATACAGAGGAACCTTTCAACATTTTGATGAATGCAAGAGGATCAGACCTGAAAATATTTCAAAGTAATCAGTTACGAACTATTATTGTGAATAATGTGTGAAAATAGAGGCTATGTACGTGAAGTTATCATCTTAGAATTATATATATATATATATATATATATATATGAACACTGTACATGGCCAAACCACTTGTTTATTTTGATGTTTAAAGATCCAAAATGACATCACATGATAAATAAAGAGGAAGCAAAGGACAGATATTCAGATATATATCCATGATAAGAAATAACTCCGGTCAGATATCTGTATGCAAAATTTTAACAGGCAACTTAACGCTCCCTATGTTAGCGAAAAAAGGTTGGAAATTAAAAGTTGTTTGTATATGGCAAGAGAATCGCCTGTTTATATATATATATATATATATATATATATATATATATATATATATATATATATCTTCTTATATATAAAGTAAAGACGTTTTTTCCCCTGTACCTTCGCGTCGAATAGGAAAATAAGCTCGAACTCAATAGGCTCCTACACGCACTACAACACAAAGCTTATTCGCTCGACCGTGTTCTTAGCAAACTCTACACTCTTACATCCACCTCGGGCAAATTACTACTTTCGTTCCTCCATCAGTCACTCTCCCCAAAACAGACACCATACAGGTAGTAGCAAGAACATTTCTCTCTAACATTTTACTACTCCCACGCTACCAGTCGACACCGGTCACAACTACACAAAGGATACTTTACACATTTTACACCCTTATTATTTATGTTACGTTCTTCTTCACATTACAACACAGTAACATACGTTGCCCATAAAATATAACAGACGCTCACTTCAATACATGTGCCTACGTCACTTCCGTTAAATACGCTTACGCAATCTCATACTCTCAGCCCCGATCAGCGTATACAGTTCAGGAAACACCTTCCTCATTCAATACGCTTATAAATCCCTATGTAAGAAAAGATCCACTTCAAAGTCAATACCCTGAAAGGGGCCGAGGCAGCAGTTGGGGGTGGGTTGCAAAAGGAATTGCTCCCTTAGCGACCCAACCAATAGGTCCGGTAACAATATGTAATGGGGCAGAGAACGGATTTCTCTGCAGGAGTAACGATCCAGTGTCTGGTCTATAGTGAGTCGAATTCTGTACTAATTCTGGTCTCCTCCAAGCTCTGGAACACAATAACACTTCTAACAGTTCTCATCAACTCAACTGAACACCACAACTGAGCACACGCCATTTAGCACTACAACACAACTGAGAGGTAGAACCTCTTTTTATAGGTTTCTAACAACCTGCCACCCCCATCTTAACACATATAAATATCAGGTCTTTATCTGTGCTCTTATTGGCTTTTCCCCACCCCACTTGAAGGTCGGCAACAGCAACGGTATGTAGCACTTTCTTTTTTTTTCTTACACACTCCCAACAAAAGACAAAATAAAAAGTTAGAAGAAAAAAAAGAAAGTATCGAAATCCTCGATTTTTCAACTTTCAAACTCTAATCTTGGTCTGCGAAAAAATAAAAATGTAAGCCATGCAAAACGGCTCTCTGGGGTCATGTTCACACAACAGAACTGCCCGCTGTCGAGAGGAACGCTAATCGTATACAAACTCCAATTTTAACTTTTTAGTCAGTTTAAAGTCCTCTCTTAATACTTCCACAAGTAAATTTTGGTTTCTTTTTAGACCCCTAATAAACTGGGTCTACTCGGTCGCCGAGGCCTGCAAAATTGACAGAACCACTGTTCCTCTTCAGGTGGTGCAACTATTAAGCCCACACAGTCAAAATGGAACCAATCATTGCATTGATCACAGGCAATCATTGATCTCGAATCTTCAGGTCTGTTGCAAGTTGGACATATCCAGATCCTGGTGCTTTCATGTGGTTGGGAAGATAGGGTTTGGTCTTGTGAGTCTACTGGTTCTTCATTTAAGACTTCCTCTGCAGGTTCCTTCGATTGCGGATAGATTTCCAGTGGAAACAGGTACTTAATGGAATGAATAAGTACAGAACCGTTCCCCTTTCTCACTTTGGCGGAACGTACCAATCCGTCACTACCTCCGATCAGTTCAAGGACTTCGCCTATAGACCAAAATGGCCTAGTCTTGAGGGGGTCCTTTATTAACACTATATCACCCTTCTTGATGATGTTCTTAAAAGAAGGGCCTGATAACCTGAGATTTCTTTCTCTTAGACTATTGGTATTTTCCAAATTCTTGGTTTTCAAATTGGCCAAATGTTTGGTCAGTTCATCTTGGGACGAGTTAGCCGCTGCGCCAGTGGCATTCATAGCCAAATTCTTTTGGTTGTTTTTCTCGACCATGTTTGCTGTCATTTTCGATGCCGCTTCCTGATGCTTCTTGGACTGTTCATGATTCTGAAACGCCTTCTCTGTACTAAATTGTTTCTTACACAATTGACAGTAGGCATCTTGTTTTTTCTTTTCTTCAGCTATCTGTGCTCTCCTCTCCGTGCCTGGAGTGGGTAATTTGCGCGCCTGCTGCCTTCCTTGGATGTGGTAGCCGTTTCGCATGCTCCCTCTCCGGAATTGAACCCCTCTTTGTTCGTTTCTTGTTTTAATTTGATTTTCATACAAGAACTGCCGGCTGTTACCAAAGGGGACTAGTCCTTTCGGCGTTGCAAAAGCCGCTCCGTACATGCATGGTACTATTTTAAACGGTTCCAGGTATTGAATGGCATCAATTCCCAATAGCCCCTCAATTTTGATATAATTGTCGTGGGGACTGTGTTCGGTTGCCAGTTTGTGTCTCTTTAGATTTTTGAGTATCTGAGGAAGCTCCTGCAATCTATAAGAAAGGTTCAATTTGCTGGAAAGAATAGGGAGGGTGTGAACCCTTTCAGGAACCAGCCTCAAATCCAAAGAGGTTTCTTTAAAAGACCTTGTTGCCGAGCCCAAAAAAGTTTTAACTTCCAACACCTTTTCCTTTGCTGAAGAAAGGCAATTCAATCTTGCTAGAACCGAGGTGTCCATGTAGGTTCTTTGGCTTCCCGTATCCAGCAGGCAGTTTATTTCAATACTTTTCTCTCTCGTTCCTACCACCACGCTGATTACGGGAGACATGTAACTGTATTGGTAATCATTAACGTGAAGGCAGGTGTCCACACTCACTCCACTTCCGACTGTTGGGCACATTGCTGTTATATGGCCTTTAGCACTGCAGCCACTACAGCTATTCTTCGTTTTTAGTGGACACATATTTCCCATGTGGGTCCTTTTTAGGCATCTAAAACACAACCAGAGTTCTTTGCACCTTGTAAATCTGGCTTCATGTGAAGTGTAATAGGGGCAATATTCAGGAGAATGCCTATTCCGCCTACAAAATCCACAACTCTGTGGTTTTGAGTCCACCTTTGTGTTAAAGGTCTTCAGGGAAGAATAGGGTTCATCTTCCTCTTCTACCCTAAGCCTTGGAGGGCGCCATAGCTTTTCCATTTGGGTCCTTTCAGGTTTTCTAATTATCAAAAACCTCTTCACTATTTCTGGAGTTTCTGACAAGATGGCTGATAATGTCGGGTAGGTCCTTCCAGAAATTCTGATTAGCTCGCCCTTTATCTCGGATGGTAGTTTGGCGAACAATACCTGTGATATTATGATTGCTCCCGCAGATGTATCGTCATACAGGTCACAGTTGTATGAAGCCCTGAGTTCCCACACATCTGCCTGGGTTTTTATTATAAAGTCCTTCACTTGCTCCACATCCTTCGGACTCTTGAGGCGAAAATCCAGCATTTCTTGGATAATTTCTCTCCTTATTTCTTCTTCATCCAGGTACTGGTCCTTCAATAATTTTAGAGCCACTGGGTAGCTGCTTTCAGAAACCGAAAGATGGTCGATAAGTTGAAGGGCTCTACCTTCTAGGGAACACCTTAAAAAATATAACTTACTAGTGGCAGATGGTATCGATGCTGCACAGTTTTCAAACTTTGTTAGAAAGTCTTTGAAACTTCTCTTATTTGTTTCAATTTCCTTTCCACTGAAACGTGGCCCATTCAACCTTATTTTAAAAGGTTCCACCACAAAAGACGAATGGGCTGTTGGGTTGAAGTGGAAGGATCTACCTGGTTCAGGGGTACCAGCTGCCTCTTTACTTTGAGGGTTTAATGGCTGGTCTACATTGGGGGATTGTTGATTTTTAGAAGGGACCACTGGAGTTTTTCCTTCTCTTGTCTCCCTCAAATTATTAATTTGCTGACGCACATCTATCTTAAATTTGAAAGATGTCTGAAACAATTCGGCTAACTCTTTAGACTCCTCCTCGGCAGCCAGTTGTTCTTCCATTGTCCAGGACACTGCCTCTAAATCTTCTAGCCATCCTTCGATATCCTTTTCAAAGGACAAAAACACTTTCATCGACATTTGTTCATTTTCTAGACACCTTATGGTCGATCTTATCTTCCATTGAAGATGAGTCCTTCGTTTCTCTATCTCCCTCATGCTGACTGGGTCCGCCATTTGGTTGTTAAAGGGAAAGGCAAGTTCGTATCACAGCAACGTTCTTTTCCGTTGGTTGCAAATTCAAAACTTTCTTAGTCAAATCAATTTCCTTTTGCAATGTGTCGGGATTATAAATCCCTATGTAAGAAAAGATCCACTTCAAAGTCAATACCCTGAAAGGGGCCGAGGCAGCAGTTGGGGGTGGGTTGCAAAAGGAATTGCTCCCTTAGCGACCCAACCAATAGGTCCGGTAACAATATGTAATGGGGCAGAGAACGGATTTCTCTGCAGGAGTAACGATCCAGTGTCTGGTCTATAGTGAGTCGAATTCTGTACTAATTCTGGTCTCCTCCAAGCTCTGGAACACAATAACACTTCTAACAGTTCTCATCAACTCAACTGAACACCACAACTGAGCACACGCCATTTAGCACTACAACACAACTGAGAGGTAGAACCTCTTTTTATAGGTTTCTAACAACCTGCCACCCCCATCTTAACACATATAAATATCAGGTCTTTATCTGTGCTCTTATTGGCTTTTCCCCACCCCACTTGAAGGTCGGCAACAGCAACGGTATGTAGCACTTTCTTTTTTTTTCTTACAGCAAGTTATGTCGATTTACCTTACCGATCTACGACTAATTCAGATAATACGCCGTTCCTGTTCTGATATTTACATTATAGATCTAACATAAACAACATTACGTTTTCCTTACTTAAAAACAAACACTTCTACAGAATTTGAACCAACGGATTCCGTTAAGAAAAAAAAAACGGTTACAGAATAACCGAATAACATTCCCTACTTCTTGCTTCGCACGGATTCTTCCCATTCTTTTAATGTCTATTAATTTAAATGCTAACTTTTCATTTCCAAAAATAACTGTTGACTATTTGGAGAAACTTTTAATTCGTACAATAAAAAACAAACAAATATTATTTTTATAACTTATTACTAACTAAAATACAATAACAATTGCTTCTTTGAGAAAAGTTCCCTATTCGTTAAATACTTTGAGAAAATAAACAAAACATACACAAACCGATTAGGTACATTTTTAAAACATAAACAAACCGATAACATTTATTATTTACGTTTTTCACATTACCTTACATAACAAATACATAACATTACATCTCTAAAAAATAAAATAAAAAACTTACGTTTTCCTTACTAAAACAAAACAAATAAATTTACTTCTACAGATTTTACTCCACCGTAATACTTTACGAAAAAAAAAATCCAACGGATTACGTTAAGAAAAAAAAACACGGTTACAGAATAACCGAATAACATTCCCTTCTCTAACCGTGTTTTTTTTCTTAACGTAATCCGTTGGATTTTTTTTTTCGTAAAGTATTACGGTGGGCCAAAATCTGTAGAAGTAAATTTATTTGTTTTGTTTTAGTAAGGAAAACGTAAGTTTTTTATTTTATTTTTTAGAGCTGAAATGTTATGTATTTGTTATGTAAGGTAATGTGAAAAACGTAAATAATAAATGTTATCGTTTTGTTTACGTTTTAAATATGTACCTATTCGGTTTGTTTATGTTTTGTTTATTTTCTCAAAGTATTTACCGATAAGGGAACTTTTCCCAAAGAATCAATTGTTATTGTATTTTCATTAGTAATAATTTATAAAAATAATATTTGTTTGTTTTTTATTGTACGAATTAAAAGTTTCTCCTAATAGTCACTAATGTATTTATGTACTATTCCTATAAAAATGCAGAGTCACTGTAAACATCCCATAATCCCTTGCCAGATGTACCCGGTCTTGCCCTAAATTCTGTCCGGTTCTATCAGATCATCCAATAACTTCTGTCCGGATGCATCAATAACAACATAGGAATCCTACGTTAAGAGTGTGTAGTGAAACAAGGGTTGCTCAATCACATCCCCACCTGTCCCATAATCCCTTGCCGGATGTACCCGGTCGTGACCTAAATTGTGTCCGGTTATATCAGGTCATCATGACGTCAGTTTTCATGACGGCAGTTTTCCTTTCTGTCTTTTTTACCTCTCACACTCTCTTTCTTAATTATTAATAGACGCTAATATTCCACCCCCTCCCTCCCTGTGGCCGTTCTGTTATCATGATAGGAATTACCTCCTCCTTTCATGCAACATTGGGGGGTGGGGGTTACGGTATTCGCCGGTGTGAGCATTACCTCCTCCTTTTTTGAGAGTGTTGACGTAGGGTAGTATCTGTTGCGTTGTCATGATGTACTGATCCCATGAATTACCTCCTCCTTTTTTGAGAAGTGTTGAGGTAGGGTCGTATCGGTTCCGTTGTCATGATGCCCTCATCCCATGCATTATCTCCTCCTTTTTTGAGAAGTGTTGAGGTAGGGTCGTATCGGTTCCGTTGTCATGATGCCCTCACCCCATGCATTATCTCCTCCTTTTTTGAGAAGTGTTGAGGTAGGGTCGTATCGGTTCCGTTGTCATGATGCTCTCATCCCTTGCCTTATCTCCTCCTTTCTTGAGAAGTGTAGAGGAATGGTAGTATAGGTTCCGTTGTCATGATGCACTCATTCCATGCATTACCTCCTCCTTTTTTGAGAAGTATGTGTGGGTACCCTTCGACCTGACGAAGTATTTGTGAGTACCCTGCGACAGGACAAAGTATGTGTGTGTACCCTGCGACCGCAATAAGTATGTGTGGGTACCCTGCGACCGCAAGAACTATGTGTGGGTGCCCTACGCCCGGAAAAAGTATGCGTGGGTACCCTGCGACCGGACGAAGTATGTGTGGGTACCCTGCGCCGGGAAAAAAGTTTGTGTGGGTACCCTGCGCCCGGAAAAGGTATGTGTGGGTACCCTGCGACTTGACGAAGTATGTGTGGGTACCCTGCAACCGGACTAAGTATGTGTGGGTACCCTGAGACCTAACAAAGTATGTGTTGGTACCCTGCGACATGACGAAGTTATGTGTGGGTACCCTGCGACCGGACGAAGTATGTGTGGGTACCCTGCGCCGGGAAAAGGTATGTGTGGGTACCCTGCGACCGGACGAAGTATGTGTGGGTACCCTTTCGACCTGACGAAATATGTGTGGGTACCCTTCGACCTGACGAAATATGTGTAGGTTATTTTATCTAACATACACAGACATGAAGAAGTAAATAAACACCCTTATTAACATTAATAATGAAGACAAATATGGCACTTTAAATAGAAATGTTACATTTTTTCTCCAGGGAATGGAGAAGTTATGCAGAGTTTAGGGGAGGCCGGGTGTAGTGTAGCCAGGGTTAATTGGCAACCAGGTACGTGACATCTTTTGACCCTGGCAAATGTAGAAGAGGTGAACCTGACGAGGGAAACACAGACGAGACAGCTTTGGCTGAGGGCAACGGGTGTAGTGTCCAATGGGGTGAAGGAGGGCGACTGGAGAAGAGTGATCCCCTTGCAACACCGATTAGTACGTATATAGTATGCGCACCGGGCCGGTGATAGGTACATATATAGCACGCGACCCGGGGCGGCGATAGGTACGTATATAGTATGCGCACCGGGGCGGCGATAAGTACATATATAGTATGTGCACCGGGGCGGTGATAGGTACATATATAGCACGCAGCCCGGGGTGGCGATAGGTACCTATATAGTATGCGAACCGGGGCGGCGATAGGTACATATATAGTATGTGCACCGGGGCGGTGATAGGTACATATATAGCACGCGACCCGGGGCGGCGATAGGTACCATATAGTATGTGCGCTAGGGCGGCAATAGGTGCGTATATAGTATGCACACGGGGGCGGCAACTGGTACGTATATATTATGCGAACCGGGACGGAATATGTACCTATATAGAAGGCGCATATAGAGGCAGTACTTTTTATAGAAATATGTCATACTTTTGCCCTGGTCTACGGAGGAGGAATGGTGAGGAGGTGACAGCTTTCGCAAAAGGCAAAGGGAGAAAGCTGTGAAATGGGGCGACCAGGGAAGAGAAAAATAGAAAGATAAAGAGACGGCTATAGAGAGAGGGAGAGAAATAGAAGTTTGAATATAAAGATCTTACACAAGCGATTTATCTACAATTATGTGTTTTTTTACCCCGAGCAACGCCGGGTAGCCACGCTAGTATATATATATATATATATATATAATCCAGGTAGGGTAAACATCTACAGGATAGAAATCCAAAGAATTTCAACCGGGCTTATAAAAAGTGCGCAATCTCAAATAGAGCTTTAATATATATGATTATTTTTATTCATACAGACATGTCACATATTTTGTACATTGCTGTATAAATAAAAATAATCATATATATATATATATATATATATATATATATATATATATATATATATATATATATATATATAATAGAAGAATATCCACCCGTCCTAAGACAGATAAATTCCCCAAACAAAACAGTTTTGCACCACTTTTATGTACCCTTACAAAGATTAAAATCAAGATATAATGCTACTAAATCTCATGTCTAAAATCCGTATTTTAATTTTGATCAAAATCCATTACATGTAGAAACATTCTAAAATTTAAGGCTTAAGCTTAAGGGGTCTTAAGAAATAATTGAAATTCAGGAATTCTTGCTTAATTAGTATCTAATGACTATGAATCAAATTCAATGCAAATCTGAAATATTTGAATTTTCAGATAAGAGGTTGTGCCTATATTCATCACCATCAGGGTTTTGATCACTCCTGTAGGAAGAATCCCTCCCTGGTTTCCGACCACCGTATTGGTGATTGTCATTCAGGGTTTTTTACCATAGTCACCATGCTAGACACTGCGGGTTGGCGACGCTATTTGCCCATAGCTAGGTATATATATATATATATATATATATATATATATATATATATATATATATATATATACACATATGATGATAGCCACTTCTTTACAGAATGAGGCCATCTGTAGAAAGATTTCATTCTTTGATTGTGATATAGTTCAGCAGGTCCGATTTATTTTTACAGGTCTTCAGCACCTTCATGGGTCTTGTACGAATATCTACGACACACAGATATTATCCTCCTATATTATCTATGCTATCTAGTGCCTAGATTATCCTCCCTAAAATATCTGTAAAATATCCCAAAGGAACTGAAATTTGAGGAATATGTATTGCTTGATGTCCAATACCGATTATTAAAATTTCACAAAATTCGTAGGTATTTGAATGTTCTTGAAGGGTTTCACCACAAATAGAACTTCAGCATGAACCAACCACTGATCAGTCCAGCATTCAGCCCACAACACATATGAAGAGATACAGCTAATGCTCTCGTGTCCCGTTTTCTTACTAGGACAGAATTTTTCATGTGCCATTGCTTTAAGTTAGGATGCATCCAAGCGGTCTTGAACTTATCTTTCTGCTGAAACATAAGATTAGTATTATTATTTATTTTAGTGCAGAACTCTTGTCCTGTGTTGAGTCTCATCGACAGTGTATACCTATGTAAAGGTACCTGCGCAGGGAGTCTATTGTGAAGCAAGGGTGGCGCAATCCCAAACCACACCTCTTGGGAACCGATATTGCTTAAGTCCAGTGGCAAGGAGAAGTCCAGGACAACCGGAAACAATGTGAAGATAAGCAGAGAGCCTTTCCCACATAAAGCACCTGGTATTTCTAAATGGTCACCCATTTACTACTGACCAGGCTCAACGTTGGTGATCTAACGACAACCTGACTGTATAAACTAACTACAGCAACTGCGAACTATTACTATTGTACCTGCCTACCCTATGTCAAACCCATCACAGTCCAGGGTTTGAAAACACTAGCATTAAATTCGCCGAGAATAACGATCTTATCTGCCATGGAAATCTTCTGAACTACTATTATACTAAAGCTGAGTTAATCAACGTTTGTTTCCTTAAAGCTTTTTCTTATATATTTTAATCACACAAAATACATACTAAAATATACTTAGTTTTGGGATTGACTTATTGTTCGAAAAAAAAAATCCCATTTTACTCGTTCTGGTTAGCTGTAATTTGTTCAACTGATTCATCTCTTAGTAAGTTTCTGTCTATCACTTTCATCCTCTCTCATTTTATGTTTTTAGCACCATGTGTCTTTTTATATGTGTCGATCGCTCTCACTTCCGTCTCTCTCTCTGTTTAGTAGCAGTCAAAGGTAATAAAGAAAGAAAAGTAGTGAAATAGTTCATTACAAACAAAAAGGAATATGACTATAAATAGTAATACCATTTGACCCATAGGAGACGGTAAGAAAGACAGAGGATGCGATATATTGAGCAGAAGACTAATTTTGGATTTTATCTTATTTTATATTTAATTGACTTCGCAAACTTGCTTTCTCCTGATTCAAACAATCTAATCCAAACTCAATAAGTGACCCAACAGATTACATTTTTTCGACTATATATATGGAGAGATATGGAGAGCCATGAATATTATAATTGTCCTGTTTTTAAATCTCCGAAACAGTTACATGGTAAACAGCTGATGATCCCCGTGTTAATATTAGACGCTTAAGGTCTCCTGTTTTTGTTTCACTCTTAGATAATTAACCCCCCATTTTTTTTTATTATATATTTTTTTATTTTTTTAAATTTTACTTATATTTTTTCATTTATTAATTTTCCAACGAATGTTAAGTCTGCAATATCTTGGATTTAGTTAGTTTGTCTGGGAATTTAAACTGCATTTTACATTTTACATTTTTTTTTTTTTTTTTTAATGACTCAAAGCTTCTTTAGACTATATATATATATATATATATATATATATATATATATTAGTAGTAGTATGTTTAAGAAGGCTGAGGGCAATGCAAAGTGCCGAGTAGGCTGTAAGCTGGAAGGAACAAAAATAATAAATCGAAATGGCACTTACTATCTATTTTTTCTTAAAATCTTACAAAACAGCAAGTGTTGTGCTGGCTGTTTGTGTGTTGTCTGGATGATTATTAAAAATCATTTATTTAATATTTCGGAACACTACATTTATATAGAAAACACACCTTAAAAATTTATTAATTTCTATTCTCTGCAGGACTGGTTTACCCCTACCCCATTCTCTGGCATCCATTTTGATAAATTCTTTACACAGAAGGATTTTTTACTTTGGTGTTTATTATTTTTGACAAAGAGAAGATTTTCCCGAAATATTAAATAAATGATTTTTCATCCGGACAACATACAAACAGCCAACACTACACTTGTTGTTTTGTAAGATTTTAAGAAAAAATAAATAGGAAGTCCCATTCCAGCAAACTACCATTCTCTATTATATATATATATATATATATATATATACACACACGCATATATATATATATATATATATATATATATATATATATATATATATATATATATATATATATATATATAAAGAAAATCAAAACCGACTTACCATTTCCCCCAACACTTTAATAGAAATAATTAGACTCATCACTGACGTAACATATTTCCAATTCAACAGCGAATTCTACCAACAAAAATTTGGACTCCCCATGGGCAACCCTTTAAGCGGTGTATTAGCCTGCCTCTTCTTAGAATTCTTAGAATCCGGCCCTTTCAAATTCAGATTACTCCCTAACATCGAATACTTCAGATACATTGATGATATTCTTATTTTCCTCCCCATACAAATCAATAGCCTCAAAGACAAACTCAACACAGTAGAACCCTCCATAAAATTCACACATGAGACTGAAATAGACAGCTCGATACCATTCCTAGACCCTCTTATAATAAAGTCCAACAACAAACTAGCATTCAAAGTACACCGCAAAACACTCACAAAAATGACCACATACACTTCTACTCTCACCACAATAGCAAGATAAAAACAGGTATGATAATAGGCTTCTTCCTACGCGCTCTTAGAATCTGCAGTCCTCAATACATAGATGAAGAAATAAATGACATCATAAATTCCTTAAAAACACTGCTATACCCCACACATTTTATACTAAATGCCAAGAAGAAAGCCTTTCAAATATTCTCCAAAAATAACACACAAAAACATCAAACACCAAACACCTCTCTCATAGACAGACCCCTTCTCTTACCCACAGATTTCAATAACACATCCATATGCAACACACTTAACAAACTAGGCATTCCAACAGTACAAACCATGAAACAAACATTAAATACGGCAAGACATTTTTAAAAAAACACATCTCATGCCGGCTTATATACTGTCCCATGCAACAACTGCCATCAAATTTACGTGAGGGGAAACGCAACGTGAATTGAAAAAAAGTTTGAGCAAACACAAAAGGGACATAAAAAAAACAATAACTCTCTCAGTGCACTTTTCTCCCATGTATTAGAGCACGATCATGCTTTCAAATTTGAACAGGCCAAAATCACCAAACACATTCATAACAAAGCTCGGCAAAGACTACTGGAAACTGCACTAATCACAGCCTCCAACACCATCAGACAACGAAATGGCTTCTACAATCTATCCCCCTTAATAAGCAAAATTATCCTGACCAAACAAAAACTGAACCTAGATCATGGCTAACCTTTCTTCTCTTCGCTCTCACTTGTACTTATATACAAGTCCCTGCATACACACTCATGCCCAAACCCCTCCCCACATACATTTTCATTCACCACGAATCTAAACCACTTAACCACAAATAACAACCTTACCAATGAACACAATCTAGACATCCTCACAAATATTTAGATATTTAAACCCCTTTTGCCCTCAATTTAATTTCAAACCATAAACACTGCCTGCACAAAACTACATTTCACCTATTACTCACCAAAATTAATATCACTTTTCTCCTTCTTTTTCTTTTTCCTTCCCCTCATTGTGACATTCACAGCACATTTCAACACTTTCCTTCTAACTTACTTATATTCATACATTCCTGACATAGCCAGCTGGTCAATATTCCTACCCTCCAAAAATTTGTCACCTAACCACAACAAAATCTCCCCTCTCCCTCCTCACCAACCTCCTACTTCTTTCACACTCTTACTCAGTCACCCCACCTACTTTCAAATCATCTTCATTTCTTTTTCTAAAACTATGATACTACCTACACACCAAAGACACAGAGCTTCTCCCTTCCCTCCTATTTCCTCAACCCCTCTAAATCTATGCTACACCTCACCACGACAAAAACCTCAGCACCCCCTCCCTTCTCTCCCACCCTAAGAAAAATTCACTAACACTCCCACCCTTCCCCCTTTTCACTCACAGCCATCCACATTTATTTCACTCTCTACCACCGACTTCTCTCAGCCCGCACCTTGGCCCTGCGCTCCCAGTAGTGGCTACTACTTCTTCTCATCAACCCATCATGTCAACCCTATATTTCTATGTACTTGCATGACATTTTTAAAAAATTATCATCCTGAGGAAGTCTAACAAATAAAGACGAAACGTTGATGAATAAATAAAAAAACATCTTTTCGTTTTTCCTTTTTCATTTCTCATATATATATATATATATATACATATATATATATATATATATATATATATATATAAACACACACATATATATATATATATACACACACATATAAACACACACATATATATATATATATACACACACATATAAACACACACATATATATATATATATACACACACATATATATATATATATATATATATATATATATATACATATATATATGCATATATATACATACATATATATATATATATATATATACAGATAGATGGACGAAGAGTAATAAACATGCACGAATGTCCCAATTTATATCAAACTTCGATATATATACATATATATATATATATATATATATATACATATATATACACATATATGGGTAGATAAAAGGATAAAACAATCCGACGGGACGAAATTAAAAATGGAACAGTGGAAGACCCAAAAGCTCAACGTTTCGCCCGATGTGATGTGGGCTTTTTCAAGAGCGGATGAAAAGTGTGCTAAAAATGATCAAAGACGGGAAAGTCATATAATTGGGAAATATATATAGTGGTGGGATATGAATGGAGGGAAATATATATATATATATATATATATATATATATACACATATATATATATACACGTATATATATACATATATACATATATATACACATATATATATACACGTATATATATATACATATATATACACATATATACACATATATACACACACACATATATATATACACACACATATATATACACACACATATATATATACATATATATATATACACACATATATATATATATACATATATATATATATATACACACACACACACAAACATACAACTCCGTTCTCAAAGAAATATTGACAAAAACTTTTTGTGATTTTATTTCAGCAGACAAAATACTTTAATTTCCCTCGTGTAATGGTATAGACATTTTCTTTTTTATTCTTTCTTTGTTTTGTTTTTTTCGCGCGGTCTCTGATTTTGAAAATACTGATAGAATTATGAAGAAAATTTTCTCCTTTTTTATTTCTTATAAAATTAAAAACAAATGAATCATCCCAACAATTGTTTTGTTTGTTTATTTGTTGTTTTGTTAAAATGTTATCTGATGAAAGTTACTAGCCGACCCTGCCTAGTGTTGCCTGGGAGTCTTTTAAATTGCCTAAAATATATAGGACAAAAATGTAACATTTATTTTTGTGATTGAAGGGGGGGAAAAATTTTACACGTAACAGTTGAAAGAAAATAAAATGCAATTTGAGAGATGCAAACACCCATTGAACTCAACATGATTTACGTGAGTGAAATAAGAATGTACTGTAAAATAAGAATATGTCTATTTATTAGGGCAACCTAACAAAACAAAATCGAGTTATTTCCATTGAGTCAAAAAGTAAGAGTTATCGCCCTTGGATTAAAAGAAGTCATCTGCCGAACAGTGAAAAGGTAACAGAACGGTCTCACAATCAAACAAGCATCTCGCGTTCAGCGGTTTTTCTATATTTTAATTTTATTAGTGTTAAATAATTATGTTAAAGGTTCTACTTCGTACTTCCTTCATTTTTCTAAGTTGTAATTGAACCGACATGTATAAACATCAGCACGTAACAATATTATGTGTATATAAGTAAAACATGTTTCTCTCAATGTTTCCAATTTACTTTAAAAAAAACTATTTACTTTCTCCTCTCTCTTTCCTTTTATTACCCCCGTCTCTCTCTCTCTCCCTGTCTGTGTGTTTGTCTGTCTCTCTCTCTCTCACACTCTCTTTCTCTGTTTCTCTGTTTCATTAGTTTGTGTCAAGAAAGAAATATGAAGTATTATGAAAAATGCAAAAAAGTCAAACTTTTTTATCATTTGTATTTGCAATGTTAAAATTTCTTAAATGTTTGTAGTAAAGAAGTATGCATATAAATCATCAAAGTTGATTTTATTATGAAATATTTTTACAGTTTAAGAAAACTTTCCTAATAATCTTTCTCTTTCTGTCTGTGTGTGTATCTCTCTCTCTCTCTCTCTCTCTTTCTATCGCTCTATATTTCTTGAAGAAAGCATTGCAATTAGGTGTTATAAGTCAAATTATTTTACCTATGTGTTTTTATCATTTGTATCAGTAATGTGAATGTGTCTTAAGGAAACTTTCGTCATAAGAAAATCAACGTATTAATCAGCAAAGTTAATTGTTTATTATTAAAGATTTGTACAGTTTAAATCGGTTTCGATAATAATAAAATAGGATTAATAAGTACACAAGCAAAACTAAATGCCGCTTGAAGGCAGCATTTTAGTTAGATGCTATAAGTCAAATTAGTGTACCTACATTCATGATATTCAAGTAACTGTAAAAATAAATAAGCTAA
This sequence comes from Sepiola atlantica, assembly GCA_963556195.1. Lineage (NCBI taxonomy): Eukaryota > Metazoa > Mollusca > Cephalopoda > Sepiida > Sepiolidae > Sepiola > Sepiola atlantica. Next base: position 12,528,644 of record OY744530.1, on the reverse strand, counting down.
TATCTATTTGATTAAAATATAATTGTTTATATTAAATCGGACACAAGTAGAGCCAAGTAGAAACTTGCTTAATAATTTTGTCAGCGGCTGGTGCTGTTTAGGTCATGAACCGTAAAAGCCTCCACTCTAAGAATCTTTCGAGCTGGAAAAAGTATTTTTGAAAGAAACCGAAGTGAAATGCATTATTTGTATGCTAATAATATGGGTAGAAGAAAGAAGAAAACAAATCGGCTCGTCAGAATCAAATATCGATTTGGCAGATGCAATGCTCTAGTAATTAAGTCTTAAGTCGGGAATCCGACTGACTTTTCTTTATGTGTGTGTGCCTATATATATATATATATATATATCATTTAAATCAAGTTTTGAAACGAGAAGCTTAAAAAACATAAATTTTATGTACGTTTCAAGAGGAATAATTTTAATAGTTTATATACACGAGTCAGCATATAACTCATTCATAAATTCATGTGTTATCAAATGCTATTATAAATCTTTGAATACATATTACTAAGCCTGAAGCCTGAATGTTGAGCTTTAACGCAGCAATTTGGAATTGATAGAATATGTATAGCCAACTCTAAACATAATTTTCTTATACGAATTTAACTTTAAATATATAAAATTCGTTATATATATATATATATATATATAAATGGAAAATGAAATTCTACACCCTTATTGCTACCACTACCACCATCTAATTGTTTGTTATATTTTGAATTTCTTGCTAATGTCGGCTGTAATCCCTGAGCCTGTTGGCAAAAAATGTTTGTATGTGTATGATTTTTTTTCTTAAAACAAATCATCCTGATGAAGTCGAAACGTTGATGAATACATAAATATTCTTTTGGTTTTCATTTTCCATTACGTCGGAACATTTTATTCCTGTCTTTATCATATATATAAGGGCACCGGACTTCAGTTACTGGTGTTGCAGTCTGGAATCTCACTAGATTCAGCCACACTGTTTGTGGATAATTATATATATATATATATATATATATATATATATATATAGTATGAAAATATATTTGCTGCAAGGAAGGCATTTTTGGTTTCAAAACAATTCATCAGGTTTTCTACTTGATGATCGCTTTTTAGCAAGACAAAGGTTTCTGTGTTGCTTGTTTGCCATAAGTATTTTTCGATGCAACTACTAAGTTCTACTCATGTATTTCGCACTGTTGAAGTAATTATTGAAACTAATGTATATGGATAATATATCATTTAATAGTATAAGTATATAATATAAACACAATAATATATATATATATATACATATATATTATATAATACATTAAACAAATAAATTACAAGGACATTTATATATACAACTCGTTTCTTTTAGACATACTTTTTTGTCAGATATTTATCTATATTTTGATCATATATATATATATATATATATATATATATATATATATATATATATATATATATATAAAACACCAATAAATTACAGGGCAGTTTTATTACTTACTGACTTTTTTATGAAACGAGGAAATGATTTTCGTATCTGAAAAATGAAAACTCCGGAATGAGAAGCGCCAAATAAATGAAGATTAATTCTTCAAAATATGACTCGGAAGGTTAAAGGTTGAATCATGTCTATTGATTCTAATTTCGGTAAATATTTGTTAAGAACTTATTAAGCTTACATCATTCAATTCTCCCAACCGATAAGATTCTTTTCCCGTTTCTTTGACTGACCAACCCAACACCTTTTTCTATTTTAACGCTGAACAAGTTAATCATATAAAAACAAGAGTGGATCCATTCTTAAGATGCGTCCATTCAATCTGCATGTTTAGTGATGGAAATGATATTTCATACTTAAGCATGACAGACCAACGAATATTCTACTTCAAATAGTATAATTATGACAGACCAACGAAAATACTATTTCAAACTCAAGCATGACAGACCAACAAAAATGCTATTTCAAACTTAAGCATAACAGACCAACGAAAACGCTATTTCAACCTTAATCGATTGATGAATAAGAGAAAATTTAATTTCTAACTTTTGCATAGCTGATTAACGAAAATAAAATTTCAAACTAATGCGTGACAGATTGATGAAAAACCCATTTCAAATTTCAACATGACCAACAAAAATACACGATTTTAAACTAATGTGTCCCCGATTGACATAAATGTTCTTTAAAACGTGAGTGACCAATAGATGGACAGAGCTTTTTATACATACATGTCTAAGATAAGATGCATGCATTTAATTTGCTCGTTAACAATGAAAATGCTATTTTGAATCAAAGTGTGACAGACAGCCTAACATACCGACGGCAGACGGACAAAGTCTCTTAAACAGATAAACTCTTCTCAACCTGTCATTGCTGCATTCGGTAATTTATTTTACTTCAGTATATTTTTCTTGTGATACCCCAGTTGATTACGGCCGTCAAGGTAGACAACTCCGTCCAGCCACCAAGGCAACCAACCATACTTTCCTCACTTTCCGTTTGACACCAAAATCCGACCAGAATTATTTTTTTAAAGTGCTACTACTTACAGGCTATAGAATTAAAGGTATCTACATATAGGAAGGACAATTGGATAGAATCCATTTAAAAAAAAAAATTAGAACTTAAGGGCCCATTTACTTTACCTACAATTTAAACTTCCTGTCTAACTGCTGAACCCCGTTTACGAGACACTTTTGATAAAGAGGTGATGTCTCGAAATATTATGATTGTATCGGTCTACACCCTGTAAATTGAGAAAAAATAGTAAGTGAAAAAAGAAAATTATTATGAATAGGTGCCAAAATATCAGATATTGTCTATGTTTTATTTTTCCTACTTTTATTAAATTTTCGTAGTGGACACACTCCTTTCCGACATTATCACAGCCTTCAAAATATATAAAAATCTCTTTATACATCATGCACAATGTTTCAAGAAAACTATAACACTTTCTTATTTTTGTCTTTTAATATGTTATTTTCTACATAGCATTTCTTGAATATGCCAGACAAGCATTTATTTATGAAAATTATATTTTTAGTTACCGATAATTCGAATAGCCTATACTTAACCTCCATCTCTCCCTAACAGTATCCCAGTCTAATAATACTAACCTATCTGTTTCAATGGGGTTATAGGTGCTGCATATGCATAATATAGATTTATATAAGTGGCGCTGAGACAGATGTCCATCAATACGCTAGATAGAAAAACAAACAAAAAAAGGCGAAGCCAGCAGAAGAAGAGAAAATCAATTAGACGGATGAATTCCTTTGATGGAATGAAAGACAAATGTTTCTATGTAGCTCTCTTGCCATAAGTATATTTTTATACTGCTACAATATTATGTATTATACTGCTTTTTTGTTGGCACAGATGTTTACATAGGTAATACCATGACATTTAGAGCCAATTTAGTCCAGGAGGTTGGGAATAAGCATAGAAAACCACATAGTGAAAAATGTTGTGACTTGTATTGTTGGCATCACAATAAAATTGTCTGGGGAATTGAAATTTATCAAATCTATTCTTATTAACGACGGAAATATCCAGAAGATGTTTTGAAATGATTCTGGCAAAAGAACAATTTTGTTGCTGGCTGAAGTTGGTAAAAAGCTGAAATAAAGCATAGAGAAGAAGACATACAAGACAGTGATCAAAAAGATGATATATGTATTAAATAAAATATAGAAAATGTCTGTTGCAAAACTAATTGTATTTTTGCGACTTTATTAAACCATGTAATGTTGGAACAGACGGCTCTTCTGAATGCATCTGATTAAAAATGAGAAGATCCCTGGCAATGTTGACAAGTTGGCGATCACATTTATAATAGCGGAGGGTTTGTCTTTTTTCTCTGGGCCAAGATAGCACCCAATAGAAGATGCACAAAGAATCTTTGCCCCTAACCCGCTAAAAATAAATGCCTTTTGATTGATCAAAGAGAATTGTCTTGGCCAATCAGATAGATCTATTTAAAAATACAAGGGAGCTAATACATCACCATCATGGACAAAAAGACATGATTTTAGGAGAGATGAGGATGTAACTCTTTTTTACAGTTTCGTCAGAAAGAAAATTTCTCAGTTGATGAAGAGTTCGGATCAGTACAATATCCCGTTTATTTTAAATTAAAAAAGGTTTGGTTGTTTTATTTAATGGCATATCAACCCTTTTCGAGTTATTTAATACCGAATCTGGTCATTTTAGTAAAAGTTCTTTATATTTTCAAACATTTATTCAGATTGGTTTGGTTTTGTTGTGTTGTCTTACGGCATATCAACCCTTTTTCAGGTTATTTAATGTCGAATTCGGTCATTTTGGTAAAAGTTCTTATGCTTTAAGTTCTTGATATCTTCAAATATTTATGTTTGGTTTGGTTGTTTTACGGCATATCAACCATTTTCGGGTTATTTAACGCTGAATCTGGTCATTTTGGTAAAAGTTTTTATGTTTGGTTTGGTTGTTTTACAGTATATAAACCATTTTCGGGTTATTTAATGCTGAATCTGGTCATTTTGGTAAAAGTTTTTATGCGTCAAGTTCTTTATATCTTCGAATATTTATTAATGGTGTTTGGTTTGTTATGTTTTTTTGTAGAGAAAAAATGTATTTGTTTTTAACTTTGCAGAATATGATTGAGTTTTGCCAAGGGAAAGGAAATAAAAACAATAACATCAATGTTTGGTGTATTTTAAGTTAGGAAGCCGGTATCTTCAGGCAGCCATATCTCGTAGCACCGGATAGGAGAGATGAGGAGGTAACTCTTTTATATTGTTTTTTAGAAAGAAGATTTGTCAGTTGATGAAGAGTTCGGATCAGTACAATATTCTAAATTAACTTGGAATGATAATGTTATTCTTTGATTGTCTTATAAAAGGAACAAGGTAGTGACACAGTGTTTTGCTGTGGTGACCCTATTGTTAGAAATTAAGGAACTAGACCCACTAGTATATAAAATAGTTACTTGAGAATAACATGAAATGAAAGGTCAGCCGGGGTCAACTTGTGGATTGCTAGACTGAGAATTAATAGAAACGGAAATGGTATCACATGAAAGGGAAGGCTGCTCTCATATTGCTATCGACACAACTCAATTATAGGTGCTTATACAGATGAAGGCACATATGAAATACGCATTTCAAATACAAACTGTTGTTTATACTTACGTAGTAGGCAAAAATAAGTTTTCTAAGGAAAAATTAGGAAAAATTATCGAGTAGATTTTTAATAAATGTAAAAATCAATTTTATTCTATTTTTCTGAATCCATCGGCCCTATTGTAGCGCAGGTAATACTGAAGAGTAAGGTTATACAAGGGAGATAAATCGCTCTGTCATGGATGTGAACGATTTGGCCAAAAATTGATTTTTACGTTTATTAAAAATCTACTCGATAGTTTTTCCTAATTTTTGGTGAGGATACTTATTTTTGCCTGATACGTAAGTATAAACAAGAGTTTTTATTTGGAATTGCGTTTTTTTTTATATGTACAAGCACCCAATTATATTTTTCATTGTGAAGTTGTTAAGAAACACATTTTTTTTTGCTGTCTAATATAATCTCTAAATCTATAAAAGTCAATGTTTGTTAGTGTTTTTGTAGAAGTCGATACGTTAACAGTTAAAAGATTCAAATTTTTTTTAATAAAGTTTTAATGAAGTTCAATCAAGGATAAAGTTTTCAAGAAATCTAAAAACACAATTGAAGTTTTTTCTTCGATTCCACCTGAGTTCACTAGGGGCAATTATCAGTTAGGTCACTAGGGGCAATTATCAGTTAGGTCACTAGGGGCAATTATCAGTTAGGTCACTAGGGGCAATTATCAGTTAGGTCATTAGGGGCAATTATCAGTTAGGTCACTAGGGGCAATTATCAGTTAGGTTCGTAAAATAACCGAAATATATTAGAACGCAAAAAACGAAATTCATTTTTTTAAAAAGATTTTCTTTTCTTCATGAAAGAAAAAGAAAATTAAAGAAAAAATATCTCAGTATTTAAAAAAACTGAAAACATTTAAATGATTATTTTTATTTTAAGATTTAAAATAAACGAATTCGTTTCGATTCATTAAAGCCGTTTGCTGTTTTACAGCTGTCTGTAAGAAAACACCACCACGCTAACAGTGTTTAAAAAAATGAATTTGACCTTATATTGACAAATTTTATTTTTAACCTGTCTTTCAAGGCAAAAATTGTAAACGTAGCTATATTTGAAATTATTTCTGACCAGCAATATATCTCCACCCTCGGGCAACGCCGAGAGAACTGTGGCAATTTAATGGCATGAATTAACATGTTCTCACATCTTCAGTTTTTTCTACAACCAAAGTCATTGAGAAAAATATACATTATTTAGGGGATAACCTCTATTTGTGGTTGTCAGTCCGCAAGCCTTGACAACGTTAGTCTTTGCAGGACCTTATGAATGCGTCGTCGTCCTCCCGCATACACCCATCTTGTACTGCTAAGGCTCATCGTTGCTTAACTTCAGTGATCTAACAGGAACCGGTGTGTCAATGTGACTATAGCTTAAGGATGTGAATTCTCCAATTTTAGCGGAATTCCGCTTTTCTTTTTTAAATCTAAGAAAAACAGATTTCTGCTTAAATCGCTAGAGCCTTGCCTCCTTATTTTTTCTATCGCTATTTGGCTGGATTTTATTTCTATTTCTCTTCTTTCCTCTCGTTTTATTTTTACTTATCTTTTATTGTTTTTCTCTCTCCGTCTCGTCTTGCCTTGTTTTCATTTTCCCTCTTATGACAATTCTCTCTGATAACTGAAAATGTTAATTTTGTCATGAAGTCTAAGACTTCAAACGAATTATGTGGGGACAAACGAGTAAGATGACTTTTGTTTCAACAACAAATGATTTCTTATCTCCTACCCCGCCCCTCATATGCACACTTAGTGATCTTACTTGAAATTGATTGTAGCTGTTTAGGAAAAACGTTGTATTTTAGACTACCCTCTCTATACACATACACATACAGAAGGCCGTGCTCCCACGTCCCTTTCCAAGGTTGGGACATACATCTCAATTTCAGTTTTGTTTTTTTTTACCATTGTCTACTCACATCTCTGATAGTGTATATTGGTGTGTACACCTTTAATATCACCAACTCACTGTTGGCCATGACCCACTAGTTGGGAAACCATGAGCTGAATTATTTATAAGATGGAAGTCGAAAGAAACTGTCACGGTGGTTTGAAGTAGAAAGTACATAAAGTGCAAATGAAAAAGCTTTTCAACTCTGTTCTTTACAGAAGAAATCCACACGATGTTCTCGATGCGGCAGATTCTTCAAAGAGTTACCAGAAGCCAAATATACATGTGGATGACGTCAAGATTGGATTAAAACATAAGAATGAAGAAGAAAAATGGAAAGGTGTACGCCTCACTGTAAAAGAAAAAAAGATGTTGGTTCTTTGAATACATTCGCTTCTTTAGAGTTTTGAAAGTTTTTAAAGTTTAGATTTCAGAAAATGTAATTATGCCGAAATGTGGGGGGAAAAAAGAAGCAAGAAAAGACGATGAGAAAAGTGAGAAAAGAAAGAAAAAATAGAAAGAAAGTAGAAGTTGAAGTAAGAAAAAATGAAAGAAAATTTAAAAAAAACTCATAAAACAATAAGGAATTTAATTTTCCTTAAAAAGAAAATGAAAGAAGAAAAACAGAATGAAAGAAACGAAAAAAATAATGAAAAGAAAATATAACGAAATAAATTATCAAAAGAAAGAAATAATATAGATAAATAAAGAAAGAATAAATTTAAATAAAAAAAAATGAAAATCAAGAGAAAAATAGGAAAAATAAAAACTGATAAAAAATGAAAATTAGGTTTTTGAAAAAGAAAAAAAAGAAATGAAAAGCAAAACAAGTTGAAAAACATGAAAAAGAAAGAAAGACAATTAAAACAAAATTCAAATTAAAAAGAGTGAATGAAAAAACAACAATAATGAAAATAGAAATAAAATTTTTAAAACTACAAGGAAGAAGCAAGGGAAAACGAGGAAAGAATGAACATGAAAGAAAAAAAACCTTGAGAATTAGAAAAAGGAAAGGATTGGAAGAAAACAATGAGAAAAAATCAAAAGAAAGGGAAAGGAAACAGATGCAATGAAAAAAGAAAAACAAGAATAAAGAAACGAAGAGGAAAGATAAAAATCTAAGAGAAAAAACATTAATAAAGAAAGAAAAGTTGCGAGAGAGAGAGTGATAGAGAGAATGAGAGAAAGAGAGATAAAAGAAAAAGAGAGGAAGGGAGAAAGAAAGGGAAGAAGAGAGAAAGGGAGAAAGAACGAGAGAGAGAGAGAGAGAGAGAGACAGAGAGAAAATCACATGCAAATATTCTAAGAACTAATGGAAATCTTGTCTGAGAATCGGAAAATAAAAAGGAATATTTATTCTGAAGACAGAAAGAAGAATTGCAAGATGTTTTGAAAGCAAACTCAATCTGATTTGTCATTCTGCCAAGAATCGTAGATATGTTTAAGTGTTTAACATATATATATATATATATATATATATATATATATATATATATATATATATATATATATATATATATATATATATATATATATATATATAGGATAAGTTTAGACTTATTACGAGGTATTGTTTGGCACTATTCAATCCAATAATGCTCAATACTAAAATTGTATATATATGCATATGATGTGAGTCAAATTCGTACGTATCTTTAGTACATAGTAAAGATATATATAAATTTGACGGGTGTAAGCAATAAATATAGCATTAGTTTAAAATGTTAATGTTTTTTTCTTTCTTCAGGAGATATCGCACGGTTTCATTGGCACCCCCTCCCTAAATAGTGTAGTTTTAAAAAATAATGTGCTCACGTCACACATCCTGTTGCCGAGAATACATAATTCATAATGATAAGTTCAATAGTTAGGATTTTACGATGCACATACATATTGACACCCGCGTGGGTGCACCGATCCTTTTTTAAATGTATTACTTAATATAAATTAAAATTTGATGTGGAGCAATTCTTTTCTCTATTAAATTTTTGTATCTAACTTATTTTAAATGTAAAGGGGGGTGAGTTCGGGGGGGGGGGGGGGGGCACCTTCTAAATGTAAAAATTTACAAAAAGAAAAATAATGTGCCCATGTTACTTAACGCGTTGCTGAGAATATATATTCCAAAAATTTATAATGATCAGTTCAGAAAAAGAAGATATAAATATACACCCCCTAAATGTTTACATTTACAAAAAAAAAGTAATCATATGCCCATGTTACTCACCGTGTTGCCTAGAATATATATTCCAAAATTCATAATAATCCGTTCATTAGTTTAAGAAATTATCCTAAATATATATATATATATAGAGAGAGAGATAGAAGAAAAAAGAGTGATAAATATGCGACGATTGTCCAAATTTATTTCAAATTTCAATTGTTCAATGCAAGGTGTATTCAGTAATAAACTAGTGTTTATTATTCTTTCCTTAAGCCAAGGCTTTTCAAAGATCGAGATCTTATCATCAGAGGAGAAATACAGATAGATAAGTTGGCTTTCGAAAAAACCAAAGTTCGAATATTTGAAAAATATATGAAAAATATTATTTTAAAAAAAAAAAAACGCAGTGAAAGAAAAGTTCCGTAAAAAGGTATGTGGTTTGTCCGGGTGGTAAATTTCCGTTGAAAAGATATCCGATGAATTGTAGAAAGCGAAAAAAAACCTTTGTGTAGGAGCAGTGTGGAGAAAGTGTTCAAATATAAGTAAATCCAAACGCACTTAAAAGGAATTGAAAAGAGAAAAGCTGGCCATTCTTGATACGTTCCTGGGCCATAAAAAGGCAAAAAGGACATTTAGTCCAAAGAGAATCCAACACAGGCATAATTTTATTTTAAGACCTGAAGTACGGGAGCCACACAAACCGCTCTCGTGAAACAAAATCAATTTTGTAGTCAAAATGAAATAAATTATCATTTATATTTATATTTATATATATATATATATATATATATATATATATATATATATATATATATATATATATATAACTTTATATATAGTGAGATATTACAATAAGTTTATACATACTAGTATGTGAAAAGAGTAGGCAAGTTGCTATGTCAGTATTTTTCTCTCTTCACACACATTTGTTGATATCAGACATTAAAATATTAGCAAAATTGCATAAATCCATTTCTATATTTTAAAAGTAAAATTGAATAATTTACATCTGGAATATGTATGAATTTTTTTTTTTAAAGACAATAAACATATATTTGATTAATGATTAAATAAAAATTCCCATCGTATTTTATGAAAAAGGCTTGACTGAAAAAAATGCTAACAAACCATATTATATATATTTATATTTATATTACTACATGACTCATCATTTGGTTTAACGTCTGTTTTGCATGCTGGTATGTAACTACGCTATGTACATAAAGGTCTTTTTTGTCTTGTCACCGTGAACACGACATCTCTACATACATGTTTTAGATGGTGAGAGGAAGGGTGAATAGACATGGTAAGAAATAATATATAATTTATAAATACTGTTGCATGCTGGTCCTTTTTTCTTATTTTTACATCGGATTTTTTGTGAAGTTTAATTAAATTATTTACAGTATTATCTTTCATTACATTAGTTGAATAAATTTGTTTAAAATCATAACATACATACATGTAAAAAGTGAATTTAAAAATGTATGTTCATCCTCTTTTAAAAACGGTATTTGTACATAATTTAATGCAATAGATCTGATAGGATTTGAACCCGGCATAACCGATTCCGCAGATATTTGGATTAACCTAGTTTGGCACAAGGATATTAAATGTTGAGCAGAATCAGGAATCTTTATCAAATCAAAAGACATGAATCATTTGGGGATAGGTAAATTAAGGTCGGACATGTTGTGTCCTTCTTCAAAGAATTTTCCCAGAAAGACTGAGGAGTGTCACTGTTGACAATTGATTTTCAATTCTGATTCTTTGTTGAGAAGAGCACATAAGAAGAAGAAGAAAAAGAAGAAGAAGAAGAAGAAGAAGAAAAAGAAGAAGAAGAAAAAGAAGAAGAAGAAAAAGAAGAAGAAGAGAGAGGAAGAGGGGGATAAGAAGAAAGAGAAGAAGAAGGAGAAATCTAAGATTGAGAAAATAAGTAGATGTTTCTTTACTTCTCTGAGTATTCAGCTGAAAGTAAAAATAGAAATATAGCTGTTTGCAAAGAAATGTTGTTGTCTGTGCAATGCCCTAGAGAGGCTTTGGAAAGGAGAGCTGTATGTGTAGATATTGAGAGAACTTTTATATTTCGGAAATTTATATGGGAAATTCCATGGTGAATCATTAAAACTACAAGAAGAAGGAACTAGCTATAACAACTTGTTAATACAATGTACACACACACACACACACATATATATATATATATATATATATATATATTTTAATTAATTAATTTATAAATTAATTTTTGTACATATAGATTTTTTTAATTAATTTATAAATCGATCCCTGCCCAGATAAGTGATGCTAATGACGGCTCATAGCCATGTCTTCCTTTTGTGCATACAAAAAATAATTTATAAATTAATTAAAAAGAAATCTATACATACAAAAATTAATTTATAAATTAATTAATTAAAAAATATATATATACAAAATTGATGACACGTCCGATTACGGGCAAATTAAAAAAATGCAGTCCTCTGCATATTCTTAAAATAAATAAACCGCTCAGGGTAGTGACAAATAATAAAAATGCACCGGTAAACGCTGGTCGACTAGGAGTGTGAAAATATGTTTTAGCATATATCTTCTACACTTTATGTATACCAACCTCTTCCAATTTAAAACTCAATGATTGTCAACTAGCAACAACAGAGCATATATAAGTAATTGGAATGTAACGAAACCTTGTTTACTTATATATAAATATATATATATATATATATGTATCAGGGCCGGCGGGACAGTCTCCTAAAAAGTGTGTGTGGGTAGGTGGGGGGGGGGGAGGGGACCCGGCCCACATTGCGCTCAGAATGCCAAATATGGGAATAAATTCAATATCTTGACTAAAAATGATCGTCCAATAGTGGTTGAGAGCTCGTTAGAAGCGGAATGGAATTCTTTTGGTGATAGAAAAAGAAAACTTCAAAATATTTCAATTTTTTGGCGTCTGGGCTCAAATTACCTTATTTGGGCATATTGGGGAAAAATCACTGTTTGGGGCATATTTTGGTTTAAAATGATCGTCTGGTAGTAGTTGATGGCTCGTTAGAAGCGGAATGAAATACTCTTGGTGATAGATAAAGAAACATTAAAAAAATTCAATTTTTTGGCGTCTGGGCCCAAACTACAATATTAGGGCATTTTGGCCCAAAAGTACCTTTTTTGACATAATTTAGACATGTTGGTCTTGTTGGAAGCATATTAGCAAGTCGCTTCTGGTGAAAAAAGAACAAACAGAAATTTCAATTTTGGGGGGCCTGGGCTCAAATGACCATATTTGGTCATTTTGGGCCAAATACACCTTTTTGAACTTAATCTAGACATAAAATGATTTTCTGACACTACTTGATGGATCATTTGAAACATATCAGCAAGTCGCTTCTAGTAAAAATGACAACATTCAAGAATCAATTGGTTGATCAAATATAGAGAATACATAAAGTTAAAAGTATTAACTGACAAGGTGCATATAAAAGTACAAAAGTAAAAAGTATAAAAGTTTAAATTTATTAAGTATAAAAGTATAAATGTATATATTGGAATTGGAATAGCTTGTTGGAAGCATATTAATAAGACAGACTTGCATTGTTTCTCTGTTCTTCACTTTAAATTGCGTTCATTGGACTTTGCTCAAAAGATACTGTATCGGTTGTTCTGTGGACAGAAGGACTGGAGGGAGGATGGAATGAATAACTTTGGATATTATGCGGATCCTCAACAATGCGAAAAAAGAATGTATCGATGCAATCCGAAAAATCACCGGTATGTTAATGGATGCACCATTGTAAGGGAGAAAAGTTTTTGCTACCACCTAAATGGAGTTGGTTTGGCAGAGAGTCGTAGATGGTGGACAAAATGTAATATTTAGTGTTTGTTGGTGAAAAATAATGAAAATTTACTATAACACGCTCGAGTGAATAAGCGTAATGAATTGGTGAGTTTAGTAGCCTGTGGTGGATTGGGTTATTTTCCTATTAAGCAAATATGTACAGAGGAAAAATCCTCTCTACTTTATATATAAAAAGAAAAGAAAAGAAGATTTTGTATAAAAACTCCTAATTCTGTTATTCCGGATGATTGTCTGTCGCTGTCTTCAAAAAAGGAACGCAAATAAATTGTGATTCACAGCTAAACTAAAGAAATGCCAAAATCAGTTTAATTCAAGTTTCACGTGTTTTGCTTCGGGGTGTTGATTTTTTGGAGAAGAAAATGAAAGTCCGTAAATATACTTATAGAATAGGGACCTTTAACAAAAACTCACTCATTTCGCTTGGTTTTCGCCAAATTTTAGATAAAATTGATTGTTCGTCTTATATTGTAATGATGACAATATAAGACGAACAATCAATTAATAGATAAGCTAATTAGATAAAATTAAATACATGCATATCAACTTAATTATTAATGACCGTAAAGTGGGGGTGCCCAAGTCAAAAAAGTGAGGGGGGTTTGATCCCCCCCGCCCTGCCCTCCCCCCGGTGCCGCCGTCCATGTGTATATATATGTATATGTATAAAAAATTAATATGAAAAATATATGAATGTTTAAATCTTTTCTCTATTTAGTTCTTATTTGTTGATGTATAGGAATACAAAATGTCTTTCTAAAAAAAACTTTTTTCTAAAAGAACAGAATTTTTGGCCGCTCCTTCGGACTTCCTCAGTGTATTGAAATGTATGTGTGTGTATAGTGGGTGGTAGCAGCAGGGGGAAAAAGAGTATATTCAATGAGATGAAGAAATGTTTACATGTGACTCGTGTGTGTTAATCCCTGCATTCCACTTAAAGAAGTCTGTAGCGTGGCTGGCATTGTAGAATTTTTCCAAATTCTGAGTGGATCATAAAATGTTAAAGTGTGTGTGTATATATATATATATATATATATATACAACACACATATGCGCATATATATATATACACACATCATACATAAACTTACATATATATATATACAGACATACCCCCCCACACACACACATATATATATATATATATATATATATATATAGAGAGAGAGAGAGAGAGAGAGAGAGAGAAAGAGGTGAAAAAATGGAAATAAAGGATGAATCAAGGTGTGTGTGTGATAATTTAAGAAAACAATTTTTTTCATACCTCAGATCCATTTTATGGGAATCAATTTCCAAAGCAAAATGAAGCTCACTATTCAAACCTTTAAATAGTTATTTCAAAGTTTTCAATCAAGCTATAGATAAATAAAATTACAGATCAGAGCATATTTACCACATGAATATCCCAGTTTGTTGTCGAATGAAAATCATACAATATCAAGGTGAAAAGTCATGAATTGAAGCTTTTAGAAAAAAATCAGGAAAACGCAAAAGAAACGTGAATGCGAAATGGGGGTGATACAGGCAAAGCTTAATTCTCAGAAAATTCGAAAGTTGAATGCCCAGAAAAAAACTCGGATGCACATCAAAAAGGCCCCTGGTGAACTTATAAGTTCACCAAAAGTCAAAGCAAATCAAAAGAAATTCTTACATCTAGTATGTTTAACGGATATTTCTTCCATTTAGTAGACCTTTCAGAAAGGTATTAGACCAGCTGCTGATGAAGGGGAAGACGAAGTATTCAAACCCAGGAGTTTCATTTCACTATTGCTCAGAAACCGCCGGTACATATGGCTAATCAACATATAATTGTATGATATTTTAAATAAATAAATATATTATGCTCTTACTAACACAACTGGCTAGTGTCATTTATGGGCGGACACTAACACAGTTAAGCACTTTGTCATTATTTGTTCATATATATATATATATATATATATATATATATATATATATATATATATATATATGTGTGTGTGTGTGGGGGTGTGTGTGTGTGAGAGATATTTAGTGAGTGAAAATTTGAATGTATAGGTGAAAAAATGGAAATAAAGGCTAAAGCAAAGACAATGCAATAAATAACACAAAACGGCATGTGTGAATCGGTATTTTGCCTATTCAAGTTGTAGATGAAATATCGATTCACACATGCCGTTTTGTGTTATTTATTGCATTGTCTTGGCTTTAGCCTTTATTTCCATTTTTTCACCTATACATTCTGTCGGACTTTTCATTTGACACTTACTTGCAGTTTCATGGGATTTCAATCGTCAGAAGTGCATTAATAAATCCTTAACCACATTTTGTATTCAAATGAAAAGAGATGTTACAATTTTTTAAATTTTATATTGCCGACAATCAGAAACCAAGTCAAGCTGCAGTAAAATGTTTATTTAAGGCACATTTATTATCTATTATTGTTATAAAGCTCTATCTGAAAGGATACTGAGCTCTTTGTGTGAGCAAGGTCTGCTGCATTGGTTTGGTTCTGCTCCAATTTTGAAATGCTCATTTGCATCAATCTTTCACGTTTAAGTTTGAAATATCTTATTCATCAATCGCTCAAGTTTGAAATAGCATTTTCGTTAGCCTTCCATGCTTAAGTATAAAATAGCATTTTCATCGGGCTGTCATGCTTAAGTTTGAAATAGCATTTTCGTTAGCCTTCCATGCTTAAGTATGAAATAGCATTTTCATCGGGCTGTCATGCTTAAGTTTGAAATAGCATTTTCGTTAGCCTTCCATGCTTAAGTATGAAATAGCATTTTCGTTAACCTTCCATGCTTAAGTTTGAAATAGCATTTTCGTTAGCCTTCCATGCTTAAGTTTGAAATAGCATTTTCGTTAGCCTTCCATGCTTTAGTATGAAATAGCATGTTTGTTGGTCTGCCATGCTTAAGTTTGAAATAGCATTTTTGTCAGTCTGTCATGCTTAAGTTTGAAATAGTATTTTCGTTGGTCTGTCATAATTATACTATTTGAAGTAGAATATTCGTTGGTCTGTCATGCTTAAGTATGAAATATCATTTCCATCACTAAACATGCAGATTGAATGGACGCATCTTAAGAATGGATCCACTCTTGTTTTTATATGATTAACTTGTTCAGCATTAAAATCGAAAAAGGTGTTGGGTTGATCAGTCAAAGAAACGGGAAAAGAATCTTATCGGTTGGGAGAATTGAATGATGTAAGCTTAATAAGTTCTTAACAAATATTTACCGAAATTAGAATCAATAGACATGATTCAACCTTTAACCCTCTGAGTCATATTTTGAAGAATTAATCTTCATTTATTTGGCGCTTCTCATTCCGGAGTTTTCATTTTTCAGATACGAAAATCATTTCCTCGTTTCATAAAAAAGTCAGTAAGTAATAAAACTGCCCTGTAATTTATTGGTGTTTTATATATATATATATATATATATATATATATATATATATATATATATATATATATATATATATATATATATATATATCAAGTTTAATAAAAGTAACATAAAACTAATATTTTCATATATATATATATATATATATATATATATATATATATATATATAAGTTATGAGGTTTAAAAAGACTAAATATACATTCGGATTGTACACATTATAAGTTATTTCGACCGTAACTAGGTTTCCTCGGATGTGTTTCCAACCACAATTGTGGTTTGAATTGTGGTTGGAAACACATCCGAGGAGACCTAGTTAAGGTCGAAATAACTTATAATGTGTACAATCCGAATGTATATTTAGTCTTTTTAAACCTCATAACTTATTCATGCTCTGTTTGAACGGACATAGAGCTCTCTGATTCGAAATCCTATAGAAAATAATCGAACCTGAAAACTATATATATATATATATATATATATATATATATATATAAACATTTCAGGCGAGTTTCAACTGAAGTCAAAACTTAACTGATAAATAGAAACCAACAATTTTAATATTAAATGCAACACATGTCACAGGATCATATAACTTGTAACTTTTCTAGAAGTTTCTTATTATCATCTTTGATTTTCTAATAAAAAGTTGACCTGAGGAGGTTGGGCTTGTTTACAGCTGTAGCCAAAACATGTCTGCAAATGTGTAGACAATAATGTTTATATAAATAAATATTTATACTAAATATGCAGCTCTACTTGCTATTTACAACTATTATGTAAGCATAGTAATGATTCACTAGATAAACTCCTATAAACAAGAATTATTATTATATACATAATTCATTACTATTTGATTTCTATCCACATATAAACTTATGTATATATTTTTCAGTATTTACTTAAACAGAGTAAAGCTTAGTAGTGGTTATATATATATATATATATATATATATATATATATATATATATATATATATATATATATCGTATGGGGAAGTTTAAAACATAAAATGAGATTTTAGACAAATTGGTATGCTTAATATATGGAATTAAAGGATAAGCATGTAAACAGACTAATTAAAATCATAATACAAACGCATCTCTAAAGCCAAAATTAATGATTTAAACAGAGGCTTAAAACATTAATAACTTTTAATACAGGAGAAAAAATTAGCTTCCCTTTTTGAATTGAAATGTGTAACATTATTATATTGTAATTTTAACTGCTATTTAAAAAAATCAAATATTGTCACATTGTAAAATACATATTTTAGATACATCAAATATGATCTTCAGTGATGCACTGTCTTAATTGCTGGTTTCATGGTACAACTAAGCATCATCATTGTTAATCACATTAGCCGCCATTATGATCATGGTAGAAGAAGGAGAGAGAGTTAATTATGGTAAGCACATTGCTCACTAGATTACAATTTTCGTGAAACCATATCTAACACATGTTTTAGCTCAGTCACTTCTCCAAGACCCAGCTCGAGGCTTTATCTTCTGTCACTCATCTGACGTCATATATGCCTACCTATCATCGACTACTTTTGGCTCATGATCCTAGCTCCTACAGTCCAGGTCAACCCCTTTACATCTTTGTGACTTCTGTCTACAGCATTGCCTGCATAATCACTAATATGAGTAGCTGATATCTTCACTATCCAACCTATCCACTCTAATATTTAACAATGTGTTAAATTTGAAAGGGCAGATATTGTTACAATCAATATAATAGTATAATACCATACAATTGCAAAAGCAAAATCATGAGTCAGTGTACAGGAAAAATAAAGTGTTATTAAATCAAGTATTATCAAGTATTTGAAAAGTAATGTGACTGATATCGTAAGCAATTTATATCAATTATAAACTATAAACTATAAACTACATGATTTCTCTACCAAAGAAAACCCTTAAGTCTATGCATTTTCCCATTCTCCTATGATGCTTCTATGCATGACTGAAAGGATCTTACGGGATGCCTTTCATCTCCTTTGTTATGGTCCTCTTGATGGCCTCCATACCTTCGAAACAGAGACTCTTAATCGTCTTTTTTTATCTCTTGGATAAAACAAAGTAGATTAGATGAATAGTGAGGTTGTTCGAGCTCGACCATGTACACAGCCAGAAAGTACCTGATGTTCATGGCAGGTGTGAGCAGGTGCATTGCTGTGGTGAAGCAGCCATAATTTGTCCTGTCATAACTTTCGTCTCTTCTCAATGGTTGCAGAAAACTAAGATAACAGTTGTGTACTCCCAATTTCATAAACCGTTCTTATAAGTAATCAAATTTTGTTCATTCCATTCATCAGTTTCAATCTTCTCATAATATTCTTCATCATTCAACTAACAATCTAACAATCTATCAGTGGCCTTTTAGCCTTGATAAGTGGTGATTCATTAATAAAATAATCCAGCAATGGTAAATAAATCAAGATAAATAGTAATAGTTAGTAATAAACCAATAAACAGTTTCCATGAACTTTGGTAGGTATATCCAAAACATGTACTGTATATGATGATAATAATAATAATAATAATAATAATAATAATAATAATAATAAAAGCTCTCCCATTTACTTTTCCAACATCTACCCCCCCCCAAAAAAAAATTAATAAATAAAAATTTAAAAAATGGTGCCGACCTAGGCTGACACCAGACAAAATATTTGTAGAGGGTCGAGGAGGATGAGAAGACCGAGGAGGGACAGCACAAACCAGACCTCCACTAGAAGAGTGCAGAGAGTGCTGGGACCTTGGGTAGACTTATTGCCACTCAAATCAATGATAAGGGGCTGTTACGATACCGCAAGTTTATTTGTGGTGGTTATCGAAAAGAGGTGAAGAATACTGGAAATCTGGGGAGGTTTGTTGTCACTCAGACTCCAGGAAATACCACTGGTTGTTGTCGATGAGCAATCACTAACGATGACCTGTGTGAGAACTAGTGTGTACAAATAATAATAATCGATTTAACGTCCGTTTTACATGCTGGAATGCGTTGGACAAGGAATAGGTCAAGAATTATAAATGTAATTTTACTAATGTTGGGGTTTTCTTTTATAGCTAAAAGTTAATCCCACAATGCAATTTGGAACCTTTATCTATAAACTTTCAACCGGAAGTTTGCAGTTATTTATACAAAGTAGAAAATTTTAGAATATAAATAATTGTAATAAATTTCCTTCAATATTCTTGACTCTCTGCATGAATGCCTGTGATTTTTTCTTTGTTAACTCTTCCCAAATAATCAATTTTACTTAAAGTTAGTCACGTTTTAACCAAAATCTATAAGCTTTGCGGCAAAAAAATATATCTGAGAAGAATCCAGCATTTCCTGAAGGTATTTTGAGAATCATAAATATAAGAACTAAATGCTTCGAGTTCTCTTATTTTTGCTATTGATTTTGGCAAGAAATGATAAAGGAATCCGTATTTTTTTTTTTTGCAAGATTAGAATATTTGCATTTGGCTTTTGTGATGTGCCAATTCTGTAGGCTAGCCATTGGATGTAAAGGACAGTCGAGGAGAGAAGGTATTTGATGACTTTGAAGCAGGATTCTGTCAATGACAAATAGAGGACGAGAAATGGTTTGTAGGAAAAGGAGAGAAAGAAAACAGATGCTGAGTTGAAAGAGGAAGAAAAAGGAGTAAACATGGAGAATAAAGACTGAAAAAATGAAAAAGAGGAGAAAAATATGAAAAAAAGAAAAAAATGTATACAAGAATGGATTGTGATAAAAACTGTCCCCATGAATTTGTGGTGCAACATAAATCCATTGTTGACAATCAGTTCTAGGTAACAGTCTTCTGGTGGTGGAAGGTTCAATCCTTATTACAGACAACAGTAATTAAGGATAAAAAAACAATTACTTACTACTTCTACCTGGTCATGGCTGACTGAACAAGAACAATCTACCTTCGTAGATTAAATAAAGGATTCAGTTCAAAAGTCTGTATAGATTTCCGAGCGAAATAAAGATTCCTAAGTATGAAAAGATGCACCGAAAGAAGGCTGAAGATTACATCGGCTGAAACGTAGTAAATAACAACCAAGATGAGAACAGTAGTTCGAATTATCCAAAATATCAAACCGTATCCCTAAAATTCCAAAATAGAAATGCATAAGCTCTACTAATAATGTTTTTGTATTGAGCACTATTCAATCAAGTATATATACAAACATTATACTTTTAATTTATCTTATATATATATATATATATATATATATATATATATATATATATATATATATATATTTCAAACTTTAGATTTGCCGATAGAAGCATCTAAAATGGCTATTTCAAACTTTAGCTTGTCGCATAGACAGAATCTCTTACAGAAATATGTGGAAGCATTTAAAATTGATATTTCAAACTTTTGATTTGTAGATAGAGAGAACCTATTACAGAAATATATGGAAGCATCTAAAATTGATATTTCAAACTTTTAATTGGTAAATAGACAGAACCTCTTATAGAAATATATGGAAGACTAAAATTGACATTTCAAACTTTAGATTTGTAGATAGAGAGAACCTATTATAGAAATATATGAAAGCATCTAAAATGGCTATTTCAAACTTTAGATTGTTGAATAGAGAGAACCTATTATAGAAATATATGGAAGCATCTAAAATTGACATTTCAAACTTTAGATTGGTAAATAGACAGAACCTCTTATAGAAATATATGGAAGCATCTAAAATTGATATTTCAAACTTTTAATTGGTAAATAGACAGAACCTCTTATAGAAATATATGGAAGCATCTAAAATTGACATTTCGAACTTTAGATCTGTAGATAGAAAGAACCTTATTATAGAAATATATGGAAGCATCTAAAATTGATATTTCAAACTTTAGATTGTCGCATAGACAGAATCTCTTATAGAAATATGTTGACGAATTTAAAATTGATATTTCAAACTTTTGATTTGTAGATAGAGAGAACCTATTATAGAAATATATGGAAGCATCTAAAATTGCTATTTCAAACTTTTAATTGGTAAATAGACAGAACCTCTTATAGAAATATATGGAAGCATCTAAAATTGACATTTCAAACTTTAGATTTGTAGATAGAGAGAACCTATTATAGAAATATATGGAAGCATCTAAAATGGCTATTTCAAACTTTAGATTGTTGAATAGAGAGAACTTATTATAGAAATATATGGAAGCATCTAAAATTGCTATTTCAAACTTTAGATTGGTAAATAGAGAGAACTTATTATAGAAATATATGGAAGCATCTAAAATTGATATTTCAAACTTTAGATTGGTAAATAGAGAGAACCTCTTATAGAAATATATGGAAGCATCTAAAATTGGTATTTCAAACTTTAGATTGGTAAATAGACAGAACCTATTATAGAAATATATGGAAGCATCTAAAATTGACATTTCAAACTTTAGATTTGTAGATAGAGAGCACCTATTATAGAAATATATGGAAGCATCTAAAATGGCTATTTCAAACTTTAGATTGGTAAATAGACAGAACCTATTATAGAAATATATGGAAGCATCTAAAATGGCTATTTCAAGCCTTAGATTGTTGAATAAATAAAACCTATTATAGAAATATATTGAAGCATCTAAAATTGCTATTTTAAACTTTAGATTGGTAAATAGAGAGAACCTCTTATAGAAATATATGGAAGCTGCTAAAATTGCTATTTCAAACTTTAGATTGGTAAATAGACAGAATCTCTTATAGAAATATGTTGAAGCATTTAAAATTGATATTTCAAACTTTTGATTTGTAGATAGAGAGAACCTATTATAGAAATATATGGAAGCATCTAAAATTGCTATTTCAAACTTTTAATTGGTAAATAGACAGAACCTCTTATAGAAATATATGGAAGCATCTAAAATTGACATTTCAAACTTTAGATTTGTAGATAGAGAGAACCTATTATAGAAATATATGGAAGCATCTAAAATGGCTATTTCAAACTTTAGATTGTTGAATAGAGAGAACTTATTATAGAAATATATGGAAGCATCTAAAATTGCTATTTCAAACTTTAGATTGGTAAATAGAGAGAACTTATTATAGAAATATATGGAAGCATCTAAAATTGATATTTCAAACTTTAGATTGGTAAATAGAGAGAACCTCTTATAGAAATATATGGAAGCATCTAAAATTGGTATTTCAAACTTTAGATTGGTAAATAGACAGAACCTATTATAGAAATATATGGAAGACTCTAAAATTGCTATTTCAAACTTTAGATTGGTAAATAGAGAGAAACTCTTATAGAAATATATGGAAGCATCTAAAATTGATATTGCAAACTTTAGATTGGTGAATAGAGAGAACCTATTATTGAAATATATGGAAGCATCTAAAATTGATATTTAAAACTTTAGATTGGTAAATAGACAAAACCTATTATAGAAATATATGGAAGCATCTAAAATTGCTATTTCAAACTTTAGATTGGTAAATAGAGAGAACCTATTATAGAAATATATGGAAGCATCTAAAATTGATATTTCAAACTTTAGATTGGTAAATAGAGAGAACCTCTTATAGAAATATATGGAAGCATCTAAAATTGGTATTTCAAACTTTAGATTGGTAAATAGAGAGAACCTATTATAGAAATATATGGAAGCATCTAAAATTTATATTTCAAACTTTAGATTGGTGAATAGAGAGAACCTATTATAGAAATATATGGAAGAATCTAAAATTGATATTTAAAACTTTAGATTGGTAAATAGACAGAACCTATTATAGAAATATATGGAAGCATCTAAAATTGATATTTCAAACTTTTGATTTGTAGATAGAGAGAACCTATTATAGAAATATATGGAAGCATCTAAAATGGCTATTTCAAACTTTAGATTGTTGAATAGAGAGAACTTATAGAAATATATGGAAGCATCTAAAATTGCTATTTCAAACTTTAGATTGGTAAATAGAGAGAACTTATTATAGAAATATATGGAAGCATCTAAAATTGATATTTCAAACTTTAGATTGGTAAATAGAGAGAACCTCTTATAGAAATATATGGAAGCATCTAAAATTGGTATTTCAAACTTTAGATTGGTAAATAGACAGAACCTATTATAGAAATATATGGAAGCATCTAAAATTGCTATTTCAAACTTTAGATTGGTAAATAGAGAGAAACTCTTATAGAAATATATGGAAGCATCTAAAATTGATATTGCAAACTTTAGATTGGTGAATAGAGAGAACCTATTATTGAAATATATGGAAGCATCTAAAATTGATATTTAAAACTTTAGATTGGTAAATAGACAGAACCTATTATAGAAATATATGGAAGCATCTAAAATTGCTATTTCAAACTTTAGATTGGTAAATAGAGAGAACCTATTATAGAAATATATGGAAGCATCTAAAATTGATATTTCAAACTTTAGATTGGTAAATAGAGAGAACCTCTTATAGAAATATATGGAAGCATCTAAAATTGGTATTTCAAACTTTAGATTGGTAAATAGAGAGAACCTATTATAGAAATATATGGAAGCATCTAAAATTTATATTTCAAACTTTAGATTGGTGAATAGAGAGAACCTATTATAGAAATATATGGAAGAATCTAAAATTGATATTTAAAACTTTAGATTGGTAAATAGACAGAACCTATTATAGAAATATATGGAAGCATCTAAAATTGCTATTTCAAACTTTAGATTGGTAAATAGAGAGAACCTATTATAGAAATATATGAAAGCATCTAAAATTGATATTTCAAACTTTAGATTGGTAAATAGAGAGAACCTCTTATAGAAATATATGGAAGCATCTAATATTGCTATTTCAAACTTTAGATTGGTAAATAGAGAGAACCTCTTATAGAAATATATGGAAGCATCTAAAATTGATATTTCAAACTTTAGATTGGTAAATAGAGAGAACTAATTATAGAAATATATGGAAGCATCTAAAATTGATATTTCAAACTTTAGATTGGTAAATAGAGAGAACCTATTATAGAAATATATGGAAGCATCTAAAATTGCTATTTCAAACTTTAGATTGGTGAATAGAGAGAACCTATTATAGAAATATATGGAAGCATCTAAAATTGATATTTAAAACTTTAGATTGGTAAATAGACAGAACCTAGTATAGCAATATATGGAAGCATCTAAAATTGCTATTTCAAACTTTAGATTGTTTAATAGAGAGAACCTCTTATAGAAATATATGGAAGCATCTAAAATTGATATTTCAAATTTTAGATTGGTGAATTGACAGAACCTCTTATAGAAACATATAGAAGCTTTAGAACGAGTGACAGGTTTACAGATCGATAGAAATTCGGCAATGCATCCAAAAATAAATGGTAAAAAAGGAACGGATATTCTTAAGCGGCAATTTAATCTATGCAGTCAAGGATAGAAATTCTATTTCTAACTTTAGCATGACATACTAACAGACACTCCAACAGACGGATATGTGTGGATAAATCTAAAAATGCTATTTCAAATTAAAATGTGACAGGCTGATTTACAGACTAAACATATTAGAGAGATGCATAAGCACATCATCAAATGCTATTTTAAACTTCTGCATCACAGATATATGGATTGACCAAAGGACAGACAGACAGAACCATGTATAGAGATGCTTTCATTCAGTCAATGCATTAAACACTGAACATCTGGACTGAATAACAGTCATTTCAGACGTTGGTTACTTAACGTGACTTATCCAATGTCAGTAGGTGAAGTTGAAATGTTTACAAATTCCGACCTCCAGATATGGTTCTCTGACTTTGTCACCTTCTTTTCTAATGGCTGTATATGTATACGGATCGCCACACCTGTATGCGTATACAGCGCCTGCTATTCCCAAATGGTCACCCATCTGGTACTGACTAGGCTCAACGTTGCTTAACTTCGATGATCTAACGAAAACCGGTGAGTTAACATGATTATGCTGTACACATTGCTGTTGTAAAAACCTTGAATCTGATGGACAGCACCTCTTATAGAGTTGCTTGGACTCATCTCAAATAAGATGCATCCATTCACTGCACTTGTACCTCCTTCAAGGAAAATACCAACTACACAACTGCAATTGTGTTTCGATCAGAGATCGCCTCAGACTATCGATTTGAATACTTTGATGGTAATATTTTTATACTCTTAAGCACCGCCACTGTCTTAAATTGTTGTATTTTTATTTACGATATTTATAGTTTTATCTCCACTCATCTATTCTGGTGAAAACAAACAAAAACTTTTTTTTTAAAAAGCGATGCAGACATAAAAAAACTAAAATTATTGTTTTGTCTAAACGGTAAATGATCTCCTAATTGATAATCCTGTTCAGCAAAATATTTTCAAAACATGATGCAAGTTTGAGAAACTGCAAATTCTAACTCTCACTCTTCGACAAGGTATAAAACAGAGTTTCCAACCGAATAGGTCTCGAACTGTCTGCCAAGCTCCAGCCCCTGTCACATCACCTCAGTATTGAATCCTTGTGCTTGTTTTACAAGTACTTCCATGGAAGATGCTTCGATGAACTTACTGCACTTTTACCCTCTCAACCAAAAAACACCCAACCCACCTGACTAGCAGCAAAATCCCACCCCTTCACTGTAGATGCCGAAAGATTTCTACTCTGATAACCTCTTTCCTCAGACCGCTTGCCTTTGGAATTTCTTCTCTGCTCCGTTTCTCCAACCTTATCAACATGCATAAATTTGAATGTAATGTGAACAAACATCTTGCTGCACAACTCCCCACCCAGGTTGCTCCCCTATAAATTTGTCCCCTATCACAGCAGCTCTTTTAATTGCAATATGTCTTGTTTGGGGGTGAACAAAAAAACAAAAAACGAAAGAATAATGAACTGAATAACATCATAATAATGTTAACACACTGGTTCTTGCTAAATCGCTGAAGTTAAGCAACGTCCAGCCTGGTCAGTATCAGATGCATGACCATTCAGGAATACCAGGTGCTGTATGTGTAAGGATGGCGATAACTCCCTGCAAAAAGAGCAAAACTTAAAATCAACTCCACTAATTAAAATATGCATATGACGAAACACCGTTTGTGAATTTAATATTCCCTAGAAATTTCCTCCTTCAAGAAGGAAAGCCTGCCCAACCTGCCCACGGTGAATGCGGTACCAGGACAGGAGAAGGAGGATGGCTGACAGACAGAGCCTTATAGAGAGATGCTTGGACAAATCTAAAGAAGAAAATTAAAATAAAAGAAAGGAATAATGAACCGTAGAAGGAAAAGAAGAAAAGTCCAAATAATGTCGATTCCAAATAGTTGTGATCACTTTGAAGATCATTCTCGTGCCGGCGACCGGGGTCATAGAGATCAGCCACTACAAAAAGACCTCCATCAAATAACTGACCACTTCTGGAATCGTTGCTGGTCATCTCTTCAACACAAGAGGGTCAAGAGAAGAAAAGATTTACTTAAGATGAAATATAGTTTGAAGTTTAGCCGATGGACATTGCCCAAATCGAAGAAATTGGAGATATCTGTGACAAAAGGGGGGGGGGAAGAGGGAATGTGCGAGAAGAGATTATGAGGTTTCTAGTTTTATCTTTTTCTTTTTCTGGATGAAAATCTCAAGCTATACATTTCAACTGTTCGACAATCGTTTATTCATATCAGAAGCAGATTTTATCCACGGATCTAAGAAGATTGATGTCTACTTATTTGCTACTCTAAGTGAAGAAGCCGTCTACACAAAAAGGGCATCACAATGTAATGGAGATTTGGGGTTTGTCTGTAACCTAAATTTAAAATCTACAAGAAAAAAAGTGACCGGTTGTATCACCCATTGAGCTCGAGTTAGATTATTCGAATCAAGAAAAATATGAGTTTGTAAAGCCAGTTAAATATAAAACAATAAAAGACAAACTCCCAAATGAATCTCTTTCTGCTCACTATAACATCATCTCCCTTATTTATTTCTCTGTACAGCTATTAGTTAAATAGTGTTACTACTTGTGGTGATATTCCCTTTTGTTTATTATGGATTATTCCAAGCGTTTTCTTTTTTTTTTTCTATATTAACATTGACTGTTAATACACATAGAGACAGAAAGCAAGAGTGATAAATACCGTATAAAATAAGAGCGGATTTTAAACAACATATCGTGAGAGAGGGTGAAAGTGATAGATAGAAACTAACATATGGGTCACATGGTGAGTTACTGGCAAATTGCGGCTAATTAGAACAATTAAAATGGAAGTTTTTTCCCAGATAGCTCAATCTCAAAATTGAGGAATATTTTAATATGTATTTTGTGTAATTGAAATATAACGGAAAAAAGATTCAGGTAAACAAACATTAATTAACTCAGCTAATGATAATAGATGTACATTGATTATGCATTTTTGAATATTTCTTATCAATAATCTCATTTCAGTTTATAATAAAAACTTTTTTGTTACACACATACAAGCACATATTACTATATTATATACTTATATTATAACAAAATATAATTTGTTTACATATTTATAGCAATAATTATTTCAACAGTGCTCAATGACTAAACCTAAGTAGTTATATTAAAAATTATTATTTTTTTAATTAAATTTATTTGGCAAAAAAATAGCAAAGTGCAACAAGCCATGTAAAGAGACAGGGGGAAGCCATTTACATCCACATACAGTCTGAATGTTTGTCCAAGGCCGCTATAAACATGGATATGGTAGTCATCATCATGACCTCCTCTGGCAGGCTATTCCATGGAGCAGAAACACGGCCAGAGAATGCTACCTTTCTTCTACTGAGCCAAAAGCGGCAGAGGTACATCTTTTGCGGGTGTCTGCTTAAACCATGACTATGTGTTGAGGTGAAAAACTCCTTGAAAGGTTGATTTACATTCCCGTTGATGATATTGTAGGCAAGAATCAAGTTTCCTCATATCCTTCGCAGCTCAAGTGTGGCCAGCCGGTTGACATATATGGACATCATACCCTTTCATGTAAAAGGAGTGCCCGCAGATATCCGAGGCACAGCGCTCTCAATGATGTCGTTCGACAAGCACTAGACATCGCTGGCTTTCCATCGATCCTCAAACCGGTTGGCCTTGATAGAGGGGATGGCAAACGACTTGATGGTCTGACAGTATTTCCCTTTACAAACAGTAAGTCACTGATATGGGATGTGACTTGTGTTGACACTTTGGGTCCTCGTCAGTGATAAAATCGGCAACAAACCCTGGACATGCAGCAATATCAGCAGAGAGCCGCAAGCGGTCAAAATATGCCAATCTTCTTTAAAGATTTGTATTTCAACCGACCGCTGTAGAGACGAGTGGAGTGATTGGCTCTGCCACACGCGACTTCCTCGGCAGCCTTGGTCTATTAATGACATGCAACATCGGAGACAATCACGGATTCTCTTGGCTTTATGAGCGTCTCTCTATCGCCATTATTCGTGGAAACGCCTTGAGTCTACTCTCAGCCTGCCAAGCCAGCCGGACATTTGAAGAATACTATGGACTGTGATACAATTATATATAAGGAATCAGGATTTCTCGATATTGTGTTCAAACAATTAACCGAGATTTATTTTTTTTGAGCTTACAAATGATACTCATTTACAGAACAACAGACTTGCAGCTGAAAGACTTTTGTCTGACTAACTCAAAAAATTAAGTGATTAACTTATTTTGCCAAAATTTTGAAATAATAGTGAGAATAAACTTAAATTTTAAAGCTGCTCTTTGTAGATAAGTGTGGAGAGTCCTGTCACCATCCTGTAGATAAAGATTTGTTTCTTGGATGGCATACTCAAGAATTGGTCGTATCAGAGTTATGTATAAGGGGTGGAAAGTGTTTGCTGTTAGAAAGGATCTCCGGATCAGGTAAAAATCCGAGCTATCCTTATGGCAAGCTACACCCAAATATTTACATTTTAATCACTAAGATTTCATCAGGTTTATGCGATGTTTAACATTTTTGTTTTCCTTTTATAAGCAACATATTTACATTTACTATCTATTAAAATTCTTAATATATTGCCATATCATAGACTTACACCTAATTCATCCCTATTCAAACCTATTAGCTTATTTACCTCTTTTCGTCTTTTTTCTTCTCAACGTGTTTAGACACCCTTTTTATGTAATATTAAGTAGATTACGTTTTTTATTGTATAGGTGCTATCCCAAAGTGAAATTTGTTGTGTCTACAATTTATAGCTACCTCCCTTTTTAGGTTTAGCAAATTTCTGTGTTGATTGCCATAAGCATATTTTCATGCAATCATATCTTTCTATACATATAAAGTTAGGTTTGCATATATACTTATATGTACAGAATATTCTCCTAAACTAATGAACAGATCATTATGAATTTTGGAATACATATTCTTGGCAACACGGTTAGTAACATGGGCATATAAATTTGTTTGTAAAGTTTTACATTTAGGGGGTGCATGTATACAAAGTTAGGTATGTGTATATGTTTATATATATACATATTTCGTTGTACAGGATAATTATTAAACTAATGAACCGATCATTATGAATTTTGGAATATATATTCTCGGCAACACGGTGAGTAACATGTGCACATTATTTCTTTTTGTAAACTTTAGGGCGTGCACCCACCAAACTCGCACCCTACCCCAATAAACTTTTAAAATAAGTTATATACAAAAATTTTAAGAGAGAAAAGAATTGCCCTACAACAAATTTTGAGGTATATTAAGTAATGCATTTTAAAAAGGATCTGTGTGCATACGTGAACGTCAATAATATGTATGTGCTTGGTAAAATCTTAAACTATTGAATTTATCATTATGAATTATGGAATATGTATTCTGGGCAGGGTGAGTAACGTAGGCACATAATTTATTTTTTTTGTAAACTTTACAATTTAAGGGAGTGTTGTCGAAACCGGACAATACCTCTCCCTCAAAGAAAAAAACATTAAAATTTTGAACTATTAATATATTCATTGTTTATACCCATCCTGATACAAGTATTTTACTAGTATATATATATATAAAGCTAGTTATGTGTCGATATATATATATATATAGGCTCATGATTCTAGACTGAATCTACAAACTGCGAATATTTATAGTAAATGCCCCTTTAAGATTTATAGTCTTAAAAGTAGAGCCCTGTTTGAAATGACAATATTGTTGTCACCCTACGATAAAGCAAAGTTCCGCTCGCGCGTAGAACACTATTGACATCATGATGCTCATCTCCACCTCCTGGGTAAGTGTATCCTTATTACAATTACTGTCTGTGATGATTTATCACAGCCGTGTCGGTCTGAGAATTAGGCTCATAATTCTAGGCTGAATATACGAACTGTGTTCGAGCCCATACGACCGCCTGAAACCACCACTTCCTGCACTGATGAGAGTGTAAACCCGAAACGACGTCGTCTGTAGGTATAAAACATTTTAATATTTAATTATATATATATATATATATATATATACATTTTGTTGTACAAGATAAACACCTAAACTAATGAACCGATCATTATGAATTTTGAAATATATATTCTCGGCAACATGGTAAGTAACATGGACACATTATTTTTCTTTTTGTAAATTTTTACATTTAGTGGGTGCATGTATATAAAGTTAGGTATGTGTATATGTTTATATATTTGTTTGTCCAGGATTCACTCCTAAACAAATTAACCGATCATTATGAATTTTGAAACACAGCTGCTAGGTGTAAGAGTGGGTACTATGGGCTATATGTAGTTTCATTAAGTGTTATGCAATAGGGCGAATAGGGGTGGAGGCCCTTTGTGAAAATTCAGGTACCTCCAATTTGTGTGAAATTTTATCAATAGGTATTAGACATCAATTAATAAATTTTCCCCAAATTTTAATTTCTTTGGAGCATTTTAAAGAGTTTTTAGAATTTAGGTACAACGTCCTATTTGAAAATTCTATTTTTTTTTTTCAGATTTGCATTGAATTTGATTTATAGTCATTAGACACCAAGTAAGCAAGATTCCCTGAATTTCAATTTCTTATTAAGACCCCTTAAACTTCAGCTTTAAAATTTAGACATTTTCTAGAATAAAAATCATGTAATGGATTTTGATCAAAATTGAAATAAGGATTCTAGAAATTAGATTTAGTATCATTATATCTTGATTTTAATTTTCATAAGGGGATATTAAAGTGGTGCAAAACTGTTCTGTTTGGATAATTAATTAAATCTGGGATGGATATTCTTCTAGTCACCTACAATCTCACAGGATATGATATGAATACACAGATTAAATTCTTTAAAATATTTGATCAAATATGCCCCCAAAATGTCCTTGTAAATTCATTTTTTATCATTATTTCTGAATTCATCCAGTTTATTCGTAAAATATTCGACATTACTGCTATTTTAAACATGATTGGCAATTTGTTCCCCAAATTATATTCCTGTAGAAAAGATATTCCTAAGAAAATAATAGATGTGTTAGTTTTTGCTTTAGAAATCTTGTTGTTTTTATGCATCAAAAGCTATAAACGATATAAGATGAGTTATTATTACTGAAAGTCCTAAATGATAACAGAAGCAGAATGACACAAGCTTGATGAAAATTGCACTACGTATTACCAAATGTATTATACGTTTTGTTCCTTTTTCATACGTTGATCATTCTTTCCAAATTTTGGTATTTGTAGACCACTATCCATGGTCGACTCAAGTACATTTGTGTAATTTTGAAGAAATTATGGAAACAGACATAAGGTGGTTTCGTTATGATGATGATGATGATGATGATGATGATGATGGATCACCATTTAGCAAGTGCTAAATTTACATTATTTCTGGTTTAAATGGCTGCTAGTCTTGATGAGATATAGACGACAGGCAACTTTGAGCTCTTCATACCAGCCTATGATACATCCTTGACAATCAGTCTGATGGAGTCTGGCCATGTTTCTCTCGGGCTGAGGTATGGTTCTGGGAAGCTCTAGGAGGTCTACCCTCCCAGGCGTTACCTTCTCTCTTTGAGAAGGGGATAGTTTATTGCTAAGTTTATTTCTGAGGCGCCTCTACTAGGCAATGGCGACAAGGTTGCTCAGGAATCTTTTGTAGTCCAGAGAGCAGTTTCTATAGTGTGCTGGCTTTTCAAAACCTCACCTCACCTTGTGTCTAACCTCTTCACCAGGAGGTAAATAAAAGACTCTGATCACGTCTTTATATGTACCCAGACCCACGAAAACAATTAAAATGTAAAGTTGAAATGGACAAAAATGCATGTTATGAATAAAAGAGATAAAGAAAATGGCTAACGAACAAAACATATTTAGATATTTACAAATTTACAGATTTTTCAAAGTTATTTTGTGTGAGAAAATTGTTTGTGTCTGTGTTGAAAAGTTATAAAATGTTCGAAGTGAGGAAAAAGACACAACGAATAGAAATAAGTGTGATTTTATTCACAGTTTCATCTAGTGTGCTTACTTTTTCTCACTAGGTTTGAATTAATAAGACGAATTCGTCATTATGAATAAACAGAAATAAATATGACTGTGTTACGAACATCAAACATAGGTAGGTAATCATTCTTACCAAATGTCAAGTTCTTAGGTCTAATAACCTAAAACTAGTTAGCAGACGTACAGACAGTTTGACAGATAAACATCTCTCATATTAGTATACATATACTAGAAAAATACACGTCCCAGGACAAGTAAAATTAATTCACCTGGCAGAACAGTTTTTTTCTCACTTTTATGTCGTCTTACGATGATTAAAATCAAGATATAATGCTACTAAACCTTATGTTTGAAATCCTTATTCTAATTTTGATCAAAATCCATCATATACTTTTGATTCTAGAAAATATCTAAAATTTAAGGCTTAAGTTTAACAGGTTTTAAGAAGAAATTAAAATTCAAGGAATCTTGCCTAATTGGTCTTAATGACTATGGATTAAATTCAATGCAAATCTGAAATATTTGAATTTTCAAAGGGGAGCTTGTGCCCATATGATGCCACCTAAAATCCTTTAAAATACTCCCCAAAAGTTGAAATCTGGAGAATATTTTTTAATTGATGTCTAATACTTATTGTTAAAATTTCACACAATGCATAAAACTAAATTAAACTAAATATAACCCACATTACACACACTTACGCTTAGCACTTTTGTTCCAAACTTAATGATTGGTTTAGGAGTGAATCCTGTATATACAAATGTATAAATATATACACATACCTAACTTTATATTAATAGATATACGTACATTTACTGTTTTTTAATTTGTTTTTACCAAATATTTTCGGGTAACATATGTTTGACTTGCACGATTTCAAATCATCCTGCGTGAGTGAAAAGCGTTGTCTCAAAGTAAGAAAACAAAAGAGAACACAAAAGAGAAGACAATAAATGTGTGAAAACTTTGGAATGGTGCCACAAAAAGATGGAAAATAAAAGAAAAGGAATTTATTTTTGATAAGAAGAATCGAATTTCCAGTTGACAGCATCCTGTTATTGGAATAGAGTCTTTTTTGCTTTAAGACAAAACAATAGATAAATACACTTCTCGTTAAAATAAAAAATTATATATATATATATATATATATATATATATATATATATATGTATATATATATATTATTACAGCTTTATATTATAAGCTTATATTATTAAATAATATATTTGTTTAAGTATTTACTTCAACAGTAGTAGTATGAAAATATACTAATGGTAAGCAAACTACATAGAAAGTTGCTCTTTAATAGACAAAAATGATATTTTAGATGCTGAAAACTTGCAAAGAAAAGTAATATCTTTTAAAAAATCGTAAGCTGAAGATGTGAAGGTGAATAGTTAAAAGTATCTCCATCTTAACAATCTTCCGAGTCGGAATAATTATTATTTGAAAGAAACTAAAGCGAAATGCATTTTATATTGCCAAGAACATGGTCCAAGGGAAAAAGAAAGAAAATTCTGCTAGTCAGAATTAAATATTGGTTTATCAGATTAAGGGCTTTCAATGACAAACTCCGAGAATCGGACAAGACAATTTTATATCTTAGATAAAGCTTATTGATCAGAAATTTTCTTTGACTTAATTTTTTTATCTTTTATTACATTCAAGGTTTACTTAGATTAACTTTGAATAGCTCATGACACTCTCAGGCCATATCATGTCTGCACATACCAAATTTGGTTGAGAACCAAACTGCAGTTTCTGAGTGCATAGCTGACAAACAGGTAGATAGGTCAACTTTTCATAAACTATTACTCTCCACACGTCATAGCCTACCTGCGTACCAGTAGTTTCTGGTTGTATAACTCGCAAACAGGTAAACAGATTGTTAAGTTGACTTGAAATTACTACAGTTGTTTCTGGGTGCATAGATGGAAAACAGGTAGATATAAGGTTAACTTTGCACACCCTATCATACAGTCCAAGTCATACTCTATCTGCATACTAAACTTAGTTGAAATCTAACCAGTAGTTTCTGAATATTTATTATATTAGATTTAGTTGCAAACCGATATATACAAAAAAATATTATTATTTTTAAACGTGAAATCAAATTTTGAATTTGTATTATTTGTATTATTCGGACTACTGTTATCATCTTGGTTGTTATTTTCACAACGTTTCTGCCGATGTAACATCCGCTTTTCTTCAGAGTTATCTTTTCAAACTCAGGAATCTTTATGCCAAACTCAAGAACCTGTACAGATTTTTGAACTCAACCCTTTATGTAATCCACGGGGGACGTTTGTTCTCGTTCCATTGATCATGACCGGGTAGAAGTGTTGTATAAGTAATTTTAATTTTATTCTTAGTATCACCTGTAGTGGGGATTGAACCATCAACCTCCAGAACAATATCACTTCGAACTAATTGTTGTACAATGTCTTTATCCATTGCACCACGTGTCTATCTTACGAAACACAAATCATTAATGTCATATTTATTTATTTAATCAGAAATTGAAGCGGTTAGGAGAAGTACGCAAAGCCGAGACAGAGAACTTTGCGTGAACGCCCCCCCCCCTTTATGCAAAATGTAGAAATGAGGAATAAGTTTGATCTGTGCAATTTGATTAACTTTTTGTCCATAAAGTGGGTGGGGTTGGAGAGAAAAATGTTATTCGTTCTGAATACCAGATTTTGTTGATTGGCCAAAAACATTTTTAAATATCTGATCAGACAAATTCCTATTTTAATTATATGAAAATGCAGAGAAAATCCTATTTGTAAAGTTGCTCTATTGAAATTGCGAAGAAAAAGAGAAAAGATGTTTGATTTAGATAAGAAAATGTCAATTTGTGGTTCCTTATATAAAATATTTTTGAATTCATAAATCTATTGATTTTGTAAACATAACTACGCATTTATCCATTTGCTTCCATTGATTAATATATATATATATATATATATATATATATATATAGCCTATTCACCTACTACAGTTGTGCTCGATAACTTTCTTAAGAAATGTTTCATAAAAAGTTTAATTTCTTAGTCAGATAGGGCACATATTGGTCCGTGTTGTTAGAAAAAAATATTTTCAATTTTTATCATCGCTATTTGTATTTGGTGTTGATCAATATTTTTTATAATTAGTCACAAATAGATAAAAGTGGGAATTTGCCCTTAAGTCACTCTTCCTGTAACTCCAAACATCAGAATCAAATATTTAGTAAGAGACATATTTTTTATTGCATCATTTAAACTGCAGTAAAATTATATATTCATTAAGAAATAATATATTATTTTATTGAATTTTCATCGCTAATATAATTATATATTATAACGATTATTTCTTTTTTAATTACTACCCAGCATTACTCGGGATTAAATGAAGTCCTTTTAGTTTTTAATTTTTATTTGTTTTCGCATTTTCAAACTTATACAAAGAAAGAAATAACATTTTAGTTGTAAGTGAAACACTTTTTGCATTCTTTAATTAAAAATATGAAATTCTCCTCGCTGATTTTTATTTTTCAGTCATAATTGAAAAATATTTCAATGTTACTAGTTGTCCGGGCAGGATTACATATTTTTTTAAAATAAGCTGTAGTGAAGTTTGTTATTATAGTGCCAATAATGGTTTGACTTGATTTGTTTTACGGCATACCAAACATCTATGGGTTATTTAATGCCGAATAAAGTTGTCAAATACAATTCTATAGGTAGGGTAAACTATAGATATAAAGTGAAGACATTTTTTCCTGTACCTTTGGCAAGAGTAAGAAAATAAGATGGGCTACTAAACTCACCACTCTATTCAGCTTATTCACTTGAGCGTATTTGAAAAAAAATTATGATTATTTTCTCCATCTAACAATAAATACTACTTTCAGACCACGATCACAGACTCTCCCAAAAACATACTCCATAGAGATGGTAGCTAACTTTTCCTGCTAATATTTTAATACTAACCGGGAAGTAATAAACAACGTATACTTTAGAAAAACGTTACAATTATTGTTTTCTATTTATCTTCAATTAATTTAATACATAATACAATACATTCTGAACAAATTTAATAGATGCTCCATCATATTCCACTGATTTTCGAGAATATCGGATTATGTTATTTTTTACTATTACGTATAAACTTCATCTCATTCCAGAAATTACGGAATACATTTAACGAACTTGATGACTTATACTGTACATTGATTCAAAATGGCAGCTACAATCTCGTAATCGAATCGACTTTAGACATTTCCCTTAGCAATCCTCGATTGCTTCAGGTAGGATTTCATTTTTTAACTCAACCACTTAGGCAATTTAATACATAGCACCTTTAAGGCTTAAGAATCAAAGTCTGATATTTCAGCTTAAATGCTATTTAGGTCCCACTTTTCAGACATCACAAGATAATTTTGTATGTTACTAATACATTATTACTAGTTAAAGATGAAGATTTCTGAGGAGTCGGGGACATACTTATCCAAATTTCCTGAGTCAGGGTGGGAATCGAGTATTTGGATTACCGATTCCACAGTCCTGGTAGTGTACACCTGACTAAGCGTTTTAGATAATAATGTGTCTTGTAAAATAATAAACAGAAAACTAATTCTATTTCTACTAGTTGATCTGAAACAGGTTTCCTTGTGCCATAATAATTGTGTATTAGCCAGCGTGTTACAAAAACATGAATCAAAATTCTTTTAAATAATAGAACCATTAATATTTACAGTCTACAAACAATGCAGTCTGATCTTGAAGAGATTTTAACATAAAAAAGACAGCAGTAACAGAACTTTGGTAAATACAGAAACCTTATTCAATTATTCAAGAGGAGATATCAAGGGGGAAATAAACGTGGAACTGATTCTTCCTGCAACTGTCTTGGAATATGCTTTGCAAAGACTCTAGAGGATAGCGAGGATTGGCACTTGGAAAAAAAGATTCCTCTGTTGGTAGTTATGGGCACACCAGACGGTGGATATAAAACGCGTTTGTTGTCTTACTTATTACTTACTTGAAAGTTATCCGAAAGTTACATCGTCTGATAATGGTGGTGCTTTTGACTGACATATTTTGAAAAAAAAATGGAAAAAGGTATATGAGAAAGCATAAATGACTAAAGTGGGTGAAAAATATAAAATAGAAAAAGGAATAATAAATAAACAAAATTAAAAAGGGAAAGAAAAAAAAGAAAGTGAAGAAAGAGCAGATGATAGAATGATTTAAAAAAAGAATGAAAGAAAGAAATTGTGGAATATATGAATAAATTATAGAAATGATAAGAAGGAAAAAAGACAATGAATGAAAAATGAAAATAAAAGAATAAATGTGTCGTATTCAACATACTTTGGCAAATAAACCAGAAGTAATCATTTTAACAGATCTGGCACATGTGATAGAAATAATAATGTCTCACGCTGTGCATTCCACTAAGTATCGGCCAATCAAGTTGGTTGAATGCTATATAAGCAGGCATCTTCTACACCCTAGATGACCTCTGGATTTTGGTGCACTTAGAGCAGTAGTCCTCCTACTGCAGCTTCCAGATATGGTTAGCAGCAGTATTTGATTCATGACGTTTATGTGGCTATTAACACGGCAGCAGCCCTGTCAACTAAGCTACTCAACATCACCACAACAGATGTGGTCGATTCCGGGGATTCATGAAGGCAGACAAAATCTTATTTACTGTTACAAAACTGTCCTTTTTAGAAAAAAAACATATTCACTACTACATGCGATAAATTGCCCTTTTCAGGGCAAAACTTAATCCA
>OY744530.1:12459990-12484990 GCA_963556195.1 Sepiola atlantica | reverse complement strand
ATACAACATGGTCGTTTTAAGTCCAATGTTAACAAACTTTTATTGAACTGCTTTCTTAAATAATCAACTTCTGACTATTTACCTCATCAGCAACAAGTTCTTGTTACAGTGACTAATAAAAAAATATCTCACGCTTTTTCTTAACAAATTTTTAAACCCTTAAAATTTCTTTTACATGCGACCAATAAAATCCTGCGATCCAAGTAAAAACAAAAAAAATTTAAAGAGGAATTCAGGTCATCTACTTAAATACTATTATAAACCATGTGGCGTTTTGTTACATCGGCATTGGTACCGACTACATCACTGCACCTAACACACACACACATACACACACACATATACTAGCGAGATCTATTCCGGCGTTACCCTGGAAAAAGTTAAATTATATGTAATCGCCTAAAATCGCAAAATAATGTATTTACGTTTTGCTTTTAAGAAAAATTTTAAAAAACATAGAACATATTGTAACAAAAAGTATTGAAGAAATCATACGTACAATATTATTATTAAACTCCATTAGTCGTATTTACCCGGTTCAAGGGATTAACAGATTCAAAGTTTTAAAAAATAGTAAAAACGCAGTAAAACAGCGATATTTCGTAATGCACATGACGTCTGCAAACGCGCATTTCAGCCGCAAGAAACAATCGTATTTTGTAAAATGAAAAAAAAAAACAAGCAAAGGGAATAATATATCGTATATGATAAAAATAAGCAGAAGAGATGATATTTAAAAAAAGAAAACAAAACAATGTATTTATCAAAATATAGAATTTCGTGTTGAAATATCTTCATGTAAACGTCTTTTTTATTTTTTTTTGTTCGTTTTTTTTTTTAAAGTTATTTCGTAGCGCATCTTCAGACATGGAGTTCATCGGCCAAAAATAATCGTATTTCGTTAAAAAAAAAAGAACAGGAGAACAATATATCGGAGTTAACAAAGTAAGCAGAAGAAATAGTATTTATGAAATGAAAATGTACTTACTAAAATATCGAATTGCATAGAAATATCAATATGTAAACGTCAGTGTTTTATAAAAATTATTTATTCGCCATTTTTGTTTTTTCTGTCCAAATAATATCTGCACTCGGATCAATTATTTAGTTATTAAGGAAGGACCAACTGGTTAACTTCTAAAGAAAGAGAAATGAATCACGTAATAAGAAATTTATCCTATGAAAAATGGGTTTTACATGATGAATAAGAATAGGAAATCCATGTTCAGAATAAATAATCGACAGTTACTTCTATTACTTGATGCAAAGAAAATTGTTGTAGAAGTAAAATATTTTACCTACTATTAAGGTATACAAATTGTTAGAAATAAATAATTTACTGTTTATTGTAAATAAATGTAACTGTTTGTCTGACAGCCGAAAAAGATCAATGTAGAATGTTTTCATTAATGCCATATGCTGACGCAGTTTTTTAGAACATTATTGAAAAATGTATCCATTGTAACAATCTTCTTAGCCGCTTATATATATAAGTTGATTGGCTGATAAAAGTGAATAAGAAAAGAGGGGGTGTAACTCTATAAATAGGCAATAAAACTTAAAGATAGGGATAGTAGTCAGTGCAAATAGAATCTGTTTATAAAAAGGATAGTCAAATGTGTATCATCGTAGTTAGCCTGATGAAATCTTAGGGAATGAAACAAAACAATGCGTAAGTTTTTTTTTGTGGGGCATAGTGGAATCCTAAAACCTTAAAATCCTACATATTATTAATAACCTATTCGTAAACTGCATGAACTTAAAATCCAAAGTTTCCAGAATGTATCCCCACAAAGAAAATTTCAACTGGCCATATGGCCTATTAACGGAAATATATACCACACTGAAAACCCCCAACTTTCTTCTCCTCTAACCACCACAAATAGAATTACGACACACTCCAAAATATTGAAAGTACAAGACCTATGCACCCACTCGCGAATCCACTATCAAAACAATTTTTCATCACCTTTATTATTATTATAATAAAGTATAAAATTAAAAATATAATATACCTCTTCCATACTTCCCTCAGATCCATTATCACATGCATTACCACCACATCTTTTCACTAACCCAAATAAAATTTACACCCTCATTCTCATAGACCCCAAACTAAATATATATAACAAAATATAAACGTATATTTAAATATATAATATATGCGTATATATTATATATTATCATAACAAAATATCTAACACATTTAAATGAAAATATAAATAACTAGAAATATATGTATAGGTACATTTAAAGTAAATAAAAAGATATATATGAAACACAGAACTATAGAAAGATTTTATATATATATATATATATATATATATATATATAGTTTTCAAAGTCACACATTGAAAACGCTGCGTAAATGGCAATAATAAAGAGAATATTTTTTAAAAACATTTTGAAAACCTGGACAACGCAAATTATTTATGTTTTTTAAAATAAATTATTTATTTACTTTAAAAACTTAAGTACTTTCGGTGTATACACCCTTGTCAGAAGTATAAGCATATTTTTTTCTCTTCTTTTTCCGTATAATCCTCCCTGACTGAGACATATTTATTGCAGTCAAGTTGAAATTCGTCTTGATGTTATCGACGATTAATGTTGATATGCGCGGTTACGTGAATAAGGTAGTTTGAAAAGTCACACATTGAAAACGTTGCTGAAATGGCAATAATAAGGAGAATATCTTTTTGAATATATATATATATATATATATATATATAAAATAAAAAAAGTAATAAGTAAACATAACAGAATTAAATAAAACACAATAACCCCACATGACCTCATGTAGAAACCACTATATAAATATTAAGAAGATAGCATCCCAAGTATAGCTTAAATCCTTAAAGACCTATTCGCCGTTGTTTCTTCTAGAAGGGACTCTCTCTTTTTTTCACTGGTCATAAACTCTGCATCTGCACTTCAATCTAACGACCTTAGGTACAATATGATTAAGGAATAAAATAAATAACCCTTTTTAAACTCAAACATAATCACCATCAAAAG
Source organism: Sepiola atlantica (assembly GCA_963556195.1). Taxonomy (NCBI): domain Eukaryota; kingdom Metazoa; phylum Mollusca; class Cephalopoda; order Sepiida; family Sepiolidae; genus Sepiola; species Sepiola atlantica. The sequence continues at coordinate 12,481,972 of OY744530.1, read as the reverse complement.
ATAAATAAAAGTAATATATGAATAGTTTAATAATATTAACACACCTTAAATATACAATTAATAACAGACGACCACATAGACACATATAATACTCGACTCCACAAAATACGAAATAAAAACGCACGTCGTTTTAACACATTAATAAATAAAACTTTAAGCTAATATCCTTGAATACATAAAATAAATAGATAAATAAATGATCTCTGTAGTAAATAATATAAAGTTATAATTAAAAATACCCAAATAATCAATATCGTAAACACTGACCATTTTCCCATAAAGGAATAGTTAGAAAAAGACACCGCCATCTAACACACGGTGAATATTGTCGTTTTTCCCGTTTTTTCATACTGTCTTAATTTGTGTTTCTTTGCTATGGTACTGAGGATTTGGAGCGAACTATAAGGACTTTTTTAACAATGAACCCCTAATTCCCCTAGAGAAACCGTAATGTATAGTTTTGAAAAAAATAAGTTTAATTAGCTATAAAAACTTACGACCGAACACTTAATTAATTTCTTTTCCACAAACTTAGATAAATTATATATATATATATATATATGGCCGGGTGTGGAAGTGTGTTTATGGCGGGAGATTCAAAAGAGAACAATGGATTTTGGATTTTAACCACAGTCGCGAAAGATGTCGATAAATGGTTTTGCGATAATGAATCCCCCAACCATAGGTAGTGTAATAGATGCCATTTATAACTGCATGTTATCACACCGTTAGGCTTCCACCATCGGACCACGTGGAGATTAAATAAAACAGTTTAAGACAACCAAGAGAAAGGAAGAAAATATTATTTAAACTTACCTTAAAGAAAGCGAAGGAATGATGAAGCTATACACATATACGAATAGGTCTTTTATAATGGTTAATAAAAAAAGGAAAGGAATAACATTTTTATTAACAAAACAATTTATTTAATATTTAAAAGAGAGTGTAAGTTCATAATTGGGGCGTATGATGCGATGCGTGTTGAAGTGTCTTTTTGTGTGTAGAATGCAATGTGTTGAAGAAATAAGAGTTCGTTGGGAATGAAAGATTACCATATTGTAGAATGTTCATCAAATTGAAAGATAGATAGTTTTCTTGAATCAAAAGGGGTTACCTTTCTCTTCCTCCCTCCTCCACACAGCTCGCCGAGAGTTCTTTGTGTGTTCTTCGTCTCCGGACGCTGAAGGAAAAAGAGAGGGAGGAAGGGACTTGTCCCTTTTTTTATAAATTTAAGATCACGTGCGGCCAGGCTGACCTGTCGGCCGCCCATTGGTCAGAAACCTCCGGCCAACGTGATTAGGCGAGATTTCGCGAGTTTCACCACTTCAGAGGCGAAGAAGGGTTAAACAAAGAAAGAAAGAAAGAAAGTAAGAGAGAGTACCTTAATTGTGGTGTTCACCACATATATATATATATATATATATATATCGAGGCAGCATTTTTTCCTTAAGACACGTATTATTAAAAATAACCGACAATTTTTGTCTGGTTATTTTAGTATTGATCCCTTCAATTTTCCGGATTAAAATCTTAATCACAGAAGAAAATTGGCTGATGAAACTGCCGTAATGTACATATTGGTCCAGAGTACTTTCTGACTCACCTGGGTCCATCGTCAGTGGAATAATGACAAACAGGTAAAGACCTGGAGTGAGATTTATAATTAATTATGGCGGAAAACTTTAAATATGAAATTATATTTATTAGGTATTATAAGCATTTAAGTATATTAGTACCAGTGTTAAAATTAATCTTGTTAATAGCAGGGTTTTTTTTGTTTTAATGAGTAAAGCTTCTAGTATGTGGAGTTTTTGTGTATTAGTATTATGTTCTAAGATTTTAGTATTGTCTACGAGAAGTTTTCGGATTTGAGAGCGGGGACAGGAATGTTCATTAGTAAGGTGTCTAGCTATAGCACTATTATCGGATAGATGCATGGTCAACCTCCTGGACAGAGTCGTGGTGGTCGAGCCAATATATACGTGTTTTCCTTGGTTGTCGGAAACACAGTCTCCCAATGGACATTTAAACTCGTATACTAGGCCCGTCCTATCCAAGACTCTAATCGAGGGTGAATAATTATTTGTAATAATAAGATTAGTAGTTTTAGTTTTATTGTAGTAAATAATTAATTTAACTTTTTTATTTGGGTCGGTGGGAAGTACGTTTTTATTAATAATATTTTTTAAAACCTGTTCATCTGTTTTATAGTTATGGTGAAATTGGTTATGGTAAAATAGTTTGATAGTCTTGTTGAGTGGAGAAATGGATTCATTGTTGTTGTTATTATTATTACTGTTACTAGCATTATTTTTAAATAGTTGAATTTGTTGGTCTATAATATAATTAGGGAAACCATTATTTACAAGGGTTTGTTTTATATTTTTAAGTTCATTTTGACAGAGAGTAGGGGAGGAAGAGATTAATTTAGCTCGCGTTAGTAGGTTTTTAATAATGGCTATTTTATATTTAAAGGGGCATTCACTAACGAAGTTAAGAGTACAGGGGTTTTTGTTAGTAGGTTTTTTATACGTAGATGTTACAAAATCATTGATTTGTGTCTATTAAGACGTCTAAGAAAGGGAGTTTTTTTTATCGATGTTTAGTTCATAAGTGAAATCCAAAACGGAATTATTTTTGAAAGTGTCTTGTAATATATTAATATATTAATCTCGTTTATATTATTTGTTAGTATTAGAATGTCATCTACGTATCTTAAATATATTTTCTTCCGAGATTAAGATTTTAATCCGGAAAATTAAAGGGATCAATACTAAAATAACCAGACAAAAATTGTCGGTTATTTTTAATAATATATATATATATATATATATATATATATATATATATATATATATATATATATATATATATATATGGTACTTTTTGTTGTTATTGTTTTGTGCAATTATTAACTAATGGTATATTTCGCCCACCTTAAGCGTATGGAATTACCTCCTTTATAGATATGCACGAGTGTTCTCCCCTGCATATGCTTTATCGACCTTACGTATCCATATATATAGACATATATACATCTATCTATCTATCTATCTCTCTCTCTCTATATATATATATATATTGTATTATTTATTTACTTATATTTATTTATAGATAAAATAGTTATCCACATACATGTGTTTCGTCGTTACTGCAGCTCATCAGCGTGGCTGACAATGACTGGGCTCGAACCTCGGTTACTGAGTGTGCTAACCGTTACACTAAAAGACCCGTCTGAAATTAGGTGACAATTTATCGTTTATAAAGTTACCTTTTGTAGTTATTGTTATTATATATATATATATATATATATATATATATATATATATATCTTGATAAAGCTAGCTATGTTTATATATTTATATATACATGATTTACTCCTAAACTAATAAACAAATCATTATGAATTTTGTAACACAGATGCTAGTAGTAAGGGTGGATAACATGGGCTATATTTAGTGTAATTTAGTTTTATGCAAAGGGGTGAAATAGGGGTGGAAGCCCTTCATGAAAATTCAGATACCTCCAATTTTTGTGAAATTTTAACAATTACTATAAAACATCAATTCATAAATATTTCTTAAATTTCAGTTTTTTGGGAATATTTTAAATGGTTTTAGGGGGCATGATGAGAGCACAACGTCCCCTTTAAAAATGCAGATATATCAGATTTGCATAGAATTTAATCCATAGTCATTAGACACCAATAGAAGATTCCTTGAATTTCATTTTTTACTTAAGAAGCCTTAAATTTAAGACATTTTCTTAGAATCAAATCATGTAATGGATTTTGATCAAAATTCCAATAAGGATTCTAGACACAAGGTTTAGTATCATTATATCTTGATTTTAATCTTTGTAAAGGAACATAAAAGTGGTGCAAAATTTCTGATCCGAGCAACTAATTTTAATCGTTCTTCTTATATATATATATATATATATATATATATATATATATATATATATATATATATATATATATACTAACTCAGCAGAATACAGCATTTATGATGTGTATATATTAAAAAAAAGATGGACGGATTTTTCAAAGAAGGTAAATAATGCAAGTTTATGAAAACTTCTATCAAAGATCATATTTTAATATGTGATGCTTAATTTCTTCTGAAAAATTAATATACATTTGACTTTTGAATCAAATTATTTAAGCTTGCCATAAAAGAAAAAAAAAGAATAAAATGTTTCTGGAGTTGTTGGTTTTATGTATTTGTGATCATTTAACAATTCCATTGTTAGTTTTGCCAGTAAAGAATTCCTGTGCTGAAGATTGGATTATGTACAATAAATTTCTGAAACATATGTACACAATAATATTTGTTGATGTTGAATTCTTCAGAGTATGATTACAAAATATTGATTATGTCATAAATGTTGTATTTTACTGAGTTATAATATATGAGCTCTGTTGGACTTTCAGTCCTAATCATCGAGCTAAATTTCACCAGCAGTATTCACTTGTATCAGAGATTTGGAATATTTCATTTCTGACATTAATATAATAAAATCGATGGTCTTTGTCTCCTTATCATATAACTAGTTATAATCATTGAACTTGACTATATATATATATATATATATATATATATATATATATATATATATATATATATATATATGACTGTATAAAATGGTTAATTTAGTTTCCACTTGATAAGATAAAGGAAAAGTGGTTTTATATCAAAGTGCACTGCATGCTTTTAAAGATAAGTAAACACAGCAATAAAAAGTTCCGAGCAAAGCCCAAAATATCTGCCTCGGAGATTCGTATTAAAGACCAACTAAATCAAATGCATGCTGCTCTTTCACAGAATAATGGTAAGAGGATTCCGGAACAAATGTGATTCTGTCTGTGAACCTGATCGAAGTCCACAGTCCATTTGCTGCATATATCCTGCTCATCTATTTGAGTCTGGTTGGTTGCCTGCTTCTTTTAAGTCACCAGAAGAGGAGAAAGAAGGGGGAAAGGGCTTAATGCACTGTGCAATATCTACTATTGTAATGGGTTTCAAAGTAACATACAAGTTGGACACAATATACAAATAATACCTGAAGCAACACAATCTTAAAATGTACACCTGTGTGTAGAGATCTATGTATATATATATATATATATATATATATATATATATATATATATATATACATTATACATGTAAGAAAATACGCACACAGACACATATATCATTGTAGAAAATAAATAACAAACACAAATTACAGCTAAATAATGTAGCTCTCTATATTTTGGGGGACTTTTTAAGAAGTATACTTAATATATTGTAAAATATATAGTTTTTTCTTTTTTTCTTTTCCCATTAGGAAGTGAGAATTTTCGGCGTTCCTATCGTCTTCATCAATCAAATACGAAATGTTAAAATGTAGTAATTATTTGAAATGTATGTAAGAGTTAAGTTGCATTCGTTTAACAATTGGTGTCAACTTATTTCTTTTTTCTTATGTGGATTTATTTTGTTTAGAGTTGAAAATGCATTTTATAATGCAAACCTATGCATGCTCCTGTTGCATATTTTTGTGAGTAAATTTTAAGAACTAAAATTATAAGCATCTCAAGGATATTTTATTCATTTACGTTTTAAATCAATAAAATATTGTATCTTATATTTCAATTTAATACGAAATTATACATTTTAAATTAGTCACTAAATGATAAAAAAATAATTGATAAAATATTATAATGAATCATAAAATATTATGATGAATAAGATCTTTAAAAACTTAGGATCATTATGAAGCCGTTAGAGACATAGTTTCGATTACAGACACCAAATATTTTTCAATTGTTTCAACTGATGAATTAAATTCGGATAATTCGCAGAATTGTTTGTAGAATCAAAACATCAAATTATTTTTGTATTGAAGAAGAAAGGAAGAATAAAAATAAAAGAAAAAGGTGGATTAGAAAGAATTAAAAAGAGACAGAAAAATAAACAGAACTAAAACTAGAGAGAAAAATTGTAAACAAAGAAAAAGAAAAAGGGTAAAAATAGGAAAGAGAAAGAGAGAGATGTAGTTTAATACGAAACAGACGATAACTGTTTTATTTTAGAAATTTATTTTTTAAATAATTGTTGTGTCCTTTTAAATAATTGTTGTGGCCAATAAGACAACACAGTGGTATCTTTACAAGAGTGTGTATTTACAGAAATACAGTTATGTTACAGGAAGACTGCTCAGAGACTAACAAAGAGGGGAGGCAAAGCCTGGGAGGGTGGACCTCCTTGGACTACCCAGAACCAATACCTCAGCCCAACAGATCAAAAGCTACTAAAATGGCCCAGTTTCTACCGGAGTATTGTCGAGAACGGCTCCTCAACTGGTATCTTCCAGTCAACAGTCCCTAAGCAACTGAAGTTGCAGAGAGACTGGGTATTTACTTCCTTCCCACTAGAGGAAGATGTGGCACAAGGCCGGAAGGTAGGAAGAATCAAGCCCCCCCCCTAAGGAAGAAGCGCTTTGGCCTATTAAAAATAGCCTGGGCAGCCCCGTCGGCATTTTCCAGTCAGGGCGCCTCAGGCAGTTAACAATAAACTCCACCCCAAACAGTGGGGGCAAGGTCTGGGAGGGTGGACCTCCTAGAACTATCCAGGACTTCTACTTCAGCCTGACAGATAAACGACCACCGAAATGCCCTTGTTTCTGCCGGGCTGATTATCCAGAACGAATCCTTGACTGGTATCTTCCAGTCAAGAGTCTTTGAGTAAATGTTGTGGAGGGCCTGCCTCAAGACTTGTCGTAATCTCCTCTATAGATAGTGTCCGGAAGAGTCCATTTAGTCATAAATAGGGTAGATCACCATCACACTATAACAATAATATATCTTGTTAATCTTTTCAAGTAAACATTTAAGTAAAACCTTGAATTTGTCTTTAATTTAATAGAACATTTATCTAAAATGATCATATACACATTAGCGAAGCAAGTTGCGTGACTGTCTCGTATTAATAAGTACTGCTGTTTATTTCTTCAGATAATCTTGCATAGTTAAATTGTTATTTTCTTTGTGAATACAGATTTTTAAAAGTCTTCATTTTAAATTGGTAAAATTTTCCAAAGTAATAAATACGAAAACTAGTCAAAAAGAAGCACAAAACTATTACTACTACTACTACTGCTACTCTGAATTATTAAGTAGCAGTCGGAATAATAGTTTTGGGTTCATCTCGCACAGCGTTTTTGTTCATGTGATAAAATATACTGGAATGGACGCAACTGTTATTTCATTGTAAAATGTACTTCAATAAGAAAGTAGATAATAGAATTATAGTTATTTCTCTATTTTCAGTGATTTTCTTTCTTGATATTTTAGTATCTTTTAGGTTTTTTTATTGAGTGAGGTATACAATTTAGATCTTTTTGAGATTTTATATCAAGCGTTTTAAACATCTTTTAAATCCTTTACCAATAATAATTAAGCTATGACAACCTCGGAATGGCCCAAGAGCTGCAACTTAAGCTTACCTGTTTGGATCGTTCTAAGTTTTCTTTCCAAATTATTTTCCATATTATTTTCCTTTAATTTTTTTTTGTTAACAAAGTTTACTCAAAACAAGGTATGCTGCCACTGTAGACGAAGGGCCTACTGAGAATAAGGGTGAAAGTTTGGAGCTCATCTTAAGTAAGGAGCTGTGCAGTGAGATGCTTGTTCACATTAGTTTTAAATTTCTGCATGTTGGAACAGTCGGGAAAACAGGGAAAAGAGAGGGACTTCCAAAGGCCGGCAGCACGAGGAAAAAAGCTATTGAAGGAGAAGGCTCATTGGCATCTGCAGACCTCCACAGTGAATGGATGGGATTTAGCTGATTGTCAGGTTGGTCAAGTGTATTTACGTCGAGGGGACATCAGAGTGGCAAGTTCATTGGAGCACATTCCATTGAAGTACTTGTAAACAAGCACAAGGTTGCAACATTGCAGCGATGGGGCAGGGGCTGAAGTATGGTATATTAGATCAGATAATCTTTTTTGGAATTGTCTAAGAGAGAGAGACTAGTGGATGGTGCACTAGCCCAGATGTGACAACAATACTCCATGCATGGACGGATGGTGGTTTTGTAGAGATATAGGATACTGTCAGGTGTGAGAAGTTTACTAGCACGGTAGAGGAAGCCCACCTTCTTTGCAGCAGCCTTGGCAATGTCTTCTATATATTTGTTCCAATTCTTGCTCTTTGTAAATGTTAGGCCGCTAATGGCAATGCAATCGGTGGTTGAAAAGGTTTCTTGTAGTTGTTGAAGGTAAAGAGCTTTGTCTTAGCAGCATTAAATGTTATCATCCATTCACGACCCCATTCCACTACAGACTGAAGGTCACTTTCTAAGTGTTCAGTATTGCCTCGGATATGTGCGCGTCAGTTTTGCCCATATGACGAGAGTAGAGTGTGGTGTCGTCAGCAAATATACTTATTTCAGACACAATGTCATCAGGGAGGTCGGTTATGAAAAACAGGAACAATAAAGGTCCTGGGGTACACCCACATTTATGTCATGTTGTTTGGATGAGCGGCCATCACGGACAACCTGGATCTTTCTTTTGGTTAGAAAGGATCTAATTATATTAAATATTCGTCTAGTAATACCATATGACTTGATTTTTATGAGAAGAGCTTCATGCCAGACCTTGTCAAAGGCTTTGGATGTATCAAGCATTACCGCCCTAGCTTCACCTGCCTTGTCCAGTGTATGGTATATACGTTCAGAGTTGATGGTCAGAAAGAAGTTTAACATTAACGAGGTGACAGACTATTGCTAGATTGATTAAGGATTTAAAGACTTTTGCGTAGAGCAGGAGTAGACTGATGGGGCGATAATTCTGACGGTCAGTTCTATCTGCAGAATTCTTAAAGACTGGTACCATTGACGCAATTTTCCAGCTATCAGGGAAGTAAGATTCAGCAAGACATTTGTTGTAGAGTTTAGAGAGGACAGAGGCCAGTTCTGCATAGCATTTCTTTATTAATATTACTGGTATAAGATAACGCCCACATGCTTTGGATGTGTCAAGGTTTTTTATGATGTCCCTGACATGAGATGGAGTTATAACCAGGTCATCAAGTGTGGCTTCAGTCCGCAATGTGAATTTTGAGAGGGAGTGGTTTGCGGAGTCCAAGGTGGAGTTTAAGGCGAAGCACTGAGCAAGTAGTTCAGCCTTATCAGTTGCTGTGCAAACGACATCATTGTGGTTATTATCATTTATAATATGTATTGAAATAAAAACAAGTGATTATAAATGATTAATACTTGTAATTTATTTATTAAAATGACTGGGTTTTTTTTACTATTGCTTATGGATAAGAGTTAAAGAGATCATTATACGATGACCGATAATACGAGAGGATTGGAATCAGTAGGTGGGATGAGCAGAAGATTACTTAAGAGAAATTGATTATCCAAGAAGACGGCTCAACAAGTATTTGTTTACATTAGACTTGAAGACGACCGTGTTGTAGTTGGCTGGGAAGCAACTGTGCGGTATTGTGTTCCACATATCTGTTGTTGATGTTCTAGGAAAGAAACTGTGTTCATGGAAGTTCCATTTCGTTTTACATACAGAGAGAAAGAAAGGAAGAGTTTTTGCTGTGAATGTTTTTCAGAGGGAGACCAGAGGTTGGAGTCTAGTCGAGCACCTACCATGAACATAACGATAGAGTAGAGAGAGACTAGCAACATCTGTTCTGAAAGATGCTGCAGAGAAGTGAAAAGATCATCCCCCACTAGATTGCGAAGTTGCTTTTGTAATCTATCAAGGCAAAAAAGACTGCTCCCCAGATATGACAACTATACACAATTTTAGGACTATCTGGCTTTTATACAGGTAGACGATTGCGTCATGTGTGAGGTACTTTCTGGAGTGATAAAATGAATCAACCATTTTGCCAGCAATCGTAAAAATATTTATGCAAGTCTTCTATTTCAGGTCTGGAGTGAAAGTCCATCGAAGGAGCTTACCAAAGAAGGGGGCTTCCTCAAGGCGTAAGTCATTCATTTACACTGGGGAGAAATGAGGATCCGAGCATTGGTGGTGAAAGGAGAGAAGCTTGGTTTTAGAGGTGTTAAAACTAACAAGCCACTTTTTCACCCATTTCACCCCAAGTCGGAAGAGAGAGAGAGCCAGAAAGATCTTGATCATCAATGCTTTTCGAAGTACTGCCATAGGTAATTGTGATCATCAATATGCAAATTAGCGATTGCTAACAACAGATGGTGTTCCTTGGAGTCTGAGTGGCAACAAGTCTCTTCAAATTTCCAGTACCTTCGGTTTCCTTCGATAACTGCTGCAAATGATTGGACATTTATCATTGAGTTCTTGCTGATAACAGCCATTGGTTGTTATCAAGTATTTAAGTGACAATAAGTCTTCTCGAGATTCTAGTAGTCTCCGTTCCCTTACAGTTGAGCGATGAGTTGTATTCTCCCTCCTTGGTCCTCACAACCATTTTCTGTCGGACCAACAGATGCTGGTGCCATGGTGTTTATTTGTTTGGAGGCGGGGCGGATTATTGGATTTTTCTCATCTACCCTGGTAGTTTCAATTCTCTTGGATGTGTGTAATATTATTTTTATATTGTTAAGTGTGTTTATGCAGTGCTGTTCTGTTTAAACTTATTAGTGTTACCTGGTTATGTAGATTGGCTTCCGCACTTAAGGATTAAAAAAAATATTTCAATTATTATTATTATTAATTATTATTATTATTATTATTATTATTATTAATATTATTATTATTATTAATTATTATTACTATTATTATTAATTATTATTAATTATTATTATTATTATTATTATTATTATTATTATTAATATTATTATCATTATTATTAATTATTATTATTATTAATATTATTATTATTATTATTATATTATTATTATTATTATTAATATTATTATATTGCTCTTCATGAACAAAACGGTAGTTGAGCACAATTTATGTGGTATTTCTTCCTGAAATATGAAGAATATATATATTTTGCATTCTTTAAAAACCATTTGAATCACCGATAATGAGGCCTTCATGCTGAGATTAATTGAAAAAACTGGAAGAGCTAATTAGATACATTAATAATTATTGCGTTTGTTAATAACCATAAAAAAATGTTCTGCCAAAGAGAATCTGGGATTCAAATCCCAGAAAAGTGCCCCAGATCATAATTTACTGACAGAAACATAAACAGATCCATTTAGCATGATTAAACACATTAGATTTGTGACAAAACAAAAATGTTTTGAATAATGTAAATAACATAGACAGATCTAAAAGAAAAACAAAGAAATTCTGGTGAAATCAGACAAAACCAGAAACCGTTTGTAAAGTAGATTAGCAAAAACATGATCAACTCCTGATGCAGAACATGTCAAAGAATTGTAGAAAACTTGATGTTAATAATACTGACGATATGGTAGTGATAAAATAGGGGAAATGTATCAAAAAAGATAACTGATTAACCCTACCATATCCGAAACAAATAAGATTAGCAAAAATATCTGAACAAGAACAAAAGAAGAAAACATCAAAGAACAATTACACCTGTTAGCATTCCCTCGGATGTGTGTAATAATATCATTTTTATATTGCTAATTGCTAATTGCTGTTCTATTTCAACTTATCAGTGTTACCTGGTTGTATAAGTTGGCTTCCGAAGTCAAGGATTAAAAAAAATATTTCTATTTCTATTATCATTATTATCATTATCATTATCATTATCATTATCATTATTATTATTATCATTATCATTATTATTATTATTATTATTATTATTATTATATTGCTCCTCGTGAACAAAACGTCAGTTGAGCACCTTTATGCGGCATTTCTTCCTGAAATATAGTCACTGAGGAGTGACTCCCCAAAGCTTCCGAATTTGAGTCTCACGACTAGATGCAGTTTTATGTGATGTTCAAGACGGTTTCGAAGGGAGTCTGTTTCAGCATTTGAGAGAGTTGGGAAATAGGGGAGGCAGACAAAAGGTAAGAAGGGCCGAGAAAGATGGATTTCAAAGTGGTGGGGTGGAGTACAAGCTAACACTTTGCCCATCGGTAACCGAGGCAATTTAGTGTCGTGCCCGGACAAATTTGAGTGGATCTGGGGTAACTACGAGATGACTCTACAGTGGGAAGTAGTGGGCAGTGATTTAAGATAAAAGCTAATGAGTTTGTAGATGATGCCACAAAAGGTAGGACTGCAATTGTATCAGAGAAGCAAACTCTAAACAAAACTCAGATAAAATGGGCCAAGCTAGAAAGATATTGTTCCCCTCATACTTAATTTGTAACTTATATTTTAGTATATTTACTAGTGGGACCAGTGGAAATTCAACAGTTGTATCCTTTATTTGTTCTATATTGCTGCTGTGCTTAATATTTCAATTCTATCGACATCCAGTGCGAACACAGCCCCCATGATATTATTGTACCCCATTTGTTCAAACTGAAACATTCCTATCTAAGTACTGCGGTTAGTGTAATTTCAGAATATGATCTGATTCGGTGGGGGGTCTATCTCCAAAATCCTTTTAGGAGTTTGTGACATATTTCCATTCTATGGACATCCAATGTGAACTCTGACCCCAGGATATTATTGTACCATCTGTGGACAGAACATATACTACAGTTTGATCCGAAGCCGAAAGCCAAGAAAGTGTATTTTAGTTCGAGTTTCAGTTTGATCTAACAGCGACATCAGATGAAAATTAAAAGAATCACTTTTTTTTTTACATCACGTCAAGAGCGAGCACACCATCTCATCTTTTAAAAATGGATCGAGGGTAATAACATATATACGAACATGAAATTGCCTTAGCGTATAATTTATATTTATTGTTTTAATTAGAATGGAAACACTCAGTGTGGTCGTTTTGGCACAACCATTCCGCCGTAGAGACGTAGTTGTACAGAGACGAATATCAATGTGAATCCAGTTTGACACAAATCAACTTTGGCACCAAACTTATTTGACTTGAAATCCAATCTAATAAATATTAATTTAAATTTAAATCTGATATTAGATATTGTCATTATTAACATTATTGTTATGTTTCAGACTTTTATCCTCACTTTGGCCATTACCATTTTTACAACGGTTCGGCCATCACACTCAACGGCATTCTTCTACTACCCTTTTTTGTAATCATTGATCTTCGAGGAATTTTGAACTGAATCTCTTGTTAAATCCGTTATGGTAAACCGATCTCAATCTGTGTTTTTCTTGCCACCACAACTGCGAAGAACTTTCCTTTCTCTCTCCGCGTGCCTAGCATCAAATAGAATTTCCATGAACAGAACTTCTTTCCAAAAATTCGCCACCTGTGGAACATGTTACTATGGAACTGCTTCTCTGCAGACTACAACTTGGTCGTCTTCAAATCAAAAGTAAATAATTTATAAGTATTCCCCTGCCTTTCTCTATTCATGACTAATAAAATATTGATCAGGATTAAATATTAAAATCGCTGAAATTAATTTTGAAGAGCACAGACCAATATTTGACATATAAGTCTAACGAAACGGATTGTTTTATCTTTTATTAAGAAAGCTAATCCGGTCAATGAAATAGGGAAAAATCTAACTTTTACTTTATATATAAGAAGATTACGGTTTTCTGCCATTATAAAATGTCTGCTGTTCATAATTAAATGCTTGTAGTGTCAAAACAGAAAAGATGAAGAAATGTGTCAAAATAATTGTCTCCATTAAACACTTCCTTTGACACTTATTCTGACTGTATCCGATTGGTTGCATCAAAACGTTTGTCTTTATATATCTAAACATTTTCAGCCACATTTCCCTAATGATCACATATGTTTTGGTAGCTTGTTGATGGGTCATAAATTGCTATTTGGTCAATACCAGTCAGATCGCCTGGATGAAAGGACCTAATGTTGAAAGATGACTCAAAATCATAATAAAAGCAGATCTACCACATAACTGACGATGTGGCTTGTTGTATCTTTGAAATGCATTTTACAAGATATTATTAGTAAAAATGTTTGTTTCTCCATCTTCTTGTGGATTCTTCTTTAACCCTAACCTTTCTCTTAATAATTCCACTTTTAACTGTTGGTTAACAACTCACTGTCCCTCGGCATATACACTTGCTTCTAATTGCAATCATTGTCACTCCCACTGTTGTTGTACTCTGCCTGTTAAACAGGTAGGTCTCCTCGCATGCAAATTATGGATAAGCATATAATCCCAGTCCTGGTCATGCGCCTTACAGCTATTATAAATGGCCGCTAGACACTGCAGGTGCTCTGAACTGGGTAACTTCGAATATGTATGATCACAAATGCTTTTGTTGGGGATTAAAACTAATGCGTTTAATATTTTTTGTCTTGCTTTCATTTTTCAGGAGGTAAAACAATCTTCTTCCGCTCTCTTCCAAAAAGGAAAGACAGAAGAAAGAAATAAGGCAATGGAAGAATAGAAAATGTTCATAGATGACAGCGGCAGTCATTTGGGATGCGATGTCTTCGCCATTTGACATCTGCCAGATGGTGGATAGTCATATGTACCAGGGCCAGTAGAAGCAAAATGCCTGTCCATATGATATCAAAGCAAGAGGGGGATGCAATATTAAGATGAACGTAACACAATATTATCTTATGTACTAAGCTACACTTTTTGTTGATGCTATTGTTTGTACCGGTAATATTATTAAGTAAGCGATTATTTAGTCTACGTGGCTGGATATAACAAAGAATATCACAAAGTGAAAAATGAGATGAAAAGAGGGCCTGGGTGTCGTTTTGGACCATTTGACTAACGAGCCAGACATTAAGAGAAACCGAAAATTGTACAAATAATTTATCCTTCAAGCTTTATGTCACATCTTTGTTTACGATTTTACTAACTATGTAAGCACATCCCCTTGCTGCACCACTAGGCACGAGAATACGATGAACGTTTTTATGTGTTTTTTATATTGGAAATTTATTTCCAACTTTTTTGTTTCAATTTATTTCAGTGGAAGTTCTCTGGAATCACCCTTCCTGGTGCTAACACTTGATCTCTATATGAGATACATAGATATTTGTGTGTTCAATCAAGATTCTCCTCTACCTCTCAAACGTTGAGTTTGTAAAGAAGTGAAGAACATTTATTTTCCTCTCCCCAAATGACCATGAGTATATCTGTCTCTTGGTTTTATCGGATTCAAAGACAAGAATTAATCTGGTCTGGTGGAGTATCCAGCTTAGTGCTGTTACTTGGGATAACATCACTTGGAGAAGGTGCACCATTCCCCGTAAAAGCCAGTTTATAGTTATACTGAGGAGATCTTATTTGGGCTTCAAATACCAAATGTGTTTTGAATATTTGGTCAGGGTTTACTTGTAGGGTGAAGTATCCTCATGTCACATTTTCCTGAGATTTCCAACAGTATACATTATGTTATGTATTATTAAAAACATAAAATATACATAGTATTTTGTTGCCTTATGACAACACAAGGAGATATGGTTACATTGTTAGTAAAAACATGAACAAAGATTTTCATCAACGCTTGGGAGATGATCATTTGTACAATTTTGACTTTCTCTGAAGGTATGGCTCAATTGTCAAATGGTCAAAGACAGCGTCCAAGTTAGATGGTCCTCCTTCTGGGGCACAGGTTTGAAACCTATATGAGTCTCTTTTTCACTTTGTAGTATTCTTTGTTTATACCCAGCCCATGGACGAAATAATCGCTTGTTTAGTAATACAAGTTAGCAAACAATAGCATCAACAAGAGAAAGCAGCTTAATATATAACATAACCGTCAGAAATAAATTTCCAATATTAAAAACACAGTTTACTACATAAACTAGCAGGGTTAACCTGTCTTACACAGGGTTTTTAAGATGGTCACCGATGTTCATCTATAATATAATTTAACTTTTTTTGTTCGTCTCTGTTGGTCACTTATAGGCACCAAAACTACTTGACAGAATTGCACCAGATTTAGCATGAAGCACCTTTGACATGCAAGGGGTTTTATGGCAAAGAGGTACATTTTAAGACTACTACAGCTAATATCAATAATGCTGCTGATTTAAAAAAATTTTTTTTACCTTGACAGCAATGTTCTCTTCCGTCCTCTATAGCCCTTTCCACACAGAAGAGAAGATGTTGCTCGTCTTTTTCTACTCTATCCTTATTTCCATGGAAGGTGCTCGACTGATCTTCAATCTCTGATTCCTCCTTGTAAAACTTTCACAGCAAGAACCCATCCTTCTACCACAACTGCAAAGAATTTCTCTTTCTTCCCCTGTGTGTCTAACTTCAAAGAAAATGTCCATGAACAAAGTCTCTTTCCAAAAATGTCCCATCTGTGAAACACATTGCCACAAGTTTGCTTAGCTGAAGGCTACAACATGATCTTCTTCACATCAAATGCCAATAGAAACTTGTCATAAACATAAGTTATTAACCCTTATCCTCGAGTGGCCGTTAGGCTTGATAAGTGGTGACACATCAAAAAAAAAAATACAATTAAGAATACAAATTGGGATACTTAAATAAAGTTCCTATACAAGAGCCAAGTTGAAATTGCCCAGAGAATATTCAAACTCTATGAAGGAAATAAAACATTGTTAAATTTAAAAAGAAAAAGGGTGCTTGTAAACTTGTGCATTCCCAAATGTCTGGCCTCGGAAAATATAGATCACGGGATATTATTGTAGACGGTCAAAACTCAAATCATGTTCCCCCCTCTGACCGAAAGATCGGATTTTTTTAACTTTAGAAACAAAATCAATATTTAATTTTATGTTTTATTTTTAATTTGTTCTTTTAATGTTTCGTAAATTTGTGACTTTATTGATCTTAAGTCGAATAAAAATTTTAAAGATTTAAAATTAAAGAAAACAAACTTATTTCGTTCGTACGTCTAGAAGCACATATTTTTTCGTTCGTATTGTGTTAACAATATCTTTTTAAATTGTTCGTTGAAAAAAAATTATTTTGTTTTGTAATAAATTTATTATACAAAGTTATTTTCAAGTAAACTCGTTGAAAAAAGGATTATTTTAATATAAAAACTAAAACAAATAAAGTTTTACGTGATCTAAATTTTTGCAATGATAGTTAACACATTTCGATATCCCTTAGATAAACCCTTTCACTGATAAATATATACCCTCCTTCCACATCCAGCCACCACATAGCAATTAATCCACTCCAATATAGACCCCCCCCCCAAAAAAAAAATATACATTAAAAACATATACAAAACTATAAATAAATGTACAAATAAAAAATAAGTAAAAATAAAATAAAACACTTAATAAATCCCACCCATTCGCTGACCAATAAACTATGCCTCACAGTTATCCATAAAGTAAAACACACCTTTGAAACGGTAAAAAGGCAACATTCATCATCAATAATTAAATTATTTTAAATAAAACTTAATTACGATTAAGACCCATGCATAAATATATAACTTTGACCCCTTGATCCTGTGCTTTCTTCAAAAGCTTATTGGCTATAGACGACTTTTAAAAGTAAAAAAAAGTCAGACCATCTGGATGAAACCACGGTACACCTCTGAAATATGTAACGTATAGTTTTTTAAAGAAATAATTTGTATTATATATATAAGTGTTCAACACCCTTTTTTAAACACGGCAACAATATACAAGATACTGTCAGTATTCACTTATTTTCTAAATTATATATGTGCAGTTCTAGGAGGTCCACCCTCCCAGGCTTTACCTCCCCTCTTTGGGGAGGAGTAAGCTTATTGCTTACTGCCTGAGGCGCTCCTACCGGGAATGCCGACGGGGCTGCCCAGGCAATTTTTAAATGTAATAGGTGCTCTTCCTCTAGAGTGCTGACTTATCAAACCCCCACTTTCCGACCTTGTGTCACATTTTACCTTGTGGGGAGTAAAAGTTTAAAAAAATACTACTATATTACACCATGCTTAATGCAAACTCGATTATCATGATCACCTACATGGTAGGATCGACGCCAACAGCACCTAAAGAGGACTGCTATACTTTCCTATAACCCATAATTGTTGTGAAAAAAGCATTTAAGATATTTAATATAATTCCTATAGTTGCCATTTTTTTATGCGAAAGACATTTTACATAATTCCTACGAAACTAGTAATTACTAATTTATCTCCCTTTGATCGAACTTTCTATTTAAAACATGTCGTAATTGCACGAACCTGCAATCACAACAAATTACAACACTTTTCTTCTTCTAAATAAATATTATCTGTTACGCTAATTATGATCATTGTTGTTTTTTTTTTCTTTTTCTTTTTGTTTGTCATGTTTTCTCCTGCTTTAACAGTGTCCGCGACAATATTTATTAACGAATCAAATAGTTTCAGTATCATGAACCCACTCTGGGACGTGTACTTCATCTAGTTCATGTATGTATGTGTATGCGCAAGCATTAACATTATAACCCGTGCCTTCATTTATGAATAAGGAGAACAAATGCAAGAATGTAATCTCTGTTTGTGGCAGAAGAAAATAATGAAATTATTTACAATCTCCAATTTTTAATTGCTTGTCTTAAAGGCTTTCAGAGATTTTTTTCATCTTCAATTTGTATTGATTGAAAATTTTCTATTAACATAATTGGCTCCGTTGCTTACAGCTGATTCGTGACAATATTGACTATTTGCAATTGTCTTTTAGAAATTGTTTTTATTCTATCATCCTTTCTTTAGGATTCGTCATATTTGTTAACCCTTGTATTAATCAAAATATCTGGCATTTCAAAATGTGAACTATTATTTGAATCAATCTGTCACCTCGGATGAAACCCTCATAAGTCGAAACCTGTTATGATACTAAAATCTTTAAGATAAATCTCTTTTTTCTTTTAAATTCTGAAATATAATCATTTTAATTCCTAAACTAATTGGTTGGGTGTTTAGTTTTACATGTGTAAGACAATGGAGACGGATGAGAATTCGGATGTCTATTGAGGTTGCCCAGAATGATACCATAAGAGCACAGGGAGGAGCTGGTGCTAGTGTAAATGTAAGAGTTAGGAGTGGATGGAGTAAGTTCAGGAAAATTCTGCCATTATTAACCATCAGAGTGTGAACCAACCAATGGAAGAGTCTAGCAGGCATGTGGACTCAGTGTGATGATGTATGGAAGTGAAACCTGGCCGGTGAGGGTTGAGGATATGCGTTGCATGGAGAGAAATGATTTGAGAATAATACAATGGTTGTGAAATGTGAGTTTTAAAGAAAGATTAAATCTGGACAGTATAGGGAGATGTGTGCAGAACAGGCGACTTTGATGGTATGGCCACATTGAAAAAAATGGATGACAGTTCTTGAGTTAGTAGAACAGTTGAGGTAGCAAGTTCACAGGGGAAGGTCAAGGAAAACGTGGGAGGAAGTGATAAAAGTAGACTTGAGAGAAAGAGGGGTAAATAAAGACCTGGTCAGAGATAGGTTAGCTTGGAAGTAAATTTCTAAAAACCGTCCAACACATGCCAATGAAACAAACAGCTGTTTTCTGTCCGCAACACAACGCCGGCCAGATATATAAAGTAAAGTCAGCTTTTCCCCTATTTCAATGATCGGTATAGCTAGATAAACAAAAGCTTCATAAAGAATTCGGCTTTGTATACACTTCAGTCACTTATTGATACATGCTTCTAGAAATTATTTTGGAATTTTCTTCGAATTTGCTGATTTCAAAAAAATTTTCATATTACACCATGTGTTAGATAACTTTATCTTAATTACTACGCTGATTATCACTGGAGCGGTGATAAAGACAATTACCAGAATTTGGTTTTCTGATTAAAATTTATAGAAAAAAACAAAAACAATAAAACTTCTTCCTGAGAACATTCTTTCGAATATACATATCAAAACGGCCCCTACAATTCTTTGTTTCAAACTCAATGCAAAATTACACATTATTTGTCACTATATGCGTGTTTATGTTTTTTGTTTACTTTATACAAGAGGAAAAAGTGCATATTCATAAGAGTAGCAGTTAATTTACTTGTGTGTAAGCATTTCTCACCCCCCCCCCCCCCGCCAAAAAAAAATTACTTCTCACCAATCAGCGTAGCGTGAGAAAGGAGGTTAGTCATGGGTGCTGCTACTATTTTATAAAGGACATTCCGAGTCCGGATAAGTTTTGGAAACTTCTTGTACTTTGAAGAACATTGCTATTTGATTTCTGCTTCGGCAAATCCTACTTGAATCTCAAAATAAATTGAACGTACTGTATCGTAAGCTGTTTCTAAAACTATTGATTCAACTAATTCCAGATTGGCCACTGATTTCAATGCTTTTAATTAATGAATAATTACATCGTATTTTCCTAATGATCATCATTAAGGGTTTCGTTTAATTAAACATCAAACACAAAATCTATGATTTCTGTGCTTATTTGAGATGGTTACTTAAACAAGTTACGGCTTTAGGAAAAAAATGACTTTTCGATTTTGTTTGAAAACATCATTAAATCCAAAATGAAAAGAATTCTGTTTGAATGTTTAAGAATGTGATCTTGGTTAACACATCACTCAATAAGTCCCGGGCCTAACAAATAAAACAACACCTTTTAGGCAAAATTCGACTTCATTTATCAACATAGTCTCCTTCTAAGGTGATACACTGATTCTCACAATTCAATGTTTTTTTTTGTAAACCGATTTGTCTTTGAGCTCAAAATATTTCTCGATTTCTGATAGTAGTTCTTGATTGCAGTCAAATCTCTTTCTTTAGTCTATTCTTTTGAGGTGTGCAAACAGCGAGTAAAGCTGAGGGCCAGATCTGGAGAATAGTGTTGATGTGGAAGCAATTTAAAGTGCAGTTCATGTAGTTTTGGCATTGTAGCAATTGACTTTTGACACAGTGCATTGTCTAAGCACTTTCTTTTTTATTTGTGGTCGTTTTTTAGTGATTTATTCCTTCAAACCCACCAATAATTTGCTATGCGTGGTTCGTCCTTTCCCAATGTAATCAATGAACAAAATATCTTGCGTATCCCAAAAAGGCCAAAACCATGCTTGCTGATGTTTGCATCTTTGGACACCTTTCCACTCAGCCGATTTGATTCCAGAATGAAGTGGTGGATCTATGTTTCAACCATTTGTACATATTGACACAAAAACTGCTTTTTATTGCATTGAAACATTTGCAAATAATGCTCTGAATTGTCTACATGATGTTGATTTTAATCGACTGTAAGCAAACGCAGCACCCACTTTGAACACAGCTTTCTCATCGACAAATGTTCATACAAAATGTGATATCTTCACATCCTCTGCTATCTCATGCAACTTCAATTTATGATCGCCCAAAATGTGTTTGTGGACTTTTTTCCAGGACAACTGTCGAGTTTTGGCAACTTAAGCATTCAGCATCATTTGTGTCTGTACGCCCGTTTAAAGTCAATATAACACCGATGGAGCAGAATCTGCATCACACTTATTGAGCTGTTGCTTTGCTTGAGCAGTACTTTTCCCATCAGAAAGCAATGTTTTATCAATACACGAAATTCAGATTTTTTCATTGTTTTGAAAATTTGGATCAGTAGCTTCACTTCACTGTAATTTATAAACTAATAATTCGATTGGGCTTAAATTTTGATATGTGTCATTTGAAAGTGAGTACTTTATAAAATCGTATGGATTGTTTTCTTAGTAGTGCCAGGGTAGCGGATTATTGAGTGATGTGTTATTAAATTCAGAACATTTCAACAGCTATACTTTTTGGCTTTCTTCAAGTGTCTTTTGTTGTAGTTGATAACCTTCTTATTGGTTGTTTTGTTTTTATGGCATATCAACCCTTTTGTTAAGTCATTAATATCTTTAATAGTTATTAATGATGAAATCGTTATAGGTATACGCAGGACAGATTCTATTTAACCCATAGGTAAACCTGGATTAGAGTGGATCTGGAAGTAATGGCAACTAAGGAGTGGCTTCATACTCCCCAAAGCTCCCAACTGGGGATCCACAATCGGTTAATTTAATGT
>OY744530.1:12449990-12452490 GCA_963556195.1 Sepiola atlantica | reverse complement strand
GTTTCCTGATAAGAAAATAATAATAGAATGAGGGAAAAAGTCGATAAAATTGGAACTCGAAAATGAGTATTAGAATGAGGGAAGAGTAAATTAGACCTCGAAAGGATATCCGGAATGGGAATCCCCAAGGTGGTTAAAGGTATGGGTTGAAATAAAATGAGCAGTTACGAGACGCTAGTGCTTTATGGAAGAGGGAGAATTAAACTTTGAAACAAAAAATTTTCCAAAAAAGAAAAAAAAAAAAGGTATAAGGAGGTTGATTAAGAAAATTATATATTAGGTTAATGATGGCAGAAAGAAGCAAGAGACATACGAAGTTAAAGTAGTGACAATAGATTAAACCAGAGTGAGAATGGAGATCGCAGTTAAAAGTAAATATTATGGGGGTTAAAAGATGTAGAGTGAGGGCGGGTTAGGGGTTGAACATGGTTTGAGAGAAGTGAGCGAAGAGCGAGGTAAACTAGGGGGGAATAATCGAGGCTATTAAAAGAGTGAGAAGAATTATTTAAAAGTAAAAGCAGGAGGGGAAAAAAATTTAGAGTGCACAGAGAGAACAGTAGGAGATCGATATC
The DNA here is from genome assembly GCA_963556195.1 of Sepiola atlantica. Taxonomy (NCBI): domain Eukaryota; kingdom Metazoa; phylum Mollusca; class Cephalopoda; order Sepiida; family Sepiolidae; genus Sepiola; species Sepiola atlantica. Next base: position 12,451,918 of record OY744530.1, on the reverse strand, counting down.
GGAGTGTGCAAAGGGGATTAAGAGTAAATAAGGCGAATCAACAAGTGAAAAAAGGGCTAGGGTATAATAAGAAAATGGTGGGTTAGTTATCAGGGTGAGAGGGAAGGATAGAAGTTTGGAAGTGTTGATGGGAAGCGGAAGAATGTATTAAAAGAAGTTAAAGGGGAAAGAAATGGAAGTCATATAAAAATTATACGGTTAAGGAGGTTAAGTAAAATGATTTAGGGGTTAGTGGGAGAAAGGTATTAAAGTTGAGGGAATTGTGAAGCTAACGGAGTTTATGGGAAATTTTTTTAAAGTTAAGAGGAGGCTAAAGGGATGAGGGGGATATATGCAGAGATTATAGAGCAACAGGAATTAGAACAATCTGAAAGGAGATTCGAGATGTAGGGAGGGAAGATCCGAGATGATGGGAGGGTATTTAATCAAATGGGGGAGGGGTGTCTGGGGGATTACTATGGTTGCTATACTTGAATTTACGTTTATGCCTGCAACTGGAGATAAGTTCATTCTTAGAGTTAATAATGTTTTTAGATTTATTAGCAGTAGCTATCATAAAGGTTTCCAAAGTACAAAGTTGGCAATGGGATGCTCCCGGGGTATATGATTTAGACTTTTTAAGTATTGACCAGTGAAGTGAATAGGGAGTATTTTTAAGATTGAGGTTTCTAATTAAATTGGAAAGTGAAGTGCCTGTGCTATTATCGTTGCTATTTTTAAAGGAATAGATATGGTTAGAGATCCGGGTCTTAATGGGGAAAGAGGATGCCCCAATATATGTGTGTATCTTGAAGGGTGGTGCTATAGTTGCATTGAGATTGCTAGTGGTATTAGATGAGATTTGGGTTTGGAGATTCGAGTTATGCAAGGGAGGTTGTTTGAAGGAATAGGGAGGAGCGGCTATGGGGAAATGTGAGTTAGCCCATGGGTACTATCTATTATTGGGGGTGCTTGGTTAGAGGTATGGCTGCATAAGTGGGAGTCTTGAGGAGAAGTGGATTGGGGTTGAGGGGAGATGCAAAATTCGGGTGGAGTATGGGAGATATGATTGCTCATAACATTGGTGGAGCGGGGGAATTGTTTCACAGTACAAGCGTATATTACGTCCTTCTGTACACAATTGTTGTTTAGGGGACAATCTCTGGGTTTACGGCAGTTACAAGTGGTGAGGGATACGGTGGGTGGTTGTTGTTGGATATGTTTGATTTTCCTATTGTTAGAGGTTATGATAGTTTGTTCAATATTGGGCATAGTAGAGTAAGATATTTTAATAGAATTTTTGTTAAGAATAGTGCTATATCTGTGGGGGTGCTTAAAAGATCTGTCTAAAATTTGGAAAAATTCCTTAGGTATATTGGTTTTAACATTACTGCTGAAAGGCGGATTGAACCAAATGTTATTCTTTCTTCTAAGTTTTCTTCTTTGTCTGTGCGCCTGTGGGTCTGCCCGATTATCAATTTTGTTAATTCCTATGGGCTTATTAGCGTGTGTTTTGAATGTCTTAGGTGCAGATGTGTTAAATTTTTTACTTCTGCGTGTGGTCATGTTGTGCGTAATAATGCCTGAGGGTTTGTTAACTTGAGTAAAGGGGTTGCAGTTATATTTAATTTTGTGATTGTAGCCTGAATTTAGCAACCCATTATTGTAGAAGCTAGAATTTTGATCGAAGATAGATTTATTCGCAGATAGCTTAGAGATTCTGTTAGATACTGAGGGGACTATTGAGTTTATGATGGATTTAGGGTGGTTAGATAGGCTATGTACGTAGAAAAGGGTTAAGTTAGGTTTATGGTATGGGCTGAAGGTTCCCGAGTTAAGATCTAATGCGAGGTCAAGAAAGTTGGATATTCTTTTCTCAGGTTCCACAGTAATGGTCAAACCAAAGTTTTTGAAGAAGTTATGTAAGTTTTTGAAAGTGTTATTATATT
>OY744530.1:12309990-12444990 GCA_963556195.1 Sepiola atlantica | reverse complement strand
TGACAACCTAGGTGTGCCAAGTTCGAATGTTGGCAACTTTCATGTGGTCCCTTCCATAACTATCCGATGTCTTTCTAGAAAGGAGTCTAAGTAAAAAGATGTCGGTAAAAATCAATGTCAACAATAGAATCATCTGATTCATACGAATTGAATGAATATTGTTGTTAAGTTTCAGGCAAAAATAAAAAAAATAAACTCCTCTCTGCTTCCTTCTATCACTTTGGACAACCTGTCGCTCTGGCACACTCGCGACTTCCCAAACATTGACTCCTCTTATCATGCAGCCTCCTTCCCACAATGCCTCTCCCCCGGAAGCACTTCCGTTTCTGCCGGAAGTACTTCCGTTTTCGCCGGAAGTACTTCCTTCCCATAAAATGCATTACTCCCTCTCTTTCTTTTCCCTCTTTGTGCCCGGATCCCCACGAGGTAAGTCGTACGTTTGTCATTCAAATACACAACATCACCCCCTGATCTCTAATCACATTTCATAATCAGAAGACCACACTGGAGGTCGCCGGCTTCGCTGTGATCTCCGTGGTGACCCTTCACGCACACCTCCATTCAGATCGGTCGCTGTTGGCCTCTCTCGCAACTCCGTCTCATGCCTCTCCACAGGTCTTAGGTCCAGAACGTGTCTCGGCATGCCATCGACAGACACATTACTGTCCGAATTCTTGGCTGTAACTGTTCCTCGCGCCCATTGTGTCGTACATCGCGCAGCAGGCGGCTTTACCCACACTTCATCTTCTAGTCGCACTGTGCTCCTGGTTGCTTGATTCTGTTCCGGTGGCGGAACGCTTGGATGCCGCCAGACATATCGATATATCTGTTCTTGTGGCACCGTCTCCCTCACCTGCCCTGATCTGGGAGTCATGTTGTACCAGAACAGGGCCTCTTCTGGTGCGGTTCCCCCTCTCTCAGCCAACGCTTTGATGGTCCTGTGGTTCCTTTCCACTATGCCGTTTCCTTCCGGCCTATACGCGGCTCTGAAGTATGGTCTGATGTTCCATCTCTCCAGCATCTCTCTGACTGTTCCTGATCGGAAAGCCGCCCCATTGTCCATCAAGACTTCGTCTACGGGTCCACGTTCCAGAAACACTGTATTCATTGTGCTTGCCACCTCACTAGCCGTCTCTCTCATCAACTCCCTCCAAATCGCGAACCTACTTGGTCCGCAGTCAATCATGGTTAGATATTGAGCCCCTCGATAGTGGGTGACATCAACGGCAAGTCTCTTCCAATTTTCGCCCACCTGGAGCTCTCCGTGATGATGTGACGCCGGTGCCGGATCTATCGATTGACACCGCACGCATTGCTGGACTACTTTCTGCACGACCTTCCTCGCAACACTGGGATCTACCTTGCGGGCTAGATGCAAAGTCCTGTCAACTCCCATGTGGTGCATAGAGTGCTGGTCCTTGACTTCTTCATGGGTCATGCAGCATTTTTCATCAGCACTCTCTGTCGTTTCGTCCAAGGCTTCCATCCACCCTCTTCTCACCCTCGTTAAGCTGTCTGCCCTATTCTTGGCGGAAGGTATGAAAGAAACACTGACTTTCAATCCAAATTCGGCGATTAACTCTCGTAGGATCCCGACTCTACGCATGATGATCATTTCTGAAGCACCTTTTGTCTTTACTCTCCGCTGTTCTGTCACAGCCGCCTGCACCCAGTTCAGCACGGTAGCCGAATCTGTACGCAGCTCCACCTCTTTCAATCCCCACCTTAATGCCAGGTTTATGCCCTTGATAGTTGCGTCCAACTCGGCTACGTTGATGTGGGAGAAATCTGTTGCTTTCCTAAGCCAGGCCGCGTCCTCCACCACCTCACCTCCAATCTCAACTGCGACGCCAGTGGCAATGCTACTTGCATCACACCATACGACCCCTTTTTCTGTCTTAGGGACTCTCCACCTTCCTCTCACTGGGTCCTCCTTATCCACCTCTTTTAGGACATCTCGCATCACAGCCACCACATTTTCGCCAACACTGTCCTCCCATTTCACTCCTCCTGCTTTTCTCTTCACATAACTGCAGGTTGCTCTGAGCCACCCAGCTACAGGGTAATGGCCCACCAACTTCCCGCAAACCGAGAACAATTGTCGCCTGCTCATTCTGTCCGTGACCTCTGGAATAGCGTTCCCTCTCGTGAACCGCAGCTCTCCCAATGCATCTTCCTCTAAGTGGAGTCCCAAAGCCGCACCACCATTTAACAGCTCAGGGGCCTTTGCTGTTAGACCAAACCTCCTGAGCTGTTCCACTACTCTTGGTGCTGGCACCACTGTCTCATCCAGCAGTATGTCATCTACATAGGAGTCGGTTGCTTCATTTACGTCCTCCTCCTCTTTCAACACCCGCTTTAATATTGCAGTCATGATTTTGGGCGCGACATTCAACCCAAAACCCAAACGCGTCAAGCAGTACGTCTTCTCCTTGAATTGTACAAGCTGATATTTCCAGAGATCTTGCTCGACATGGATTTGCAGATACGCCGACTTCAGATCAACAATCGTGGACGCCCCAACCTTCTGTCTCCATCTCCGCATGGTTTCTGCACAAACGTCTATGACGTCACCCCCTGTGTGGCAAGACACATGTTTGTTCAGTTCCCGGTAATCCAACACGGGGCGGACCTTATCCTTGGTCGGCTGGATCACCGCCATGAGAGGTAACAGACCTCCTTTAAGTTCCTCTTTCCATGGCACGAGAATCCCCTCCTTGATCCACCTCTCCAGTTCGTCCTCAAAGGACGCCTTCTGTAACTCCGTTAATTTGGTGTCATACCTCCCGACTCGATTCTGCAGGCACGGAGGCCCCGTCGTCCACTTCCATCTGGCAGTCCACCTACCATCGCGAAATGTTGCGATGAAGTCTTGATCGCTGATCTCGCACTCAGCCACTCCACCTCCATCACATGGCGAGGCTTCCGGGTTCGCACCCGCCGCACAGTGGTCATCACCGAACTCAACGCGTCCATTTGTGTCAACAGTGACGCCCCCCATCCGGCAGAGTACGTCCATGCCGAGGATTGCCTCTACCCCAGGCACCAGACGATCGACTACCAATACTTCTATAGTCAGTCGTCGTCCTCTTATGTCGATGCGAACAGTGCTGGTCCCGCGACATTTCACCTCCGTGCCGTCGAATGCCTTGATGCTGCTACCCCCACTCCATCTGTTCACCAGGCCCTTTCGAACCATAGTAGTTGAGCAGCCAGTGTCAACCAGTGCCTCGATCTCTCTCCCCTCCACTGCGACCACGATCCGTGGGGCTATCCCTGCCGTCTTGGCTCCGGGGTATCGGCCGGCGTGATGATACCCCATTAAGCGTTTCCCGGACAGTCCTTGGCTAGGTGGCCACTCTGCTGGCACCGGTAGCATATGATCCGCGTCAGATACTTCTGACAGTCTTTCCGGAGGTGCGGCCCACCACATTCAAAACATTTGATTGCCACCTTCACTTGGCCTCGTGCACCGCTCTGTGCAACTGCTGATTCGTCCTTCACCCGCGAGGATCGCCTGCACGTCAGCACCTTTGCCCTGGGGATTAATGCGTGGACATCGGCATTATCAAATCCGGGCACCTGTTGCAATTCCTTTGCAACATCTTCTGGGAATCCAGTGGTGAAGAATAGCTTGACCGTTGTCTCAAATCCTCGCCCCACATATCCTGCCAGTCCGGCCAATCGCTTCACCTTATTGGCGTAAACATCGACGGACCCACCTGCCCACCGTAGATTCTTCAGCATCTCTGTCGCTTCACATGGGCTTTCTGCGAACGCTCTTTTCAAACGGATTTTTATAATTTCCACATTCTGTTGTTCGTCTTCGCTAAGCTCGAGATATAGGGCAAGGGCGTCTCCTTCCAAAAATAACGGCAAAAAAGATGCTAGGTCTGTAACGTTTTTCAGTTTCGCGACCAGCTCAACCTTCCTTATCCACTGACAAACGTCAGTACTTCCGTCGAACGACTTCACCATCGTGGTTACACCCGCGTCTGTCATTTTTCCGCTTCTCTTCTCGGGGATGTAGCTTGTTGTTAAGTTTCAGGCAAAAATAAAAAAAATAAACTCCTCTCTGCTTCCTTCTATCACTTTGGACAACCTGTCGCTCTGGCACACTCGCGACTTCCCAAACATTGACTCCTCTTATCATGCAGCCTCCTTCCCACAATGCCTCTCCCCCGGAAGCACTTCCGTTTCTGCCGGAAGTACTTCCGTTTTCGCCGGAAGTACTTCCTTCCCATAAAATGCATTACTCCCTCTCTTTCTTTTCCCTCTTTGTGCCCGGATCCCCACGAGGTAAGTCGTACGTTTGTCATTCAAATACACAACATTTCTTAAACATTTCTGTTAAACATTTCTTCTCCCTGGTCATCTTCGTGGCTTTAATTAGATCCCACGTGTGACTACATTAACGTTTTCGATTTTATTCTTTATAATTCTTGGACTGCATGGATGAATTGATAACTAAAATGTCATAGAATATTTTATTTATTAATTTAACTTTTTAACACTTACCATCCATGTTGATTGCGTCACAAGTTCCTCGGACCTTCCATCGTTCATTCCCTTTTCCAGCTGGCCACGAGGAAGGATCGTTCCACATGACTACATGTCTCATCGCTTTCACACCAACTGACTATATCAAAATCCACCTCTAACATAACACATGATCTTATTTAACCAATCAGAGGTCTTCTATCTCTGTTTATTATATAAACTAGCAGTAATAGTAAGATCAATAGCAGTATTATCATTTTTATATCCCCTTATTACATGCCAAAGGTACTTCATACCAATGTTGATCCTATTCTACCTTATAGGTTTGGATCATATAAGAGTGTATTGTTTTTAGTATTAGCAATAATAGTAGCAGCTGTAGTAGTGTAGCACTATAGTCAAGCACGTTGTAGGTAATCCGCTCAATCAGTTGTGACGTCTCTCTATCATAATGACATAGCATCGTTCTCTCTCTTTGTCTCCTGTTGTTGTCAACAGTAGTGTTGTTTCTCTCTCTTTAATTTGGTTCTGTAATAATTGCAAAGGGGGTATAACTCAAATGGCATATAACCACAGAATGTTAGATTAAAAACACCAACAACATTCTTGCTCTATGGTAGCACAATCTTATGTTGTTTTGTTGTATACAGCACACTGTAGAGTTACATAAGTATTGCATAAGCTTATCTACGCCGCTTTTCCCGGGAAGAGGGTGGAGGTAGAGTTCCAAAAAAATGTCTGAATCCATTCAAATCACCAGCCAAAAAGATTTTACTATCCTATTCACTACGTGTCACTCCAAACTTCCTGCCCATTACGTCATATCCTGAACATACCAGCTCAATATATACTCCTAGATTTCCATTTTTAACACACCCACGACCGAATATTAAGATTTTGGTGTAGGTTTGTATGCAGAGTTATTCAGCAGATCTGATTTAATAAATGTGGACGCCTCGTGTTACGACTGTACATGGATAAAATAAGAGACAAGACTACGAGACAGCCTCGGACCAACACATTTGGTTATCCACGCTATGTAATACCATACTTGAATTATGTTATGCTGAAACACAATACATATTGTAAGCAACTCATTGTATACGAATAACTGAACAAAAGTTGACCCCCAGTTGGGGGAATTTGTGCTTTTATGACATTTCTAAAAATATTTGCATCTAATTGATTATAATAGATCTCATAACATTTAAAATCAGGTGATCCAATTCCATAGTCTGTGATGGTATACATTATACTTATCATGCACCTCTTTTATTCAAGGATAATTGTTACCCATACTAGGGCATCTGATGGTAAACATGTCAGCATGTCACTCCCGACAACAGAAAGAAATCAAGCCTTAATTTCAAATTTTGCACATGTGAAGTGACAGCTGTTTTTGTACTTCAAAAGAGTTCATTCTCTTGTTGCCGGTATAATTCAAGGGAGATAACTTGGATATCGTTCGAGGGAAATAACTCTGAATATATTGAGCTGACAAACCCAAAAGAGTTAATATGTCCTAAGAAAAAGAGACCAAATAATATGGCAGCAATGTACTGAGTCGCAGTTTTCTTTAATTTTCTGTTTAGCATATGAAAAAAATAAACTACGAGAATAAGAAAATAAATTGTAAAACTAATAATCATGATAGACTGACAAGATAGATATGTTCGATCTTCATCCGTTTTCCAGTCGACTTAGCTTGAGTCGTTTTCCACACGATGCTGATTTTAATGATCTTGTAAAACATGTTTTGGAAGTTTTCCTCACAACTAGAACTATTGAGGCTTGATCAGCGTGATGGTAAACAGAAAGGCTCTTGACTGGGAGGGAACTTTCTAAAATACATTCTCCACCAAAAACATCTGTGAAATATTGATGTGGATAGGTTTGCTAGAAAATATTAGCTGAGATATATATGGCGGCCATGTTGGGAAACAGGAAACGTTTCAGAAAGGGGTCAGTAGGATTATGATGCACCAAAATTTGTGGGAAAAAGAAGTTAATGATATTTAGTCCAATATGATGTCACACATAACAAGAGAGAGTGGTGGGCGTATCTCGTGTCAGTTTTTAAGAAGCAACTGAACAGAGAACATGTGTTAAACAATGGTCTAACAAAACGATATTATGATTTAGCAATACATTTAACATGTAATTAACACTCTCTTTCTCTCCTCCCGTTGATCTTTCATCCACTATACGATCATTTGTTTGAATAAATCCTTCATCTTTTAAGAAAATGTTGTTCAAATGAATTGAAAAGTTAATTTAAGAAAATATGCTAGCACAACCATTGATTCGAGCTAATAAAAACATCCTCGGTTTGAGGAAGAAGCAACAACTGTTTTCAGACAGGCAGAATAACAACGCCAGTGATGCTAATAGGGTAAAAAAGATCATGTCACACATTGTATTTTCCTCATTAAAGTCTTGAACGGTTTCTTGGACAATTGAAGAACATAATCTCTCAAACAAAATACACAGCCTGAGAAAACAGACTTCGAAGGTTCTTGGTCTGAGAACAATTGAATTTAAGTGATGTGAGGAGAGGTACTGAGCATGGTTATATCTAAAGATTTCTCTGGCCATTGTCTGAGGAAATTTAGCCACCATCTTTGCATTCATATGAAAATATTCTCATAAAGAAATAACATAATTTTTTTGTTTTTGCAACAAATAAAAAATAATTGTGCGCAATTGCGTTTGAAACAGTTTAGTTTAAAAAAATAACGTTTCATTTCTTTTCATATTTATGTGTTAATAGGGAGTTAGGGTTAGAGGGTCGAGGTTGATACAAAATTATAATATCTGTTACTAGTGTCTACATTCTGTAAATAATGGCAGTAATTTTCCAAGTTGAAAAAATATGGTAGACCAATCGAGGATTTAAAGTGAGATACATGCTGAGTCTTATCATGCACAAAGAAATGATGTATCAGAATTCTTCAAAGGAAGAAATTGAACATTTTCTTAGACTATCATATTCCATTTGTGGCTTTTTGTAGTGAATACGATTGTGAACTTTGTGAAATCAGTATTTTTTGTGATTTCATTATAAAGTGAAATACATTAAGTAACAGTAACAAGAATTGATGAATTTTATGCATAAAATAACTGATAAAAAAATCCAATAAATCTGAGAAATAAGTCAATGAAATCGATCTTATTGATTATCATAAAACTCCTATTTTTTTATCCATAAATCCTAAAGAATATTTTCTTCACGATTTTCATTTCATAAAAAAACTAAATTGTTTTTACTTGATGATATATTGTAATCCAGATAAATTTGTAAAAATTCAGAGAATCTTTGCTGCGTTATATATAATAGTGCTCAATAATAAACAGAGCTATTTACATATAATAAAAGCTTTATTTATACAAACATAGCATGGTACATATTCAGAAAATGTTTCTGTCGTAGCTTTAGTAATCTCGACATCCTCAGGTCGATAAGTCCGTCTTTTAGGGTTTCATATTGTGGAATGAGGCAAAATTAATATTCGTAAGGGTCATGTGACTAAATTAAAAATATTTTTTGAAAAAACTTACCGGTAACTTTAAATGTCCAATGTCGTCAAGTCAAGATTAAATTGGTTAACATGAGATTTCAACTGTCTATGCAGACAGATACAAATATGTAAGACATTACATGATCGATACAATGACTTGGTGCGTGTATGTGTGTGTGCAGAGTGGCGAAATAATAAAGTCTCACACACATCATACACAATTCTTATATATATATATATATATATATATATATATATATATATATATATAAAGTGTGTCGTATCGTTTAAGTTTCAAAGTATTGCATGGAAAGTTAATAAAATTGAAATATAAGCCAAATTAGCAATAAAAGATTAATTTATTATTTTTTTTTTTTTTTACATTAATCCTATCGATTACGGAATAAAATTCCTTCTTCAGGGGTGACCAGTATTGAGTCATTTTTTTTTTTTTTTTCATCAAAAAACAAGAATAAAGAAACTTATTTCTTTGTTAATTTGATAAACGTCCTTGGTGGTACGACGTCATCGCCGTGCTGTTAAAAATTGGCGGTTAGGATTCAAAACCGGTGTCGAATGAGAAATGCGCTGGCACGCTGTCAAGTAAAGTGTGTGGTATCGTTCAAGTTTCAAAGTATTGCATGGAAAGTTAATAAAATTGAAATATAAGCAAAATTAGCAATACAAGATTAATTTATTATTATTTTTTCTTTTTTACATTAGTCCTATCGATTACGGAATAAAATTCCTTCTTCAGGGGTGACCAGTATTGAGTCATTTTTTTTTTTTTCATCAAAAAACAAGAATAAAGAAACTTATTTCTTTGTTAATTTGATAAACGTCCTTGGCGGTACAAGATTAATTTATTATTTTTTTACATTAATCCTATCGATTACGGAATAATGTACCACCAAGGACGTTTATCAAATTAACAAAGAAATAAGTTTCTTTATTCTTGTTTTTTGATGAAAAAAAAAAAAAAAATGACTCAATACTGGTCACCCCTGAAGAAGGAATTTTATTCCGTAATCGATAGGATTAATGTAAAAAAAAAAAATAATAATAAATTAATCTTGTATTGCTAATTTTGCTTATATTTCAATTTTATTAACTTTCCATGCAATACTTTGAAACTTGAACGATACCACACACTTTACTTGACAGCGTGGCAGCGCATTTCTCGTTTAGCACCGGTTTTGAATCCTAACCGCCAATTTTTAGCAGCACGGCGATGACGTCGTACCACCAAGGACGTTTATCAAATTAACAAAGAAATAAGTTTCTTTATTCTTGTTTTTTGATGAAAAAAAAAAAAAAAAAATGACTCAATACTGGTCACCCCTGAAGAAGGAATTTTATTCTGTAATCGATAGGATTAATGTAAAAAAAAAAAAAAATAATAAATTAATCTTTTATTGCTAATTTGGCTTATATTTCAATTTTATTAACTTTCCATGCAATACTTTGAAACTTGAACGATACCACACACTTTACTTGACAGCGTGGCAGCGCATTTCTCGTTTGACACCGGTTTTGAATCCTAACCGCCAATTTTTAGCAGCACGGCGATGACGTCGTACCACCAAGGACGTTTATCAAATTAACAAAGAAATAAGTTTCTTTATTCTTGTTTTTTGATGAAAAAAAAAAAAAAAATGACTCAATACTGGTCACCCCTGAAGAAGGAATTTTATTCTGTAATCGATAGGATTAATGTAAAAAAAAAAAAAAAAAATAAATTAATCTTGTATTGCTAATTTGGCTTATATTTCAATTTTATATATATATATATATATATATATATATATATATATATATATATATATATATATATAAAGTTAGGTATTTTTTATGTTCATATATTCGTATGAACAGTATTCACTCAAACTAATTAACCCATCATTATAAATTATTCTAGCATAAGGGGTCCAAATGAGGGTTATATTTAATTTAATTTAGTTTTATGCAAAGGGCGTTAACATATGAATAGAAGCCCTTTGAAATTTTAGCATAGCTATTAGACATCAATTAATAAATATTCTCCAAATAGCTAAGTGGTTAACGACACAGACTGACCACCTGTGTGTGTCAAGTTCCAATCCAGTTTCTTCCACAGAAACACTTTCACTTAGGATGGTGGCAACCTTCATGTGGTCCCTCCCGTAACTACCCGCTTTCTTTGTAGTAAATATTTCAAATTATAAATCTTTTCTGACGAATTCTTTCGAATAATGAAAACGAAATATTAAGATCTCCACCTCAGTTCATTTGATTGTATTGTGTTGGTGTATCTGCTTTTTCCATTGATCTTTTAGATGTATTTTCAGCTCACAATTCAAAAATATACAGGACAAACTTCTTTAGATCGGATCTACCGTGTATCTGCAGACCTCTATTAATTAGTCCATAAAAAATGCTAGTATACTGAAATCATATGCCCTTAATAGGGTTAAGATGAAAATTCATATACACTAAATGTACAAAAGCAAGGAAATTCCCAAATTTTTACACTTTTATTGTCATTAATTAAGGGTATGACTACATATCAACCAAACCATTTCATTATCACATCACTACAGTATAAATCCTTATGCATGAGTGGATGAAGTGTGTGAGGTGCGCTGAAGAAAAATTCCTACCAGTAAAATACATAGCCCTGTTCTGCTCGCATACCCTTAATGCCCATAAAAGTGTAAACATTTGGGAATTTCCTTGCTTTTGTACATTTAGTGTATATGAATTTTCATCTTAACCCTATTAAGGGCATATGACTTCAGTATACTGGCATTTATCATGGAATGTCACTACTTTTGTAAAAGCTATGCCTCAATACAATGGTCATTTTTAAGTTTTTGTGGAATTTTCTGGAAAACTAAGGTATATGGTGAAGTAATAACTAAAGTCCAACAAAACGCAAATCACTCTGGAGTAAAAAACGAAGGTCCAAAGAAACGCAAATCACTCTGTCCGTAGATCACAAAGTCCTCTGTCAGCTTCCAAAGCAGATCTCTACGTTTACATCTTCGCTTGTGCTCTCGTCCGTGGTCTGAAGGTCGAGAAACATCGCCTCCGCTGGGATACTGCTGATATCCGAGTCACTGTCCGATGGGGCTGCTGCAAGCCAGAGCGATGCCTCACTGCTCTCTTGTCATCCAGTGATGGTTGCGTTGCTAACCGTAGGTCTCTAACGTGACGGGGCATACCGTCGACCCACACCGCCTGTGGGCTGATTACCTCAGTGACGCGTCCAATTCCGTATTTCGTCATACACTTGTCGCGTGGGTTCTTAATCCAGACGACATCCCCTTTTTTCAGTTTCTCTCTGGTTACTTCCAGTTCGGGCAGCAGGTTAGTCTCTATGCCTTTCACCCTGACGTGATACATGTGCAAGGTGTCAGCCGGCGCTGTAGAGGGTGAAACATTATCCTTTGGGGTTCCGTTATACAGGTAGACTGCCTCAAATACCGTGCAGCCCATCCTGGCCGCGATGGTTTTGACGGTTCTGTGATTCCGCTCGATGACCCCATTTCCACTCTGTACATGGGCGCATCGAAACCTCAGGTGTACTCCCCAGCCATCAGCAAACTTTCTGAACTGCTCACTGGTGAATGCAGCGCCATTGTCGGTTAATATCTCCGTTGGGGGGCCACGTTCAAGAAAAATACTGTTTAACTGATGGACGATGATGGCTGCATCTTGCCGGCGCAGCATGCGCCATATCGCAAACCTGGATGGACCGCAATCAATGAGAGTCAGGAAATCCTCACCGTTGTGGTGAGTAATATCCATCGCCAGCCAGCTCCAATGGCTTTTCACTCCCAGCTTTCCTTTCTCCCAGCGAACGGGTGCTGGATCAATGGATTGGCATGCTACACAGTTTTTGACCACTTTCCTGATGTCTGCCCTCTGTACTCCTGGTTCAACCAACTTAGCGAAATATAGGGTCCGCTTGACCCCAGGGTGCCCGGTTTGTTGGTGGACTTCTTTGATGTGATTAGATCGAATGGGGCTCACGGAAGCGGCGCAGGTGGGCTGCATGGGTTCAATAGTTTTTCTTATGGCATCAAGCCATCTTTGAGGTACTCTCGTCAAACAATCTGCATTGTTCAGGCTGGATTTAACCAGGGACACCTCTATTGACAGCGCGTATTCGTTCATCGGCTTCATGATCGTGTCAAGCCGCCATCGGATGAGCATCTCGCTCGTGGCTTTGGTTCGTACTCTGGCCCTCCCGGTGAGAGTATCTGAAATCCACTTATGGACGCAAGCAGAATCTGTGAATAGTCGCAGGGTGGTCGTCTTCCAAAGGATTGCCAAGTTTATCCCCTTGATAACTGCATCAAGTTCTGCCAAGTTTATGTGCTGGGAGTCCTTTTCTGGGCATACCCAGCAAGCGTCTTCCACCACCGTTCCATCATGGACCACCGATACGCCAATGGCGAGAGAGCTTGCATTAACCCACACACTAAGGTTCTGGCTGTCGACGCACCATCTGCCCCGCGCTGGGTCTTCCTTGTGCACTCTGGTGAGGACCTCTTTGAGCATTGTATTGAGAGGGACGTCATGAGTTTTGTCATCCCATCCAGTGGTGACGTCGGAGGCTCTCGGCTTGATAAACGCCACCGCAACGCGAAGCCAGCCGCCCATAAGAAGGTGTCAAACTAACTTTCCGCACAAGGAAAATACGTTTCGTCGTGTGACAACACAAGGCATATCCGGGGTTTCATTTCCTTGTTTCCAATGCAGGACGTCATCTTCCTCCCAGACCTGCAAACCAAGTACCTGTACGCCATCCCGTAGCCTTTCCGGTAACTTGCTGAGAAGGCCAAAGTTGTAGAGATGCTCCCTCACGCGCGCCGCAGATACAATTTCCACGTACACGTCATCAATATATGCAGATGTTGCCCGCTGAATGCGCTCATCCTTAGTCAGAATGGCGTCAACAATCATTTGCATAATTAATGGCGCCACATCAAGTCAAAATCCCATGCGGGTTAGGCAATACCTTTTCCCCTTGATGAGCACCGTTTGATAGGGCCATAGTAATCTGTGTACACGCACTTGAAGGTATGCTTTGCGAAGATCCAGTACAGATACATTATATCCCGCTTGCCGCCATTCCCTCAACTTTTCAGTGCATATGTCCGCGCGAGCTGTAAAAGGGTCCACGTGCTCATTCAATTCCCGATAGTCGAGCACCGGCCTCACCTTCTGCTTATTCTGTTGGATAACCGCCATTAACGGGATCAGGCACTTTGGGGGACCCAATTCCTTCTCTGAATAAGGAACTAGCCATCCATTACTAATCCAAGTTTGTAGTTCCTTGTCGTATTCTGCATGAGCACCGGGGGAATTTTGTATTCTGGCACCTTATTGCATAATTTCTCGGGTGGCTGCTTCTCCGAGCACTTCCAGGAGGCTGTCCAGGACTTCGTGCGCTGGTCGAATTCCGCACAAAAATCAGGCTGTTCCAGCTTCATGGCTGCACTCAGAGCAAGGCCCGCTTTTGCGAAATGTGCCCTACCCTCACCATCAATGCGTACACCCCCAATTCCTTGATGACGTCCATTCCCAGGAGCAGGTCATAACTGAGCAGGTCACCGTTTACAACCAAGGCTTGTACGGTTACTGTGGGCCCATCGCCGACACCTGTGCGAATGATGCTAACGCCACAAGAGGCAATCGAGCCACCGCCAACCGTCAATACCGGGACCCTCTCCTCATCCCATGTGTCACAGCATGCCTTGCGCACGAGAGTCTGCATGCACCCGGTGTCTACGCGCACGCTCACTGCGGTAGCGCCTTATTTGGCAACGATCTCGGGAGAAGACTGGCGCTATAGCTTACTCCCCTTGCCCGTTTCCCGGACAACCTCTTGCCACGTGACCCAGCTTGTTACACCGGTAGCAACGCACACGTTTTAACGTTCCTCGATCGGGCGTGTCTTTTGCACAGCTTCGGCTTCGGCAGTCTTTTGAAAAATGGTTCGGCCCGCCACATTTGTAGCATCTCACGTCTTCTGTTGGTGGTGAAGACGCTTCCGCAGCTGCCGAAACCGGCTCTGTGTCCTCTTTCAAAATGCTTCGGGCTCTGGCCAACAACTCGTCAAGCCCAATCTCACCGAGTCTGGACGATGCTCGCAGCAGTCTGCTGGCGCCGTTTGGGAGTCCAGTCAGAAAAGCACATCCCAGTATTCGCTCGCTTGTTCCACCAAACGGCGCGGCTAGCCTCCTCAAATCGGCCAGGTAGACGTCCACAGTCTTATCTAGCCCAAGCCGCCGTTCGGTGAACTGCCTCCAGGCGACGAAAGGGTCCACAGCAAAGGCTGCGTATAGCGCCTGTCTAACTTCCTCCAGGCCTGGTTCGTCTCCGAGCTGCTGATACACCGAATATGCTCCTTTAGTCAGCCTCAGCGGGATGACCAGTGCAGGATCCATTATCTTGCAAAGTTTGCAGACGCGCTCGGCTTTCTCCCACCACTCGACTACAGAGGGTCCGGAGGGAGAGCCGTCGAACTCGGGTATTAATCTCAAGTCGAATTTGTCCATGGCCGAAATAGCTTGAAGTAATAACGAAGGTCCAACAAAACGCAAATCAGTCTGTCCGTAGATCACAAAGTCCTCTGTCAGCTTCCAAAGCAGATCTCTACGTTCGTCACACGTGCACTTACTTCGCACCGTTTCGTTGAAGACGGTAAGAGACCCGCTTTTATTAGGCCGAGGCACACCTAATTTGCATGCGTGCAATATGACTTCGTGAGACTTAGTGTGAACCGTACGTAATAAAGGTTCACACCATGTTGAATTCTTTTCCTTCATCCGCAGCGCACAGGACAGATAAACACGAGGACGTTTCGCAGGTAAGCCCCCTTCACATTCCCCACATATGGTAAACTGAAGTTAAAATGCCATCAACTAGACCCTAGAACCTCTCTCTCTGCCAAAAATCAGCTGAATCCATCAAATAGTTGATGAGATACAGAGTGGCACATACGTATGTACGTTCGTACGTACACACAGATAACATGATTTCATGATTGAACTTTCTGGATCTTTGGGTTGCCTTGACTAATGATGCTGAAATTCTACACACTTATAGAACCTATCAAAAAAATTTGTGCAAAGTTTTAACTAATTTGGTTTATTGGTTTTTGAGTTATGATTGATCAAAGAAATGAGATTTCCAGCATAGACTATTCATGTAGTCTATTAAGGGATAGAGCGCTCTCGCGCCTCCCTTGATTCATTATTATTATTGTAAAGTTCTATCTGAAAGGACATAAAGCCCTTTATGCATGCAAGATCTGCTGTCTTCACTCAGATATCTTATGATGCCAAGAAGTTGATTTTTAACATATATATATATATATATATATATATATATATATATAGAATTACTAATACCCTTGATAATACGTGAACATTTTTGTACTGCTTCTATATCTAGAATTATCTTCGCGTTTCTATGACGAGCGTTGGGTGCTCATTATAAACAGCAATATTCAAGGTTGCATTTTATGTGTTCCTTAAAAGCAGTTAACATGACATACGAGTTTCTATATATGTTTTCTTCTAATATATAAAGTTAAGTTAGTCGGATGTTTGCGTTTTGCCATCGATCGCTTTGATCCTACAAAATCAATATTTCATTTTGAATAGTCGTAGTATTTTATTATACGTTGGCCCATGTTGTTAAGAATAATAAAATGTAAAATATAATTCGAGTTAATTTCTTTCAGAAAATAATCTATCCGGTCCAATTTACTTTTATATAGCTGCCATTTAAAAAAGGGGGAATAAATCTGTATTTGTCAGAGACAGACTTACTTGATTTTGTTGTGAAGAGAAAAATAGTTTGGAAAAAAGGTACATAACTCTATCTTCGTTCATTATAGACTTACTTCTCTTTGATTGGAATAAAAAATAATAATATTTAAAAAATAAAAAAATTGAAGAAAAAACGGCATAGTGTAAAAAAAAAAAAAAACACAAAGCAAATTGCAAGTTAATATATTCCCGGGTAACGCCGGGTATGTACAGCTGATATATAAACAAAAAAACTAAAATATATAGCATTTTTTTCTGGGAAAAAGGAAGGGGCATGACACCGATTTAAAGCGTGGAGACTATAAGCAATATTTAAATTACTCGCAGGACCCTCGTGGGAATTCCACACGTGCTATCTTCATCTATCTTCATATAATTTACTTTTAATTATAATATTTGGTTTAATAATATTTAAGCGAAAATAGTCTCTTTCTTTTCCCATAAAAATAATTGCCGTTGTCAGCTAAATATTCGTTAAATAAATAAAACGAATATTTCCCCTCTTGATTTATTGAAAATTGCAATATTTTTTATCTTTTTAAAACAATAAACATTCTCTTTCTCCTTACAGTAAAAAAATTATTGTCAACTAAATATTTTCTTTTAAATAAAAAAAATGCAAGTTTTAAACTTAATTATTGTTACAATTTCAATCGTTTCAAAAATAAATATTCTCTTCCTTCTTACCGTAAAAATAAATGTCAACTATATATTCTTTGAATTAATAAAATGAATCTCATTTAAAAAAAATACTTTTTTTGCATTGCATTTTCGGCGATAGGCTGATCCCATCTTTTAAAAAAAGAGAGATGGGTGATAATGTACGCATGAACATGACATTGTATTAGTGTATTATATTTAAAATTATGTACGCATTTAATAATCCATGTATCTTGATGAAATAATTAAAATATATTGAGAGTGGTGCGTCTCATTTTAGCTTAGTTAGTTCTCAGATCAAGAGACCCCATCCTGGTACTAACGCTTGATTTCTTGATGAATTGCATTTATATCCGACGGCTCTTTTAAGGATCTTCTCAAATTCTTCAGAATAAATTTCTTCCCTCTCACGAACCACTTAACTTTTTCTTATGGCCTTTGCTTGGTTTAGTTGGATTCTAGGACCAGAATTGGACTCGTCTGGTTAGATATCCAGCTTCGAGTTGTCACTTATGATAGCATCATCATCATCATGTGTGTGTAAAGTTTGATGCAGATCCAAGTAAAATATTGGATCATCAAACGTATTTTAATATGCAAATATAGAGTTATTTTCCCCAAATAGAGAACACAAATCCATTCGCATTGTTTTGTTGGCTGTTAACTATCTTACAACTTTAAAGTATCCTTACACAGCTATAAGAGTAATTCGGTGGAGGTATGCACACTACCAAGTGCCATTCCAGTTGCATTGCCTGTCATTTTTATATACGCATGTCTACTTTTTTAATCTCGACAAGAATCCATCTCTTTATATCTAAAATTTTTCATACCTCTAAGAATCCGTGTGAACTTTCTCGGTATCATTTGTTTTCTATATCAAGAATAACATCAGCGACTCCCAGACAAACTTTTGATGAGATTCGAATAACAAAGAAAAATCTAGTCTAGTGTTGTATTTGTAAAAACTGTATTCCGGATAACCTTATAGTAAGAATTATTGATGCTAATCCCGACATCATAATGCTGGAGTCATGGGGAATTGCAAGAGTTTAAAACACTCTTCACGATTGTTTAATATTCTGACTGCAAAAGTGATTTCCGGTACCGATTCCACTTTATCATTCTTTGTAAGAATAAATGCAATTTGTGTGAGATGCCTACCACTGTATCTTTGCTAGTTTTTCTGGAGAATAAGAAGGAAGAAAATGGAACCGGAAATGATTTTCCTTACAAATGGAATTGTTTTATTGTCAGTTCTGACTGTCATAATTGTTGCATAAAGACATTTTCAATGACCAATGACATATCATATGTGGGAGACTTAAGAGTGTGTATGTATGTATGTATATATATATATGTATATATACATATATATATTTGATTATTTTTATTTACACAGACATGTAAAAAATCTGTGACACTGGCATGTTCATGTTATCAATCAACAGCTGTTATAAACTGAGATCTCATCAAGCAGAGTTAAAATCTGATCGATCTTAACCTTAGATCAAATTTGGAAAGAATCTTTTCAAATATGATCTAAGATTAAGATCGGATTATTTACATGTCTGTGTAAATAAAAATAATCATATATAAAAGCTCTATTTGATATTGAGCACTTTTTATAAGCCCGGTTCAAATTCTTTGGATTACTATCCTGTGGATGTTTATCTTGCCTGGATTATATATATATATATATATATATATATATATATATATATATATATATATATATATATATATATATATATATATTTATTATTAATAGTCAGACTCAATAGATGTTAATTTTTTAACTCCAGACATGTATAAATAAATAATAATAGTTAGATTTTTTAAAACATAGTTCACCCCAAACAAGGCAAGCTGCCACTGTAGACGTAAGGGGCTACTGAGAATTAAGGTGAAAGTTTTGGGGATCATTCTAAATTGAGAGTTGTGCAGCAAGATGCTTCGTCACATCAGTTTTAAATTTCTGCATGTCGGTACAATCGGAGAAACAGAGAGCAGGGAGAGAGTTCCAAAGGTCGGCAGCACGAGGAAATAATCTATTGGAGTAGAAGGCTCTCTGGCATCTGGGGACCTCCACAGTGAATGGGTGGGATTTAGCTGATTGTCAGGTTGGTCGAGTGTATTTAGGTCAAGGGAGTACCAGAGCATCAAGTTCATCGGAGTACATTCCATTGAAGTACTTGTAAAACAAGCTTTTTTATAAAGTGCATTATACTAATAGGAGAGGCGTGCGCGTCTGTCTGTCCTCTAACTACTTTTTAGATTATAAGACATAGGAACATGAAATGTTGTAGGAATGATCAGCTACTTATGCAATGTCATCAAGGAAGGAGGTCATATTTATCAATTAGACTAACTAAATCTCACCTACTTTTTAAGAATAAAGTATTTTGATTTTCACTTCAAATATCAAAATAAAATCTTATTTTATTTCTTTATTATAAGATTGCATTGAAAATGTTTAAGAAATGAAATAGTAAAAGATGTTTTTCTTTTGCAAAGCCAAGAATTAGTTTTATGTTTTCGCAATTAAGCATTTCATATTCTATGCTTTGTGTTACAAGTCAGGTTTCAGAACAGAATAATATATACATATGTATCAGTCAGTGTGTGCGAAATAGGATTAAGATTATTGAGAAAGAGAAAATAAAATAAAAATTAAAATACCGTTTTCACACAAAGATATATATATATATATATATATATATATATATATATATATATATATATATAGTCTCGGAAGTTTCTCAACCATTAAAACTATATTAAAAAAAAAACAAAAAAAACAAAAAAAAAACTTATAGTCCCAAGTCTTCCAGTGGAAAATCACTCATGTAAGTCAATTTATTTTTTACAGTTATTATATTAGTTTATTTCTAACACTATTTTAAGGGATCATCAGTTGTTTACCATGAAAAACTGTTTCGGGAATTTGATATATATATATATATATATATATATATATATATATATACGAGAAAAGATGTGACCCGTTGGATTACCTATTGAATTTGGAATTGTTTGAATCAGGGAAAAGTGAGTCTGCAAAGACAGTTACATTTTCTCTCTCTATCTATCTATCTATCTATATATAGATAGATAGATAGATATTTATATATCCAGCTACTGCACTGTTTATTAGCAGTTAAACTAACTATACAACTTAAAATTGAAATAGTCTGTTATAAACAAAAGGAAATATTATCAAAAATTGTTTTACTACTTCTACTATATGAAGTGGATTTGTATTTTTCTCCTTCCAAACTAGTTAGAGTAGGCAAAAAAAATAATGCATCAAACACATCGAAAATCAACACTACCTATACACCCTTACTTAGACCGTGTTTCTAGCAACTTACACATATTTTTAATATCTAACATTAATTCCTATTATTTATCTTATACGACTAACTCTCCTAACTGCATACCCCAAAGTGTGGGTAGCACGCTAATTTCTCTCTATGAATTGATAACTCTTACCCTCCTGAAATTTGGCAATTATTTCACAACAAACTGCCATCAAGTTGAATCGTTTCAGAATTTGTAAAACATCCAATCACAGCAAAGCTTACATAGACATTAAGCATAAAATCGTTTGCCAAAACAAAACGTCACATTTTAAACAAAAATAAACCTTCGCGAAGAAATCGGATAAGTATTCTTTTTCTTTTCACATTATACTTACATTGTTAAATTAAACATCAACATATTTATCTTACTTCGCATTTATATATATAATCCAATAATTAAACATCTAAATTTGTTCTGTTTTATTTCTTTTCTGGGGATTTCTAACAACAACAAAAATTACTAAACTTGTTTGATAATATTTTCTTTTGCTTAGAATGGACTATTTCAATCTTACTTTTTATAGTTAGTTTCATTACTAATAAACAAAGAGACGAAAGTGGGTGGGGCGACAGGTCAAAAAATATACAGTGAGAAAGGGTGAGAGTAATGTGTGAACTTACTTCTCAGTAGCCTCTTACGTCTACAATGGCAACTTGCCTTGTTTGGGGTGAACTAAGTTACAAAAAAAAAGACCATTAGAATTCAGTCATTCTCTGGGCTAGCCACCCAGTGAGTAAGAAGATATCCAACTGACAATCTATTTAGTCCTTATCCTTGAGTGGCCCTGGTCCTTGATAAACAGTGGTCCACTAGTAAAAAATTAAAACAATTAAAAATTACTGGGTGGCTAGCCTTGAGAATGGCTGAATACTCATGGTCTTTTGATAACTAATATTCTCATCTGTGTTTGACAGTACTACAGATAAGATATCATTTCAGAGTATTCCTTCTTCTATATACACCAGAGTAAGGCGATGTTGAGCCTGGTCAGCACTAAATGGGTGACCATTTGGGAATACCAGGTACTGTATCTGAGAGGGCTTTCTGCTTATTGTTTCTAGTCATCTTGAACTTCTTCTGTTGGATATATATATATATATATATATATATATATATATATATATAGAGAGAGAGAGAGAGAGAGAGAGAGAGAGCTCCAAAAGGTGGGAGGACGCCCTGAAAGGTTGGGAGAGTCAAAGCAGAAGTTGGAAATGATGTTACGTCCGTTCGGGGCTTTTTCTGTCTCTTGTTACTGACTCACCAATGGAGGAGACGTGAAAAACAGTTGGTCTGCTATCAGTAGGCGGAGGGCCGGAGGACGTAGGGCGCAGTAGTCCAAAATAGCCTGACGATATCTCTTTCTAGTTCCTTCATTCTCTCTCTCCCGTACAAACCATTCAATCTCTGTCTCTTGTTTTATGTTTAAATAAAACTTCTCAAACCAGACTAGTGTCCACGCGTTATCGTTCAACGGTGAGTTTGACAACAGCAACAAAGCATACAAGATACACCAGCCAACTGTGTAGACGAGGTAAGCGCAAGGCAACACTACTGGACTCAAGTAATGTTTATCGAGGAGAAGTGTGGTTGGCGATTGCACAACCCTTGCTTCAAAATAGATTCTCCATGCAGGCAGCCTTACGGCGGTTATCCATTGTCTCTCAAGACAAAGTTGAGGTTTCCTCCACTTACTATTCCTTCTTCTAGAATAGTTACTCTACCAGGGCTTCGGGGTCTAGTTAAGTTTACTCTTTTATCCGTATCTAGAAAATAGAGAGATAGATTTAGTTTCCCCAAAAGATTAAGAGAAATAGATTGAATAAAAAAAATGGATGATTGGTATTATTTAGGTTATTCGGACTACTATTCACATCAGAAAAGAGACAGAAGAGAGAGACAGAAAAGAGAGATGTAAATAATTAGAAGAGAGAATGACAGAAAGAGGAGGGCTATTATGATATCACAATGTATTCTGAAATTCTTTCACTTTGTGTAAATTTGATCTGTCGAAAAGTCGTTGTTTTTCTATTGATTCTGTTACAAAATGTTATACTGTTGAATCTGTCTAACCTCATTTTTTTTTCTTTATCTATTTACCTACTCTATAATATACCAACGTTGGCCCAGTCTAGTTATGATATTAAATCTCTTTGTAACATCAAATTATATGAGAAAAATGAAGTTATTATGAACAATCGTGACTTCATGGCCTGTGAATCAGCACTGTTATTCAATACCGAGCTTGGAAAAGTTTTTAAAACGTACCTGTCTTCTGTCAAATCACATTACTTTTTTTTTCTTTTCTAAAATTGAGTTTGAAACCTGAACTTGAAATTGAAAGAAAAAAAATGGAACCACTTTCGATCTGACCGAAAGAGAATATTCTAAATTTTCTGATTATTTTCATTTAAAATTGTTTGGCAAATTTTTTTTTTTTCTTTTTTGTGAAAAGAAAACAATGGTTAATCCGAATGGTGGAATAAACAAAATCTTTGGTGGACGGAGAGGAGATGCAGAGCAAGAGAGAATAAGAGACTTCGATATAGAAATTTTCTTGGGCGGAAGGACAAAAGCAGAATCATTTTTTATTTCTTCAGTGAACTTCGCCAAATAAACATGGAGGAAAAAGACGAAGCGAAACACAAAGAGAAATATAAATTTAAATGAATCACAAAATAATCAGGAAAATCCAGAATAATGGAATGGATTGGAAATGCATTTGCCTGTGAAAGGACAAAAGAGGTCATTTTCTAAAGTATAGATGAATATAAATTTATCTAATATACTCTTGGCTTATACATGAAATTTATATTAAAAAAAAGAATTAAAAAAGACATATACTTGAGTTAAATTATTTGAACATATTCATAAAAAAATATATCGGTTGAGCTCTCTGGTAGAAGAAATAACAGTTTATCATTAGCATTAAGTAATAATTTTCTATAAAAACAAGCATAATAAAATATATATGTAAACAGAGGCTACATATATAACACTTGAATTTCTTCTACTATCAGTGGCGCAGGAAGTTAGGTATGTGGACTATTTGGTTGTATTTGTATGTGACTGGCCGTCTAGGTTTCGAATCTCAGCGTGAATACACTAGCTTAGTCTAGCCACAATGATGAGTCGTAGACGAGGAAACAGCTCTCTAGGTATCATTTTATATATATATATATATATATATATACATAAATATATATATATTCTATACCCCACTAACGTGAAGCGATACTATTCTGTAGAGAATAGATTTCTCAGGGTTTTCTGACAGGCTTAATAAAATATATATATATAAACAGAGAGGCTACATATATAATGCTTGAATTATGTCTATTGTCAGTGGCGATATTCGTTATATTAATGCCATCATGTAATGTAGTTTATAAGATGTATTTAAAGACATATTTCAGTTATATATATATATATATATATATATATATATATAGGAGGGTAGTGCAGTATTAGTGCAATTCCAACGAGAGAAAAGTATATATGTAAAGAAGTAAGGCTACCAACGTTTGAAAAAGTTTTTTTCAACATTCATTTATTATTTTGTTATTTTATCATTTTATATAACGCGTTTCAAGCGGTGGTCCGCTCTCATCAGATATGTAACTCCATTTGAAGAAATGTCTTTCGATTTGAAAGAGTGTTGTTTCATTTGAGAAAATGTGTTATTGTTTGGCGTTTTTGTGCATGTGTGGGTTTATGGGGGTGTGTGTATGTGTTTTGATATTTTTTATTTTTATTTTTTATTATTTTCTGCTTCTCTTGATCAAAGTCGTGTGTGTTTATTAAGTACGTGTGATTTTGACCTTTATTTTATTGGTTATCTCCATTTCTTGATATATATATAAACAAAAGAAAAAAAGAAGGAAAATGCAGTTTAAATTCCCAGAGAAATTAACTAAATCCAAGAAACTGCAGACTTGACATTCGTTGGAAAATTCATAAAAAAAAGGGGATTCAAGTATCTAACAGTGAAACAAAAACAGGAGACCTTAACTTAAGCGTGAAATATTAAAACAGGGATCATCAGCTGTTTACCATGTAACTGCTTCGGAGATTTAAAAATAGGACAGTTATAATATTCATGGCTCTCCAATGGTACTGATCAAACGACCATTTCCCCAATAATCAAGTGTAGAAATAATTCAGCTTAAATTTTACTAATATATACATAAATAAATAAATAATAATAATAATGATAATAACAATAATAATAATAATATATTACCCTTAAGACTACCGTCTGATATGGTAATTTGCATATCAAATAACATTAATTATAACAATAATAAAAATAATAACAATAATAATACCCAAACACTACACCCAAGAACCATTCTGCGATATGGTAGCTAGCAATAAAATTATATAGGAATAAAAGTTGCATTAAAAAAAAGCTTAAGTACCTTAGGTACCAGATAGGCAAGTAGATAAGAGGAAGGAAACCTTCAAAAAATGTTGTAAGCCGAGTTCTCAAACTCTATGAAGAAACTGGAAGGTTAAGTAACACAAAGAAACCTGGTAGACCAAGAAAGACAACAGCAAAAGAGGACAGAGTTATACAACGCCTAGTATTAAAAGACCGTTTCCTTACAGCTGGCAACATTTCTAAACATATGGAAGGTGTCACGAATGTTTCACGACAAACTGTGTCCAGAGGTTGCACAGAATAGGTATTTTTGCAAGATCTCCTCGAAAAAAAGCCGCTAATAAGTAAAAAAAACAAAGTAGCTAGATTGGCGTTCGCAAAAAGCATGTTATATGGTCAGAAGAAAATTGGAAAAAAGTTATTTCAGTGACGAATCGAAATTTAATGTATTTGGTAGTGATGGAAAAAAATTTGTAAGAAGAAGAAGAAAAGGCGAAAGTTTGGATCCTAGCTGCATCAAAAAAACTATTAAATTTGGTGGCGGTAGCGTGATGGTTTTCGGCAGGATATCATGGCAGGGTACATCACCACCTGTCCGCTTAAATACTAGAGTGAATGCCACTGTATGCAAGAATGTTTTAGAACAGTATGTTTTACCAGTGTTTTACCAGTGTTGCACAATTCTGGTATCTAAAAGCCTGTTTTTATGCAGGATAATGCTCCCTGCCATAAGGCAAAGCTGGTCATAAATCATCTGGCTGATCAAGAAGTAGAGGTATGGCTGGCTTGCTCAGAGTCCTGACATGAACCCTATAGAAAACTTATGGAAGACTCTAGGACAGAATGTTATGGCAAAGAATCCAAGATAACTGTGGCCCAATGTCAAGATTTAGTGAAATCCTGCAGTCGTAGATGTGCTACAGTTATTGAAAACAAAGGTGTAAGTACCAAATATTAAATCTCTTTTGCCTTTTTAATGTGATTTAGTTAAAAATGATGTTTTGTTCCTTAATTGAAATCTGTAAAATGGTGGATAACTTTAAAAATATTATTTTAATTCATCTGAAATCTCGCTAAACGTCCAACTACATAATGTGTATATTAAGTGAAATTTTCACAAAAATTAATCTATAATTTTGTTTAGATTCATAAGATTTAAATTTTGTACCTTAATTTTGGGCGGTACTGTATATATATATATATATATATATATATATATATATATATCAGAGTTACATCATACTATGATTTGATGTCAATTTTGGATTAAAGAAAACTTACACGCATTTCAGTGGGGTTTTTTTGGTGTGTATCCGAATTTTTTCTGGACATTCAACTTTTGAATTTTCTGACAATTATGTTTGCCCTGTATCACCCCCATTTCGTCATTCACTTCCTTGATGCTTTCCTGAACATTATCTGAAAGCTTTTTTGCATGACTTGTCGCCTTGATATTCTATGGTTTTCATTGTGCACCAGACTTTGAAGACATGATTTTCGTGTAGCTAATGGAATTTGTTCAAGTATGCTCTGAATTTTACCGGAAATGCATTAAAGTTGGCTTTGTACCAAAACTGACATTAAATCACAAGATTATATAACTCTGGTCTATACTTTTATTTATTTATAACTCTGGTCTATACTTTTATTTATTTATAACTCTGGTCTATACTTTTATTTATTTATTTATAACTCTGGTCTATACTTTTATTTATTTATAATTCTGGTCTATACTTTTATTTATTTATAATTCTGGTCTATACTTTTATTTATTTATAACTCTGGTCTATCCTTTTATTTATAACTCTGGTCTATACTTTTATTTATTTATAACTCTGGTCTATACTTTTATTTATTTATAACACCAGATTTTTTTCGGGGACGCCCTCAGAGATGCACCGTTTTTTCTGTCATTGTTGACGCCATTCCCTGTCAGGCTTGTCTACAATCATTTCAGCTTGCCGATGATTCCACTGGGCACGAAGATTTACTAAAGATGTCTAAATCTGCCCTTTTGGATGAAACCGCGGTACATTGCTGAAATATGTAATATACAGTATCTAAATAAATTATATATTGTTTATATATATAAATTGTTTATATATATTTATATTGTTTATATATATATATATAAGAAATCTAATATTTATTTGCTCGCTTGGTTAGCTTGTTGGATGACATCGTCCTAGCGAGTATAAAATCCTACTTGTGAGACATCGGCCTGGGTTCATAGTAGTTGGATGACTACACCCCTTGTTGAAAAGAGTAGGTAAATTCCACAGTCGGTCATCGCCGCGGTTTGCTTAATCTGTGTAAATTAATAGACATTCTTGTATGTGGCGAGGTAGCTCAGTGGCAGAGTACTCGCTTACCATGCAAGTGACTCGGGTTTCGAATCCTGAGTTCGGATGTGTTCTACTGATGAGCCCAAAGGAGGGCGAAACCTGAGTCTAGGACTTCCGGTTTGTTTCTTTCATAGGTTGTGGGCTGCGGCGTTGTCTGATTGTGGAAATAATTATATATATCATCTCACATTTAAGAAATATATATATATATATATTGTTATATTGTTATATATATATATATATATATATATTGTTATATTGTTATATATATATATTGTTATATATATATATATTGTTATATTTATATATATATACATTGTTATATTTATATATATATACTATGTTATATTTATATATATATACATTGTTATATATATATATATATATATATATATACTATGTTATATTTATATATATATACATTGTTATATATATATATATACATTGTTATATATATATATATATACATTGTTATATATATATATACATTGTTATATATATATATATATACATTGTTATATATATATATATATACATTGTTATATATATATATATATATATATATATATATATATAAAGCTCGAAAAGTCGTCCTCTGTAAGTAAATAGAATTCAATATTTATAAATGTGATTATTAATGCCCCTTCTATTTTGTATTTTAAATTAATTCCCAAAGGAATCAATCTGAACTATATAAACGAATTGTTATTTATATTACTCATATATATATATATTATATATATATTTATACATACATACATACACACATATATAAATGACTCAAAGCTTCTTTAGACTATATATATATATATATATATATATATATATATATATATATATATATATATATATATATACACAGTATTGTGCTTACTTTTAATAAAAGTATATATTTAAAGAGACATCGGCTTATGTTTATGCTTATACATATGCATATAAACAAATATTTATTGATTTTTCTGGCATGCAAATATATTTATTTATAATCATGCATAAGCATTCATATTAATACACTTAAAATATTCATAGAATTATATCAATAAAAGAAAGAATATTTGTTCCCAAATCCAATAGCATGTGCGCACATGTAGATTAATGTACATACACATAATAATAATGACATGAACCTCAACTTCGCTTAATAAGCAAAACCAAACAGAAACTAGACAGCAGACTATGCATACACAAATGCCTGTCAGACCACACTGAAGAGCTCTGATACAGTGAAACTGCTGGTGAATGAGTACATATCTCCCTCACCCTTACGGGGTTGAGCACTGTGGTAAGTCAACTTGCCAGCAGCCATTAGTGATAATGCAAAGGTTTTTGTTAAAACGAATAGTGCACTCTTCGCCAGTTTATATTTTCTAATATATATATATATATATATATATATATATATATATATATATATATATGAATAGGAATCTGTGAGTTTAAGAAGCCAGAACAATGCAGAAATATTTTTATTTTAAATAAATACTTATTTATTTAAAATCTGCTAAGTTTCGACGATAGAACGTCATTTTCATGCATAGAAGCAGTTTGTGTTTTAACTTTAAAAGGAAAAAGAAAAAACACAAACTGTTTCTATGCCTGAAGATAACGTTATATCGTCGAAACTTGGCTGATTTTTAATAAATAAATATTTACTTAAAATAAAATTATTTCTGCGTTGTTCTGGCTTTTCCTATTCAAATTTAAACAATGCTTGCATCAAGGAAGAAAAAATCTCTATTATATATATTTATATTATATATATATATATCCAACACAGTTTGTTGTTGCGAGATCCAACACAGTTTGTTGTTGTAGATCACTATTCGCTGCTCGTTGTAAATACCCGCAGACTTGGTATTTACAAAGTTAAATTCCTCCTTAATTCCAAGTTAATTTGTGGTGGGCAACGGGTTAGGTTCTTGACTGCGAATCAGTGGCGATTTGTGATCAGAGTTCGCGCCCGCGAAAATTAACTTCCTGCACTGAAGATTGCGTAAGCATGAAACATCGATGTCTGAAGGTAATAATATATATATATATATATATATATATATATATATATATATATATATATATATATATATATATATATATATATATATATAGTTATTATTATTTGATGTATCCACATAAACTGTTATAAGGCGATATAATCTTTTATGCATCAATGTTCGGTATTTACTTTAACAGTGCTCAATACGTGAGTAGAGCTAGGTAGTAAATTGTGAAAATATATTTATGGCAACTAAGTTACACAAAGGCTACCGTGTTTCATCCCTGTAGGGAATCGTTAGGCTAATATATATATATATATATATATATATATATATATATAGAGAGAGAGAGAGAGAGAGAGAGAGAGAGAGAGAGAGAGAGAGAAAGAGAGAGAGGAGGAGAGAGAGAGATGAGGAGAGAGAGATGAGAGGGGAGAGAGAGAGAGATTCTCGAAATTTATAAAGTTAGGTATGTGTATTTATTTAAATATATATATATAATTACAGGGTAATCTCCTAAATAATTAACGGATCCTTATGAATTACTGCTTATATATTTTACAAAATATGATGAGTAACATAGGCACACTACTTCTTTGTAAATGTTTACATTTAGGGAATGTATGTATATAAAGTTTTTCATTTTTATTTATTTACTTTTTTGCTATGAACCGATCATTATGGATTTTAGAATATATATTTCAACAACTCGGTGAGTAACGTGGGCACATTACTTTTTTGTAAACTTTACGATTTAAGAAGTGCGCTGATCCAAACTCACACGTGTCCTAACAAAACTTTTAAAATAAGTTAGATACAAAAAGTTTAATAGAGAAAAGAATTGCTCTACATCAAATTTTGATTTATATTAAGTAATAAATTTTTAAAAGGATCGGTGCATGCACATGAACATCAATAATATGTATGCGCTTGGTAAAATCTTAAGCATTTTAACTTATCATTCTGAATCATGGAATGTGTATTCTAGACAACACGGTGAGTGACATGGGTACATTATTACATTTTTAATAACTCTACCATTAAGATGAGTTCCACCGAAACGATACCATATCACCCCCCCCCCCCCTTAAAGAAAAAAACCATTAAGATTTAAAACTAATTCTATATTTATTGCTAGTACCCATCCTGGGACGGGTATTCTACTAGAATAATATATATATATATATATATATATATATATATATATATATATATATATATATATACGAGTGATATCGACAACTACTATTTGTGACAATGCAACGCTCTTTGTAAATAAACAAATAGAGCTATTTCTAGTAGTTGACAATGTTTATGTAAAAAGGTATTGAGGTATCACTTGCCAACAACGCCTGCCCCGTAGTAAAGTGGTTAGATATTTCGACTATTAACTAGATGATCGTAGGTTCGATCTTGGCCTGGGGCGGGTGCTAGTCTAGTCGTGCTGAAGAGCTGTGATACAGCGAAACCATTTGTCTGTGGGTGACTATATATATATATATATATATATATATATATATAAATATATATATATATATATATTACTTCAAGACTGTTATGGGAAGAAAAGTACCGAAATAGATTAGTCATTATGTATTTTGGACAAATGAAATGTTATGTGTGTACTGAAATCATTTTTTTCTGGTATAAGCTGAAAGCGTTTTGTGCGATGTTATCGAAAGAAAAGATTGAACTGTTATTCTTGCTTATTATGTGTTGTGTGAAAAAAAAAATATATAGCATAAAAGTAAAATCAAAATTAAACGTAAATGCTTACCGTGCATCGTATGTGGAAAACCAAAACGAAAAGCTCCACTTAGTACAAGTGACACCATTTGCAAATTATTAAACATAATTAGTAAATTACACCACGTGACGTCACACGTTAAGGAAGTGAATGCAAAAAACCTCCAAAGATTCACAAATATCTTACAAGTTTGTTTCTACAGCAAAAATAACATTATATTATGTAAGTATTATTTATTAAATAAAAACTGCAATAATGTATTATTATCAGTAATTAGTATAAGCTGCTGAGTGAAAGATGGTGGTCATTTTAAAATGTAAATCTGCGGCTAATAAAAAAGGTGTTTTCCTTCGAAAAAATAGTCCGAGCAGGATAAAGTATATGAGAAAATAAAATAAATTGAGTTACAATTTTTTTCCTTATAAACATGGACTAACGCTATAGAAAAGGAAATCAGAACCATTAAACTTTATCCAAATTGTTTTTCTTAGTATATAGAAGCGGCATTACCTCCTCCTTTCTGAGAGGGCAAGATATTTATTGCCTGTTGCATTAGGTTACCACAAACTATCAAAACATATGCAAACTATGGCCAAAACATCTTAAGTAATCTGCTGATTACAAATGTCATTTGTTGACTGATATATATATATATATATATATATATATATACATATATATATATGATATATATACTGACGATTCCCGAAAGGATGAAACGTATACATATGTAGATAAAAACAAATATTTACAATTATATATATATATATATATATATATATACGGCACTTTTGAATATGAAGAAATAATCACGCTAATCAACTATATTAGTAAGAGCATCATATATTTATTTATTTAAAATATCATATAATTATGTGGAAATTAGCCCCCGTACAGCCGTTTCTGAAGCAATAGGTGTTAAGATACTACCCTTTCATTGGTTGTACTAGTCCAGATTAGATTAGTCCAGTCACCGATAAAGGTGTAGTATCCAAACACATATTACCACACAAACCGGTATGGATGGCTAAACAGCACATAATTTTATGATATATATATATATATATATATATATATATATATATATATATACAGGGTCGGCAGCTAAATTGGTACTTTTTTTATTTTTACAAAATTTATTATTTAAAGGATTAAATATGGAAAGATATCATTTTAATATTAATTTATTTAATTATTATAGTCTATTGAACAAAATTATTCAATATGAGCACCCTTTGCATCAATTATTTTGGAGATACTTTGACGAAACCGTGAACAGCTCCTCTTTATTTATTGGGATCGAGATTGTGAAATGCTCGTTGAATGGCTGTCTTCAATGAGTTTATATTTGGGTGTGGATTGACCTTAGTCTGTCCTTCGACAACGCCGAATAGATAATAGATTGCAAACATTTAGATCTGGAGAGCTTCTGGGACAAATATCCTTCGGAACAAACAAGGGAAGATTTTCCTTAATGAAATCTTGGACTTTCTTTGATCCATGCACTGGGGCCGAGTCTTGGATGAGCATGACTTTCGTAGGGTTGTAGTTTCTACGGATCACAGGGAAATAACACATTATTAAGAATGTTCAAATACTCCGCTGTGTTGATTTTAAGACCCGCTTCGATGAAATGAGGAGGCATCACCTTTCCATCACTCGCCACGACTGCAAAAACCATCACAGAAGCAGGATTTTTACCAGTGCATCACAGGAGGAACTTCCGAAGGGTCACAGGCAATAACTCGAATGTTCTGGCGATTTGTAACCTCATCTACGATGAACTTTTTCTCATCAACAAAAATGCGCACATGTCCTCCTTTGTGTTTCAGATGGTTGATAAGCTTCGGGCATCTTTCAACTCTGATAGCTTTTGAATGGGCAGTGAGGAGATTACAGCGTCTCCTAACGTAGAACTTCATTCCAATATCTGCTGATAGTTCTGCGGCTCACATTGCGCTTTTTTTGCCAGTTTCAACATCGACTGACTTGGGTATGCCTTTATCGACCTTTTTAGTCCCACCAGGAAAGTTTTTGCGCGCTTTCGATCACTACGAGTACTGTGCCGACTTCTCTCAACCTTACACTCGGCATCGAAATTAGCAACAACCCGATAGACAGTCGTTTTTGCATAGCCAGTGCTCTTAACTATGTCCGAAGGAGAACTCCCGGCGCGTCTCATTTCGCATATAGTTATTCTTCATGCTTATTCCACCATATTAAAACAAATTTGAGTAAATATAATTATGCTATCTTGCAATAAAGTGTTTAAGAATCCTTAGTAAAAAAAACCGTAATCATATGATCAAAAATAAAAAAAATATTAGCATTTTAAATTAGTTCCAATTTATCTGCCCGACCCTGTATATATATATATATATATATGTAATCTTTGATTTTATTTGGTCGAAAGAAATCCAACAGAGTGCTCAATTATTTAATAATAAGAGCATGATATTTATTTATTAATTAATAATGTTACAGAAGATCAGGTCAAATGAATATGGTATCATAAGTTTCAAGCCTGAAGCGGGCCAGGAACAAAAACTACTGTTTCGCTGGGTTTGTTTATTTTTATAGACAAATCGCCTAGGCTATCTTCAGCCATATTTAATTTTGGAGAAAGTCGCACGTCCTTCTGGGAGAAAGTTAACCTTTTTTTTGTTTTTAACCTTTTTTTTCTTTAGGGTACTTAAATTAGTGGTGGTTTTACCGTAGAAGACCGTAAAAAGGTTTATGGAGAAATAATAAACAAACCAAAATTATTGAGGATGAGAGACAGAAACAAAACAAACCAAAAAAATGATTGCTCCCTTGGAAATTGCATTCTGGGAGTAAGAGGCTATATATTTTTTCCTTTGACATCTTCGTCGATCGCATCTGGCACACAGATGAAGGGTAGATATATTTTACATTTTGTTTTGTCTGTTTAACAATATATCAACCCTTTTAAGGTTATTTAATGCTAAACCACAATCATAAATAATTGGTTGGATACCATTAATTGAACAGAAGTTATTATTTTACTCATGGGAGAGGGGATTATGGGTTCATACATTCCTCAATAATAATAGTGTACAAATTATCACAATTGGATTGGAACGTCTCCCTGCCCCATACTCGCCATCACAAAAACATAAGGTTTGGATTCTAAACGAGTCCAAATTCAGAAACAAATGTTCTGCTATTTTGGTATAAGCACAATAACCACATAAATCGGTGGAGTGACATAAGCAAGCGCACAACATCCACCTCGAGTTATTAATCTTGCAAAAATAAATCCGAAAGAAGAATTGATTCGCATTTATCAAGAGTCAATCGAGAAGAATTTGTTTTGGATAATCACATCGCTACAGAACGTTTTGTTTTTGTTCTTTTGTTTAAACGTTGTTGCGAAATTTGTATTTCCTAATAAATTCGGAAGAATCCATTTATATCTTAGTATATATGAGGTTTTGCCACGGCTTTAAAAGTAATATGCAAGTGGATTGGAATGTTTACATGTGCTTTATGATTGATCTATTATCAGTAAATAAAATATAAGATTGAAAATGTTTCCATTCCATCAGAAAGTGGTTTCTGTTTTTGTTACAATGCAGTACAAATAGCAACACCGAAAAATGCAAAACAAAGACATCGGGTTTATCGATTTCGTTTCTTCTAAATAATCATACTCCCCTCCACCTCAATCAAAGAGATTGTTATACAGGGTGACCCCACAAAAACTGCCACCAATAGAATCGGTAAGAAAATGCACAATTCTTTCGGCAATCCAACTATATTTAGTACAAAGAAACTTCACTCTATGCCTGATTTAGGCGGCGAGTTTCAATCATGAATAGCCAACAGTTTTAGTTTTATCGCCGTTTAATGATATAAGGGGGCACTTTGGTGATTGTCTCATCAGTAGGATATGTGATCTTGAATGTGCTTCACACATACCGAAAGTTACCTACCTCCCCACCGATTTTAAGGTTATCTCAAAGATAGTGTCTATCAAAAAAGCAATCCTCAGACTGGGGACAGATAATTAAAACAGTTAAACAATTTTTTCAAACATAACTTAATCCCAAAACTAAGGTATATTTTATCATGTATTTTATATGACTAAAGTATATAGTAAAAATGCCTTAGGGAAACAAACGTTAATTAACTCACATTTAGCATAATAATAATATATATATATATATATATTAGCATGCTACATATGACCCTAGCTTGAATTGCTAGCCTTAATTGGTGCGCTTTTCACATAATTGTTAACCTTTATTGGAAAAAATTTGTAAAGTTGGGTATAGGATTGACTTCAAAATATTTTACTACATTTGTTCTTCGTGGTCATGTGTTTTTTGGAGAATGACAAAATATGCCATAGATACGGAAATAGATGAAAATACAAAAATAACACATTACTTTCAGAGTTATAGGTCAATAGCTTCTCATGACTAATATATATATATATATATATATATATATATATATATATATATATATATATATATATATATATATATATATAATCAGTGCAATGCTCCGACACTGTCGTTGAGTACTATGGAATGTTTAGAGATATTAATGTTCGCTACTCTCAGTGTAAATATGACTTAATTTCTCCGTTATCACGTAACAATATCTCGTGGCCTAATGGACTGGGTGAGCGCTTACAGATTCAAGGTGTCTCTATGAACTGGGTTCGCGCCCTATGACTGTCTGAAATTGTTATTTCCCTGCGCTGATGAGAGCCATAAAAGAATAATTTTATACATATATATATATATATATATATATCGAAGTGCCTTTTAACTACAACGCATCTACTTTGAAACGTTTCATTCAAATAAAACTGTTCCGTTCAGCTATCTCCATAATTGGAGTGTTTAATTTACATTTGGTCTGAAAAACAATCACTAGAAAATCGTCTGAACACATGGACAAGTCGATTACTGTAAGTAAAACAAGTCAAAAATGAATGATAAAAGGCGAAATGTTACATTTGAGATAAAATCTACATTTATTGATTACAATGAAGAAAAACAAATGCTTCATTTTGTGGCAAGTTGAAAATTAAGGAATTCTTGATTAAACTAAATAAAAGAGTCGAAAGAAATGAAAGAAAAATGAACATTTAATTGAGAAAAAAAACTTTCTCTATCTTTTCAAATCAAGAATTTCATTTTTCTTCTCCCTTTGATTATCAACTGAAACGGGAATTTGAACAGTTCTCATTAGAGAGAATTAGAAAAGGACAAACGATGTGTGTCGATTGGTGGAAGATTGTTTTTCAGGATGCAGCTAAAATAACAGGCATTGTTTGTGGAAGAATAGAACCCCCCCCCCCTCTAAAAAAAAACTTATGTTATTCTTTAATTGTGTAGATAAACTCATATGCTTTTAGCTCAGTGGATATTTCACGTTTTCGATCCGAAGATTTCACTGTGTGATTTCAGAGGAATTATAAACTGATTTAGATTCCAACAAGGCTAAAAGAATCGTGTCAAGTGAAACTTTTTATTTTACGGCCGCTTCATCATTAAAAACTATACAATCAAACAAGGTTTGAATTTTACAGTCAAAAAAGAATTTTCAGGAGAACAAGAAAAACGGTAACACAGACTCAGAGTTACATAATTTGCCATATACTAGTCATAATTCGCAGTACACATGACAACGGTTCAATAAATTGCTTACAAGTCCGCCATTTTGATATTAGTTCTCGGCTAAAAATGATGAATTTCTTCAGATTTGACGAATAAAAAATAGCTTCATAGAAAACATAAACACATGTAAAATTATAAGTCTTATGCTTTAAATTTTAATATTTCGAGCGGTTCTTTGCTCTTTATCAAAAAATGTATTATTTGACTTAAATAAATCAATGAATATTAAACCGTCGCAAAAAACTGTACATTTTCAACTTCGTGCAGAGTTCATTCTTTGTCTTAACGTGTAAGTCAGTCGATGCAAACACTCTCCACCACACAACATGGCGACTATACCTGCAATAAACTGAGATTGTCAACATTTAGTCACAGATTCCCCCTCAACAGCTTCAAATGTGTGCATCTAAATACAACTGCCACACTTTATCTGTGATAGCTCAATGTCATATATAACATCTTTTACGTAAAATACTCAAACAGGTGAGACAAAATTACCATTGAGATTTAATAACCACAAACTTACTCTTAGACAAAATGCATCATACTCCCAAATCGCAAAACATTTCAACCAAACAGGCCATACACTTCATGACATCAAATGTATTTTAATAAATGTGGATTTCCCATCCACATATGCACACACAATAAAAAGAAACAAAATGTATACGTTCACTTAAAAAAACAAAAACAACTGTTTCTTTGCTATTCGGTGGAGAGGCTTTGCATGGACTGACTAGCACGTTAAGATAAAGAATAAACGCTGCAAAAAGTTGAAAATGTCCAATTTTTTTATATTCATTCATTTTTTTATCAAATAATACGTTTTTTTTTATAAAGAGCAGAGGACTGCTTGAAATATTAAAAATTAAATTATAATAACACCTAAAATTTTACATGCATTTATGTTTTC
Organism: Sepiola atlantica; assembly: GCA_963556195.1. Classification (NCBI taxonomy): domain Eukaryota; kingdom Metazoa; phylum Mollusca; class Cephalopoda; order Sepiida; family Sepiolidae; genus Sepiola; species Sepiola atlantica. The sequence goes on along the minus strand of OY744530.1, from coordinate 12,408,083 downwards.
AATAAAGTTATTTTTATTTGTCAACTGGAAAGAAATTCATTATTTTTAGCCGAGAAAAGCAATTATATATATATATATATATATTAAGTTAGGTGTGTTTATATGCTTATATATTTTTATGTAAAGGATTTACTCTTAAACTAACTAATTAACCGATCATTAGGAATTCTGGAACAAAACTGCTAGGCGTAAGGGGTCAAATTGTAAGTTAGATTTAGTTTAAGTTTAATGCAATGGGGATAAACCGGGGTGGAAGCCTTTCATGAAAATTTGTGAACTGGACATGCTACCTTAACTGTTCTACATCTACTGACTTAAAAATCCTCAGAAATTATTTCAACATGGCCATACCATCTAAGTCTCCTGTTCTGCACACATCTCTCTATACTGTCCAGATTTAATCTTCCTCTGAGGTCATCAGAACTAAGCCTATCTTTAAAACTCACATTACACATCCATCGTATCATTCTTATATCATTTCTCTCCATGCAATGCATGTCCTCAATCCTCACTAGTCAGACTTCACTTCTATACCGCATCACAAATGCAAATATATTAGATTTGCATTGAATTTGATCCATAGTCATTAGACATCAATTAAGTAAGATTCCCTGAATTTTAATTTCTTCTTAAGACCCTATTTCAAACTTAAGCATTATAGACGTGTCTCCAAGACGTCTCAGTGTGGTAGACGAACAAAAATGCTATTTTAAACAAGTGTGACTGACAGACAGACAGAGCCACTTATAGAGATGATTGGATACATCAAAATAATATAAAAGAAATGCATCTCTTTAAAATGATTGTAAGAATGAAACAAAACCAATACTGATGTTAACAAAAATTAAAAAGTCCTTCAAATAAAATTTCAAGTTTAGCAAATAAAAATGAAAAGAACTGCCTTTGTCAATAACAATAAATAGAAATAACTTTTCTTTCTATGTTGCACAAACAATCATTAGATTAAAGAACTTGAATTCCGATCAAGTGGTCTTTGAACTTAATCGCTTTTTCAAAGTGTTTAGTTTTTGTGTTCTTATTGACTTTGTTCTCAAAGCCTTTCTCAATACCTTTGTTAATGTCAATATGGAAGCATTAATTATATATATATATATATATATATATATATATATATATATATATATATATATGTATGTATGTATATATATATAAAAATGGAGATAAAATGATCAGACGTAATAGAAAATGAAAAAAGAAAGCCAAAACGGACGGGTATTCTAATTATATATGTATATATATATATATATATATATATATATATATATATATATATATATATATATATATATATATATAAAGTTAGGTATGTTTATCATCATTATCAGGGTTTTTTTATCCTTGCCTGGTTTCCGACACCTTAGGCGTTTTTGCCATAGTCGCCACGCTAGGCAATGCGGGTTGGCAATGCTATTTGCCCATATCTTTTCCAGGCCACATACATCACCTGGTATTCCCAAATGGTCATCCATCTAGTACTGACCAGGCTCAACGTTGCTTAACTTCAGTGATCTAGCGGGAACCGGTGTGTCAACGTGATTATGCCGTATATGTGTATATATTTATATATAAATATCTATGTACAAAGTAATCTCCTAAACTAATGAACATCATTATTAATTTTGGAATGTACATTCTAGGCAACACGGTGAGTAACATGGGCACATTATTTGTTAGTAAATGTTAACATTTAGGGGGTGCATATAAAAGTGTTATTTTTTATTATTCTTTTTTTTTTTATTTATAAATCGATCATTACGAATTTTGAAATATATATTCTTGGCAAACCACTCAGTAACATAGGCACATTATTATTTTCTTGTGTTTAAAAAACATTTAGGGTATTCACGCAGTCAAACTCACACCCGCTCCTTAAAACTATTAAAATAAGTTATACACAAAAAAGTTCATAGACAAAAAAATAGCTCTGCACCAAATTTTGAGTTATATTAAGTAATACGTTTTTAAAAGGATCGGTGTGCATGTGAGAGCGATAATACGTATGCGCTTAGTAAAATCTTAAACTAATTATGAATTATGGAATATGTATTCTAGGCAACAGGATAAGAAATGTGGGCACATTTTTTTTTTTTTTTGTAAATTTCACGATTTAGGAGATTCCACCGAAACGGCACCATCCAAAGAAAGAAAAGAAATAAAAATTTTAAACTAATGCTATATTTATTGCTTATACACGTCTTGGGATGGGTATTCTACTAGTATATATATATATATATATATATATATATATATATATATATATATATATAGAGAGAGAGAGAGAGAGAGAGAGAGCGCGAGAGAGAGAGAGAGAAAGAGATAATTTATTACTATTTGATCTATCAACAGTTATATCATAAAATAATATATTATGCATATATATATATATATATTTTAGTATTTACTTCAACAGTAGTAGAGCTTAGTTGTAGTATTAAAATATACTTATGTAAACTACACAGAAACGTTTCTATTTAATTCCCAAGGAATTTCCGTAATGATTTCTCCAGGGAATGCAACACAAACAATTCTGTGTAGCTTACTTTCCATATGTATATTTCGTACTACTATATGGTCATACAAATCCCAATACTAGCTCGTAGGTGCGAAAATAAAAAAGAAATTGAGATAAAAAATAATATCGCCTACTTGTCACACACATTTCTCGTATGGACCAATCACATCTCGCTGTGCGTTTTGTTCCTTTTCCTATGTCTGTGCCGCTATCGAAATAATTTTTTTAAAATCTTTACTTTTTCTGAAGACGTTCGTTGATATGAACGAAACCGATCAAATCTCTCGTTTCTTGTATTTCTCCTGCATTTAAATCTGTTTTCTGTTTGTCTTTTTCACACCCACACATTTATATATATATATATATATATATATATATATATATATATATATATACGCACACACACACACACACACACACACACACAAGAAAACAATCCTCTAATAATCGAAACAGAATTGCCTTGGACCAAAAGTCCGATAAAATTATATCAATAATGAATGATAATAAAATATACTTAGCTTAACACTTTATTGCAGTTTGACGGTATGACCAATCTCTGACTGGAACCAATCAAAAAGCAAATTGGAAGACGAAACAGTATTTATACCCATGACATAGCTTTTCCAATGTTTATTATCCATATTTACTAGTGCAGGTGTTGTTGTTTTGTTTACAGAAACTACACAAGTTAGATTAAGCCATAAGTGTTTTTATATCCAACTGAATGCAAACATAGAAATATTTGTTATTCAAGCTCTGATTATATAAAAGCACTTCTGTGTTCAATCTGACTTGTTGTGTCGTTTGTGAAAAGTAAAAAACGAAAAAATCACTTGTAAATACTTGCACCAACATATATGGATAAAAAAAACCGCACGTCACGTTACGTTACTGTTTATTCTTTCAGTTTTACAGAGAATAGTCTTCCCTCTTTCTCGTCATACTGTTTGAAGATACGTCCTCGCCAATCAGTGCGACAAAAGGTAGACCATTGTGGCATCAGCTGGCCGTGTTGTCAGTGTGAAGTATCATCCTGTTCAGTACTAGGAGGTGCACCCTCTCAGGCTTTATCTTCTTTCTTTGAGAAGAGGATTGGTTTATTGCCAATCAACTGAGGTGGCCCGATCCGGCAAATGCGAAAGGGCTGCTCAGGCTATTTTTGTGGATCCAGTGTGCACATCCTCGAGTGCACTGGCATTTCCTATCCCAACTTTCTGAACTTGTGCCACATATTCTTGCAGTGAGAAGGAAGTAAATACCAAGAGTGCTATATTGAATGAGGAATATCATTGTATCCTTTTTCACTGTACCTTTCTTCTTTACCGACCCCCCCCCCTTCTCCAGTTTTGCCTCCTAATATAAGAAGAAACTGAAATTTGGAAAACTCTCTGAATTAGTGTCTTATACATATGGGTTATATACATATTCAAAGTTTTAAGGCGGGGGGGGGGAGGCTTATGCCCCATTATCTACCTTAGGGGAACATGTAGCAATTCGAAACTACTTCCATCATCTTACCCAGAGAATTTTATGCATATGATTTAAGTTTTATCAAAATAGGATATATTTGAAGTTTTAAGGGGGATTCTGACCTCATATACCTCTTAGGAAAAGAGCACTTAAAAGATTCAGAAACATTTCCATTGTCTTCCTCGGAAGATTTTACATATGAATACAATTTTAGTTTTTATGTAGATTCTCTAACCTTTCTTTCTATAGGGAACACACACACACATTGATATTATATAGATTACATAGATGGGTTGGGAAGGTTTGAGCCGCAAGCACTTTCACTGAACAAAAGCATTGGCATAAAGCATATATTATGATGCTTCAAATCTTTATTGCTGTCTGCAATACACATTCCTCTCAAAGTTTTCATTAGAAAATATAATAGTTTCAAACCACCTTTGATCTGCTGTAATCTGTTCTCTTGATACGACCCCAATCTTTTGTAAGAATCTCAAGATCTGCTTTAAGTATGTTTTGGTTTCAAAAGATGACAGATCAGCATATAAGAACTACAAGACCATTAAATCGCAAGATACAAAAGGACAACAATGCATAATCTATAGATTGGTATTACAAGAATTAAGAGTGGATGGAGTAAGTTCAGGGAACTTCTGCCATTACTAACCAGCAGTCGACCAAGGGAAGAGTCTATCAGGCATGTATACGCAGTGTAATGATGTATGGAAGTAATGCCATGAGTTGCATGGAGATAAATCATATGAGAATGCTATGATAGATGTGTAATGTGAGTGTTAAAGATAAGATTAGTTCTGATGACCTCAGAGGAAGATTGCATCTGGACAGTATAGGGAGATGTGTTCAGAACAGAAGACTTTGAAGAATGGTTGAGAGTTCTTGGGTTAGTAGATGTAAAACAACTAAGGCAGCAGGTTCAGTTCACAGGAGATGGCCAAGAAAACATGTGAGGAAGTCATAAAAATGGACTTGAGAGAAAGAGGGATAAATAAAGACCTGGCCAGATATAAGTTACTTTCGAAGTCAATTTCTTAAAGCCGTCCAATGCATGCCAGCCTGTAAAACGGACACTAAACTACTGATGATGATGATGATATTGGTGTCCAGAGCGAGCGATATAGACTCATGGTCAACCTCCCCAATCTATGATACAACTTCTCCTACTCAAAGAAAACTCTTCTTTTGGTTAATCTGTGTTATGGAATATAAATAACGTTTTAGTTATTTAATCTATATACTACTCCAGATGCCAGAGAGACTTCTACTCCAATAGCTTCTTTCCTTGTGCTGCCGGCCTCTGAAACTCCCTCCCTGTTTCCCCGACTCTACTGACATGCAGAAATTTAAAACTAATGTAAACAGACATCTCGCTGCACAACTCACAACTTAGGATGACCCCCTAAACTTACACCCTAAATCTCAGTCGTCCCTTACGTCTACAGTGGCGACCTGCCTTGTTTGGGTGAATTATGATAAAAAAATTGTCTGATAGTGTTGATATCTTGCTTGCTTGTCACCGTGCACACTTCGCATGTATGTGAATGTTTTAGTTTGTGGGAAGAAGGACGAATGATAAGAGAAGGTGTGAGGGGAATGCTAAATAATTAAAAGACAGAAAGTAAGAAGAAAGAGAGAAAAAAGAAAGCGAGAAAGAAGAAAGAGAGAAAGAAGAAAGAGAAAAGAGAGAGGGTGAAGTGAGAGAGATAAAGATAGAAAGAGAAAGAGAGAAGGTCTATTATGACATCACAATGTATTCTTTGAAATCCTTTAACTTTGTAATGGAATGATGTAAATAATTCAAAGAGGAGAGAGAGGGGAAAGATAGGAAAGAGAAAGGGGGTCTATTATGACATCACAATGTATTCTGATTTTTTAATCCTTGTACAAACATGATTAACAACCAATGTCAAAATTAAGAAATTATATATTTAATAATATATATAACAAATACTGAGCCAATAGATCACGGGTGGTTTATATTTATTATAAACGATTCATTGTATACGATTCATTTAATGCAGGTTATTTTTACCCCTAGCTGGAGAGTGGAGGTATTGAAGGCTCATACTTTTCTTAACGGTTTTTGTAATCAAATCAATCTGCTAATTTTTTGTAATAAAAAAAGTCAGTAAATTACCTCATTTTAAGGAAATATTATTATTCAATAAAAAAAAAAGTAAAATGGTCGACTATAGTCGAGGGCGACCCGAAGACTCTCTTTTTATTAGCTACCGCACTTATCCTTGATCCTTCACCTTATAATGCTGAGTGTTTAGCACTAAGGCATCAAGTACCATTTTTTAAGTCTTTGGTATAACTCGACTTAAGATTGAACCCTGGTCTCCCGGCCCATTAACGAACACTCTACCCATTCTGCCAAATAGGCAATAAATTATATATTTTATAAGCAATACAAGTTTTCAAATTTAACATCATAGGGATTTTAAAAAGAGCTGAAGTTTGACAATTTAAGTTTGGGCCAGATTAAAATCATATGTGCAGTAACCTTTTTGTTTAATATGTTGTTACTGTTATACATGACTCTATATACTTTTTTAACAGCATTTTAAGGTGATAAAAATTCAAACGGAGGGTGCCTCCAGAGCTCTGCTGAAAGCTATTCCTTCTGTAGCCCTTTCTCAAATCAAAACATTTAATCAACTGTGGGCTTTGTCTGGGTTCTGCAAGTCTGAATTATTTCACTATCATATTATTCAAACCTTGAAGTTATTTACAAAATGTTAACCAGTGATGTGATCTCACAAGTTCTTAAAAAGAAGTTGCAGAAATTGCAAAAAATCCCAGAATGACAATATATATAATATCGAGTTGCATTTAAATATAGATTTCTTAAATAGAAAAGGGAAATTCATGTAATTCTTTAAATTTATGTTTTGAGAGGCAATGTGTTAACAGCACAACGGACACAAAAGCTTTTTGTAAAACACAGTTTGTAGGATAAAAATGTTAATCTGTATGATTGCAGAAGAGGAATTTTCATTATTATTTGCAACTTTTCGGCTGGTTTCCTCATCTTTATTGTTTTGATCCCAATTCTGTCGTAACCTTTGTTAACAGAGAAAATAATAGGATAAAACACCTACAAGTATTAAGGATAGGAAATACGGTTTATGAACCAAGAGATGCAAAGTGAACAGAGTAATTTAACAATCGCTAGTTTGAGCTAGCAACTCCTGTCAGAGCTTTTTAGTTCTTGTTGTTCTTATAAGAAAAACAGACGATTCCATTCTCCTTATTTAGGTATGACAGCTATGTTCTGGACGTTTTGCTCCACAGCCATCTTCAGGTGCACTTACTTTTATTGAATAAGTTAAAACTCGGTAATAATGATTTCCAAACAGTGGCCAATATTATCAACAGAGCGTAGGGCGAAGGGTCCACAAATGACCGGGTAGTATGAAGATGATTTAAGAAATTCTGTAGTGGTAATGAGAACCTTGACGATGAAGAAAGTAGAGGATGCACTTCACTCTTGACAAAGGAAGTTTGAACGCAATTGTTTAACAAAGTATCAGAGAAATGTCTAAAGCACTTGATTCCAGTATTTCAACAGTTTCCGACCATCATAAGCAAATTTCAAAGGTGGAAAATCTTGATGAAAAGAACCCGGATGAACTCAATGAAGATTTTTTGTTTCTGAAATCGGTCATTATTTTCCAAACAACCTAACAACTAAATATTCAATGGGGGATATGTTTTGTCTTCTTGTCATAGGGTTATTATATTCTCTGGATACTTTTCTTAGGTATTCTGCTAGCGTTTTTGCTTGTGTCTCACGTGGGAACCGTCATGGTTTAAAATTCTATGACATTTCCCAAGTTTAACACAAAGCACCTGAAAAAAGCCGAGGACCGAAAAGCTTTGATGAAAACAAGCAAGATGTAGAAAACAGTCCTAAAATTGTAAATAATAATCTAATACATAAAATTAAGTAGTCGGACTCCGTCCTACAAAATAAAATGCAATTCGAGTTAATTTCTTCTAGACAATAATATATCCAATATGACTTATTTCCGTATAGCACCATTTTTTTTTTAATGTTTCGAAGAGAAAAATAATATTTCGTATTAAAGTATGTAACTCTGACTTCGTCCATTACAAACTTAGTTCCCGGTCATGGGAACAAAAATATAAAATTTAGGAAACAAATAAAATTGCATAGTTTCAAAATAAGAAATGCAAAATAAATTGCAATTAAATATACACTACTGCGCAACGCCGAATAGATACAGCTAGTGCGTAATGCAAATATACAGTGCATGTGATGAAATGTGCAAATAACAATCGATACAAACAGTTTCTCTTCTGCATCTTCTCAAGTGACCGATTGAGAAAATGTGCATCGGATTTCGATATTGATGAACTGTAACTACAGTTGATGAAGATAACGGTGAAATCGGATTTCAAACTGTTACTGGTCAGGCTACGATAATCAAAAGAACCTCGCGGGGAAACATTTTCTTTCAGCACGCAAGTAGATGACAAACGGTTAGCAGGTGCATAAAGATTTATATTTTTGTTTTGTGTACTTGTAGACTTTTTTTTAACATTTAAAACTCTTGAAATCTGTGATTCTTTTTACAAGTTTATTGCTATTATTTTGTTTTAGAGAATGAGTGTTTTCAAAAATCTGTAGGCTTAACCATTAGATACACACTCCTTCGTGCATGTCTAGTGGTTTTATCTGTACTGGAAGAACGAACACGAACACGCTGAATATTCACAATGTTAATTTATTCATTCTGAAGACCAATTTCTATCCAATGGAGTATTTAGTTGCAGACATTCCTAGAAACTTTCGCTTATAATCTCTCTTTTGTTCAGCTTGACCAGTAAAATAGTCTATTTACAGAAAAACGTTGCCCTGAACCGATTGACTGATTTAACATTAACTAGTTCAAATATACCTCTCTTTTCTAAGATGACCCTGCTCAACCAATCAGAGTCTTTAATATCTCTCTGTCCAACATTACTATATCACAAACATTTGTAAGAGCACCCACAACTAAATGTGTATGCATACCCTTTCCAACCAGACAAGGCAACAGGTTGACGATGAGCAAAGTTTAATATCTGTTCTGATACTACACTTCATATTTTCTGTCCTCGGCCAGTGAAAGAGAAAATCCTTTTCGACTGAGGCAAATTTAATTTTTGTCCCAATCCAGAGTGCTCCTTTTTAGAAACCTGGATTTCCCCCACATTAAAAACCGACCATGTGTCTAACTGTGCCCCCGTGGGGGAGGCAATTAAATAGGGGCAAGGCCAAAGATGTTTACATACCACAAGATCTAATTCTCTTCTAATTTGCTTTCCATTTCTTTAAAAGAAAAAGAAAATGATATCTTCTTTCTCTTTATTCTTCATAATGTTGTTTTTCTTATACATGACATTAGTCCTAGTTATAACATGATATTATTTTCTTTATAACCTATGCTGGTATCTTTTTTTTCTCGATCTGATCCTGAACAAAAATAAATAGTAAACTTGCCTGGAGCCCCGTTAAGTCAATCCAACAGCGTGACGTTTCATGCCAGCCTTCTGGGAAATGGAGAAATGTGCTATTTCTAGAAGCTATTTGTTTTATGGAGCGGGGATGTGGAGAGTATGCTATGGCTGTGCATGATATGATGAACCGACAGCTATGTCAACATATCAAACCATTTTCAACCCTTAGCCATAGTTTTTCCCATGATGATGATGCATTTTTTTGTATCTTGCTACCTGGTCACATGCAGTTATTTAATCAATATTACTCCAGTTGCTTGGGGAGGGGGGGCGGTCAGATCAGATGTTGAAAGACCAAGATAAACACAAACATACAACATTACTACTGATATGATGCGATGAATATTTTCATATGTATTTTACAATTTTCTTTCTTTCACTTGCAGATTTGTTTCTTCTTTTCTTCCATTACACAGTTTTTTTGACGTGCAATATCTTGAAGACAAGCTTAGATCTGATGACCTCAGAGGAAGAGTAAATCTGGATAGTATAGGGAGATGTATGCAGAACAGGAGATTTCGTTGTTTGTTTTGGCTTGTTTTTTTACAGATGGGTCCCCACTTATCAAGGCCCGAAGGCTACTTGAGGATAAAGGTTAAAGAGATCATCAGTTAGACAATGATTGAAACCACGATAGGACCGGAATCAATGGGTGGAATGGGCAGAAGATTACTTAAGAAGAATTGATTATCCAAGAGAACGGCTTAACAAGTATTTGCTTACATTAGAATTAAAGACGACCATGATGTAGTCAGTTGGGAAGCAGACTCGTGGTATTTTGTTTCACAGATAGGATGTTCTAGGAAATAAACTTTGTTCATGGAAGTTCCATTTGTCTTTTTGTTAAAAAGATAGAGAAGAGAAAATTCTAAGCTGTGGTTGTAGCTAAACAAGTTCTTGTTGTGAATATTTAACAGAGGGGGGCGACTGTGATTGGAGCTCAGTCGAGCACCTACCATGAACATAACGATACGGTAGAGAGAGGCGCGCAATATCTCTTCTGTATGAAAGAGGCTGCAGGGAAAAGAAGAGATCATCCCCCACTAGATTGCGAAGTCGATTTTGTACTCTGTCAAAACAAGAAAGAGAGCGCCGAGCAACACCTCCTCACATATTACAGCAGTACCTCTCCATCTTAGGACATATTTGGCTCTTGTACAGGTAGAGGATTGCGTCAAGACTGAGGTACTTTTTGGAACGGTAAATGATTCAACCATTTTTCCAGCAACCTTGGCAACAGAATTTGTGTAAGTCTTCCATTTCAGGTCTGGGGTGAAAGTCAGTCCTAGAAGCTTATCAAAGAAATGGGTTTCCTCAAGGAGAGAGCCATTTATTTCGACTAGGGAGAAGTGAAGATCCGAGCGTTGGTGGTGAAAGGAGAGAAGCTTGGTTTTAGAGGCGTTAAAAGTAACAAGTGACTTTTCCCCCCTCATTGCACCACATGCTCCAAGTAGAAAGAGAGAAAGAGAGTCAAAAAGATCTTGATCATCAATGCTGTTCGAAGTGCTGCCATAGATAGTTGTGTCGTCTGCAAAGATATCAATATCAATGCATGATCTCAGAATATGATTTGGGAGATCATTTATGAAGATTATGAACAGGGTTGGGCGTAGAATGGATCCTTTTGGCATGTTAGCATTAATGCTATGTGCTTCGGACTTTTGCCCATCAACAACTACTTTAATAGACCTATCGGAGAGAAAGTATTTGATGGTTGAGAAGACATTGACAGATATTCTATAGCTAACAAGCTTGTGAAGCAAACCTTTGTGTAGAACCCTATTGAAGGCCGCAGTACCCTATTGAAGGCCACAGTACCCTATTGAAGGCCTTTGATATATCAAGAGCTGTAAAATTAGATACAACATAAATAATATCTAGAAGATTTATGTAAATAAGGAATTTATTCAATTTATATAAAGTTTCAGTATTATTTGGTCTTTCGTCAGATATGAAAAAACTTTGTTGAGGTCAATTTTATGGAGTGAAAATGAACTGAGAGGTATGGAACTGGGATTGGTCTAACAAGATTATGTGAGGTTAGAGAGAGGTAATTTTAAAATAGTAAAAAAAATGGTACTTAATGTCTCTTTGCTCAACATTCAGCATTATTATGTGTGGATCAAGGGTAAGTAGAGTAATCCTCCCTTACATCTTGGTGTAGTAGTCAATGAAACAGAGGGACTAGAATCGATTATGCCATTTTGCGCATTCCCCAAAATGTGCAAAATTAGATACAATATAAATAATATCTGGAAAATTTATGTAAATTGGAATTTATTTAATTCATATAATGTTTTAGTGTTATTTTGCCCCCCAAAAAAAATGTTGATGTAAATATTAGAGAGTGAATTCTGATTTGGATAATACAAACAAAACAAGCAAAACATGTGCTCCTGTGTTCTTCAACCAGTAAATACACTAAAGTAAATCGCTAAAAACTTAGACAATGAACTACAGTCTGTAGTAGAATGGGGCCAAAAATGGATAGCACCCTTCCGAAGAGTCCACTGTTCAAACTCCTTAGCCTGACATTCTTAGGCAATGTGAAATAAAATAAGTACATAGATTTTGTCTACGCTCTCTTAGAAGGTAGGCTCCCTTTACCGGGCTAGAAAACTTTTCACACCTACCAGTATCCTATATCTCTACAAAGCCATCATTGACCCGTGCATAAAATATTGTTACCACATCTGGACTGGTGCACTAACCACTTACCTTTTCCTCTTGGACAGGATGCAAAAAAGAATTTCTAACTTAATAGATCTCGCACTGTCTGACAAGCTCCAGCCCCTGTCGCATCACTGTAGAGTTGCATCTCTGTGCTTGTTTTATAAGTACATCCACAAAACTTTCTCTGATAAACTTACTGCACTTGTACCCCCTGAACGAAAATACCCCAGACCCACCTGACTAGCTTCTAAGTCACACCCCTTCACCCTAGATCCCGCAAGATTTTCTATTCTGATAGCTTCTTTCGTCGAGTTGCTTACATTTGGAATCCCATTCCTGCTCTCTCTTTCCCCGACATTAAAAACATGCAAAATTTAAATGTAATGTGAATAAACATATTGCTGCCGAACTCCCCACCAAGGTTGCTCCCTATAAATTTGGCCCCTACCACAGTAGCCATTTACACTTATGTGGCAATATTCCTTGTTTTGGAGTGAATTTAAAGTAAAAAAAGAAGAAAAATAAGAAAAAGCCAGTCACAAACGTAAGTCAGTGTTTTGCCATGCAATAACATTTCTTTAATCATATCAATAAAGTTGTCTGCATTGACAAAGAGAAAGTGTTTAACAAAAATGTAAGTATGACAATGATCAATGGAGCTTTGCACGGTAAAGAAGTGATTAAGATAACTGTAAACTAAGCCGCTTTCTGTCTGACCTTTTTACTTTTATTGGTTTAAGGAATTTTATTTTGTAGAAAAGATCTTTTAGGGAAAGGAAAAACATTTTTTTAAATTCTTTAAGATGTCAAAATATCTAAGTAGACAATATATGACAATATTTCTATTGTTATATTATTTACATGTTATTTCAGACTGTTATCCTCACCGTGGTTGTTATATTCACAACGTTTGAGTCTGTAACACGATCAATGTTATCATCTGTCTGATACATCCGATGTTTCTGGTGTAATGGGTGCAATTCAATTCACACTTCCGATTCTTGTCAGGGAACAGTTATACTCCTTTAAAGTATTAACAGATACAACTATTTGTTTTTATCAAAATTGTAATTTTATTTCCCGTTTGACTCTTCATCAGATGAACAAACAGTCCCCGGAACTATTGCATAAACTCTTACCTCTATCTCCGGCCTGTCTCTCTGCTCTGATTTCTTATCTCTCTCTTCAAAATAATTATTTCGTTTTTTCTTTTTAATTTGACTTTAATTATTATTCTTTTTCTATACACAGCTCCGAGCCCAGATGCCTTTTTCTGGGTTTCCAATCTGTGTCGCCCCTGCCTGTCATATAATTACATCAGCTATTGTACTCTCTGGAATTATTGTGGTGTCTTTGCTCATAGTTGGTAACGTTCCTGGAATTTTTATTTAACTTTATTTTTATTTATTTATTTTAATTTTAATTTTTATTTGTCCAACTTTTCTTCTTATTGTTAATCATATTTTTTATTTGCCTAATTTTTCGAAAATTATAACAATGCTAAAACCACCTATTATTTATCAGAAGTTATCTGTTGGCAACCATTTTCGATAAAGAATGTCAAATATTTATTTTAAGTCGATCAAAACTGTTTGTTTTTAGTTGGTTTCTGTCAGCAAATGAAAATATATTTATATTTTCCCCGTCTATGGTTGAAAAGTATTGACATCGTACAAACAGTAGAAAAATCGTGAAAAAATTCAAAGTAACGATATGAAAGGTTGTTAATATTTTAGAGTGCAACAAGGCGATGATTATTCGTTATTTATGAATAAAAAGTTCCTTGTATCGTTAATAATCTACTCCTTGTAGCATGTAATATACACACATGTGTAAGTGGAAGTCGGAAGGAAAATTATTTTACCTAATATTACGATAAACAATTAATTTTAAGAAATGGCTTAATAGCCTCAACAGAAACAATAATGTCAAAACTTTATTTTTAATTCAAGACATTAGCTCACACTTCTGTTCAAGTAAGTAAGATTTTTTAGCCAGAATACGTATTTTCAGAAGGAAATTAATGTGAACTAAATTATACTCGTGTAAAGAACACGGTGCAAGATAAAAAGGAAGACATCGCTAGGCAGAATTAAATATCGGTTTGTCACATGCATTGCTATTTAGGTCTAACTTCGAAAATCCGACCGACTTAATTTTATATGTTAGATATATAGAAGATATATATATATATATATATATATAATCTAAATAAATAAAAAATACAACACATGCCAGCATGTAAAACAAACTTTAAACTGAATAATATGATGATGATGATGATGATGATGATGATGATGATGATGATGATGATGATGATGATGATGATGATGACTTCAATGACATGTATGTGTATGTGTTAGTATGTAAACCCAGAATTTTCCTAGATGAATAGTGCCAATTGGAATTTAGTTTGCAGATTCATCTATAATAATGTGCACAAAGTGATTTACGTGGCAATGTTGGGAGTGCCAGAGTGCATTCCGTGCAGGGCATGCAGTGTACTCTGATCAGTTCTATCCAACTACTGTAACCAACTTGATGTTTTATATAATGCACGGGCAACCCCAGGTAACCCTGTTAGTGGATTATAAAGATGCATTCACCTAATTTACATGAGCAGATGTGTTGTATCAAAATCCAGTCAACATCATATTTTTCCAGAGACCAGGATATGAGATTTCAGATTATCGGGGATTAAATTTTCATACTTGATTTTCAGAAATATTTCATAACAGAAATTAATGAAACATTAGAGATGACTTTAAAAAAATTTTGTTTGCCATAAAAAAATCATAATTTAATCATGTCGAAAACAAATATTCTTTATGAGAAAATGTAATGAATTTTTTACTCAGTCGTGTTTGAAGAGGATTTTACATTAATTTCAAAAGAAAAGGAATATTTTTTTTAGAAATGCCATCTGAGAAGGATTCATTTAGATTTTATAGGGATTTGGCTTTGATAGGTATCAATTGCTTCTCTGATTTGTACATTAACCTCTTTCATGTTAATGTCAACAAAAGTTGCAGAAATATTTCATTTGAAGATCATATATAGACGGATTCTCTACCTGATCCGGAGATTCTTTCTAAGACTAACAGCAGACGAGTTCCGTCCTCTATACAAAACCCAGGTACGCCCCATTCTTGAGTATGCCATCGAAGCAAACAAATTTCTATTTTCAAAAAGATATCATACACCTGGGGCATGTTCCATAATTAGTAACCAGGATGAGGACTGGATTCTCCACGCTTATCTACAAAGAATGGCTTCAAAGACTAAATCTGTCCTCACTTGAGCAGTGAAGGATGCGAGGAGACCTGATTCTGGCATAAAGCATCATCAAGGGAATGTAAATCTACTTTTAGAGGAGTTTTTTTTACCCCAACACCTAATCGCGCTCTACACGGTCACTCGGCAGCATTCTCTGTCCGTGTTTCTGCTCCTCAGAAAAGTCTACCAGAGGAGGTCATGATGATGCCTACCATATTTAGGTTTAAAGTCTCCTTGGAAAAACATTTAAACAGTATATAGATGCAAAATCTTCTGTCTTTTCAGATGGCTTGTTGAACTTTGTTATTTTTTTGCCAATAAAATTGATTAAGTGATTGATTAATACATTTGTTTGCCTTTGTAAAACATAAAAAGGAAAAGTGGACACACCACAAAATCACATCGAAAACTCATCGATAGTCTGATATTCGGTTTCTTTAAACAACAGAAACTTCTTCAGCAGGAAACAGATGGTATTTCTGATACCTTTTATGCAACAGACGGATTATAAGGAGGGAATATAGAGTTCCAGGTTGGGGGAAGAGTATACAGGAGTTGTCATTCATTACCAAGCCACGTTGAGTAGACCTTCTATGTATATATAAAGCGAAAGAGAGATAAAGAAAAAACAGAAGTTACATGGACACATATAAACTGATTAACAGACACATGTGTCTGTGAATAAGAATTTAATGATATTTATCGTATTTATAGTATTATTTAATAACATGACGGGCGCTTTAAGAATTTTATAAAACTAGGCTGTCAAATTTAAATGTGTTCTGCTAAGTTCCGGCTGACACGTCGTTGAACACTGTTGCTGACATGTTTCTCCTTACTTAGACATAAATAGATCTTCATTGTCTATCGTCAACATGGTTGGTTTTGTGGCCGCATCGTCTTAAGCGTTCAAAGAAAAGTTAAAATGTTGACTTGGGTCTGAGGGTTTTGAATAGTGTGACCGGCAAAGCAATCACCCTCCACACTGATGATTCCCAGTAAAAAGGATGAAACACATGTGTCTTTGAACAAGAATTTAATGATATTTATCGCAATATATCTATCTATATAAAGTAGACTTGATTTTTCCTCTCTATTTCATCCTAAGGGAGTCGGAAAAATGAATACACCCTACACGAAAACAATCACACCTACCTTCATAAACTTTGATCAATCATAGTTCCAGAAACTTTTACTAAACTACATCATCATACACTAAAACCTACATTGAGACCTTTACATCTTACTCACACAAAAACGTATTCGAATGAGAGGGCAGCAGCCTCATCTCTCTCTTTGAATTAAGACCTCCTACGAAACCCATTTCACCGGTTAAATTAGGTCACACGTTATTCACATAAGCTGGAAAACACTGTGTTCAATTATTTTTTGAATTAGTTACTTAAATTGCACGATTTTTCATAATCTTTCCGATTTAGCTCAGACAGTAGTGAGAAATACTATACCTCTACAGTTCGCGGTTTCAATTTTTCGTGTCGGCGTGAAGTTTATTTCATTTTTATGTATTGTTTACATTAAAATATATTGTTAAGATATTTGAGGATATGATCGAAGTGTATTTCTTACGCTTAGAAAACATTCTACCGACGGACACATAGACA
The DNA here is from genome assembly GCA_963556195.1 of Sepiola atlantica. Lineage (NCBI taxonomy): Eukaryota > Metazoa > Mollusca > Cephalopoda > Sepiida > Sepiolidae > Sepiola > Sepiola atlantica. The sequence continues at coordinate 12,390,959 of OY744530.1, read as the reverse complement.
GACAAAAGACAAACAGACAGACACAAATTTTCTGCCCGTCTGTCTCTGGTTTGTCTGCCTGTCTGTCTGTCTATCCGTCAGTCATAATTTTTGTACACGTAAGAAATAAGTTTCGACCACATATTACCTATATTAATAGTTTTTGGGAGACGTTGCCGGAATAGTCGACCAAAAGATGACGTAGGGACACTGAGTGTTACGCAATCAAACGGAAAATTACAAAAACAGAGTTTTTTAGTTTCTTTTAAGACCAGACAACTTTAATGAATTAAAGTGATCAATTTCCGACTTCTGTCACTGTAAGTCATTACGAATGTTACCGAAGCGCTCCCTCCCCATGTTCAGAATAAATTTCTAAATACTAACGTTATTTTACCCTAAAAAAACTTGTACCTCACCTTCCCGTGTTAAGAATAGGTTTCTAAATAATAACGTTATTATTTCAGCATTATCTGTAAACTTCAGAAGTACCGAGAACATATTTAGTATAGCGTTATGTCGGTTGTTTACAAATGTTAAATCAATTTTTTTAGATTTATCCCGGGCAACGCCGGACCACGGGTCCTGCTAGCATATATATAAAGAACAGGAAAATAAAGATATAATGTATACCTTTAAATTAGAACCTATCATGAAAGAATTGATGCTCGATATACTGTATTCCTCTGATAAGATGTCATTCTTTGAAAAGCTATGGCTTAAGGAAGGAAAAATAAATCTCTTATTTGAAGCAACTTGTTTTGAGCAACTTATGACGTAATAGATATTGTATTGTTACAATCTTTATTCTCATCTTTGACTTGTTACTCTCTCTCTCTCTCTCTCATATATATATATATATATATATATAAATTTATGTTGGTGTATACTTGAAGTTTATTGATTGATACCTTTGTGAACTATGCCAGTCTGGAAATTTTAGTTCAGGATATTTATTAAATGCAAATTCCTTTAGAAAAACGTGTTTCTAAAACATTTCAGTCAGGCTACTATATATGTAAAAAAGTCACTTTACACAACAAACTTTCCAGGCCCATCAATCAGCTTATATATATATATATTGTTGTGTTTTTACTTCTGTAATATACAGTCGGAAGTAACTATAGATGAATGCCTTGGGACAGTCGTCTCCCCTGCTGTCAAGCAAAGCTGCTTGCTTTATAAGTCGCTAATAAAAAATGGTGGCTCCATAAAGATGCCTAAATGCAGCCATTTTCTTTTTTGTTGAGAGTTGATCATTCAAGATGGCAGACAAAACACAGTAATTCTCTTAGAAAACAGCTCCTCAAATACTGTTTTAAAAGAAATATATTGGATTCCACTTTTATGTGTGCACACACATTAATGTACATATATTTATGTTCTGGCTGCCGACTAGTATTTGACTATTATTATCAACCAGGTACAGAGATATAACCAACCCTCATGATACTGTGCACTGCGTCAAATTCACTCTTTGAAGCACTGGAATTTCTTTTCTGCAGCCCGTTTCTCAGAATGTACCAATATGCAGAAATTTAAATGTAATGTGAACAAATATCTTGCTGCCGAATCCCCCACCCAGATTATTTCCCCATAATTTGGCCTCTATCACAATAGCCCCTTACGATTCAGTGGCAATATGCCTTGTTGAGGTGAAACAACTCAGAAATAAAGAAAAAATCCTCTAATAGGTGTACTTGGAATTTTGAGAATACATCAATTATTGGCCAAGATATTACGTTTTTTCGAAAAAGTTGTCAAATTTGTCTCGGACATCTTGTATGAAATTTCTGACTGTTCAACTGATTTGAAACTACTGTTAGATTCTAACAACCCATAGCATGCAGATAATCTATGACCTCAGGAGCGTCATAGGCTATGTAAAGTTCACCTAGGTCAACCTCATAAGTCATGAAGGACTCCCCCCCCCCCAAAAAAAAAATAATTTCTCATCGAAATAAAACTGCAATAAAATGGTTTCATGAAAAGAAATGTAGCAACATCCTAGAAATTGGAGATCAGATGGGGGTTAGAATGAACCTTGGGTATTTTACAATCACATAAGCCCCATGATCTTGCTGAACATGATAAATCAGCAAAAAATGAGAAAATATATAAAAAAAAATCTATGTATCTATCTACGATAATATCAGAGATGTGTGTCTGTTTAGTTGTCTCTTAACTGCTCTTAGGCTATTATGAACTAGGAATTTGGTAGGAATTATACCCTACCTCTGTAGATTGTCTTAGGTTTTTTTATAAAGTGGTCTCGAGTTAACATAGAATCCTATACTGAATTTGTTTTACATTGTGAATGCTTTAACTCCCTTCCCTACGAAAATGTTTGTATTTCTTATTTTAATACAACTTAAACGGTGGTTAAGTTGCACAAAATGATGCTAATTCAGAAAATTGGAGCATCAATCCTTTTAGGACTTTCAAATTTTGTAGCAATATTTAGTTGTAAGTGTGTTGAAAACGGAATTTTCCATAAGAAAAGGGAATTTTCCATTCAATGTTTAGCTGATGTGTATAAGAAGTTACATCATGGCAGGAAGTCTATACGACAAAGAAGTGAGATAGATCTTGTCTCTTAGGTGTGAAATGTCAAAGTGAACAGACGTCTTTTTCAAGGCTCTTTTGCCACCCTTATAAGGGATGGCCGGGAAGATGCAATCATCGAGATGAACTTGCTATAAAAACCGAAATAAGCCAGCAAGAAAATAATATGTTGTTGAGAGCAAAAATCTTTTATTTTTTCTTCTATCATTATAACTACGATAGCTGTTAACACAAAAGAAGAGACATAGTAGGAAAACTTCTGTTGCTATATTTCTATTACGATGACCACCATTGCAACTATTACTGTGAAGTGCCTACATCTATTGACCCAACTACCTACAACATGTAAACAATACAACAGTCCATCTGATGGGTTCGAAAGAATTGCCCATGGAACGTTACAAACAACTTATTAATGCTGTAATATTACAATGTTTAACTCTACAAAATTAACACCTTTTCCAGACCATAACTTGTAAGCTGTATTGTCACACAGTTTTCACCATGATAGCATGTCTTTGATTGATTTGAAATAAATGGAGGTCCAATTCTTGCACTTTTTACAGCGGTTCATAAGAGAGCATTAATCTATAATGTTTACTCTCTGATTTAACATGAAATAAATATAATTAAGCTATGCAAAAAAATCTTTAAATTAAAATTTTTATTTCCAAGTCCCCTTGTGTTTGATAGAAGAGTTTTTTAATTATGTGGAAAATGATAAGGTTACACAAAATATAGGTTAGCGAATGGATTGCATATTTGAAATTCAAGGCATCGTTGTTTTAACAGTTTGTGATTTAGGAAAGTAATCATAAAAATAAACATGGGTGTTTTGTTTCTTAGAAAAAAATGTGTGAAAATAAAAACCGATTTTGATAAATACATTGATCTGATCAGGAAACCGTGCAGAGTAAATTTGAATTCGAGAAGAGAGCATGTCCGAGGCTTTGCTCCTCTAGTGGGGCTCTGGTAGAGAGTACCTGCTGTACATAGAGAAATGAGTGTGAAAGACATCAATAAAAGTAAACAACGTCATATCTTTTTTGTTCGAGTCTTTCTTTGTGTTCTACCCTGCTGGAAAAAATGAGCAGGTGATCAACTGGCGAAAGGTACCAAGTAAGTCCAGATTTCCAATTTTTTTATATGTGTCATCTTGACATGTTATAAGTGAATCTCCTAAATAAAGATAATGGCTATGTGACTCATAATGATTAGAAGCAACATCATGCATAACTATTTGAAGTACATTATAGACTTTCATATTTAGAACCATTTAAAGAAGAAATAAGTGGACTTACATATCTCTTACAACGTAAAATCTGAACTATCTAAGAAATATTTTCATCTTTGAGGAAGAATATAATTCGGTCTAAATGCAATTTAAATACTTCTTCAAGCAGATTCTAACTATTCCTGGAGGACAGAACCGGGAATTTAATCTGAAATCTAATCTAAGCGTTATAGACTGGCAGACATTTGGTGACTTATGATAACCTGGTTTGTTACATTATTCTCACTGTCAACATTTTACCAAATAAATAAATTTAAGCCCATAACTTCAGTCGTGTAAGCTGTAGGTTACAGAATTTTCATGAATGCAGTTTTTTTTTGTATTGCATTGAAGTATTTTGGGGTCTGATTTATTTCAGTTATTATAAAAACACAAGTATGCTTCAATATTATGAACCCATCCTGAGACAGAAATTCTAGCTCATAAAAGTTTCTACTTAGTGTAAAGCATTACTCTTCATTATTAGAATAGAATTCTCTTGGTAACAGGTAATGTAAACAAATACAAAAACATTCACAATTATGTAACGTTTGGAATTTAACTTTGTACAATTGTTAAAAACAGCAATTTCACAGCCAACAAATATACATAGGTTGCAGAAATTCTTTGGGGCAATGAAATAAACAAAGGAGTCAGATCCCCAAAATTCCGGCATTACATAAGACTATATGGTCAGGGAGGAAAGTTAGAATCAAGTAAGATTTGATTAAAATATAGTTTTGTTATTAAGTTTTCTTTCTTACAATCCCCGGTATATTCCCCCCTCCACCCCAGCCCCGTTATTAGAGCCTTCTAATGAAATACCTATACACACATAATAATTTATCTTACTTTCTTTTGTGATGAGTGAGATGGCATGCAGAAAAAACTGCTGACTACTGTACAAGTGATCAGTTTTCAAATTTCAGCTTTAAATTTATATATATATATATATATACATACATGGACGGCGGCACCGGGGGGGGGGGCAAGGGGAGGGGCTCAAGCCCCTCCACTTTTTGACTTAGCCCCCCCCCACTTTACGGTCATTAATAATGAAGTTATATATGCATGTGTTTAACCGGGCCCCCCACTTTTTAGGAGGGCCCCCTAACTTTTATAACTGTCCTGCCGGTCCTTATATATATATATATATATATATATCCACCTCTTCTAACACACTTCTTAGCCCCTTTCTTTCTCTCTTAAAATCCGGCTTCAGCTGGTGTTTTCCAAGCAAGGCTTTAATTTTCACTTTTGATTTGATTTTCATTCTACCTTTGACAAGATGCAATGGTTGATTGACATGTAAGGCTTTAATATTGTTTATGTAATTTCATAAATGCTCCACTTGGTGTTGAGCACTCTTGAAAAAATTGGCTTATGTTCACTTTATTAACATATTTGAACTTGATCAATCAATTAATATATATATATATGTATATATATATATGTATGTATGCATGTATATATGTATGTATATATATATATATGAAGGAGAGTGTTTTTGTCTTAATTTAATGACATATACTATTCATAGAAAAGGATATACATAACGGAGATAAAGTTCTCCCTGGGGGAGCTACAGGACCCCAGTATTCTCAAAAGAGGGAAGGCGGAGATAATTTAGATAATATCATAGTACAGTGCCAAGATCAAAATAAAAAGAAGCATAGAAATATCTTGTTGTGTTGGAAGCAAGAAAATCAATTTTGCTTTGCCGAAGAATAACAATAAGAATGGTAGCGCCAACGTAAGTCATTGACGAAAGGATTCCAACATGAAGAAAGAGTCCATGTAAAATTCCCTTTGGGCGGGGCGGTCACAAACACCCATCTTCAATTTGCAGGAATGCATATTTTGGGAAAAGGAAAATAAGTCGTCAATATTTAGTTTTTGTCTTTTCTTTCGACAGAAATATCTTAGTGTTCACTTGTTAGCATTTTTGGAGCGAAGGGGAAGGATAAAATATGAGATATTGAAGTGGATAAAAACCAGAATGGACATTCTGAAGATACGTCTATCAATCTACATGTTTCGCAACGGACAATGCTATTTCAAACTTATTCATAACAAACCACAAAAAATCTTGTTTCAAATTTTAGTATGACAGACCACCAACATTTTATTTCAAACTTAAACGTGACAGACCAACGAAAATGCTATTTTAAACTTAAGCCTGACAGACCAATAAAATGTTATTTCAAACTTAAGCATTAGAGACCGACAGATGTACACAACCTCTTATAGAGATGTTTGAAGACATAATTTTTTTTATTTTTGGATTAATGTGTCACTGCTTACCAAAGCCAAAAGCTATTCGAGGATAAGCATTAACAAGATGGATGGATTGTCAGTTGAATGATGCAGAATGTTATGAGAGGATTGAAAATAATGAACGGAATGAATAAAATTTGGTTGCTTATAGGGACGGTTTATGACAAGTATTTGTGGACATAGGATTTGGAGACGTGCATGTTGTAGTCTGCAGGAAAGTAGTCCCGTGGTATTGTGCTCCACAGACGAGAAGTTCAATCTGTGCGTTAGTGATGAAAATGTTATTTCAAAATGAAGGACGAGGAATAAACGAACGAACGACGGACAAAGCTGCTTACAGAGATGAATGGACGCATCTAAACAAAAAATTGATATTTATGATGTTTTGACCAACAACTCTCCAAAGATAACTTGGTTAAAGTTTAAAGAAAAAAAGATTATTTATATTAAGATAGAATCTGAAATTTCAACCTGACAAATTATTTAATATATTTATGAATAAGTATATATTCTCTCTATATATAAAGTACGAAATACATGTATATATATATATATATATATATATATATATATATATATATATATATATATATAAGTATAAATTTTTATTTATACAAACATTATTGGTTACATATGTGCATACATGTTTCGGTTGCACTTTTCCAAGAAAGTCAACCTCATCAACCGAAACATGTATGCACATATGTAACCAATAATGTTTGTATAAATAAAAAGTTATACTTATAAACAGCTCTACTTGGTATTGAGCACTTTTTATAAACACTTGAGTTTCTACGGATTTACATTTACAGAAACTAATACAATACATGTACTATATATATATATATATATATATACATATTAGGTACGTGCAAAAATGGCGGCTTCTTGTACGGACTATGCTCATTAAAAAGCGCTTATCATTAATTATTTAATTAGTTTCCGTGTAAACTTTGATTGTGTTTGAAAGATAAAAGCCTAAACTTAATCCCTAAACGAAAAACACTGCATATTTACGTGTGAAAAATAAATTATAATAAAATATGTAATTACGACGGTCAAAAACCCCAAAAATTCAATGAATTTTGAACTTTGAAAAAATTACTTGTAAAAATCCCTTAAAAGATAAATATAAGTTTTTGGGAACTATTTCAAAGATAATTATTAAATTAAAGTCATAAGACACTGAATTAAAAAAAAAAATCCCACGTTTGACTAAAAATTAGCAAAATTAGCCCTTCAAATGTGATAAATGAGTAAAATCCGCCATAACTTCATCGGAAAAGGACTTTGTTTACAAATTGACTATCGCTATGCAAAATATATGGAAGACAAAAATGTCATAATTTATCATTTTTAACTTTATATATAAAAATGTAATAATAGTTTATAGAAGTTGAAAAATTATTATCCATTAATTTCTTTATTCTTTTTAAGGTTATAAACAAATTTAAGTACCCTTATTTTGTTATAATAAAAAAGGAAATGCTTATTTAATTATTTGTGAGTGTACGCAATTATTTTTAACTGAAAAGGTTGTTTTTAATTTCGTAATACTCTGAAATTATTGATGACGTCTGTTTACCAATGTTTTTCCTTAGAATTTAAAATAAAACTATTTTTTAAATGTTACAAATATTTTTACATTACGAACTGCGTCAATTTTATCAATTTTTTTTTACATGATTTAAAACTTTAGTTACTCGATTTATTCTTAACGTGTCGTAGCGATAAATTACATTGATTCTTTTAAAAATAAAGTGTTTTTATTTTTTATTTTAAGTGTGAAAAAGTAAATTAAAGTCAATGACTACACTGACAATTTATTCATTGAAAAAAAAGTTAAAACAGTTATTTATTGATAAACAGAATTCAATTTTGAAAGAAAATGTCATGTTTGAATTCTCTTTATTTATTAATAAGTAATTGTTTTTAACTTAAATATTTATTAATGAAAAAAAGACAAAACAAATACAAATCTTTCCAAATAATTGACGATGAATTGTGAAATGAACGAAATTGTTGAATCTCTAAAAAAAAAAAAAATTTTGCGCTGTAAAAGTGAGTGATTGTTCGAAGGCTAATCCCACCTGGTTATTACAGAACGGGGCTACCATACTAATGAAAGTTCATCGTTAGTAGAAATTATTCAATTTTTTAAATTCTTTTTTTCGTTAAGTTCCTGGATCTCAAATTTGTCAGTTTTTGGTTTATTTTCAAGATTATAAAAAAAAATGTCTTGCGCTGATGTATGAAAGGGAAATATAATTATGTCACATTTTTTATTTTTCAAAAAACTCTAATCATTAAAATCACATGAAATATTTTTTGCAATTATATTATTTTTTTGGTGAAAATATTGATTAAACAATGCTTTATTCAATAATAATATCGCTAATTCAAAAAATTAATTTTTCTTCGAGTTATAGTGATTTTATTAACACGGTATTTACTGGCCTTTTTCGTAATATATACGAAATATTTTGAAAAAAAAAAATTAATTGTTAACATCTACGATGCTTTATTTACATAATCAACATTTAAAAAATCATGCATTTTTTTTTATTAATATATAAAAATATAACTTTAGTAAAGGTGTATTTTCTTTTTAAAATTAATACATTTTCACTAAGATTTTAAAAAAAATAATGGTTTCATTATATTCCGTGATTGTTGATTAATAAATATTGAAAATTTCAGTAAAATTGGTTGATTTCCTGAATTTTAGTGTATTTTTAAGTGAAAGGGGGGGGGGGTCAAAATGTTTTTTCATTTTGGGAATCGGCCATTGATTTTGCACGTACCTAATATATATATATATATATATATACACATATATACATATATATATATACATATACACATATACATATATACATATATATATATACACATATATATATATACACATATATATAAACACATATATATATATACATATATACAGGGTGGGCCAAAATAAGGGTCCTATCTTTAAATTTGAATAACTTCCACAAAATAAAAGTTTAACTCACCAAACTTTATGTGTGTGTAGACTGACCCTTCCGAGATTTTTTGAAATAAACAAAACAAATTTTAGCCGAAAAACACTTCTTAAAACTTACAAAAACTAAAGTATTGTTTTTTACACTGTTTTGAGTTTTTTAAGCAAAAATAATGTTTTCTAAATGAGCGCCGTTGGCGGCTTCACACTCTTCGGCTCTTTTTAAAACATTTTCCATAACAGTTTGCAACATCTGAGGACTTATGGCTCTTATTTCTGCTTCAATATTTGCTTTCAGTTCCTCAATATTGTTTGGCTTATTGGCATAAACCTTTTCTTTGAGGTAACCCCATAAGAAGAAGTATATATATATATATATATATATATGCTAAGTCTGTGATATCTTGGATTTAGTTAGTTTCTCTAGGAACTTAAACTGCATTTTCCTTCTTTTGTTTTTTATTTTGTTTAAAATGACTCAAAGCTTTTTTGGACTATATATTGGGTATTTAGATCTGTATGGCTAGGTTTCCTTCCTCTTATCTACTTGCCTATCTGGTACCTAAGGTACTTAAGTTTTTGTTTTTTTCAATGCAAATTTTATTCCTATATAATTTTATTGCTAACTACCGTATCGCAAAATGGTTCTAGGGTGTAGTGTTTAGATAGTATTATTATTGTTTTAATTAATGTTATTTGGTATGCAAATTACCATATCACACAGTAGTCTTAAGGGTAATATATTATTATTATTATTATTATTATTATTATTATTATTTATTTACGTATATATTAATGAAATTTAAGCTACATTATTTCTACACTTGATTATTGGGGAAATGGTCGTTTGATCAGTACCATTAGAGAGCCATGAATATTGTAACTGTCCTGTTTTAAAATCTCCGAAACAGTTACATGGTAAACAACTGATGATCCCCGTTTTAATATTTCAAGCTTAAGTTAAGGTCCTCTGGGTTTTTTTTCACTGTTAGATACTTGAATCCCCTTTTTTTATTCATGAATTTTCCAACGAATTCTAAGTCTGCGATATCTTGGATTTAGTTAGTTTCTCTAGGAATTTAAACTGAATTTTCCTTTTTTTCTTTTGTTTAAAATGACTCAAAGCTTCTTTAGACTATATATATATATATATATATATTACAGAAGATCAGAACAACATCGGTACCGTCAGTTTCAAATCCAAACAAAGGGGACCTATAATTGATCTCCTTTACCGGACTCTCTTCAGCAAATCTGTTTTCCGGGGAGGCAGACATAAACAGAGGCTGAAGAGAATCCGGTAAAGGGGACTAATTATAGGTCCGCATTGTTTGGATTTGAAACCGACAGAACAGATGTTGTTCTAAGCACATCTATAAATAAATATTATGCTCTGTGGATATGGGTCAATTTAAAAAATATTATTTATAAATAATTATTCAAAGCTTTTGCAAGATGGAGCACTTTAAGTAAGTTGACAACAGGCCGTCATTTACAGCGTAATGCAACACTCTAGATCCGCCTATTGAGTGCTCTCGACGGCTTGCTTATGGCCGCCAAATTTAACATTAAGACGTTAACTTACTCTCCCATTTCCAGACAATGCCTAGTGAGCACATCGGTATGCACTCTGACTACTGAGTTAAATATGACTTTCGTATTGGGGTTCGAACTGTGAGACCGGCAGGGATCATCTCCTCCCATACTGATGATTGCAGGTTTGGCATGAAACACATGTGGATATGGGTTAATTTGAAAAATATTATTTATATATATATATATATATATATATATAATATTATAAATACTTTTTAATTATTATCTACATACATATATGTTTCATCCTTTTTAGGAATCGTCAGTGTGGAGGATAATTGTTCGGCTGGATGCGAGTCACCTTTTCACTGAGTCTGAACTTTTTGTCCATGTGACTAACCTAACATCTATGCGGAAAGAGGAGAATTAAAGTTTATTTATGTCTTTACAAGCAAACAATTAGTAAGATGTCATACCGTGTTCCACATCTGCAATGGGCAGAAATATATATACAGCAAATATAATAAATTGTTTCAAAAAAACAAATACAGTGCTCAATCGTAGGTTCTACAAGAGCTAATATAAATCAATTATATTTAAAACCTATACATGACAGTGTCTGTTTGGTGTACCGGGGTTTTATTGGAAGGGATATGCTTTACTGGGGTAGAAACTGTCTTATATTGTAAGACCGAATTTTCAGCACCTTTCAATAGGGAAAAACTTCAAGAAACGGCATGAACAGACCGATGAAACCCGGTACACCAAACAGACGCTGTAATGTATAGTTTGTAAATAAAATTACTTCATAAATATATTTCAATTGACACTATACATTAGTTTGATCTTCCATTGATACTTTCCGTTTCATGGAAATACTGGAAATACTGTACCAAATGTAACCGATTCTTCAGTCGATGTTTTGATAGTGTAACACACTATGATATTCTCGGCCTGGGTGGAGGGGATTCTAAGGTGAGACTAAGATTTGAAAATATGTAGAATATGTTTACATTCAAATAACATAAAATAAGCAGTGCTAAAAACGTAAATGGCGAATAAAGAAATATAGGATAGGAATAAAAATATAAATAACTTTCTTTTTTTTTAATTAATAAAAAAGTAAAAACTACATCGTGAAAATCGTAATATAATCGTCTAATCGTTTGGCATCGAGACAGAAACGATAGACATTTTCTGTTTTCGTTTCCAACCGTAATAATAAAATAAACTAGCACGACCCATGTATCGGCGTTGTCCAGGGAAAATATAAAATAATAATATAATTAGTGTTGACCTGGGAAAATATAAAATAGTAATTTGATTTAATAAAAAGAAATATCATAGGATAAATAAAAAAAGACTCATAAAAGTACTCATTTAACTGTAAGCAATTTAGGTGATTAAAATAGGATTTGTTAAATAAGTATTGTTTTAAATCAAACAAAATAGATTTCTCTATGTTTTGGATGACTGCTCTCCCTCCCCCTCTATCGTTTTAAGTAAGGGCTTATTCCGAAAAATAAAAATCACTGGACCAAAAAAGTAAATGTAACCCCAAAATATTTGTGAAGCTTTTCGCCATCAGTGAAAGAGACATCCTTCTAAACTAAAGCAACTGTTATTGTGTTACCATCGAGTAAGCGCAGAACTCCTAATTTTCCTATTTATTGTTCGTTTTATTTTATCTGCATCTGTTCTGTCCGTGAAGTAGAAATCCTTGTAGACTGAAGCAATTGTTATTTGTTTCCAATCCAGTGGACCTTCCTTTATGAGCGCAGAAACTCTAATTTCCCTCCATAAACTGTCAATAAAGAAAACAATTGGTTACATGTCTCTAATTCCAAAACTCTTCCGAAGATTTTAATATATTAGAGTAACGTGTGATCTATTTGCGTTAATAATATTTAATCGGCAGCATTTTTTATGAGCGGCCATTGCCAACTTCTACTTGCTACTATCCGTCTGAATCACAATCAAGGATTTGTCTCCCGTGACTAAAATTAACCAATCAATCGCAACTAGTTTAAATCAAAGAAAATCGATCCCCTTTAATAATAAAAAAATATAAACAGGTGCTTATTTTTACGTCCTCTTAGAATATTGGCCGACTTTACAATTTTTTTTCTTTTTGATTTATTTTTGTTTTACTTGTTCAAATAGAATTAACGTTAAAGTGTAGTATCTGTTCTGATACTCTACTTAATCTTTTCTCTTCTCGGTCAGTGGAGGAGAAATCATTCATTTTTTGCAGCAATTTTTATTTTTGTCCTAATCCAGAGTGCCCCTTTTTAAGGAAATGGAATTTCCCCATACTAATAATCGACATTGTGTCGAACTCTGCTCTCGTGAGGATTCAAGTAAATGGCAAAACTGCAGAATAGTTAACTGGCGAAAAATCGTAACTTAAAAAAATTTAAAACAAATACCTTATATCAATCGTTGCCTTAGACAGACTAAACTAATGTTTTCCTTTTTGAGAAGGGGAGTGTTTCTCCCGAAATATCAAAAGATTTTCCATCATCTCGAATCTTATTCATATAAACAATGAATCTTATATTTACTGATATTGTATGTGAAAAATCTATTGAAAAACAAATAGATAATTGTGAAGATTAATACCTCAAATATTGTTTTCGATTGTTTGTTTTTGTTAATCCTCTCTTTCACCATTTCAGTTTTCTGCATTGCTATCAGCCTCTATAAATACGCCCCACACACACTACACACACACATATATATATATATATATATTTATGGGGTAAGGTACACAATAAGTCATTAAAATGAAATGTCGCGGTAGGCAAAATGTGTGAAAAAAGAGACAAACAGAAAACAGGTTTAACCTGTTTTCTGTTTGTCTCTTTTTTCAATCATATATATATATATATATATATATATATACACACACACACAATATTAAACGTGGCTTCTCCTTAGGTATTAAGATATACCACATTGATTATTGTTGTAAAACCCTGAAGTTAATTTAGTCCAATTCCATTCAATCAAGTTAGCAAAACATAAAACAAGTTGCCACGTAGGGAAAGGGTGGTAGAAATTTACACAGAAGAGGATACAGTAGCCCAGCACCTGTCCAAATTCGCCTTGAATTGCTGCATCGTTGGTGCATTTAATACATCTCCTGGTAGTCCAGGGATCCTGATTCAAAAAATGGCGGTGAAACAGTTTCTGGTGATACCCGCATAGACCTCTTAGTTGAGAATGATTGAATTTTCAACCACGAGATGATTCTGTTATATACTCAAAACAGGGGAAAAATTGAAGAGGAGACGGTAAGGGAAGGAGGAGGAGGAGGAGGAGGAGGAAGAGTAAGAGGAAAACTGATAAATGAGGTCAGACATTCCAATAATACCTACTCCTATGTTATTGTTGAACTGCGGTGAGTTTAAAGAGATTTACCCGCTGCGTTATATAATGGAAAATAAAAACACTCTTATAGATTGGAACTCTCCACAGGAAGAAAATGAAATTTGAGCAAACTGTTCACTTCCTCCTTTGTTTTCCATTTTATTTATTGATTACTTTTTAGAATCAAGAAGAAAATCGTCTTTCAGAAATTGGTGCACATTTTTTTTCTAACATATTTTAGAGAGAAACTATCAACTTTCATGAAAATGAAGGACTGACAAATATCTTATATATAAAATAAAGTTAGTTCTCCCAAATCCATACTTTTGTAATCAGTAGAATTTTTACTACAAGCTGCATAAAAAAAAACTGTTTTATCAGTCATATGAGGTAAATATTGGTCTGTGTTGTTAAAAACAAAAATTTCATTTCTAATTGATTTAATCGAATTCCATATTTAATTCGATCAACAGACTTTGTTTTAATTACTAATATCATAGAGGTAGTTAGAGGAGCTGACCCTCGCACAGTTCCGAGTCTTAATACTGCTATCCAATTCACCAGGTACTAATGTAATAACAAAATTTCTTCACTATTCACCTGTGAAAATAGGTTGTTTTCTTTCTCTAATTTCCTTTGTTGTCTTTGGCTGACCGACTTTTTACAAGTGGTTTCGTTCAGGATGTGTTGATATCCAAAATCATCAAACACATTCATAACAAAGCTCGGTGGAGACTACTTGAAACAGCACTCATCACAGCCTCTAACACCATTAGACAACGAAATGGTTTCTACAATCTATCCCTGTTAATAAGCAAAATTATCCTGACCGAACAAAATCTAAACCTAGATCATGGCTAACCCTTCTTCTTATCGTTCTCACTTGCACTTATATACAACTCCCCGCATACACACTTACGTACTGACTCCTTTCACACATATATATTCATTCACATACTCATGAATCACCTACTATGAATCAAAATTACTTAACCACAAATAACAGCCTTACAAATTAACACAATTTACACATCCTTACAAAATATTAAGATATTGAACCCTTTTTTTCTCTACATTTACTCTCCACCCATCAACACATCCTGAACGAAACCACATTTTACTCATCACTCCCCCAAAATTAAAATCATTTTTCTTTCTTCTCATGCTCACAGCACACTTCTACACATTCTTTCAAACACACTTATACTCACACATTCCTGACATAGCCACCTGGTCAATACTCCTCCCTCCCTCCCTTCAGCCTCAAAAAAATTTCACACCTGACCACAACAAATATCTCACCTCTCACCTTTCCCACTCTTTTGACTATTTCCTTAACACTCTTACCCAACCCCTGCCCATTTTCAAGTTATCTTCCTTTCATTAAATCTTTTTCTAAAACTATGATACTACCTACATGCTAAACACACAGAGTTTCCCCCTTCCCTCCTCTTTCCCCAGCCTCTCAAAATCCATGCCACACCTCACCATGACAAAAATCTCAGCCCCCCCCCCCTTTCATCTCTCTCACCCTAAGGCAAATTCAATAATATTCTCATCCCTCCCTATTTCACTGCTGCCTTAATGGTAGCCACTCAAAGCTTTCCATATTCATTTCATTCTTCGCCACCACTGACTTCTCACAGCCTGGATTCTCCTCCAGCGCTCACAGTAGCCACGGCTACTACTTTTCCTCATTCAATCATGTCAACCCAAAATTTCGATGTACTTGCATGACATTTTTCTTCAAATTATCATCCTGAGGAAGTCTTACAATAAAGAGGAAACGTTGATGAATATATATTTAAAAAAATATCTCTTGGTTTTTCCTTTTTCATTACGTTGGATTACTCTCATCCTTCCTTTTTCATATATATATATATATATATATATATATATATATATATATATATATATATTCTCGGAAGTTTTTTTAACCTTCTAAACTGAAAAAAAAAAAAAAATTTTGTTGAAAGATTTTTGTCTAGTAAGTCAATCAATCTACTGCAATCACTATATTAGTTAATTTCCAAGAATTTACTCTAAGGTTTGGTTTGGTAGTTTTGTTTTACGGCATATCAACCCTTTTTGGGTTATTCAATGCCGAATCTGGTCATTATAGTAAAAGTTTTTATGCTTCAAGTTCTTTATATCTTCAAATGTTTAATCATCGTTTTTGGTTTGGGAATTTTGTTTTACGGCATATCAACCCTTTTTGGGTCACTTAATGCCGAATCTGGTCATTATAGTAAAAGTTTTATGCTTCAAGTTCTTTATATCTTCAAATGTTTAATCATCGTTTTTGGTTTGGTAGTTTTGTTTTACGGCATATCAACCCTTTTTGGGTTATTTAATGCCGAATCTGGTCATTATAGTAAAAGTTTTTATGCTTCAAGTTCTTTATATCTTCAAATGTTTAATCATCGTTTTTGGTTTGGTAGTTTTGTTTTACGGCATATCAACCCTTTTTGGGTTATTTAATGCCGAATCTGGTCATTATAGTAAAAAATTTATGCTTCAAGTTCTAAAAATAAAATAAAAAAGGGGAGGGAGAAAGGGAGAGGGGCTGTTGTTTTTGTTTTTGGTTTTGTAGAACATAATTAAGTTTTACAAAAAAAAAAAAAAAAAAAAAAAAAACGTCAATGTAGGTGAATTTCGTCTCAGGGAGCCACAGGGCAGCCTGATCTGGTATCACCAGGAATTTACTCTAATATAAATATATTTTTATATATGTTTTTTATATAACGGATCGTCAGTTGTTTACCATGAAAACTGTTTCGGGATTTTAAAAACAAAACAGTATTTTTTATCATGGCATCCCAGCAGTGTTGATCAGACACCACCTCCCTATTTAATAATTATTTTATTAAATTAAGTTATTAAATATAGTTTCTCCTTACCTGTGCTGTTCCTTTCAAATTGAGTTTACTATTTTACAGAACATCTATTTTATAGAGTTAGATGATTCCATTATAATAACCATCCATTTTCCCTCTTGGTTATTTTCTACAAATGTTTTAAAATTAAAAATATATATTTATAAAAATATTTCATATATACATATATATATACATATATATATATATATATATATATATATATATATATATATATATATATATATATATATATATATATATATACATTTATTTATTTATTTCATCATGGACTATTTACATATGTTATACATTTTTATAGTAGAGTTTTGGATTTCTTTTATCAATTTCTTTTGATTTATTTCATATAATTTAAAAGCGTCAGGATAGCGTGTTATTGCTTTATTTAATTGTCTAAATATTTTATTTTTATCTCCACCTTGTGTAAGCATTCTTATTACTAATGAAGTAACTGGAGGTATAAAATCTATTAATCTTAAAGTATGTCAGGTTCATATTATATTTCAATAACCATGCTTTTATTTTTTTAATTATTTTTTCATATTTCCAAAAAACATAACATTTCTGTGAGATATATTTTTTATGGTCCGTTTCATTTGTCATATATATATATATATATAATTCATTTATGCATCTTTATTCCTATATATATTTATATACTACCATATCACAGAATAGTTCTTACGGGTAATGTTTTAATAGCATTATTATACATATTATTATTATTATCTAGTTATTTACTTATTTATATAATATAATTATTGTTTTCTTTATATATATATATATATATATATATATATATATATATATATATATCAGTGAAATAATATACTGAATTGTATCTACATTTGGTTATATGGGAAGTGGTATTTTGATCAGTACCACTGAAGAGCCATGAATTTAATAGCTGTTCTGTTTTTAAATCTCCGAAACAGTTACATGATAAACAGCTGATGATCCCCGTTTTTTATTTTCACAATTTAAGTTAAGGTCCCTTGTTTCACCGCTATAGAGTTGAACTCCCTTTTGTATTTGTGAATTTTCCAGCGGTGAGTCGGCTTATGCACATGCTATGTCTGTGATATGTTAACCGTATTTAGTATCCTTATAAATTTAAACTGCATTTTATTCCTTCGTTTTTAAATTACTCTTAGTTTTTCTTAACTAATATATATATATAATCAAATATAAACCAAAAGTAAACTTTTAGTAAATAGGACCTATAGTAAAAAGGTTAAACTCAATATACGAGATAGAGCAATTATAAAGATAGAAGAAATAAGAGTTATAAACATGTTCGAATGTCCAAATTCATTTCAAATTTCGATTGTTCAATGCAAGGTGTATTCTGTAATAAACCAGTGTTTATTGTTCTTTCCTTAAGCCAAGGCTTTTCAAAGATCGAAATCTTATCATTAGAGGAGAAATACAGATAGATAAGTTGGCTGTAGAAAAAGCCAAAGTTCAAATATTTGAAAAATATTAAAATATTATTAAAAATGGTGTGAAAAGAGTTCGTGTAAAGAGGATATGTGGTTTGTCCAGATGGTAATTGTCCGTTGAAGGAGTGTCCGTTGAGGAGATGTTTGAGAAGACGAAAAAACGTTTAAACAATCGAAATTTGAAATAAATTTGGACATTCGAACATGTTTATCACTCTTATTACTTATATATATATATATATATATATATATATATATATATATATATATATATTAAGCTCTATTTATGGCTTACTGGGAATTGATTTTCTATTCTTTTAAGTTTGAACTTAAGATTTCTCACGAAAAGCTTCTTTGAAATAATCTTTACCTAAAGATTTTTTCTGAAGAGATCCATGTATATATATATATATATATATATATATATATATATATTTGAACAAATTTTTTGTGGTACAGAATTTTATCAAGGTTTTAAATAGGATGAACGGAGTCATAGCAAGTCGAGAACAATATCACAAGAAAAAAAAAGAGAGAAAATTTGTAGTAATATATTTAATCGTTGGAAGACATTCGGTTAAAAACTTTTAAAAAGAATAAAAAGATCAACTAAAATTAATAGACTAAATCCCAAGGTACCTTTCAACCGACACATTGTCAAGGGAAACGTCGGCGAATATCGCTTAAAAACGGGAAAAAGAGTAACGTGGAGAGAAAAAAAAAAAACAAAAAAAGACAGGGAGATTGAATATCGCCATTATAAACCGAAAAGGGATATATGGACATAATAGGCAAAGTATTTTTTTCTTCTTTTATAGAAGTCTCCCGTAGGTTTCAGTCGAAAATGTGGAATTTCACAAAAATGATTTAACGGTTATTTCATACTTGTGATTTAAATAGTTGAAAATTTAGTTCTTTCACCCGGAGATATATATAATATATATGATGAAAATTATGAAAATAATATTCCAACGTAATGGAAAATGGAAAAGGTAAAAAAAACATGTGGGGCTATGGTTCGTTCGAAAAAGAACAAAAACAAAATTATTTTCACGTCATAATCACGCCATTTAAAAAAAAAATTCTAACGACTATGTTTCCTTAAATAAAAACAAGAAATATTCTTTTCACGTCACAAACGCACCAAATATGTTTAAATATTATACTTGTATTTCTTGTTATTTCTTCAAATAAATCATCGTGAGAAAGTCTTGAAATGAAGACGAAACGTTGATGATATATGAATAATTTTGTTCTTTTCTTTCTTCATTTTCCGCATATATATATATATATATATATATATATATATATATATATATATATATATATATATATACACGAAAATCTTTCATGGAAAATTGAACAACTCAAAATCAACGATTCTTCTTTATAAGCTGAATATTTTCTCAAAAGTGAGACAACAAAAACGAAGAGAAAGACAAAAAAAAGTAGCATGAACGAGAAATTCTCGATTTTCCCATTCCCATATTTTGCATCATCCTATCGGATGTACTTTCCAAATATTTTGTGCATGAGTGTGTGTTTTAAAACCGTCTTTCAGGTCAAACAGCCATTTAACTATTCACATAATAGCTGCTGGAGAAAATAGTAAAACTATAATTTTCGAATATTCAATAAATATATCATCAACATCTTTCACATTACGTTAATGTGAAGTTCAGAATTCTTATTGAATAAAAATGAGAAACAAATTCCAATTTGTATGTATTTGGAGTTTATTAAAAATTCATTCTTTAATAATTATGGTTATAAATCAGTATATAACTTTATCTTAATATAACAATGTTATTTTTACTAAATTACATATTTTTCGAAAACATAAAAATATACGGGAAAATATTGGATTAATAACATGCATAGTTCTCAAACATAAAATCTAATGTGAAAAATAAGCATTATTAGTTTGATTAAATGACATAATTATATTGCAATCGAATAAGATGGAAACGGAAACAATGTTGACTTTACTAAATTACATATTTCATAAATGCATAAAAAGTGATGAGAAAAAATATAGTTCGAAAAGAGAACATTAAAGGAGGAAATGATCCTCATGCCATATATTGCAGTAAATATGGAAAAGCAACAACCTTCGTTTTACTAAATTACAAGAAAGAATAAAAATTGGTGGAAAAAAATATCAGATGTGCATAGTGTATACTTCTGAAAATTTGATGTGAGAAAATAACAATTATTACTTTTATTAAATTGCAGAATCATTTTGGAGTAAATAGAATGGAAAAGAAATAAACGTTGGTTTTAATTAAATAAAATATTTTCTAACAGCATAAAAATGATGGGAAAAATATTGGATTTAGTACAGTTTATAATTGTGAAATAGGAAATCTAATGGGGACAATAACCGTTTTTAGCTTTATTCAGAAACATAATCGTATTGCGTTAAAATGGAAAACAAATAAACGTTGGTTTTACTAAATTACATATTTTCTAACAGCATAACAATAATGAGAAACATTAAATGCATGAAACGTGTATAGTTCTAAGACAGAAAGCAATTTTACGAAAGTATAAAAGTCTTGAGAAAAATATTGAATTTACTAAAGTGTATGATTCTATCACATAAAATTTGCTGAGAAAATAAGCATTATTACTTTAATTAAATAAGATAATTATATTTCAGTAAATATGGTGGGAAAGAAAACAACGTTGGTTCTACTAAATAACATAGTCCTGAAACAAAAAATGGTGAATAATAATCCATATCGGTTCTACTAAATTACAGTCTTAAGATAGAAAATATGTAGGAAATACAAATTCGAAATTATAGTGGCATAAAAAATTTTAAAAAAATTAAACTGATTTCATTAAATCGCAAAATCCAATAAAATAAAATAAAATTGAAAATACCAAAACAAAATTAATGTTGGTTTGTACTAAATGACATAGTCCAAAATCAAGAATATGATGAATTTTTTTTTCAATGAAGAGAAATAAATTGATCAAATCAAGTAATACACTATATATTCGTTTTACCTTAATTAGGTAAGAAAAAATACTAAGATTAGAATAAAAAAAGTAGACATACTTATCTGAGAAAAGACTTTCAGTGAATAAGTAATTTCAGACTTACCTGAAAAATAAAAACAAGACAAAGTAAGAAAAAAGCAATGCTAAAAGTAAAAAATGAACAGTTTTAAATTTATATGTATACACACGCACACACACTGATATATGTGTGTGTATGTGTTGCTAGGTTCCATTTTCGTTAGAACTATGAAAGTTTTTACACAGCACAATAATAAAAAAGGGTAAAGTAAAAGTCGAGGTCTCAGGGTTCTGATGAAAAATCCTATGTACTTAAAGCCAAGGTCGCTGAATGCATCGACCTTTACTCAGTAGGATGCCGAAATCTACAACTCGTGGCCCACGACAATATGGGATTGGTGGGGCATGGGGAAGGAAATAATATGTATCTTTGCTCGCTTCAACATTATCTATCGTCTTTCCGTGCACAAACTGAAATAAAGACAAGAAAATATAAAAATGTATCCATGTGCTTGGTCGGTATTTTGTCTGATAAAATGTGCTTGTAAAATCTTTAATCTGAATAGTGGTACGACGTGACAGTGTGTATATATAGTATACTTTTTTTCATTTGTACAAAAGTTTTGGCTACATATGTGCAGACTAGTGATGGGACGATGCCAATATTTTTCCCGATTCCGATTCTTTTTAAATCTCTAAATATTTTGCTATAGAGTTGTTGGGTTTTCTTTTGTTAATTTTCGGATTACCGTAAAAACCCATTTAATATGTGCATTTATCATTAGCACCAGAAAATTAAATTAATCGTTTTTGGCATTGGAAAATGAACACAAATTTTTTCTGATTCCCAAAAGTGCTGATTTTTCTGATTCTCGATTCTGATTCCGATTAATCACTAGTGCAAACATATTTTGGCTAAGCCTTTTCAAGTCAGATCGACATTGATGAAGATCAAATGAATGATTTGGGTTTTTTTAAGAGACATGGGAGGCAGTTGGTCCTATGACCAGATTTAGTTTGAAAATTTGTGAGCATCAGGTTGACATAGACTATCGTCGTTTCTAATTTAATCTTTTTTTAATTTCTTTCACAAATTTCCTTGGACTTCAAAATGGCAGGATTGTTTACTGGGTGGGTTTATCATAAATTTACATTTTTTGGCAGCATAGGGGGGGGGGGGAAGAATTTGTGTTCTTCCAATATGTGATCTACCGAATAGTTTCTAATCCAATAAGTTGTTTACATTCCAATATGTGATCTACCCATTAATCCTAACAACGGGTTAGAGTTAGTTAGAGCTAATAGGTAGATCACATATTGGAATGGAAACAACTCGGTAGATCACGTATTGGAAGAACACCAAATAATTTACGTGACCTGGGTGTCTCTTTTTGCTAAGTCGGGCGTATCTTTGTGGTCAAACACATGAGCATCAGCGAATACTGTCTCTAATTATTATTAGATTCTTTTACATTGTTAAAACCTTATCTCTATATTAATAAAAACGATGTTACTACTTCTCGTGTGTGTGTCTTTCTCGTATCTATGTGACTTACACATTATTATTTTTTATTTACTATTGATTATTTATTGAGATAAAAAAGCCAATAGCATATAGTAAAAGTACAAGAACGAACTTTTTAAAAAATCCTATTTAAAAATATTATGAAATTAAATCCACCAAAATGCATTTCCGTTTCTTCATAAACAAATCAGTCATTTTAATCTTTTGTTAATAGTTGAAACCTTGAAAATCTGAAAGGAATTTGGAAACATTTTAACTGTAAAAAAGAAAACCATTTCTGGCTTTAAAATTTTTAGCAAATTCTCATGTATTGGCAATTTTGGAAGCTATTTATATAAAATAATTTTATAAATCGAAATTAAAACATTACCTTAACAAGAATTAGGTATATGACAATTTAGTTCAATTAATAATTTAAACGACCAAACGACATTGTAATAATTAGATTAAGTTTCAAAATATTATTAAAAAAAATAATAATTTGGTAATAACAAACAAAAACGGCATAGTCTTAAAAAAATGCAAAATAAACATGAAAGTAAAAATACTCCCTGGTAACGTCGGGATTGGACACAGCTAGTGTTTCATAAAAAGCAGGAGAAAAAAAGAACTTGTCTGAGCCAGAGAGAATTATTATCTTGTTGGCTAGGTCAATAGGTCAGAGCCATGTTCGTTCTTTTTGTCTAGTTATGGCCTCCATTAACCTTATTGAATGGTCATCACAGGTACAGGCCTGCAGGGTTAAAGACTGAGTTTATTTGGCTTGATTAGTAATTGTTGCCGTTTCTGTAACTTGTCCATTACTCAAAAGTAACAAAAAAAGAAGCAGACATGATTTTAAACGAACAAGAGAAAACCAAAAAACTACGTCAGTTTTATTCTAAAGCGAATCAGTTTGTCTTTTTGTTATTCGTGAATAAGAAAAATCAAGTCGTTTGCAAGGAATCTATTTTTGCTGGATTGGAGAAAGAGAGAGATAGAGAAAGAGAGAGAGAGAGAGAGAATTGTAATATGTTTAGAATTCTTCCAGGCCAGAGATGTTAAGTGCATAATCTATTTTTTTTAGAATGGAATCAATTTAAGGTTCAACATTGAAAACAACTTATTTTAGGACAAGCAGTCAGAGCTAGATTTAAACCTGAAGTACTTTAACTTTGGGTGAGCCTTCGGGGTACACAATACCAGGCAACATCTCACCGCTGCTCTCAATGCAGTTCAGTCCAGTCAGGTTGCATGCAGTCATATCGCTTCTTATACACTTAAGCCAGGTCTTTCATGGTCTACCATGCTCCCTTGTGCCTGGAATATCCAGACACATTATGGAGTTGATGAAAGAAGTGGCACACTGTACTTGTACATGAACCACTGAGTGCATAAGGCATCCGTAATCTCACCAATACCAAACTTTTGATGAAGACACGTTGATGGGATACTTTTTTCCTGCTTGCTGCCACACATCGACCTGATCATGGCACAATCATTATTAAAAAGTCATTAAAGATCAGAAGTATTTGCGGACAATGTCTAACTGCAGTACAAGATAGCAGAGTAGACACAGGCTGAAAAGACTTTGTCCCGAATCTTGAAGGAAATGCGTCTGCATGTAAGGACTGGAAGCAGCTTCCTGAACATGTCGTCCAAATAACAGAAGGTGGCTTCAATATCAAATAGGACACCATCTACATCAGCTCGACCATCAGTTGGACGGCTAACACCCTGACATCTATGGCAAGCTTCCCAGTAATACCACTATACTTCTTGTAGACTAATAGTTTGCACTGAGAACACTCAGTGGAGCTTACACCCACGCCTGAGCGACAGACAGTGCAGAGAAACTTAATCCTGGTGGGAAGGAGGGGACAATTGTTTCGTTTGCCCCCCCCCTTAAACTAGTGTACTGTTTTACTTATTGTTCTTTACTTTTCAATATTCTTATTCTAATTATTTCACTTTCATATCTCTAATGATGAAGAAGAAGATTGGTTACTACAAAGATCGGTATTCAGTAAACACAATTGTTATACAGTAAATCCTTTGGTACTTTTGGGCTTTGGTTTCGGTTAATTTGGGCTTTTGGATTTTCTATTACTACTTTACCTTAAAAAAAAAAGACTGTAACGAGAAAATGTTTTTTTTTGTAGGGGGGGGGGGTACATGTAAAGATTGACATCCTCTGCTGAATCATCTCTTCCCTAAAAAAAATGAGATTCTACTTTTTTAGACGATTACCTGTGAACACCCTGAAAAAAGAATTAAAAAAAGAAAACAATTATCTTAGAATTTAGAGTGGGGATACGTTTCGTATATAAATTTAACGTAAGATGATCCACAATTTCTGCCCCGTTTTAGCGTTTTCGGGCAGTTGACAAAATCTTTTTACCACTAACCCTTAGTCCAAGTGGCTGCAAGTTAGGGTTAGAATTAGGTTAGAAGACCATAACGAATGTTTGAAAAAATAATTTATTGAGGAGAAAGAATCTTTTGTCTTTATGATTTTGTCACCATAAAAATTTGCAAAGACAGAAGAAAGGGTTAATATCGTGTACAAAATTAACTTAAGATTGGTAAAAGGAAAAAATAAAAACTGGAGAATAATCGAAACGAAACTACTCAGTCAAGAAAGTGCAATATCATCGTTAGACATAAGTTCGATTTTTATGTCGAGGATATCCCCCCCCCCTAAAAAATGATAGTTCAATAGCACTAATCGTGTGTTATTCCAATAAAAAATAAAATTATATAATGGCAACGAGAATTCCATGATAGAAGCAGTGGTTTTGGAAGGTGGAAAGTGCTCTAAGGTCTGTGAGATTCAGGTAATAAAAAAAAGATGATGATGCTATCAGCTCCAACTCACACTCGTGATTATATATATATTATTTTTAATGGAAATCGCTCCAGACAAGGCATGAAGCCACAAGAATGAAATATGATTATCACAAAGACAGGAGATGTCTATTGGCCTTAGTCTTAAAAAGCTCAAGGCTAAAGGTAGGAGGAAAACAGTCAGCAGGAAGAGAGTTCCACAAGCATATAGTTCTTGGAAATAAGCTACTGGATAGGAGGCTGTATTAAAATGAGATATCAAAACAGTGAATTGATGGAGACCACTAGACCAACGAGTCAAACGAGCTGGAACAAAAGAAGCAGGGAATAGATCATATAATTCTGAAGGACACATGCCATAATAGTATTTATAGAAAAGAATGAGATTAGCAACATCACGTCTGTGAGAGAGAGAGTGCAAAGAAGAAGAAAGGGTGTGGCCAATCAAATTACAGCTACGTTTCTGTACCTTATCAAGAACCCTCAAATGGAACAAAGATTCACCAGCCCATATAGTAGTATAAAATATGTATACTTATAGCAAGTAAGCTACACAGAAACGTTTGTTTCATTCAGTATATATTTTTATACTACTACTAAGCTCTACTCATGTATTGGGCACTCGAAGTAAATATTGAAATAAAAAATATATACACAGTATATTATTGTATAATATAAAAATATATATGAAACAGTAAATTATAATATATGGAATTACACTGCTCGACCATGTCTACAACGAGCATATCCAAAAGTGCTACGGCATTGCACCGATTGAGGGTAAGATGAGGTAATGGTGTTTCAGATGGTTTGGACATGTGCTGAGCATCAACAACGACACTGTGGCAAAACTCGCCTTTGCACTGAAAGTCGCCAGAAAATGACCGAGGGGTAGGCCGATGATGAGATGGCCAGACACTCTGTGAAACCGGCCTTCACCCGGACCAAGCCTGTGATCGTGTTGAGTGGAGACAAAAGTCCATCATTGCACACCCCGCCATAGCTTGGGATAAATGCATAAGAAAAAGAAATAAACTATAATATGTATATATATATATATATAGGTTCATTTAAATACGATAGAATTTCACCCACTTCCGGTAGTAGTTTCCGTTAAAAGATTATAAGTATATCATTTCATAATAATTCATATCCAAACCAAGTCATGTGGTTCATAATCGTTTCCCAAGATCTGCATAGTAAACAAAAAGTTTACTATACAGAACAATTTCTTATCTTCAGAACTGAGATGTAAACAAAAAGTTCGCCAAATGGAGAAATAAGTTGAGTCAAAAGTTCATTCGTCCATCACTCCAAAAAGAGTATGAAAAAAATCTATGCGTCAAAAAACAAGCAGGGTGCAAATAAATACCAATTTGATGTAACAAATCAATATATATATATATATATATATATATATATATATATATATATATATATATAGAGAGAGAGAGAGAGAGAGAGAGAGAGAGAGAGAGAGAGAAATGTGATACTTAGAAGGCAATACAATGCAGAGGTGTGACGGATAGACACAAGTTGGAGCAAATAAGACATATAATGGTGGAACAAATTAAATAGTTTCACTCTTAATACAATGTATACATATATATATTTATAATTTTTTTTTCACAAACACACATATATCTGTCTATCTACACAATGTTACAATGTTATGTAATACCTGTATCAAGATGGTCTGGTGGAAACTCTGTATGATATAATATTTTGGGAACTCTTTTCTACTTCAGAACCGTGCTCAACTCAAACCTCTTATATATATATATATATATATATATAAATATAAATTCCCGAAACAGTTTTTCATGGTAAACAACTGATGATCCCTTGAATAATGTTAGAAGCAAACTAATATAATAACTGTAAAAATTAAATTGACTTACATGAGTGATTTTCTACTGAACGACTTCGGACTTAAGGTTTTTTTTTGTTTTTTTTTCTCCTAATATAGTTTTAATGGTTGAGATACTTCCGAGACTATATATATATATATATATATATATATATATATATATATATATACAAGTATCATTAAAAATAACAGACATCTTGTGTCTAGATATTTTTTCTAAGATCCTTTCCGTTTTTCTGATTAGGTTCTTAATTTCAGACGGAAACTGGCTGATAAAATTGCCATAGCTTCCCAAAGCGCTGTCGGACCCTTCCAGGTCCATCGTCAGTGGAGTAATATTAACCAGGCATAGACCTAGGAGTGAATATATATATATATTCTATTTGAAGAAAAATGTCATGTAAGTACATCGAAATATTGGGTTGACATGATTGGTTGATGAGGAAAAGTAGTAGCCATGGCTACTAAGAGCGCTGGACCAGGGTCCGGGCTGTGAGAAGTCAGTCAGTAGCAGTCAGTAGGTTTGCAGATGATATTAGATATTTTTGGATGTAGTCAGGAAAAATGTGGTGTGAGTGTTTTAAAAATGTGAAATTACTTGCGGGTATGACCTTACTGACTGACTTCTCGCAGCCCGGACAAGCGCTCTTAGTAGCCACAGCTACTACTTTTCCTCATCAACCCATCATGTCAACCCAATATTTTGATGTACTTGCATGACATTTTTCTTAAAATTATCACTCTGAGGAAGTCTTACAATAAAGACGAAACGTTGATGAATATATATTAAAAAAATATCTCTTGGTTTTTCTTTTTTCATTTCCCATTACGTCGGATTACTCTCATCCTTCCTTTCTCACCCTTTCGACTACTTCTTTCACACTTTTACCCACCCACCCCGCCTACTTTCAAATCATCTTCATTTCTATAAATCTTTTTCTAAAACTATGATACTACCTACACACCAAAGACACAGAGCTTCCACCCTTCCCCCCTCTTTCCCCAGCCCGTCAAAATCCATGCTACACTTCACCATGACAAAAACCTCAGCACTCTCCTCCCCTCTCTCCCACCTTAAGATAAATTCACTAACACTTCCACTCCTCCCCTTTTTCACTCACAGCTATCCACATTCATTTCACTCTCTGCCACCGACTTCTCTCAGCCCGGACTCACCCCAGTAGTGGCTACTACTTCTTCTCATCAACCCATCATGTCAACCCAATATTTCTATGTACTTGCATGACATTTTTCTTAAAATTATCATCCTGAAGAAGTCTTACAAATAAAGACGAAACGTTGATGAATACATTAAAAAAAAAACATCTTTTGGTTTTTCCTTTTTCATTTCCCATATATATATATATATATATATATATATATATATATATATATATATATATATATAATCCTTTGTGTTATCTTCATGACGAGCATCCTAGTCATTATGCTATTGTGCCTATGCTGATATTCCTTGATGATAACTATAATTAGAAGAAATCAGTTTTGTTTAACTTTTAGTGATGAGAAATTATCATTCATCAACATCAATCCTTTCAAACGAACAAATGTTGCCTTACTTCAGCACAAAGGTATATATAAACCACAGTGTCTTTAGCAATCAATGGGAGTAACATAGACATCAAGGATCATCCTCAACCCGTCATCAGAGCTATCGAGCAGTGCTGCTTGATTGGAGCAGCTTATTGTAACAAGGTTCAGTGCTAATTGATCTCAAGATATTAGGAATAATGAAGTTTTGAGGCATCAGCTAAAGTCTATTGTGTGATATTGAATAAAGGGGCAGTTGATGTTGTTGTGGCTCTGATTTGGCCCATTTTGTCTTGAAGTCGAATAGAAACATTATTTCTTTTTTGGGTTGGTAAAATGTCAAAGAACATACCCAAATACAGGATGAAGATTTAACAATCATAAATAAAATAAAAAAAATAACGAATCAAGTTGTTTCATATTAGGATTCCCCTGTTTAAATAAATTACACAACGTTTCCGCCGATGTAACCTCTGACCTTCTTCAGGTGCATTTTTCCAACTTGGGAATCTATATGCTGAAATCAAGAAGCTATATGGAATTTTAAACTGAACCCATTATTTATTCTACGGCGATAAATTGTTCTTGTTCTATCAGCCAAAACGGGATAGAAGTGTTAATACTTTTTATGTTATTCTTAGTTGTTATCGCCTATAGTAAGGATTGAACCTTCAACTTCCAGAAGATTGTCAGTAGAACCGGTTCATTTTTTTTTGGGGGGGGGGGGGGGTAGGGGGCTAAAAAATGAACAGGTTCTACTTTTTAGTTTCTGTTTTGCATGTAAAATGTGGCTCCAAAAATTAAATTAGCTGAAATATGAGTAATCTTTGATATCATAACAATCCCGGCAACACTTGGTAACCTTGCTAGTTAGTATATTACGAATGTAACTTAAAATTGGAATTTTGTTCTGGCTTATTCTGTTTTTGCTGATATTAGTCTTATCCCCTACCACTCCCCACCAAACTGCCTCCAGAATTAAAAAAAAAAGTAGGGAAAGTCATACTTTTAGAAAAGTCCAATCCATTGGGTGAGTTTTGTATCTGATGACTTCATCATTTTCTGGAGTTTTTCCTTTTCCAAAACAAAGGTCAGGCTGTTTCAAATATTTGCCTTGCTTCATTACTTTCTGCGTATTTAGTTGTTTTTTCTTTCTTTTTTTTTGTTTGTTTGTTTGTTTGTCAGGTTTCAGAGAGTCTAACATTTCCATCTTCATCTCATTTACTTTTCGATGTCAAATAACAAATACTATTATCTTTTCATCATCATTTTGCTGCTGTTGACAGCAAATAACTGGAATGATGTTTAAAGCCATTAGGTTTTTGACTACGTCAGCGTTTTTTTTTACTGCAATGTAATTTACTTTCTGAAGTAGATTATGTGTTTGCAAGCGAAAAAGACAGAAAGCTCTTGAGTTATGTGAAAATATTACTTTGTGAAGAAATTGCGACACGGTTATTTGTGAGTTTAAGTTGAACAAAGCTCATCGAGTAAAGAGAAAGTTTATTCCCAGAAGAAAGGTGTGGATGTTGAATGAAGAACATGTGAAACGTGAGTTTAGAGGTCAAGTGATCGAGGGTTAGTTTACCAGATCCACTTCAGGAAGTGTGGAAGAACAGTGGAAGAAGTTAAAGGATACACTGTTGGGGGTAACAGACCAGACTTGTGGGTGGACGAAGGGGCCTCCAAGATAGAGAGTCACATGGTGGTGGAATGAAAAAGCTGAGGAGTGTATCGAAGAAAAGCGGAAAGGATGGAGTATAAAAAATGGAAAGGATGGAGTGAGTGGATAAAAAGTTTAGTGAATAAAGATATATCTCTAGTGGCAAAGTGGACAACAATAAGGCTGAGTAAGTTAGATTTCCAGATATATTACAAACAAATGACCAAAATAATGAAGTATTCAGTATAACTAAGCAGATGGCAAAAACAAATATGGATATTATTGGAAGGAATTGCATTCAAAATGACAATGGGATGTTACTCACAAATGAACATGACAATAGGAATGCTTGGAAATGCTATTATGAGAAATTGTTAAATACCGTGTTTTCATGGGATCGAGAATATCTAGAAGCTGCAGAAGCTGTATTTGGACTGACCATAAGAATTGAGAAAAATATTCTACAGGAAGTTGTGAGTAAGATGAAGAAGAGTATGGCTGCACGACCCTCAGGTGTTGTTGCAGAAATGTTGAAGGATGTGGGTGAAACAAGTTTTGAGATTATCACAGACTTGAAACATCAGATCATAGAAGAAGGGGTTGTTCCAAAGGACTGGAATCTTAGTACAATTGTCAAAAGGGAAAAAAGAAACTCACTTTAGAGGTTTGAAGTTGATGGAGCAAGTCCTGAAAGTGTTTAGAAAATTACTGAGCAGCAAATAACTGAGCAGCAAATAAGAAGTCAGATAAACATAGATGAAATTTAGTTTGATTTTATATCGGGACAAAGTACAACTGATGCTATATTCATCCTGTGACAAATGCAACAGAAGTATTTTGGTAAGAAGAACCTGTGTTTTGCTTTTGGGAATCTGGAAAAAGTTTTTGACAAAGTGCCAAGAAAAGGGTGTCTGGTGGGCTTTGTGTGAACTAGAGTGGTTTGTGAAGGTTATTCAAGCAATGTATAGAAATGCTCAACGTTGTGTTAGAATTAATAGCACATTTAGTTATAGCACCATTGTTAAAGTAAAAGTACATCAAGGGTCTGTACGGAAGCTGTCGCTTTTCATTTGTATCTTAGAAGCATTACCCAGGGAATTTCGTATGGGTTGACCAGAAGAGATACTGTATGCTGATGATTTAGTACTTGTCTGTGAAACAATGGAAGGTCTAATTGTTAAGTTAAAAACATGTAGGAATGCTATGGAAAGTAAAGGTCTGAGAATGAATGTTATCGAAACCAAAGTGATGATCAGAGGTTGTAGCGTTGGAAAGCCCTCAAAAAAAGGGAAGTTCCCCTTCTCAGTCTGTAAAAAGGAAGTTGAGAGCAATTCAATTTTTTCTGATACTCATAAACATTGGATGCACAAAAAGTGCAGCGAAATTAGTGCAAGAAGTGTAAGACAATGCAGACGAATGAGAACTCAGAAAGTATATTTGGATGGCGAAGCTACTGAGGTTGTCTAGAAGTTTTGTTACCTTTGTGATACGATAGGAGCACAAGAAGGAGCTGGTGATAGTTTGATTGCAAGAATTAGGAGTGGACCATCTGTCATTACTAAGCTGCAGAGTTTTACCGTATGTGTGCACAGTGTGGTAATGTATAGAAGTGAGAGTTGAGAATACGTGTTGTATGGAGAGAAATAATACTATGCATGTTAAAGACACGTTTAGTTCTGAGTAATCCAGAGTAAGATTAAATGTGGACGGTATAGCGTGATTTGTACAGAACAGGAGACTTTGGTGGTATGTTCACATTAAAAGAATGGATGAGAGTTCTTGGGTTAGTAGATGTTGAACGTTAAACTAAATATGATGATGGTACTGGTGATGATGATGATGATTTCGGAATTTTTTAGATGATGATTGATAATTTGTAATATTTGTAATATTCAGACTATTATTCTCATCTTGGTTGGTATTTTTACACTATTTCGGCCGATGTAACCTCCAACCTTCTTCGAGTGCATTTTTTTAAATTTTGGAACATAATAATCGAACTCAGTGGTATAATAGTTAAACCCAAGGTGCTAAGTGATAATCAGTTCTAGGTGACAGTCTTCTGAAGGTTGAAGGTTCAATCCTTACTATAGGTGATAATAATGAAGAATACCATAATTATTAACACTTCTATCCAGTTTTGGCTGATAGAATGAGAACAATTTATCACTGTGGAATAAATAATGGGTTCAGTTTTAAATGCCGTATAGCTTCCTGAGTTCGACATATAGATTCCCAAGTTGGAAAAATGCATCTAAAGAAGGTTACATCGGCCGAAACGTTGTGTAATTTATTTAGAGAAGTAGAATGTGTCTGATTACACTGGTTTACAAAGAAATTGAGGCAAGCACAAAAATACCCGCTTTTACCTAATTTGGGGATGCTGAATTGAAATTTGTAATTCGTTTTTACTCATCACCTCTAGTTTTTTAGATATGTATATGCTGAATTGAAATTTGAAATCCGTTTTTATATTTTGATGTTTCATAATATTTTAATGATGTTTCATGATATCTTAACGATGTTTCATGATATTTTAATTATGTTTCATAATATTTTAATGATGTTTCAGAATATTTTAACGATGTTTCATAATATTTTAATGATGTTTCAGAATATTTTAACGATGTTTCATAATATTTTAACGTTGTTTCAGAATATTTTAACGATGTTTCATAATATTTTAATGATGTTTCAGAATATTTTAACGATGTTTCAGAATATTTTAACGATGTTTCATAATATTTTAATGATGTTTCATAATATTTTAACGATGTTTCATAATATTTTAACGATGTTTCATAATATTTTAATGATGTTTCAGAATATTTTAACGATGTTTCAGAATATTTTAACGATGTTTCATAATATTTTAATGATGTTTCATAATATTTTAACGATGTTTCATAATATTTTCACGATTTTTCATAATATTTTAATGATGTTTCATAATATTTTAATGATGTTCATAATATTTTAATAGTTTCATAATATTTAAAGTATGTTTCATAATTTTTTAACGATGTTTCATGATATTTTAACGATTTTTCATGATATTTTAATTATGTTTCATAATATTTTAAGTATGTTTCATAATATTTTAACGATTTTTAATAATATTTTAATCGTGTTTCATAATATTTTAATGATGTTTCATAATATTTTAACGATGTTTCATAATATTTTAACGATAGTTCATAATATTTTAGTTATCTTTCATATTTTAATAATGTTTCATATTTTAATCGTGTTTCATAATATTTAAATTATGTTTCATAATATTTTAACGATGTTTCATGATATTTTAACGATATTTCATTATATTTTAATGATGTTTCATAACATTTTAATTATGTTTCATAATATTTTAACGATGTTTCATAGAATTTAAATTATGTTTCATAATATTCTAACGATGTTTCATGATATATAAATTATGTTTCATAATATTTAAATTATGTTTCATAATATTTAAATTATGTTTCATAATATTTTAATTATGTTTCATAATATTTTAATGACTTTTCATAATATTTTAACGATGTTTCATAATATTTTAATGACTTTTCATAATATTTTAACGATGTTTCATAATATTTTAATGACTTTTCATAATATTTTAATGATGTTTCCTCACCAGACTCGGTTTGTTTACCCTCTGCGTCTTTTCGATGGACTAGTTCATATCTAATATCTCTTCAAATACTAACGTTTGTTTCCCTAAAGCTTTATCCTTATATTTCACAAAATACATGTTTAATCATACCTTACTTCTGGAATTGAGTTATGTTTTAATAAACAATCTATTTTTCATTGTTCTAATAGACCGTAATTAGTAATTAACTGAACAAGTTATTAATATCTCACATTTCTCCGAAGCCTCTACGAACTGTGTTGATTCAAACACTCTTCCGTATTTCTTAATGTCTCTGTGAAAGAGTGACTTTTTTTTTTCAGCATTTTCATCTAATTGTAAAAATGTAAGTAAATAATCCAGAAAAATAATGTCTTTTTGCTTATATATATATATATATATATATATATATATATAAGGATAATATAGAAGGAAAGAGATTAGCTATTTTCATTATGTTAAAAAAATGTCTTAACATATATGTTACAGTTTATGAATTTTGAAATGATATAAACGTAGAATAAACAGTGGTAGGAGTGGTCTAGTCTCCCTCTCTTTCTTATATATATATATATATATATATATATATATATTAGTATAAATTATTTTATTTATACAAACATTATTGGCTACCTATGTGCATACATGTTTCAGCTGCCATTTCTTTCAAAATAGAGCTTCTCCAGGCCACGTAAAATTGAACATTTTTTAATTTTTACGTGGCCTGAAGAAGCTCTATTTTGAAAGAAATGGCAGCTGAAACATGTATGCACATATGTAGCCAATAAGACTTTATACTATAGTACAGCTCTACTTGTTATTGAGCACTTTTGTATTAGCACCGAAGTTTCATTGGATTAAGATCTAGTAAATATCAATAAAATATATATATATATATATATATATATATATATTGCTGGATATTGGAAATGGTTGCTTATTCTTAATGTTTACGTTACCACTTGGCTTGTGATTTATACAACACACATTTCTTCAGTTTAGTGTGCTGGCAGCAGTTAATACATAATCCTCTATATTTCAAACATGACAGGCAGCCATTAACATATCTAGCCAACTGGTATATGTGAATTATTGTGTCATTTCCAGCAACACGTTTAAAACATGGCCACAGTCCGTACACCGAAACAATTGTGGTTATTGACAAAAGATGAAAATATTACAACCTTCGAAGTCTGCTCACAAAATCTATAACTAACCATAACCTCTATATCCTAACTTTTCTATTTTTCTCATAGATAGCATTATTGGGACAAAGAAAATCCCAAACTTTTCCACAAAAGATCTACTAAATAGCCATGAGGAGGTACCAGAAGGGGACAATAAAGAACAACATCTACCGGCTGAGAAGAGGATGTGATTCTTCACATGTCGGAACTGTACATCCGCAAGAGTGTAGGCACAGCGGATAAGTATATGCGGGGATCAGTTGATGTAAATGAAAGGAAGAAAATGGAAGGCGGAAGTTAGAGAGAGTTTGGAGGGCTGTTTGGGACTATGAGTTGCACGTGTTAATATTAATTGTTATCCTATTTGAAAACGAAGAAATAATTTGGTTAAAATAACAAATAGTAGAATTAAAAAAAAAGCAAAACAAAAAGTAAAATAAAAAGTCCTTAACAGTTAGTTAACTCATATCGCGGGAGGAAATTGCATGTTTATAACTTTTCTCAAACAGTATTAGCAGAAGTGAAATAAACCTATGGGATTTGTCTCTCAATGTCAACAACTGCAGCCACTTTCCAGCCGGTTCTTCACCCAACATGTCACTTGATTTCAAACTGATCGATTGATTCTGGACGAAACAACGCAGTCGAAGGACTTCTGCGTTTTGGTCGATTCCTCCTTTACTCCTACTGCCCAATGCATTCAGGCAGCAAATAAGGCCGGCAGTGTGCTCTTTATCATCTACCACTCCTTTGCCACTCTGACAGCCGACATCTTCCTATCGCATTACGTAAATGTGGTATGACCCAATCCAAATTTCATCCCCTTATTTTGCTCGGGATATCCATCACTTGAAGCAGGTTCAGAGACTTGTGACGCGGATGATCCATGGACTCCACACAAAGTCCTATGAAGGACGATCGGAGGCCCTTATTATCTACTCACTGGAGCGTAGACGGCTGCATGGAGACCTCATCCTCGCCTTTCACATCATACATGGCAACTACAACGTGCCTCATGACCTCTTCTTCATAACGTCGACACAGAGAGAGCTTCGTGGAAACTCAGAGAAGCTGTACCTGAGACGATTTGGGCTTAATCGTTGAAAGGCGTCTTTTGTGGTTCGTGTCGTTGCACTTTTGAACAGGCTGCCAGAAGCTGTGGTCAGTCTGCAGATGAGCAAACAGTTTAAAACAGTGCTGACCAATCAGTTTAAGGAAGACCTGGATGCATCATGACCGATGATCTTTGGATAATTATCTCTCGTGTGGGGATGTGTTTCTAACATAAAACATAATCAATCAGAATTTAAATATACTTGTCAAGAAGTTTTTCACCCCAGCACGAAGTCATGGTCTGCACGAAACCCAGCAAAAGATGTGCCATAGTCGCTTTCGTCTCATTAGAAAAAGAAAGGCAGCATTCTCTGTCCGTGATTCAGATGTAGTGACGATGTCTACCATATCCAGGATAAAAGTTGCCTTTGACAAAACATTCACACGGTATTTATATGTACACATCTTCTGTCCTTTTACATGGCTTGTTGCACTTTGCTACTTTTTGCCATTTTATTTTATTTTAAATCTGATGAGATTTGAAATGCGTGCTGATTTCCTAAGATGTGTTGTGTCCATTTAGCCACGCTCCGAACTAAAGTGGTTTGGTTTGTTTTACGGCATATCAACCATCTATGGGTTATTTAATTCCAAATAAAGTTGTCAAATATAATTCTATAGGTAGGATAATTATTTTATATTCCCATAATAAATTGCTCTCAGAATACATTGCTCTTGGAAGGAAATTTCACACTGAGAGTGGAACCCTACTCTTTGAAGACACTACTGTTTGTAGACATTACTCTTTGTAAAATATCACTCCTGGGCATGAGAAATCTTCTTTGTTCTCAACACGATTGACTCTCAGCCACCGCCTTCTAGTATATATTTGGGGGAAAAAAATGGAGAAATAAGGTTTTGATTTTTTTAAGAATCAGATTTAATAATACGGTTGAGGATGAACTTATAGATTATAGGGCATGACGTGACCAGCTGATTGATCGGCTTGAGCCTCTCTGATCTCCAGTCTTGTGGAAGTAAGGACCAAAGTGGAAGAATGACTCAGTCATCAGGATCCCAACCTATGGCATCACGGGTTGCCACCCACAACCCTTTTCGAGAGGGGGGGGGGTTACCCCTTTGCATGGGATGGCAGTTGACAAATTTTGGGCATAATTAATTACAAAAAAATATTGATTTGTATTTTGGTATGATTGTAGATTAACATCCTCGACGAAATTACCCCTCATCCACCCCAAAAGCATTCTACTTGTTTTAGGCGATCACGTGTGAACACTCTGAAAAACTTTACGGAAAGATGAAAAGAAAAAAAAGTATTATTTTGATGTGGGGGAAATTTTTTGTATATAAATTTAATGTAAAATGATCCCCATTTTTTGGGCCAGTTTTAGGGCAGTTAACTAAATTCTTTTTTTCTATGGGAGTTAAATCCGCTGTATTTTTTTTTGGGGGGGTAGCTACTTTTTTAGGCGATTACATGTCATTTATGACCTTGCTACTCGGACTTAGGGTTAGTAGTAAAAACTTTTGGTAAGTTCACTAAAAAAATAAAATGGGTCGGAAATTGGGAACATAGTATGTTTAATATATATATATATATATATATTAAACATACTATGTTCCCAATTTCCGACCCATTTTATTTTTTTATATATATATATATATACACATATACATACACACACAACTGATCCCCCACTAAATTCTAAAATATTTGTTTTTCTTTATCTCCGTTTTCTACGGTATTAACATGCAATCGCCTAAATTGGGGGAGGGTTATCAGAAGGTGTTAATCTGCAAATTTACCCATATTTAATCTGTTTTAAATCTTATAAAATTTTTTAACTATACGTCCCGTTTTTTATATAATTTTAAGAAATGTATTTTAGTTGTGTTTACCTTTCCTGTGAAAATTGAATAACATACTTTAAAATTATTTAACTAATAAAATACCTTATTTTTATGGTATAAATAAAAATATTAAAAGTTGAGATATTATTGTAGATGAACACCCATCTCCCGATACAATGAGATTCTACTTTTTTAGGCGATTATGTGTGAATACCCTGAAAAAACTGGCAGAAAGAGAAACAACACAAAATATTTTAGAATTTAGACTGGGCGATTAGTTTCGCAAATAAATTTAACGTAAAATGATCCTCTATTTTCGAGCTATTCTAGGGGTTTATGGCAGTTAACCATTTTTTGCCATTGGAGATGAATTCTGTACGCTATTGTTTAGGGGTTACTGCATGTGGGTTTACGACCTTGACAGTCGAACTTAGGATTAGTGTAAAAACATATGTTAGTTTACTGCCCTAATAATTTAGAATGACCGTAAAAAGAAGAATCTCATTTTTTAGGGGAGTGTAATTAAGCTGAGTGTGTTAATCTACACATTTACCAAAGTTTGGAATTCTCTGAATAAAATTATTTTTTGATTAACGGCCTTCCATCCCAATTAATTGCTGCCCGGAGGGCGAGTAGGTTTTGCTAGTTATATATATATATATATATATATATATATATATATATATACATACTAGCAAAACATTGTTACAAATAACAGAATTCTCTGCTTAATTATACCTTTTTTATTTTTTCAATTTTTATAATTATTTTTTTTGTGTTAAAATCATCTTCATGTGACAAAAGCAAATGAACAACAAAAGTTGGAAAAAAGAAGAGAATTTCAAAAGAAATGTACACGTGAACAATGGTCTGGCATTGGTCCAAGAAAGTCGTTTACAATTTAAATTCCACAACGCCAAAATTAGTGCCACAGGATAAAATTGTATTATATTAAACATTTTAAAATATATATGAACAAACTTTCCTGTTGCTGTGAATGGAAGAAATATATATAAGTCAAGTTCATATTATATTCCAATAACCATGTTTTTATTTTATTATTTTTATATTTTCACATTTCTAAAAAAACATAACATTTCTGTGAGATATATTTTTACGGTCCGTTTCATTTGTCTTGTGCCAAACAATATTTTTATGTCAATATTGTCTCTGCAACATTACAAAATCATCAGAAAAATTCACAAATAGTAAAACGTTTTTGGATTAAAGTGTCTTGAAAAAAACTACACTATACAGTGGTTCATTATTGGGTGATACCAAAAACAAAAAAACAAAGAAAAGAGCA
Source organism: Sepiola atlantica (assembly GCA_963556195.1). Classification (NCBI taxonomy): domain Eukaryota; kingdom Metazoa; phylum Mollusca; class Cephalopoda; order Sepiida; family Sepiolidae; genus Sepiola; species Sepiola atlantica. The sequence goes on along the minus strand of OY744530.1, from coordinate 12,351,121 downwards.
AACTCACACGTGGGGGAACCACACTAATACGCCATTTTGAATTTTTCGTTCAGAGATAGTACATCCTAAAAGTCGTGTGGACATTTATCAATTTTAATTCAGTAATATTTCTTAAAATAGTTAATAAGTTCTATAATTTATTTATAAAAATTCTAATTCACTTGAGGGTAATTTTTTTACTGTCTAAAGTTACATCAATTAGCTTTCAAATGTCTATTTAGGTCATTTGGATACGAAGCTAACAACGGAGCTGGTCTCTTTAAAGTTCAACAGTTTAGAGCCAGTTTCATAGACTCAGCCATCCATTCAAGCAACTGTGAAGATTGTTATACTTCGGTGTTTTTGTGGAAGATGTTTAGTATTTATTTATAAATCGTTTAAATCAATACTAAGATAAGATTAATTATCCAGAATTATTCAGTTTAAATGCGAAACTAAGGGGAGGGGGAATTTGCCCTTACACCGGAAATAGTTTATAGTTACCTAGACATGAATCAAAATACCGAAAGAAGCTATTAAATATTTATTTTATTTTGTTTATTTATTTCATTTTTTATTAAATGATGTTTAAATACCTCATTATAAAGTATTATGAGGATTCAAAAGTACTTTTAAAGACATTTATACTTAAAGTTAATTGTGATTACGTTTTATATTTAACTCGTATTATCAGGTGAATACCGACAAGCATCAATGTCAATATCAGGTCCCACTTTAATTGTATGCCTATATTTAATATTAGGTTGTGTGCATTCTTTTATTTATTAATATGTTTATTAATATACATATACGAAGAGATTCGAACGCAAAACGCGACAAACATCATTTTCAAAATCACCAAACCGTCCCTACAAAAAGGGTTGTATTTCAACACTCGACGACATCCCAAAACTATGTGTTACATAATATGATACCAAATAGTTTCTTTTGATTTTAATTAAAATCAGCTTTCATTCGAAGTCTAGATTTAATATATTCGTGTTTTTATTGTTTAAGGTCTCAATTTAAACGAATGGGATCTATCGCTTCTGTGTCCGAACTCTCCACACACATATACACATACATACATACACACACACACACACATATATATATATATATATATATATATATTTATACACATACACATACATATGCACACACACATATATATATATATATATATTTATACACATACATATGCACACACATACATATATACATTTATTTTATTTATTTATTTATTTTTTTAAATATTCTTTTATATATATATTAAGCATTTATTTGGCATTATATTTTAAATGATTATTTCATTATTATTTCTTACTCCTTCCAAAAATTATCTTATTTAATAGTTACAATTTCTTCACTAATTAGTACAGATGAAAACTAAAATGAAAATAATTTCTGCTGATGCTCTCATGATCTGGCCCTCTTACCATTTCATTATAGGCTAGGTTTAAGCTTAGTCGCTTCGGTCATTTTTGTTGTGAGTGATGTGTCCTATATCTAAATGTTTTATATTGGGTATTAATACTCCGTCATCTACTATTAGGTTTATGGTTTCTATTGCCAAGATAGTCTTATAATATTCCTATACCTTAGATACTTTCATATTTATGCTGATGAAAGGGTTACTGCCACAGGTATTCTATATGAATCTGTAACGGGATAGGATATATGCGGTTCTATGTAGACAGTTCTGAACCACTTCCTGCCTTTTATTTAATAAATTTTCTTTAGTCATAACTATATTGTATGATTCCAGAATACAGAGGTTACATCTCTTAGATTTGTTAGGTTTATATTTCCCTGCTTTGCCTAGTATAGACCATTTTAGGCTGTATTGTATATTTTTACTGTTTAGTTCTCTTACATGTTTAGTAGTGACCTCTTTGAATTTGTATTAGGTTTTGTGAAAGAGTGTATATGGTTTCTAAATCTGTCCTTGAAACTACAGCCCGTCGACCCAATGTATGTTCTAATTCTGTTGTCCTCTATGACGTTACACTGATGCACTATATCTGAAGTTAAACATATCCCTCTAAAGGGCACTCATTGACATTTCTACAGTTACATTGGGAGCTGTTATTCTGATTCTGGACTGTACTAGTATCTAAGTTTTGATTTTTGTGTTATTTGAACTTACTATAGTTGATGTTGAGTTTATCGATGTTGAAAAGGATAGCTTTACTGTATTTTTATTTATAACTTTGCCTAGTCTACTATCCCTAGGAAAATTTTTCTCAATAATTTGGTAAAACTGTTTAGGTATGTTAGTGAGAATGTTTAAGCCATAAGGAGGGTTGAACCAGAGTGAATTTCTACGTCTGTTTTTATTCTTAGTTATATTTTCTACATATGGTGGGTTTATTGATCCCCTAGTGCTAAGTGCAGTATTATGTGCAGTATCCTGCGTATTATTAGTATTTATTCTCCTTTTCATTTGTCTGGAATTTCCCATAGCCATGTTGTATGATATTATGTGAGGTGCATTCCTATTTGTCTTAGAATTCTCATTGTGCTTCACCGAGCTTACTTTTATATAGTTTATTTTCCCAGTATATCCAGATCTGGCTAATGCTTCATTATAATATTTTTTATTCTTATTGAATAGTGACTCGTTATATGATAGTTTTGATATTCTCTTAGAGATACTAGGGAGTATGGCTTTCTTAATGGGTCCCGGGTGGTTAGAGTTAAAATCTACATAATAGAGAGTTTGGTTGGGTTTGTGATATGGTTCATATGTTCTATTGTTTAGGTCTAAACTGATGTCTAGGAAGTTAACTATCTTATGGTTTTTGTCTATTGTTACCTTAAGGTTCAACTTTTTAAAAAGGTTATGTATATCCTTTTTGGTATTCTCTAACCTTCTATTGCCAGAGTTTACGAAGAATAGTGCGTCATCTCTATATAAACCGCCCCTTAAACGTTGTAAATCTTTATGGAGCGCCTTCAGGATGTAAAGGCCTACCAAATCCGTTAACTGCACAGAGTCCAGTGACCCATAGTAATGTCGAAGTTATCTTTTCTTGTCCATAGTTTGTTATCATACAGAATCAGAGTTCTTCTAGCTAGTTTTATAATGTCTATTCCGAGTCTAGTTATATTCTTTTCCTTCTGAGCCATATCAAGAGTTTTGTCTAGAAGTGTGGGGGAAATTGATTGGTAATATGAATCTATGTCAAACATGATGAACTTCCCGTTAATCCCTTGAGGTAGTTTGCCGAACCAATTGATAACTTCGTCCGACGATGACCACAAATTGTGAGTTATCTTGGATTTAATGGTGGGTATGATTCTATCCAATATATTTTTGTTAATTGTTCCTATATCCGATATACAAGGGGAGATTAATCTGATAGTGGGGTTATTATTGAAATCCTCCTTGTGGTGCTTTAACGTAAATCTGGGGTATTTAGGAGTATATATCTCTATGTTGTTATCTATATTGATTTTAGAGCATATTTCTAAGGCTGTAGAATCGATATCGCTGAGGTCATTTACATTGGCTATTTTATAGTTTTTCTGTAGTTCTTTCATAATTAGATTATTATAAGTTTCAAAACTCATACTATAAGGGTTCATTGTTTTATCAGCTGGTACTATTAAGTTAAGGTCATTATTTATTTTTCTAAAAGTTTGGGTTATCTTGTTAATTGTAGGGTTGGAGTATTGACACCGCTTTTTAAATTTCAAGTTACCAATCATGTTGAACATGTCCTGCTCAAAATGTTCCAGGATGGTCTGTGCTGATGGACATTTACGCGTTTTGATGTTATAAAATTTAGTGTACGCTTTTCCGGAATCGTCTGATGACATATCCTTCTGTTTGCCTTCTTTGGAAGCTGGATTAACTTCCAATGTACTCTTTTGATGAAAGAGTTCACTGTCTGTATCATGTCTTTAGTGATGGATTCATGGCTTGGAATAGCTATATTCTTGGGTGAGAATGTTATTTCCTCCTTAGTGAACATAGTTGAGAGAGATAAAAGGACATGTGATCAGCTCAATGCGAGGAGCAGTAGCAATTATTAATGACAATATATGTATTAGCATATATATATAAATATATATAAGATTTCAGTATGAATTGTTGTCCCATTGAGTGTGCACGGTAGCACGGAAACATGAATTGATTTGTGTAGAGCATTTTTAAATGTTTATATAAAGTATATTTATAAAGTTTTACCATGTATTGAGTATTTTGAACAAATTTCGGTTTGAAGTTCATTTCATCAATACTTTTGAACTTGTTTAATATATATATATATATATATTTAAATTTAGTCTGAAGATTGGAGTTTTTAAAAATCAACTTAGTATAAAAACTCAACCTGATCGAAAGAAAAAGACATCATATTCTTTTGATATAAGTCATTTTTGAATTCAGCAATAAAAAATTGTCATTCAATTAAAAAAAAAAAGAAAAAAGAACAGATGATTTACAAAATAAAAAAAATGTTTGTAAATTCTGTGTAGTAGATGTGGCCATTATCGATCACGTTCTACTGTGATATATTTATCTTATTTATAATGGCCACCCATTTTTGATCGTACAGTGGTGGGTGGAACTGGACTGCTGTACAAGCTGAAATCAGAATCATTTAAAGGAAGTTTTTTCTGACTGAATAAAACTCAACCGTACATCAAAATGAATAAAACCAACTCCAACATAATTTGTTGCTGAAATGATTCCCTATATATATATATATATATATATATATATATATTATACTAAGGCTGAGTTAATCGACGTTTGTTTACTTAAGGCCCTTTTTCTATATATTTCAATCACACAATACATGCTAAAATATTCTGTGGTTTAGGATTGAGTTATGTTTTGAAAAAATCCATTTTAATTGTTGTAATTTGCAATGAACTAACCAAATGATCAATCTTTTACTAAGTTTGTCTATTACTCTCTTCCTCTCTCACTGTATATAGTTTGACACCCCTGCTCTTATTTTATACCGTTTTTGTCACTGCCGCTTCAAGCAAACACAACACAACACACACACTCTCTCTCTCTCTCTCTCTCTCTGTTTATTAACAGTCGAATGTAATAAAAAAAGGAAAAATATAAGCATTAGAATAGTCCATTATAAACAATAGGGGAATAACGCCACATGTAGTAAAACTATTTAACCTATTTTAGCCAAGACGAAAAGAAAGAAAAGAAAGAGAGAAAGAGATGGAGGAGATATAGCGAGCAGAAAGCGACTAATTTGGGATTTAGTCTTTTTATTCTTCTTATATTTAACTGGTTTTGCAAACTCACATTTTCCTAATTATAACAATCTAACCTGAGCTAAAAGGGTGATCCAACGGCTTATGTTTTTTTTCTAATATATATTAAAATAAGATGCACAGATGCACACAAACAAATGCACATTTCCTGTCTGTTTTATTGAAGGCTTAGAAATTTTTTGATATCAGATGCAATGCTTCAATGATTCAATTTCTAGGCAGAAAATGAAGAAGGAGTTTTATTGCACCATATGGGCATTCGTTCCACTGCAATACACATGCCATTTTTTGATTACAACTTTTAATAAACAGCATTCCTTGAAAATTAATATTTCGAATTTAATGATGGTCAATTTTGTTCTACTTTTGAAAGTATATATATATCTATATATATCTATATATATATATATATATATATATATATATCGCCACACCGAAGATCACTGACAAACCAGAACAGTCTTTTTGTGGCTGATGCCATATAGCCCCTCACTTTCGTGAGTTGGTGAGTTTAGTAATAAGTGAGATCGCCGGTGGCCATTAGTAATAATGCACAGCTCTTCGTAAATGAATAGAGCACTCTTAGCTGCTGATATCACTTAATATAAGCATCAAGATTTCACTTCATACCTCGTGCGGATAACATAATGGGTAAAAAGTCCAACTGCTAACAAAACGGTCAGGTTTCAATCTCAGTCTGAAGTGCTTAATTGTCTAGCCACATTAGAGAGCTGTGATACAACAAAGCAGTCTATCTGTGGATGACTATATATGCATATGTGTGTATGCACGTTTACTTTTGACTTTGCTTGTTCATGATTCACCAATCGAGAGAGGCTCGAAAGCACATCGACATGTTTAGAGTCAATTAGCGAAAAAGAAACAAATGGAAAAACGGACAAAAATGTCAACTATTAATTTGGAACCTATTACCAAAACTGAATTTGAAACTTTTAGAAGAGAAAAACTGTATATTTTTGCCTTTAAGTTATAAATTGACTCAGATTATAGATCAATTTGAACATATAGATAATTTTCAATTTAAAATATGAACAACACATCTCAATTGTAATGATGTACGATAAGAGGAAATACAATATATATATATATATATATATATAGATATGATAAAGAAAGGAAGAAAGTGTTCCGACGTAATAGAAATTGAAAAAGGAAAACCAAAAAATATTATTTATGTATTCATCAGCGTTTCGTCTTGATCTTAAGACTTCGTCAGGATGATTGTCTTAAGAAAACATCGCACAAGTACAAAATGTTTGGAATGGATAGGTGGTGGCCGCCAGCTCAGAACCTGTAGCTGCTTAAGCATAATTCAATGTTTTGCTTAAGCGGCCGCAGGTTCTGCACAGGCTGCCGCCACCACCTATCCATTCCAAACATTTTGTACTTGTGTGAAGTTTTCTTCATACAATTATCATGAGGAAGTCTTATAATAAAGACGAAACGTTGATGAATACATGAATAATATTTTTTGGTTTTCCTTTTTTAATTTCCACATATATATCAATTTAGATCAAAATAAATAGAATTTATTTTAACATTATACATTCTTATGTTTTTTTTTGTTTTTTTTAAATTAATGATATCCGAAACAATGGTTTAAAAAATATGTCTACACACCTTTTCTATCTCAAATTGGCGTAGCCACGCTTTGAGACATAACATGATATTCTGACCCAAAAGTCCATTACCATCGGATGATGAAGAAAAAAGAAAAAAAAGGAAGAAAAACACTGCTTTGACAAGGAGAATTTTATTTCTCGAAAGCTCAGATTGAAATAAATTTTATTTATTTTAACACTACACATTATGTTTTTTTTTAAATTTATATATATATATATATATATATATATATATATATATATATATATAGAGAGAGAGAGAGAGAGAGAGAGAGAGAGAGAACTTCTTTGCCAAATCTAAATACTTGTAACGTATACAATAATATTTTTTTCAATATTGTTATCTGCAAAGTGTGCTGAAAAAGATTTAAACAACTATTTTGCCAAATCTAAATGTCTGCTAGATATATTTTAAGAAATAAACATTTTTCTTCTGGGTGACTAATTGCTACATATTTTCTGATATGGTATATTGTTATCTGTAAGGCATACATAATAATATACTAATAAAAGCAGTAGGCAAGTGTGAGTGAAGGATAGTAAAAAAAAAAATTAATCTAGTTACAAGGAAAAGTTTCATAAGAAAAAAATGTAACCAGAAAAAAGTAGTGTGGACTGATTTGGCTTGCTTTCTCGAGTTCCATAGACTCAGCTGGTAATAGCACATGTAGCTTTTCAATTGCCCATTCCCTTACACAAACTTTCACTTTCCCGACCCGGCTCCTAGATCATGATAATCAGTAGGCTTCACCCCTCGACCTATTCCTGACAACAATGCCCGAGGTGTGACTCCAGGATAGTGAAATCTAATTGAAATTGATATTGAAACGTTTCTAATAAAAACATGTGACCAGAAAAAGTAGTGCAAACAGATTTTTAGAAAATGCACGATTTCGTGCATGTATGAAAGAAATATGAGAGAAAAGTGAAAAAAGAAAGAGAAAGAGAAAAGTAAAAGCAGGGAGAGAGAGTGAAAAAGAAAAGTGAAAAAAGAAAGAGAGAGAGAGAAAGAGAAAAGTGAAAAAAGGAAAGAGAGAGATTGCTATAGCCCATGCTACTATCAATCTCAGTGCATGTAGACAACGTGCAACCCATGAATCTAATGAATATGCATGATGATCAAATTATAATAAAACAAAGTGAACTCGTCTTCCTACTGGTGAGATCTCCAACATTAAAACCAGGGAAGAAATAGAACGGCGCAACGCATACTCTCCATGCCTAAAAGAGATACATCGTATCTTGTAGCCATTGTTCATTCGTTCGTCAATTAAATTTGACTTTCTGTATGTTCTGTCTGCTGTGCTGTGGGAATCAGGCTGCAAACATTACCCTGATCAGGCTGCAAACATTACCCTGATCAGGCTGCAACCATTACCATGATCAGGCTGCAAACATTACCCTGATCAGGCTGCAAACATTACCCTGATCAGGCTGCAACCATTACCATGATCAGGCTGCAAAGATTACCCTGATCAAGCTGCAAACATTACCCTGATCAGGCTGCAACCATTACCCTGATCAGGCTGCAACCATTACCATGATCAGGCTGCAACCATTACCATGATCAGGCTGCAAACATTACCCTGATCAGGCTGCAACCATTACCATGATCAGGCTGCAAACATTACCATGATCAGGCTGCAACCATTACCATGATCAGGCTGCAAACATTACCCTGATCAGGCTACAAACATTACCCTGATCAGGCTGCAAACATTACCCTGATCAGGCTGCAACTATTACCATGATCAGGCTGCAAACATTACCCTGATCAGGCTGCAACCATTACCATGATCAGGCTGCAAACATTACCCTGATCAGGCTGCAACCATTACCATGATCAGGCTGCAAACATTACCCTGATCAGGCTGCAAACATTACCCTGATCTAGCTATATTTACTACAGAATACAGACAGTTGGATTAAGCCCATTTTAATGCTGCAAATTAGCGGTCTGAAACCTGTTTAATTTGTAAAGGGGTCACGGGATTGGTACAGTTGGCTATTTTAGTTTAACGTAAATTGACCACCTACACGAGAGAATGTCACCTGGGTTCAATTTACGTAAAACTTACACAGTGAACTGACCTCTCCTCCTCATCTAAATATTAAACAGGTAAGTTTTTCAATTTTTTATGATCTTAAAATTTGTGGTGTCAGGAAAATCGGTTATTTTGACAAGGTAAGATAATTCTGAATTCGGTAACTATGAATTGGAGGATTGCGATTGAATCATGCAAATAGTTTACAGCGAAACCGTAAATACAATTCTAATTTTATTCTAATTTTGTGTTATAAATTAATAAAGAAGTCACTCGCTGGGAAATTGTGGCTCTCATAAAAGCCACGGATTGTCTTGGTGGAGTCAATAAGTAACCATTTTTGTCAGCAAAATTAAAGAAAAATTGCCTTTCACCCTTTCCATGCTTTTATATTAGCAATATTGAATACATCCGACCCACCAAGTGCAAACGGATAAGTGATGTTTCTACTAGTAGGACCTTCTGAACTCTAAGCCCCTCCTACCCTGGTTACCCCGGAGTTCACCTTGGCATTATTCTAGCAACCAAAGGACTGCCTTTTTGGTAATCAGATCCTTCTTTGTCAGAATAAAGTATGGTTCGGCTCGGTCGTAGGAGGTGCACCCTTCTAGGCATTAACTTATTCTTCAGAAGTGGAGATTATTACCAACTGCCTGAGGAGCTCCTACCAGAGAATGCTGGTGAGTCTGCTCTTGGCTATTTTTATACCTGACCAGAATGCCAACTCAGAGGTGCTAGTTTCCCCCCCCCCCCCCATCTTCTGATCTTGTGTCACATTTTGCTGCAGTGAAAATACATATTAAAGATGAATTAAGAAAGATTTCCAAAATTCAAAGAGCATCTGAGTATTTTAATAGGGTGGAGAGGTGCACAAATGTCCACCCCCAATTTTTGAAAAATCAAATATCTCTGATTTGCATGTAATTTAAACAAAATATATTTGACACAATTTAAGCGAGATTCTCATATTTTCAATTATTTCAAAGAACGAGGTGAGGCGCTTAAGCCCCAAATTTTAATACACATTCAATCATTTCCGAAATCACTTCATGATAATAAGTAATAACAACACTTGTATTATTATTTATATTTATTTGTTCTAAAAAATATTTTATTTAAGTCAAATTTTGTTTACGGTTTTGCTTTTCTTTCTTTCTATATTAAACGAGTTGTGTGAGAGAGAGAGAGAGAGAGAGAGAGAAAGAGAGAAAGGAAGATATTGTTCCAGATTTACTTGCATAAGATTGGTTCATGATGTTGGGAAAATTCAGCCCCTCAAAAAGAGGCTCTGGATGAAAACAAAATATTTTATAGTCCTATCGGCAAATGGAATAAATACAACCCGTCACATTTATTTTTGAGGTGAGCAAAAGGTACCGAATGCACCCCTCCCCCATCTCCGAAAATAAAGGTACCCATCGCTTCAAAAACTACTGGACATGTTTTTATGAAATTCAAACCGTGTGTAATATAAATAAAAGGGAGCATAATGAGACTTTTGAAAGGAGCAAAGGGGACAAAACCCATCCTTTGAAAATAAATGTACCTTTCAATTTTCAACTAAAACAATAGAAAAAAAATGTTGTCTTAACTGTTTTATGTGCATGTGTTGCAAACACGGACCCCATAATCGTAAAAAGGCATTAATACCACCATTGAATTCCATGGGTATAATGAAAGGGAGATAATTCGATGTTGATATCTGAATGAATTCCCCTAATTATTTTTAATTAAGATTTGTGTGCAGGAAAGTACAGTTTTCTTTTTCCTACAACGTATAATTTGTTTTCTAAGTAAATTTTGATTCATAATGATCTCATAAAAAGTGAAAGTAATATTCAAAAGAAAGTAGAAAATATCACTTAGGTAAGAACATCACGATAAACAAAGAGTTTCCTGCAAGAACGAAGTGAAAAACATGCATAGGTAAATGAAAAGCAATGAAGATTTAGTTTTGACACATAATTTCGAAATCATTTACATGTTTTTCTATATGGAAAAAAAAGTAATATTTAAGCTTGCTATATATCACAGTAAAAATTGAAAGAATTTATTAGTTTATAGATTTACTAATAGTAGCTGAATTTGCTGTTGGTTAAAAATATATTGTCTATTTTAGTTGTAATGTGCTGCTGATAACAAACATGGAATCTATCTGAACAATATTTCTAGTCGAATAAAGTAATTTTTGAAAGAAGCTCAAGAAAAGAATCCATTTCCTACATGAAATGACACGAAAACGACTGATATGCCGTAAGACAAAACAACCAAACCAAACACCATGAATAAATATCTGAAGATATAAAAAACTTGAAGCATAAAAGCTTTTACCAAAATGATTGTACTCGGCATTAAATAACCCGAAAAGGTGTATATGCCATGAAACAAAACAACCAAACGAAACATTAAAGAACCTGGTAAAAGAATGACAAAGACAAATTGGCAAGTCAGAATCAGATAGTGATTTGGCAGATGCATTGCTATATGTGTCTAACATTGAAAATCTGGTCGATTTAATTTTATATATTAGATAAAAGACATAGGAACTTTATATTTTGTAGGGATGATCACCTACCTCTGCAGATTGTCATACATGGATAGATGGAAGATAAGTAGTTTAGATATAGATGTATCACGATGGATATAGAAAAATAATTATAAATGCTAACAAATATTCAATTTACATCTAAGTTGATTTGTGACTTGTCATCTGATGCAGAAGCAATTAACTAAGTATTATTATCAGAGGGTAGGGTTAGGGTTAGGTTATCAGAGGGTAGGGTTAGGGTTAGGTTATCAGAGGTAAACTAACATCATATTTCAGAAATGCATAGGATAATGCAGCTAATTACTTTAACATATGCACAAAGGTATTCGCTCTGGAAATTAGCAGTAAGCTGCACGTATACTCATCGCTCATATCGTGTGAAAGAGTAGAAAAAGCCAATATGCTCTAGTAAGGTGCGACTAAAGAAATCAAGTCAATACATTCCAAAAGACTGAATACAACGATGACTCAGTTTCATAGAAAAGCCTTCTCATGTAAATAAGACGGCATATCAGCCCTTATTTATTGTTGAAACACAATATTCATGATAAATAAATACATGGTGAGCAGGTTTTGTCTGTTTTATGGCATATCAACCTTTCAGGTCGAAATACAATACCTATTGTTAATTTGTTTTAAGGTATATCAACGCATTTCGGGTCATATTAGTAAAAAATTTGTATGCTTCCAATTCTTAACAGCTTCAAATATTTTTTCATCATGTTAGCCTCAACTGGTTATTAATAATGTAAATGTATAGGTACATATTCACATAATTGTTAACTTTTACTGGAAAACGTTTATAAAGCTGAGTATAAAATTAACTTCATAATATTATACTATATTTGTAGTCGTGTATTTTTTGAGAATTACAAAATCGCCCATAAAAACAGAAATAGATGAAAATACAAAAATAACGCATGACTTTCAGAGTCAATAATCAATAGTTTCTCTTGACTATAGTGATAAATAAAGTTACAACATTATTTATTACAGTTCCAAGAATTCAAGATCAACAATGGTTTGGCATACGATCGTTTCCAAGACGCTTAGGAATTGTTTTTATTTTTATTTTATTACATAGATTCCAATATGCACCTTTCAAATAGATCACAAATAGAAGTTTAGCGAAAACATCAATATTTTCTACTTATTTCACAAACATTTTAATTTTTTGTAGGAAAAAACGAAAAAAATAGATGTACATGAAATTATATTAGTTCCACAATAGTCAAAATAATAATAATAATAATAATAATAATAATAATAATAATAATAATAATAATAATAATAATAATAATAATATAATCTGGGGAGACTTGTTGTCACTCAGATTCCAGTAAATACCACTGGTTGTTGTCGGTGAGCAATCACTGACGATGATCTGTGTGAGAACTCCTATTGAGTACAAATAATAATAATAATAATCGTAACAATGGTCATAATAATAATAGTAACAATGGTAGTAATAGTAATAACAATAATTATGGAAATAAAATCAGTAATTATATTAATAATAGAAATAATAACAGAAACTGCAACAAACTTCATATCCCCCCCCCCCCCCCCAAAAAAAAGTGATTGCACCAGCTTCGGCTGATACCTCACAAAATAGTCATGAATGATCAAGGAGGATGGGAAGATCGAGTAGGGAGAGCACTAACCAGACCTCCACTGGAAGAGTGCAGAGAGTGCTGGGGCCTTGGGGAGGCTTATTGCAATGGTTATCGAAAAAAGGTGGAGAGTACTGGAAATATGGGGAAGCTTGTTGTCACTCAGACTCCAGGGAACACCACCGGTTATTATCAATGAGCAATCACTGATGATGACTTGTGTGAGAACTCGTAATGAATGCAAATAATAATAATAATAATAATTAGATTCACATGGAATCTACAACAGGAAGAAAAAAATACACAGAAAGAACACCACATCACAAAGGAACAGAAACATCACCTTAATGACCCCCCCCCCCCGCAATAAATTACATCGGCCTCAGCTGATATGACACAAAAATGAACAAATGAACAGAAATAACAAGAAACACCATAAGCCCCCCCCCCCAAAAAAAATGCTACCAGCCTAGGCTGACACCAGAAAAAATATTTGTAGAGGGTCAAGGAGGATGAGAAGACCGAGAAGGGACAGCACAAACCAGACCTCCACTGGAAGTGCAGAGAGTGTTGGGACCTTGGGGGGGGGGGGGCTTATTGCCACCCAAATCTCAGAGAGGACCAATGGTCCTTACCAGCGAGAAATCAATGGTAAACGGCTGTTGCGATACTGCAAGGTTATTTGCGGTGAATATCGAAAAGAGGTGGAGAATACTGGAAATCTGGGGAGACTTATTGTCACTCAAACTCCAGGGAATACCACCAGTTGTCGGTTAGCAATCACTGATGACCTGTGTGAGAACTCCTAGTGAGTACAAATAATAATAATAATAATAATAATAATGATAATAATGATAATAATAATAATAATAATAATAATGATAATAATGATAATAATAATAATAATAATAATAATAATAATAATAATAATAATGATAATAATAATAATAATAATAATAATAATAATAATAATGATAATAATGATAATAATAATAATAATAATAATAATAATAACATTGATAATAATAATAATAATGATAATAATGATAATAATAATAATAAGAGTAAAAGTAAAAGCAATGCATAATGATAAAATATATATTGGATATGAATCCAAAATAGAATATTAGGGATAAGAAAAAAATATTAGCAATCCAAGAAAATGTGCTCCTGTGAAATCCTCTACTTATATGAGAGTCAGAAAGGTCTTAAGATTGAGTACTGCTGGCACATCTGCAGAGATGCTGCTCACGGCACTCTTTCTTTTCTTGAGAGAGTTCAAAATCGACTTCGCAATCTAGTGAGTGATGATCTCTTATCTTCCCTACAGCCTCTTTCTCACAGAAGGAACGTTGCTAGTCTTTTTCTACTCTATCGTTATTTTCAAAGAAGGTGCTCGATTGCGCTTCAATCTCCGATTTCTCCTTGTACTACATTCACAGCAAAAACGCGTCTAAATGACTTGTAAATGATTCATTGATTTGCTTGACCGTTTAACGCCATATATCAAATCTTTACGATATTTGGTAGGGATGATACTGTCTATGCAAATTGTTGTAACAGGGTCATATTTTTGTCTTTTCTTATAAATACGTTTTTCAGGGAGCATTAAAATCTCAACTAACATTCATTTTTACGTGAGATTTTAATGAGTTATGCATACTTAGTGTTATGGTGGCAACCACTCATTTGCATATACGAATAACGTTACACTATAAATGGCAAGCCTAGGTTGGCCTTAGTGTGTGTTACCTAAATGCCACCGGAAGTGACGCCGAAGAGCGTACATGTCCTCCCACCAAGACTCTCTGACTCGACACCTTCATTTGTACATACTGTAACTATACCTTTTCTTTAATACACTTATTATTGCATTCTCCTTGTTGTTTGCGTCTTCATTGTATTCCTTACTAATTATTGTTCAACCTTGCAACCACAACACTTAGACAGATTCTTAATTTTAATGAGTCATGCATACTTAGACAGATTCTCACGATGTAAGAAAGTTTTAATCATTTTAAGACTCTCTAATCAGAAAGGGGTGTGTGCTAAACTCCAACAAATGACCACTTAACGTTAGTCATGGCAGCTCTATTTTCTTTATTGTTTTTTTATTTCCTTGTAAGTCGATTCTACACACACTATATATATATATATATATATATATATATATATATATATATATATATATATATATATATATATGTGGCATAATAGACTGATGATCATATATGGCTTCCATTATCTGCATGAAACCGATAGTTTCTTTCATGGTCTACTGATCATATAAATTCATATATATTTACTTTAGCTATTGTTTTTATGTGTGTTATAATGGAATAATTCCAGGAAGAAATCCGGGTATGAGAGCTCAATGTGACAAACAGAGCAAGAATAACATAAAATATAATAACACGAAATTACATAATTGTCGATGCAATAATTTATTTCAACCTTGTGGTTTCCTCGGGCATCTAACTAGACAATTACATTTTTGAGACTGACAGAAAATTGAATTCACCTTCAACAATTCAAATACAACCAGAGAGAGTGGTGGTTGCAACCAATCTGAACACCCCTTACAGAGCGAGGAGGAATTAAAAACTTATATTTAACTAAGGCGATCGAAATGAATCTTATTGTTTTTTTGTTTTTTTTGGAGGCTACTAAATTCAACCTTTGGAAGGATTCTTCGGATACTATCAAATGGTTTAAATCAATTGAAAATAGGAGGAATGCCTCTTTTATACAATTCGATATTATGGAATTTTACCCATCGATTTCCAAGGAGTTACTTACGAACAGCATTAACTATGCTAGGAACTTCGTGGATATATCCGATGAACAGGTAAGAATAATTATGGCTTGTCGCAGATCCATCCTTACAAACAATCGGGAAACATGGATTAAATTAAACAACAACAGCTTTGATGTTCCGATGGGTGCTTTTGACTCAGCCCAGATTGCCGATCTGGTGGGCATATTTATAATGTACACTATTAGCAGAATTGTAGAGCCTAATTTAATGGGTTTATACAGGGATGATGGACTAATTATCATCCCTAATAGTGACGTCCCCCTGGTATCTAAAATACATAAAAATTAATAAGAGCCTTCAAATACCTTGGATTTAAAATAGATATAACCCCAAATTGTAAAGAAGTAAATTATCTAGATATTACACTAGACTTAAAAAAGGGGACATACAAACCATTCAATAAAGATAATCACACACCATCCTATATCAATACTAGATCTAACCACCCGAACTGTATAATTAAACAAGTACCTCAAACGATTAATACTAGAATTAATAAACTTTCGGCTAACAGGGAAATTTTTGAAACAAACAAACATTTATACAATAGAGCGCTAGAAAAAAGCGGATATAGTGAAAAACTCAAATATACCAAGAAAGAAAATAAAAATAAAAATAAATCCAGGAATAGAGGCCGGAAAATAATATGGTTCAACCCTCCGTACTGCCAACTATCTAACATCAACATTGGGAAAGTATTCTTGAACCTGGTAGATAAGCATTTTAGTATGAATAATCCACTTAGGAAGATATTTAATAGAAACACCATAAAAATCAGTTACTCTTGTACCAAAAACATGGATAGAATAATCAGCACCCATAATCATAAATTACTAAACAATTCTAGTAAAAATAAGGTTTCAGTAGATAAATGTAATTGTCAAGTGAAAGATAACTGCCCACTGGACGGTAACTGTGAAGTTGAGTGCGTGGTTTATAAGGCCACTATTCATTCGGAAGATAACTACAGGGACAAGAAGGTTTACACCGGCATCTCCGCGGGTAACTGGAAACAACGTTTTTATGACCACAAACACTCTTTTAACAACCCAGAACTCAAGAACAAAACGGAGTTAGCTAAACAATGGTGGCTTCTGAAAAATGAGAACCGGTCCCCGGTGGTTTCGTGGTCAATCCTATGTTTTTCAGATGTTCCAAATGGATTTAGGCAAAGATGCAATTTATGTTTAGAGGAAAAAATAAGAATCCTAAAATATGAGCACAATAATCTTTTAAACAAACGCAATGAGCTTATGGCAAAATGCAGACATAAATGTAAATTTAAAATAACCAATATCTCATAATCCGATAGACCTCTAGATTTGTAACGGTGAAGATAAAAAAACAAAAAAAACAATAAGTATTTATAATAATATCTGTTATGGACACGTAATTACTGACTTGGTGATATTCATTATAGGTGTTTTGGGAGGTATGCATATATAATTGTACTTTAAGATAATTGTTTATTCTGATTATTTACTCAAAATAAGATAGCCTTAAGAAATAATACACTAATCATTGAATTAATTTAAGTATAAGTGTCTAATTTTATCACTAGACATTGTTAGATTGGAATTAGGTTATAAGTATAGGTTTCCATAGATTATAAAATTAATGTAAGATGAATTTTTAGAACTCAGATTATTAATATATTACGAATATAGAATGTCTATGTAAATGTTTTGTATTTAGATACATATTGGCATCTGTGTGTGTATGCATTAGATTCAAATATAATCTTAAATAATTTTTATTTTTCAAATATATCCTATCTCGGATCTAGACAGAATTCAAACTTGTAAACCTTTCACAGTTTGTCAGTCGGTTGATGACACGCTAACGCCTGTCTGTCTCTCTTCTTTTCTTTCTTCCGTTCTTTTTCCAAGTCTAGCCGAATTTGTATGACACAAAAAATATTGTTGCGTGCGTGCGTGCGTGATCGTAGGATGCGTATATATGTATGTGTGTGTAGAGACGTATATACGTGTTTATATCACCAGGTCGTAAGTGTTAAAAGAATATGTGTTTTTACTCAGACGTTATTTAAAAAAACAAAAAAACAACAAAAAAAACCCAATAAGATTCATTTCGATCGCTTTAGTTAAATATAAGTTTTTAATTCCTCCTTGCTCTGTAAGGGGTGTTAAGATTGGTTGCAACCACCACTCTCTCTGGTTGTATTTGAATTGTTGAAGGTGAATTCAATTTTCTGTCAGTCTCAAAAATGTAATTGTCTAGTTAGATGCCCGAGGAAACCACAAGGTTGAAATAAATTATTGCATCGACAATTATGTAATTTCGTGTTATTATATTTTATGTTATATATATATATATATATATATATATATATATATATATATATATAAATAGAGAACGAGAAATATACATGTATATTGTATACAACACACTAATTGCCATACAAACAAACACACAAATATATATATATATATATATATATATATATATATATATATATATGTGTGTGTGTGTGTGTGTGTGTGTGTGTATGCATGCATGCATACATATGTATAGAGCCTACTACATTTACACATGAAAAAACAATCAACCAATATATATATTAGATAACATTGTATTGGGTAAAAACAACTTACTTTATTTTTCATTTCTTTTCTCAATAAATATTTGCATTTAATATCCAATAAAATACATCATAATTTAATGTTTTTGTTTTCATTTTATCTGTACCAAATATTTATATCAATATTTGGTGTTTTGTATACATTAGACAAGGAAAGAATTTAGGCAATTTCTTGTTTTCTATACACCCTTCCATAACCCATCATATATGAGGAAGTCTTTATCCAACACATGACAACATGTAAAACGGACGTTATACCGATGATGATGATCATCATCATGATCATGATGATGACGCAATACTAAAAACTTCACTATTACAGTAAATTAACTGTATTGTTTTGCTCCATCCTCTTATTCCATTCATCTCTCTCTCTCTTCCTCTCTTTCTCTCTCTCTCTCTTCCTCTCTTTCTCTCTCTTTAATCTGGTAAACAGTTTTCTCCAGCCCCCCCCCCAATTTTCTGCCTTCCTGAGCGTGTTACTCAATGCCAGCTCCACGTCCTCCACTTCTTACTTTGTCCGTCCTCGATTCTTCTTCCCTGTACAGTTCTTATATTTATATATATAAGAAAATAAATGTGACGCGTTGGGTCACCCATTGAGCTCGGATTAGATTGTTTGAACCAGGAAAAATGAGTTTGCTAAGCCAGTTTAATTTTTAAAAATAAAATGACTAACTCCCAAATTAGTCTCTCTCTTTCTCCCTCTTCGAGCCAGTTATGACTTAAATAGCATTGATATTGTTATGATATTCCCTATTGTTTATAATGGACTATTCCAATCTTCTGTTTTATAGTTAGCTTTATAACTTTTGAGTGTTAATAAGCAGAGAAAAAGAGAGAGGGGGGGGGGACTTGATGGAAACTGTATAAATACGAACGCGGGTTCAAACAACATGAAAATGTGAAAACGGTTGAGAGTGAAAAACAGAAACTTAGAGATGGATGAGTTGATGAGTAAATTGCAAATTATGGATAATTAGAAGAATTAAAATGCATTTTTTAAAACATAACTCAATTCCCAAACCAAGACATATGTTAAAATGTATTTTGTCTGATTATTCAATTCGATTGAATAAATTTGGCAAAGAAATCGAACAAACATGCTTCAGTTGCCGTGCAGGGAAAGAGGCAGAAATTTATATAGAAGAGGATACAGTAGCCCAGCACCTGTCCATCATCTTGAATTGATGCATCGTTGGCACATTTATTACATCTCCTGAAAGACCATTCCAAGGTCAAGTGGTCCTGACTGAATAAGCTGCCCTCCACTGGTTTAATCAAAATCGGTCGTGAAACAGTTCCTGGTAATGTTTGTGCAGACCTCTTTATTAAACTATGTAGGAAAAAAGCCTTAAGGAAAAAAACGTTCATTAACTCAGCTCTAGTATAATAATAATAATAATAATAATAATAATAATAATAATAATAATAATAATAATAATAATAATAATAATAATATTGTGTTGACTTGAATAAAAAAAAATGCAGAATCTGTATTGGCACAAGAAAACCTGCTTGTATTGTGAGGTACTGCTGATGCACTCTATCTCAGTCATAATGATGCTTCAATCACCTGACCATCATTTGCTGAATGCACTGTTTGAAGAACTGCAGACATAGTCGTATGAACTCATTTGAAGAAGGGAATTCGGGGAAAGATTATGAAGAGCAGAGAAAGAGCACCATTTGGTGAAATAAAAAAATCACAATGTACACTCCAGAAAAAACTGTGACATTCATTAACATGACGCATATATCATACATTGGATAAAGCTGGGTTTGGCATGATGGTCTTCTCATGAAAATTAAGTCATACGGTATTACTGGACAACTATTTAGTATAATCAGATCCTTTTTAGCTAAAAGAAAGATCCAGGTTGTCCTTGATGGTCATACATCTAAACAACAAGACATTAATGCGGGTGTGCCTCAGGGGTCGATCATTGGACCGTTATTATTCCTGATCTTTATAAATGACCTCCCTGATAAAATTGTGTCCGAAATGGGTATATTTGCTGATAACACCATGCTCTATACACGACATGTAGGAAAAACGAACACACACATATCAAAAGCAATGGCGGAATTCTTAGAAAATGACCTCCAGACTGTGGTGGAATGGGGACATAAGTGGATGGTAACATTGAATGCTACTAAGACAAAGCTCCTGTTCTTCAACAATTATAAGAAACCTTTTCAAGCACCAACCTTTTAGAATTCATCATTCAAACTACTAGGGCTAACATTTACAGATAACATGTCTTGGAACAAATACATAGAAGACATTGCAAAGGCTGCTGCAAGGGAGGTAGGCTCCCTCTACCGAGCTAGAAAACTTCTCACACCTGACAATATCCTATATATCTACAAAGCCACCATTCGCCCATGCATCGAGTATTGTTGTCACATCTGGGCTGGTGCACCAAACGCTAGCCTCTCTCTCTTGGACAGGGTCCAAAAAAAGAATCTCTAATCTAATAGGCCCTTCACTATCAAGCATGCTCCAGCCTTTGTCCCATCAGTGCAATGTTGCATTCCTGTGCTTGTTTTACAATTACTTTAATGGAATGTGCTCCAACGAATGTGCTGCATTCTATGTAAATACCCCTGATCAACCCGTCAGTCAGCAAGATCTCAGCCCTTCACTGTTGAAGTCCTCAAATGTTGGAGAGCTTAATACTCTAATAGCTTCTTTTCTTGTACTGCCTTTGGAATTCCTTTCAGGCTTCCTGTTTCTCTGACCGTACTAATATACAGACATTTAAATGTAATGTGAACAAGCATCTCGCTGCAAAACTCCCCATATAGGATTCTCCTAAACACAGTTGTCCCCTACGACTCAATAGAATTGTGCCTTTTTTCGGATGAACTTAAGTAAAAAAAAAAAAAATAAAAATAAAAAAAAAACATGCTAGAAAAATAACCCCATCTTTTTTTTTCTTCTTATAATAATAATAATAATAATAATAATAATAATAATAATAATCACCACCATGATCGTAATAATAATCGATTTAACGTCCATTTTATATACTGGCATGTGTTGGACGACTTTAAGAAATTGACCATCAAACTACCCCATCATTGTCCAGGTCTTTATTTATCCCTCTTTCTTTCAAGTCTATCCTTCTCACTTCCTCCCATGTTTTCTTTGGCTTTCCACTGCCAACCAAGCCTGCTACTTCAACTGTTCTACATCTAGACCAGATCAGGCTGTCTAAAGATACTGGCTTCCTGAACTAAAATGCACCAAACATTGATGTTATTTTTTTCCCCTTTAAACTCAAAGCCAAAAATAAAAACAACAATTTTTCTCTACGAAACAACCAAACGAAACACCATGAATAAATATTTGAAGATATAAAGAACTTGAAGTATAAAACTTTTACCAAAATTACAAAATTTTGGATTAAATAACCCGAAAAGGGCTAATATGCCATAAAACAACCAAACCATTTTTGTAGTATGGCGTTTTTTTACCCTTGCAGAGTATTGTTGTCATATTTGGCTGGTGAATCTCTATCCCATTTGAGTGTTCTTTATAAGGTATAGAAACGTATCTGTAATTTGATTGGCCACACCCTTCGTTTTTCTCTACACCTTCTTTCTCACAGATGTGATGTTGTTAGTCTCAGTCTTTTCTATAGGTACTATTATATATTTTCGTAATTGTGTGATCTATTTCCTGCTTCTTTTGTTCCAGCTCGTTTGAATCGTTGGTCTAGTGGTCTCCACCAATTCGCTGTTTTGATACCCCATTGTAATACAGCTTCCTATTCCAGTAGCTTCGTTCTAAGATCTGCAGGCTTGTGTAACGCTCTTCCTGCTGACTGTTTTCCTCCTACCTAAAATGCACATTTTGGTTTCAAGACTAAGGCTAATAGGCATCTCCTGTCTTTGCGATAATCATATTTCGTTCTTGTTACCTCCTTACATCAAGTGGCTTCATGCCTTGTCTGGAGTGATTTCCATGAAAAGAAAAAAAATTAAAAATTCACTACATGAATAAATAAAAAAATTGAGGTATTTTCTCACACTAACGTTAAAGTCAAAACACTCTATTTCAAGTTAATTCAAATTTACACAATAGACGCACAATTATTTTTTATATTCTATGCTTATATATATGCGATATCAGTTATAAGGTTAACTAATTTGCAGATTGGTTTTGAAAAACGACATTTTATAAATAAACTATTATTGGTTATTCAATGATTGTTTTAATTTTAATATAACAAATAGTTCTGTTTTGCAATATTGTTTTATTTCCTGGCCAAATATTAGCATTTGTATTCAAATGTTCCTTGACTTGATTTTAAACAAATTGCGATCTATTTATGAATTGTAAGTGAAAAGACACATTTAAAAGATAAATAAATTTGTATCGAAATCACCAAAATCTTAATGTTTATTTATATGAATAAATGAGAAAGATTTTGTTTTGTGTTTACAACAAAGTTATGAATGAAATGTTTATTATTTTAAATTATTGTTTCAAGTATCGAACTGAGCAAAGCTATAGCGAGCAAGAAAAGCCTGCTAGATACAATATAAATGAGGTAAAAATAAAAGAGAAAAGCAAAGACAAGAAATATCTGGTATTGACCTTGGACCAGACATAAGCGTACAATGTTGCTGTAATCAGATTTAAACAAATGCAATTTGCATAAAGCTGGGATGTGAAAATTGACAACCGGGTAAGTTTCAGCTTGTGATTAATAAGCTGATGGAGCCCTTTGTTTATTGAATGAAAGCCACCTTGTATGAGGGGAAAAAGGAGAATCTGTATCAGGGTTAAGGGAAGGGCATGAGGACGCCAAGAGCAAATCTAGAGCGAACAATATTTCATCAAAGGAAATGTCTTTCACTCTTCGAAATGGTTTGAGGGGATCTTTAAGGGACAAACCATGCTCACTCACTGAAATTGCACATGCAATATAAACGAACCGGTAATATCTGGTGTCGCATAAGCCTTTGTCGGGCTATGCCAGCTTCCTCCAAAGGAGGAAATATACAGGGAATATCAAAATCAGAAGCGGTCCCCAGCTGCATGTGTATCTAGGTCATGGGAAGATGCATACAGCGGCGAGTAATTATAAATAGTCACCCATCTGGTACTGGCCAGGCTCCATGTTGCTTAACTTCGATGATCTAACAGGAAGCAATGTGTCAACGCGATTACGCCGTACAGGCAATATACCTTGTTCAATTATTAGACACTAGCCTTGTTTCCTGACTAGGACAATGAATGCCATCTCTCTTTCTCTCTATCTGGGCAACTTGGGGAAAGTTTTTTCGTCACTAAGTCTACATGACCGGTCCGGGTCGCTTTTGTTGCGACAGGTTGAGGGTACAGGTTAGACAGCTTGTCTGGCTGCTGTTCCTGACGGACAGGACAGGAGCTCAAACTCTTGGGTAGCGCTAAGAACGGCTGCTCCATCATCAGTTGTATAATACCGTGGGTAGCTGTACATGCCATGTCACGCATGGAAAGGGACCCTACAGTTATCCCCGGTGGACTTTCCCAAGGCCACAACACCCATGGACCAAGTCACGACTAATGGACTGCTTGTGTGAGCTTATGGGCACGAACCAGATTTTTTCCAAGACCAGCGATACTTATTTTCTATTAGGAACAATTGCCTCCACATTTTGGCCAAGTTTCAGAGAAATTGAATGAATGCATGAAAAGTTATGGAGCAAAAAATGTCATTTTTATAAATCGGGGGACCAACAACGTAGAAACTTTTCTCCTAACAAACATCCCGGATATTCTAGCACTACGTGAAACGAACCTTCAATCCTCAACCTCCTCTTACAACTTTGACATGATGTACTACCTCCCTCTCTACTCTGACAAACATATGCACGGGCTAGGAGTTTATGTTCGGAACACCCTCCCCCTGACTAGAGAACATAGGTTAGAATCAGATGACCAAGCCTACATGTGCTTTAGATTGACTTTGCCTCACAGCGTTAGTTACTTATATTTCTTATACCGTTCACCTTCGACCCAGGACTGTACCCTGCTAAACTCTGTTTCTGAAAGCATAGATAGAGCAATCTCACTTGACTTGAATGCCCAGATACATGTATTTTGGGATTTTAATGCACACCACCGTGACTGGTTGGGATTCTCCAGCCTTACTGACGCAGCCGGTAACTCTACATATAATTTCTCCTTAGCTCACTCCCTCTCACAGACTGTTGCTTTCCCAACATGGCTTCCTGATCGAGTAGACCAGCAAATCTCACTTCTCGACCTGTTTCTGACCTCACTGCCCGAGGCTTGTGTGACTGAATCCCATAGCCCGCTTAGGAATGCTGATCACATTGTGGTTATGATTGCTATCACCCTAAAAACTCGTTCAAAAGCTAATGAGCTGTTGCTCAAAACAACGAGATACTATGAGCAGGCTGATTTTGAGTCCATCAGAGGTCACATCAGCAACGCCCCATGGACTGAAACCTTCTCATTCCCTGCTGATCAGTGTGCAAATGAGTTAACCGAATGGATCAAAGCAGGCATTGAAGCCTATGTTCCCATGCAAAAACTTATCAGCAAACCCCACTCTCCTCAATGGTTCACTTCGAAATGTGCAACTGCCATTGCTGAGAGGCAGCAAGCATTCCGAAAGTTCGCCCGCCATAAGTCAATTGCAAATAGACAGAAATTTATAGAATCAAGAAGTAATTGTAAGGCAGTGATAGATGAAGCAAAGAGAAGGTATACAGAGATAACGAAAAAACGCATTCAGTCACAGAAACTAGGTACTCGTGATTTCTGGAAAATCTATAATAGTGTGGTGAACAATGGACAATCAACGATTCCTCCGCTATCAAACCACAATGATGATAAGGCTGAACTACTTGCCCAGCGTTTCACCTTAAACTCCACTTTGGATTCAGCAAACCACCATCTCCCAAAATTCCCATTGCGGACTGAAGCCTCACTTGAAAATCTGGTCATCACCCTATCTCAGGTCAGGGTCATCATAAAAACCCTCAACACCTCCAAAGCTTGTGGGCCTACACTTATACCAGTAATAGTAATAAAGAAATGCTCTGCAGAACTGGCACCTGTCCTCTCCAAACTCTACAACAAATGCCTTGCCGAATCTTGCTTCCCTGATAGCTGGAAAATTGCCTCTGTGGTACCAGTCTTCAAGAATTCTGGGGATAGAACAGATCCTCAGAACTATCGCCCAATCAGTCTACTCCTGATCTTTGCTAAAATCTTTGAATCCTTAATCAATCTAGCGATAGTCTGGCACCTAGTTAATGCTAAACTTTTTACTGACCGCCAGTATGGATTTAGACAAGCACGATCTACTGCAGACATCCTAACGGTCATCTCTGAACGCATATATCATACACTGGACAAGGCAGGTGAAGCTAGGGCAGTAGCGCTTGATATATCCCAGGCCTTTGACAAGGTATGGCATAAAGGGCTCCTCCTAAAAATTCACTCATATGGTATTACTGGACGAATATTTAATATAATTAGATCTTTCCTAACTAAAATAAAGATCCAGGCTGTCCTCGATGGCCGTTTATCTAAACAACAATACATAAATGTAGGTGTACCCCAGGGATCGATTTTTGGACCTTTATTGTTCCTGATATCACCCTACCTGAGAGTTGAACTTTCAAACTACTCGGCCTGACATTCACAGGTAGCATTAATTGGAACAAATACATTGAAGACATTGCCAAGGCTGCTATAAAGAAGGTGGGCTCCCTCTACCGTGCTAGTAAACTCCCCACACCTGACATTATCCTGTATCTCTACAAAGCCAGCATCCGCCTATGCATGGAGTATTGTTGCCACATATGGGCTGGTACACTATCCACTAATCCTTCCCTCTTAGACAAGGTCCAAAAAAGAGTCGCCAACTTAATAGATCCATCATTATCCACCAAGCTCCACCCCCTGTCCTATCGCCGCAATGTTGTATCCTTGTGCTTGTTTTACAAATACTTCAATGGATTGTGCTCCGATGAGCTGGCTACTCTGGTGCCCCTCCAAGTAAATTCACTAGACCAACTCGAAAATCAGCTAAATCCCATCCATTCACTGTGGAGGTCGCCAGATGCAGGAGAGCCTTCTACTCCAGCAGCTTCTTTCCTCGTGCTGCCGGCCTCTGGAACCTCCTCCCGGTTCCCTGTTTCCCCGATTGTACTGACATTTAGAGGTTTAAATCTAATGTAAACAGACATCTTGTTGCACAGCTCCCAATTTAGGATGACACCCAAAAGCTACTACCTAATTCTCAGTAGCCCCTTATGTCTATAGTGGCGACCTGCCTTGTTTGGGGTGAAATATCATTAAAATAAATAAAAAGAAAAAGAATCCAGGGAAAAATGTCTTACCTAAATCATTGTCTTTTCAATAGAGAATAAACAAATAAACGTTATACATATATATATATATATATATATATATATATATATACATATATATGTATATATATATATATATGTATATATATGTATATATATATATATATATATAAGTATATATATATATATATATATACATATATATGTATATATATATATATATATACATATATATATATACATATATATGTATATATATATATATATACATATATATGTATATATATATATATATATATATATATATATATACATATATATGTATATATATATATATATATACATATATATGTATATATATATATATATACATATATATGTATATATATATATATATATATATATATATACATATTTATATATATATATATATATACATATATATATACATATTTATATATATACATATTTATATATATATATATGTGTGTGTGTGCATGTTCCTCTTTGTGTAACACTGTTAAGACGGTTATCGTTTTGTTGCTTGCTCGGCATAATAGAATTTATTTCTTAGCAATTTGTATAGTTATTCAGAATGGTCTCATCGGTTAGGGCGTCGGGATTTGGAGTTAAAAGTGACTCTTGTTTGGGGTTCGAATTGTGCGGCTGGTTTGAATAATTATCTCAAAACTGATGTTTCCAAAAGAATGTAATGTATACGTTTGTAGATAATTAAATATCTATTATTAAAATAATTGTATATATATACATATATATACATATATGATTGTGAAACTATATGTTTTAGCATATACTTTCAATACTTTATGTTTACCATCCTCTTCCAATTTAAGCTCGATGATTGTCAGCTGGTAACAACAGAGCATATATAAGTAGGCAAAGTTCATTTACATTCTAAAAAACAATTTTTTCTGATTTGGATTACAAAACATTTTCAAAACAGATACATTTTAGTTCAAGTTATTATATGAATCGTTTCGCTTAAAGTGAACCAACCAACATTATTATGTAAATATTGGATCTGTTCACTTCAAGTGTGTTAGAAAGTACATAAAAAAGTTCTTAATTTGAAAAAATTATACAACTTAGTGTGACATGATAGACAAACGTTCAAAAAGAAAACTTTGAACTCAGGTGCGACCCTCGGAGGTCAAACATCTTGAAACCATATATATATATATATATATATATATATATGAGTTTGCTCTTTTCTTTGTTTTTTGTTTGGTTTCACCCAAAAATGAACAACTGTATAGTGTAGGTTTTTTCAAGACACTTTAATCCAAGAATTTTTTACTCTTTGTGGATTTTTCTGATGATTTTGTAATGTTGCAGAGACGATATTGACATAAAAATGTTGTATCTCACAGAAATGTTATGTTTTTTGGAAATGTGAAAAAATAAAAATAATAAAATAAAAACATGGTTATTGGAATATAATATGAACCTGACTTTATATATATATATATATATATATATATATATATATATATATATATATAAAGTGGAGAACTAAAAGCAAACTTTTAGGAAAGTATGCAGCTCAATATACCGGATAGAGCAGATAGAAAGAGAGAGATATGATGGAAATTATGAAAATAATATTACAACGTGATGGAAAATGAAAAAAGAAAAAACAAAATTATTTATATATATTCATCAATGTTTCGTCTTTATTTCAAGACTATTGATTTGAAAAAATAACATACAAGTGCAATATTTGAAAATATTTTATGCATTTGAGACATGAAAAGAATTTTTTTCAAACGAAACATAGTGGTTAGAATTTAAAAAATGGTGTGCGATTATGACCTGAAATGAATGTTTTGGGTTTTTTTTTCGAACGAGCCATGGCCGCTAGAATTCAAAATGTGTGATGCGTTTATGAAATAGAATTAAACAACTTAACGGCTTCTACAATTAATCTCCTTTAATTAGCAAACTTATACTAACTGAACAAAACTTGAATTTCGAGCCAGGCTAGCTATTTTACACCCCACCCAACAAAATTTGTTAAAAACTGAGATCTCATCAGGCAGAATTAGAATTCGATCCTTCCCTCAGATCATATTTAGAGAGAACCAAATTTAGGGAAAGGTCGAATTCTAATTCTGCCTTATGAGATCTCAGTTTTTAACAGTTGTAGATCGATAACATCGACATGTCAGTGTCGCATATATATATATATATATATATATATATATATATATATATATATATATATATTTATATAACAACTGTTCGCGGAGAGCTTCACAATGCTTGCTTTCATGGTGTTTCCATTATTTTGTCCAACCTCTCTCTTTCTCTCTCTCTCTCTCTCTCTCTCTCTCTCTCTCTCTCTCTCTCTCTCTCTCTCTCTTTATATATATATATATATATAGTTAAGTGAAAGTAAACAAATGTGAAGTTACATACAAGTTTAATAATTTCAAATAGTACAACAAAGTATAGTATAAAACCTAGAAACGTTCTTTAAACGTTTTCAAACAAATTCTCTCACCAAAAGGAGAAACGACTTATTTAATATTTAACAATAAATTCATTTGAAAAAATGTTAATAAATCATGTATGAAATCTGAAGTATTTTATAATTATAAGTGAAAAAAGGAAAATAAAATAAGTATGTAACTTTACATTTCTTGATTTTTAACTTTCACTTAACATAGTTAATGCTCTATCCCCAATATTGAGCATATATTTTAATCGTTTTAGGAATTATTACATGATAACATTGAAAGCACATTTATAAAATAATCATTTTATATTTAAAATTATATATAATATATATATATATATATATATATATATATATATATATATATATATATATATATATACTCTTTTTCTCTATCTCTAATAATATACATGGTGCATGTCAAAAGTAAGGAGTATTTTATTTGGTCTGATTTAGTAAATTTTTGGAAAAAAATAAAATTCAGCCATTTCTTCTTTTTTTTTTATTTCAATTATCATTTATTAACTAAGATCGGCATTATGTATACACTGACTGTGTAGCCAGCAGTAAACTAATTAACAAAATAATTTCATTGCAAAATGCTATTCCACCAGAATGCATTTCAGTAAATTCGTGTACATTTTTCTTCAATTAACGAAAATATCAATTAGTTTGTTATAATACATTTTTTGTCGTTGTTGAGATATACAGTAACATTGTGGGGTCTGCATTTACGCCAGGCATACATAAACAAAACGAAAACGATTTACTTTTTGTTACTTATAACTTTAAAATTAATACTTATATACAGTTTCATCTCGCACCCTACACACACCGATGTAATGTATTTAGTGTGTAAACAATTTACCAAGTACTTCGCTATAGTTTATTTAAAACATGATCTAGTCTTGTTCGGAAACCTGGTATAGACACATTTATCAATTATGACCAAAACTCAAAATCAGCGAGGGAAATATATTTTTGGTTGAAGGATATAAAAAGAATTGTCTCCCCTACAACTAAAATTTTACTTTTTTTTCTGTATATGTTTTAAAATGTGCATACAAATAAGAATTAAAAAACTAAAATGCTTTTACTGCATCCCTGGCACCGCCGAATAGGTACAGCCAGTATTGTAGATATATTGAGTGAGATTGGTACGATGTAGATATTGATTTAAGGAGAGAAATACATTGTCTAAAAGTTAAATATGAGAAATTTTGAACAAGTAGATATTTCTCACTTTTGCAAGTGAATACTGCGAATAAAACTAAATAATAAAGGAAAGATTGCTCCTCCTATCTTACATCCGAAAATGGCAACTCAATTTTTAACTCCCTCAAGAAATGCCGAAATGGTCAGGTTGCCAATCAATCTTAGCAGAATGTGGCATTCCTTAACGACCGAGAAGAACAAATATAAGTAACAAAATAGACGAAAAACATATATATAATGTGTTGCTATGGCAATGATTTCGCCGATGAGCAATAATTGTCTCCATCTCAAGGGCTGGTGAGAATATCTCAACAATCAGCTGCCAGAATAACATTCAGAAAACAGGCTAATGACAATGACACTAAAAAGTCATCGGTTTCGGCATGAATATATATATATATATATATATATATATATATTTATATAAAGTTAGGTACATGTATATGTTTATATATTTCTATGTTAAGGATTCACTCTTTAACTAATTAACCGATTATTATGAATTTTGCAACACAGCTGTTAAACATAAGGGTGAGTAATGTGGGCTATATTTATTTTAATTTAGTTTTATGCAAAATGGGCAAATAGGGGATGGAAGCCCTTCATGAAAATTCAGATATCTCCGATTTTTGTGAAATTTTAACAATAGGTATTGGACATCAATTAATAAATATTCCACAAATTTCAATTTCTTTGGAGTATTTTTTTAAAGTTTTAAAGAATATAATATGGGCACAACTGTCCATTTGAAAATTCAAATATTTCAGATTTGCATTTCAATTTCTTCTTAAGACCTCTTGAAGCTTAAACCTTAAATTTGAAACATTTTCCAGAATCAAAATCATGTAATGGATTTTGATCAAAATTGGATAAGGATCATCAACATAAGGTTTTGTAGCATTATATCTTGATTTTAATTTTCATAAGGGGACATAAAAGTGGTGCAAAGCGGTTCTGTTTGGGGAATTAATTTTACCCAACCTGGGACGGGTATTTTTCTAGTAGACTAGCTGTTAGTTCCTGGCGTTGCCCGGGAGTCTTTTTAAACTATGCACTTTGTTTTTTTACTAATTTTATTTTTTTTAAATATGTATTTTTTAAAAAGTTAAATTCAATTTAATTATGGCATTGTTTGATTATGAAATTATAAATTGAACCAAATTTTTATAAAACTATAATCAATTTTTTATGGTAATATTGTTTTTTTCATATATATCGAAAAAATATTGGAAGTAAGTTATTTCTGTTTTGGGTGATAACTTATATTCTTCCAGTAAGAGTTAGCTTTCTTTAATTTCTTTATTTTCGTTCAGTCTTTATAAAGTAGTAATTCATTAATATTATAATTTTAAAGGGTTTACCCCCGCCCCCCACATACACTTTACAAGTATTTTCGGTTTATTGTTGAGAAAAAGAAACAGCATATCTGTATTTTGAAAACGTGTATCGCTAAAATTCTACTTAACGTCTACATGTTGATACAAGAACATGGAAAAGTGAATAATAAAAAAATTATTGTAGACTTTATTTTAGGAGTATTATTATTGTGAAATACTCCATTAAAGGTATAAGAAGCTAATCAACATGCAGTTGGCAAATAAATAAGTTTTTATTAGTTAGATAAAAACAAAAAATAGAAATTTCTGCATTTCAAGATGGCGGCCATGAAGTATTCATAATGAAGAAATCTGTAATCTTAAAAATACAGCATTCAAAATAATTTATCCCTTGTAACATCTAATAGAAACACATGTAAGTGGTTATGAGGTAGCCGAAGTATGAAAACAAAATTTAAATAAAGTTTATTTCGATCAGTTATAAAAAATGTATCCACTTTAACATTACTCCTACCCGACCATAGTATTATGAGTAAACAAAAAACGAATCAAAATCAATTATATTCATGTCAGTAACACAGTGAAGAAAACTAACAAAAAAATAGGCTAGCCTGAATCAAATAGCGATATGTCAGACGGATTGCTATTAAATTATGACATTGAAAATTCGACTGACTTACATTTATATAGTAAATATATACTAAGCATACCCGTAATCCGTTAGATCACAACCACTACCACTTTATTCTACTGTGATTTAATTCGAAAATTCATAAAGTGTGACATATCTGTTAAGATATTCCTCTTGCCTAACTAATAATAAGTCTCTGTACTTCTATATTATCAATAATATAGAAGTACGGAGACTTATTATTCTTTTTCATCTAATTTACATGCGCGTTTGTGGTGTGTACAAATACTATATAAATCAGATGGTAATGCCAAAAAAGAGTCATTCGTTCTGTAAATGCTCACGGAGGCATTAAGGAATATTAGAGAGTGGTTAACTCAATATAGAGTGAGAGGGGCGAGAGAATTTTTCTTTTTTTTTTACTAATGAGTCATCGCTTATTAAGACCTAAAGGCCACTGGACGATAAGGATAAATGGGTTTGTCAGGTCGATGGTCAGAGGATTAATAACGATGGCTAAAACTGGGCTTACATTGGACTTGAACAACCATGTCATAGTCAGCTGGGAAGCAGGTCAGCTGTATTGTGTTCAACAGACGGTTAGTTCTAGGAAATAAATTTTGCTCATGGAAGCTCTGTTTAGTTTTAGGTACACAGAGGGCGAAAGGGAAATCTTTGACAGTTGTAGCTAAACGAGTTTTTGTTGTCAATGTTTTACAGGGGAAAACCATAAATTGGAGCTCAGTCGAGCACCTACCATAAAAATAACGATAGAGTAGAGAAAGACTAGGAACATCTCTTTTGTAAGAAAGTGGCTGCAGGGAAGAGAAGAGAGCATTCCCTACTAGATTTCGAAGTCAGTTTTGTACTCTGTCAAGGTAGGAAAGAGTGCTCTGAGCAGCAATTCCTTAGATGTGACACCAGTACTCCATCTGAGGATATATTTTATTCTAATACAGGTAGAGGATTGCGTCAGATGTGAGATACCTTTTGGAAGAATGGTCCAACCATTTTTCCAGCGACCTTGGCAACGGATTTGATGTAAATGTTCCATTTTAAGCCTGAAGTGTAGGTCAGTCTCAGAAGCTTACTAAAGCAGGGAGATTCCTCAAAGAGAGAGCCATTGATTTCAATCGGGACAAAGTGAAGATTCGAGCGTTGGTGGTGAAAGGAGATAAGCTTAGTTTTAAATGTATTAAAAGTAACCAGCCACCTTTTTCCCCATTGCACCACATGCTCCAAGTCTGAAGAGAGAGAATCAAAAAGATCTTGATCATTAATGCTCTTCGAAGTGTTGCCATAGATGGTTGTGTCGTCTGTACAAATGGCAATGAATGATCTTAGAATGTGATTTTGGAGATCATTGATGAAGATCAAGCAGAGGGTTGGGCCCAGAATGGATCCTTGAGGCACGCCAGCATTGATACTATGTGCTTCAGACTTCTGCCCATCAATGACTACTTTTATGAATCTATCAGAGAGAAAGGATTTAACGGTTGAGAGGACATTTCCAGATATTCCATAGCTAGCAAGCTTGAGACGTAGACCTTTATGCCAAACTCTATAAAAGGCCTTTGATATGTCAAGAGCTATTGCTTTGGAATCAAAGCCCTCGTCTATAGATTCATTGATCTTGTATGATATTACAGTCAAGATCAGTGAATCTATAGACATGTGATATTACAGTCAGCACATTCGCTGTTGATCTTGCAGGACGAAATCCATATTGCTTATCACTAAGTAGGCTGTTTCTGCTGAAGTGATTGACAACTTCTTGATCTATCACAGATTCAAGCAACTTACTCATAACGTACAGGAGAATGATTGGTCTGTACTGACATGTATATAGAAAGCTAAGTTAGAGATAGCTGCTTTATTCAGTTAATTACAAATTGCAGCTGAGTAGAACAATTAAAACAGATTTTTTTCAAACACAACTTGATCCCAGAACTAAAGTATATTTTAACATATATTTTTGAGTGATTCAAGTATATAGGTAAAAAGTCTTAGCGAAACAAACGGTAGTTGACACAGCTTTAGTATAATAAATATATATATATATATATATATATATATATATATATATATATATATATATATAATGTACATTCTTTATTAGTGATTTTGTTTTTGGCGATAGTGACCAGTGTTTTTACGGTGCATTTTTATTTTTCGCTATCCTGAGCGTTTTTGTTTTATTATTTAAGAATATGCAAATGAGCGCATTTTTCATATATATATATATATATATATATATATATATATATATATATATATATATATATATATATATGTAATAGTTTTGAATGTTCAGACAAGCTTCATTTCTAACCTGTTATAAAACTCTAACTGAAAAGATACTAAGTCCATTTATATGTACTGTCTGCTATCTTGATTCGGCTCAGTTCTAGAATTTACATCTCACTGAGCAGTTTTGATTAGTTGATTATAGACAAACAGTCTATGTGATGAGAGCTTCCGGTTTTGAATTAGAAAATCGACAAGCGGTGTTTATCAAAAACAGTCCCTTATCATTTTCGTCCGCTTCGAGTTTGGCGGAATTTTTAATTTCACTATATTCAACACTAGTTTGGATACGTTATTGCTATGATGTTTCATGTACGTAAATTTTTTTGCATTTCTATTTATAAAAAAAACTGGTAGATTATTTATAAAATAAAACATTTAAAAAATATTTCCAATATAAACTATTTAAAAAGTATTTTTAAACAACAAAAAAAAACAATTCCAATTATAAAAACTAGTAAACAAACTATTTCTAAAATATTTTCAAAGGAAAATAATGAAATTATTAAAAAAAAAGTTTTATTTGATAATTTGTTAAAAAACAACATTCCAATTATAAGAGAAAGTTTTATTTGATTATTTGTAATAAAAAAATTAAAAATTTCCAATTATAAAAAGCAGTTGGATTTTCTTTTAATAATTAAATAAAATGTTGAAAAATAATTATTAATTGACCACCTCCAAAAAACCCATCCTTCCTAAAATATAATGGATAACAGTTTTCTGATAACCAGCGCTAGTCTTTTTCCGAATGTAAAACCGGAAGCCATCATCAAGTAGACTGTTCCTCTTTTACTTTATGTTTTTATATTCGTGTGATTTCAAGTACACATAAATAATCGATCCAATTCACAAACTAAGATTATTAACAGCTTGTGAAAATAAATAGATATTTTATCTCATTCGCCCCTCATTGTCAAACGGTTGCTGCTTCTCCCTTTCCTTTTTCGTCTTTATTTACGTCATTCATTTAGTTACATCATCCTTTTACTCTCCTTCACTTATGCTACTGTTACTACTACTCCCTATATTCCCTCCTTCCAGCAATTATCGGTTCATTCCTCCTTCCACCATCAAAAATATTCAATATGTAAGCAAGATTATCAGAACTTTTGTATTATAGTGGAAATAAAATGTGACCCGTTTGGGTCACCCATGGAGCTCGGGTTAAATCGTTTAAATCACAGAAAAGTGAGTTTACAAAGCCAGTTAAATATAAAAATAAAAAGATAAAATTTTAAATTAGTCTCTTTTCATCCTCCTATTTCCCATCTCTTTATGTCTCTCTCCAACCACTGATTAAATAGTATTACTGCCTGTGGTAATATTCATTTTTGTTTATTATATGTTATTCTAATAGTTTTATTCTATCTTTCTTTATTACCTTCAACTGTTAATAGAAAGGGAGAGAGAGAGAGAGGGGTGGGGAGAGAGTAACTGAATCGAGATTAATAAAAGTGGGGCAGAATCAAACAGCAGACAGTGAGAAAGTTTGACTGCGTCAGAAAGTTAGTCACTTAATTAGTTATTAACGAATACGGTTAATTAGAGCAATTAAAATGGATGTTTTTTAAAACATAACTCAATCCCAAAACTAAGGATTATTTTTAGCATTAAAATATATAGGAAAAAGTCTTATGGAAACAAACTTTGATTAACTCAGCTTTAGTATAATAGATAGATATTGTCTAAATGAGGAAGGAAAATAATATCAGCAGCACTTTCGAATCTGAGAAATCATTCAACTGTATATCCTGCCAGTTGGGACGCATTTTCTTCTCTTTTTTTGTAAATAGGTTAACCCTTGTGTTTACACAGGATTGCACAAATCCAACAGTTGAGCTAACCCTGTGTGTACGAGGCACCTGAACGACCTCTTCTCTTGATCTCAGTAAGTTACACGGCATGAAATACGAAAAGTCAAAAGAATCGGATAAGTGAAGCAGTTAATAATTCTGCGGCAAAAACAAGAACATTGTTCAAAAACGTTTCCATATATTTGCTGCCAATTCGTTTTAGCGTTGAAAATAAACAACTTTTGTCCATAAATAATTTATACCAATACAAGACGTGTGTCTGTCCGTTTGTGCATCCTCAGACTATCGCATTGAACACCACTTAACCCTTAAATGCTTTTTGTTTCAAATATTACACATTCCATCAAAATGCCTATTTAATGTAATATTCAACGAAAATGTGTCAAACTGCAACTTGTTTCACATCTGCAACGAGCCTGTTGGCAAGTGTGAGTAGGTATTTTCTTTTATGGAATTCGCACAAGACAAAGCATGAATCCACTTGATGTAAGGGGCTAAAAAAATACTACTTCAAGGTCAACAACTAGCCAACGATAAGTGTTAGGTTGAATAGATTCCGACCCAGAAAACAACAATTCTCCCCCCTTTGTCAGAAACATCGTTCATGGAATGTGAGGACTAAAGGACAAAATAAGGGAAGCGAGAGTTACGAGGCTGCCGAAAGTAAACCCGACATTCACTTTCTACTCTCCTTTGTACTCTATTAGTATGATATTGCATTAACACACCTGCTAAATAGGTAATCAGTATTTTTGATGATAAATTGTTGTTCAAACCAATATAAAAAAGCATTTAAGGGTTAAGATGCATTTTTTAGTTCAAATCTAAAAAGTGCATCTGTTTGCGCAAGAAGCAGAAGTCCAAGAGTTCGGCTAGATTTGTGTGTATGATGCATCTTTTTTGGCAAACATATCCCGCACATCGCAGAGTCTAAAGTGACAGGAAATACGGTACCTTGTATTTGGAGAAGTAAACGGTTAAAAAAAAGCACAGAACAACTGCGTGATAGTGTATGAACGGAAACAGGAAGACTGTAAAAAAGTTCAAAACAGGCAAGAATTATAGGAAAAACATTTGAGCAAATTGCAATCAATTTTAGGTCTGGTAATGGGGTCTAAAGTATGTAAAATTTAGAATTTTCAAAGCCAATAACTTGTATAAGTTGTATATTCGCATATTTTTCAAAATGGCAGTATAATGCTTCGGAATATTTTGATGTCCAACGCCCTTTAACATCTGTAGTAGTTACATGACGAAGATCTATTTCTCTTGTATGTACACACAATCTCTTGCATAATGCTTAGTTGCAGTTCGGTTGGCTAAAACAGGTAGGTTAAAACTCGCGTGGAAAAACACTGAGCAATTTGAACACTTGTGCACATATATGTGATATATGTAACAAACATCTGTTTCTGCCCACCTCATTGGCGGGAAGAGAAAAACCAGTTCCTGAACAGGACGCCGTGGAGATGACGCTAAAAACATGTTCTTGTTCTTTGCCAGAAAACGGCAAGATGAGATGGAACTCCAGAATTGAATCTTCTGTCTTTAGCCTAAGCAAACTCGCCTTACATACGTATGTTTCTGATTTAACGAAACGTTAAATAAAGTTGATTTTTTATGATGAAGATGTTGGTGTTTTCTTTGTCACTTTCTTTGTTCTTTTCGGCAAACCAGAAGAGTATGCGACTCAAAGTCCGCAGCAAACGGTATTCGCTCAGATTTAGTTCCTGATATTAAAGACTTCCGGTTTTGGGTCACTTACTCATTTGGTTTGCCAAGTTTTGTACTAATTTTTATTCATCAATTTTATTAAATTGTTAGATGAAAGTACAGAATAATTAACAAAGCCCACCTCCCATGTTAAAAAATGGCCTTCTAAATAATCTTCTGCAGTTTACGGATCATGATGAAATAATAATGTTATTATTTAGAAAGCCATTCTTAACATGGAGACAGGGGTTTTGTTTACTATTCTGTACTTTCACATAACAATTTAATAAATAAATTAATAAATTTGGGAACTGAAACTCTCGCCGGAAGTTATATTATGGATGAAGTTTAATATCAGGAACTAAATCTGACCGAACACCGTTTGCTGCTGACTTTTATTCGGGTACTCTTCTAGTTTGCTTTCTTTTCTTCTTTACTTCCAGCCAACTCCGTCAGATACATACAGACATGGCCGATTCAACAAAATGGCGATCTCCTGTCTCAACATTCAACTCGCACGAACAACCCACAAACAGTTATTAAAAGGGGTAAAAGGTTTTCAGTATTATGACCCATGAAAGGTACTAGTATTTCTGTAATTCTATTGAAAGATTTTTAAAATATTAGATCATATTCAATTAGACGGTAATATGAATGACTCGTGATTTACAGTTCAAAGTAAATGTTTCGGAATTTTTTAAATAAAAATTGATAATTTAGATTATTTGGATTATACGGACTATTTTTCTCGTCTTGTATGTTAGTCTCCCAACGTTTCAGTCGATGTAACCCTCGACCTTCTTTCAGGTGGGTCTTGGCGAACTCTGGAATCTTTATGTCAAACTCGAGAATCTTTATGTCAAACTCGGGAATCTGTACAGCATTTAAACGGAGCATTTTATTTAATCCATGGGGGTAGCTTGCTCTAGTTTTGTCAACCAAGATCGGATAGAAGTCTTAAGTACCGCATTCTTAGTGTCGTTTGTTGAGCAACAGATAAAAGTGCTAAGTATTATTCACTCTTCAGTATCGCCAACTAATTAAAAAAAAGCAGTGTTTTTATCAGCGCCAGTCTTCAAATGTTATATGAACCATGTAGTAAATAAAACTGGATCAGTGTATTGTGTGTAGCCTGACGCTCACAGGATCTACAGAAAGACAAAGGTCGATCAGCTTTTAACTGACAGACGAACGGACAAAGAGCTTGAAGTCTTCAATGAACACCGGAAGCTTATAACGAAAACCAACTAGAACTGAGCAGAAGGCGAGTTGCCAAACTAAATGGCTGCATAAGCAAAATACGCCTGCTTATATTGAGCCGAAAATGTTATTGATTGGTTAGCAAAATGAATTATTTGCATAACTGCACGTGGCTCACTTCTTTATCCTCCTGGATGCCTGTCTACAACCTCTTGTGCACGGTGACAAGCAAGCAAGATCTGCAGACTTGTATTAATGATTCCATGGGTGGCATTGTTTTTTTGTTTTTTTACGGGGGGGGGGGTAACCCTATACATAGATTGTATTCAACACGATGATGTGAATGACTTATGATTCAATTGAGTTTGTGTTGTTGGGAGCGTCAATCTCCCAAAACAATCTGATCAAATTGGTTTCACTTGGTGGTAAGAAAATCAAATCCGGGAATCAAATGGGCGGAAGACGATTTTCTAGTTCAGATAACATTTACATTCATAGTTAGAAAAACTCAGAGAGAGAGAGAGAGAGATAGAGAGAGATAGAGAGAGAGAGAAATAGGTAAACTTTATTTGGCAAAGTTATCCACCAATTTAATAATAAATAAACGTACAATGTTTATAGGTATATGATGCTGACACTGAGTGAAGATCGTCCGATTTTGAGACGAGAAATTCCACCTGATAACCGCAGTGGCCATCTTTAAATAAAGTATGACTTCTACGAAAGTCTGCAATCGCAAAGTGAAAAACAGATGGCAAAGGTTCAAGAATCGGCCAGTATTTAGCGCGCTTCAATTATTCACCGAAGGAAACCACCTGATTTTTCTGCTTTAGCTCATGGCGAGTGTCTACTAAAGAATCAGGATTCTATATAATTGAAGACTACACCAATAAATCATTTTGAAACAGGTGAGCCATTGCAGAGATTTGTGTTCATCTTTTGCCTCAAATATTATTATTCTTCAAATTATTTGAAATAAATTTCCCGAACAGAACCGTTTTGCACCACTTTTATGCCCCCTTATAAAAATTAAAATCAAGATATAATGTTACCAAACATTATGTATTTAATCCTTATTCACATTTGGATTAAAATCAATTACATGATTTCGATTCTAGAAAATATCTAAAACTTAAGAAGAAATTAAAATTCAGAGAATCTTGCTTAGTAAATGCCTAATAACGATGGATCAAATTTAATGAAAATCTGAAATATTTAAATTAACAAATGGAAGGATTACTATTTAATGCATATACAATTATATTATAAAAATAATATATTCCATATATATATTTTTCCATTATTAACTTCAACAGTGCTCAATACGTGAGTAGAGCTTAGTAGTAGTACGTCTCTTCTGGTAAAAGAGGGGGTGGTAGAGTCAATCTTGTACTTTAGCAAGGTAAGAAAGAATGTTCTGTGCAGCACCTCTCGAGATGTGGCAGCAATATTCCATCTTTGGACGTATCTGACTCTAGAGAATTTTTTAACGCAGCATAAGTGTAGAGGATAGTACCCAGGTGTAGGGTAACCCTACTTAGCAAGATAAACCCCTAAATTTTGTTAGATAATCTATTTAGGAGAC
>OY744530.1:12234990-12299990 GCA_963556195.1 Sepiola atlantica | reverse complement strand
ATCCCCCAAAAGAATCTGTGATTTTAATAATGGTTTCAGCAGACATAATATACACACCTACAAAAGTGGCAGACCCTACTGAGAACACTACTGTCAGCAACTAAAAAATAGATGACACTACTTGTCGGAATACATATATATAATACATTAGCAAACATATGTGCGCTCCAATCATATATATATATATATATATATATATATATAAGTCTAGATTTTTTTCGACAAAAACAAGGTTTTGTATCAAGCAAAACTAATTTTGATTAAAAAATAACAGCTGTTTCTTCATAGATATACAATCAGAGCATTAATAATTACAAAGTTTAAATCTTATAGACAAATGAATCTTCAGATTCACAGAAAAAAATACCTATTTCTGAATTTTTGAGATTGATAATTTGTATAATTTGGATCATTAAGACTACTGTTCTCATCTTGAGTGTGATTCTCACAACGTTTCGGCCGATGTAACCTCCGACCATCTTCAGGTGTATCTAGTTGAACTCGGAAATCTTTCAGTATTATATTTTTTCCAATTTTTATTTTTATCTTCTTATATATATATATATATATATATATATATATATATATATTGTGTCAACAGAAAAAAATTAACGAAAGTGCTCGATCAGTAAAAAATATACAATAGTAAAATATGCGTTTTTATGACATAGTATACACTTTTGCACTTAGTATGTTTAAGAAAAATCGCAGCTAATGAACCAAACAGGTGTTCTTCACCTTTCCATAATCATGGATCTGAAGAAATGAATTTTGCCAAATCTACTGTTTGGCTTCTTAGCTGGG
The DNA here is from genome assembly GCA_963556195.1 of Sepiola atlantica. Lineage (NCBI taxonomy): Eukaryota > Metazoa > Mollusca > Cephalopoda > Sepiida > Sepiolidae > Sepiola > Sepiola atlantica. The sequence continues at coordinate 12,299,186 of OY744530.1, read as the reverse complement.
ATTTTTAGAAAATACAGGGTGCGAAACTGTGGTAACTGAAATGGATTCTTAAGTAATATATATATATATATATATATATATATATATATATATATATATATATATATATATATGGGAAATGAAAAAGGAAAAACCAAAAGATGTTTTTTTTTTTTATATATTCATCAACGTTTCGTCTTTATTTGTAAGACTTCCTCAGGATGATAATTTTAAGAAAAATGTCATGCAAGTATATCGAAATATTGGGTTGACATGATGGGTTTATGAGAAGAAGTAGTAGCCGTGACTACTGGGAGCGCAGGACCAAGGTCCGGGCTAAGAGAAGTCAGTGGCAGAGAGTCTTCTTCTCATCAACCCATCATGTCAACCCAATATTTCGATATACTTGAATGACATTTTTCTTAAAATTATCATCCTGAGGAAGTCTTACAAATAAAGACGAAACGTTGATGAATATATAAAAAGAAAAACATCTTTTGTTTTTTTCTTTTTCGTTTTCCATTACGTCGGATTACTCTCATCCTTCCTCTCATATATATATATATATATATATATATATATATATATATGCGTTTTTTATGTACGTAATATACACTTAAGAATCCATTTCAGGTACCAGAGTTTCGCACCCTGGCTTTAAATGTATCTTAATTTCACTAATGTCGGTGGTGATTTCCATTGGCCTAATGGATTAGAGCGTAAGATCATGATTGTTTTCTGAATCTACGAATTGCGTTCGAACCTGTCTGACCGCCTGAAACAGCCACTTCCTGCACTGATGAGGACGTAAGTCCGAAACAACGTTGTCTGTAGGTATAAATACGCTTTAATATTTAATAAAAATGTTCATAGTATATATATATAGATATATAGATATATATATATATATATATATATATATATAAAAGATCTCGTATGTATGTTATAGAAATCAATATGGTTGCAGTTACAAGATGCACATTTGAACTGATAGTGCTAACATTTTACTATGAAGCTAATGCTGCCATCAATATTGATCCCCGCGGTTATTCTAGGACATTACCATTCACTTATCGAATATTGTGTGTCATAGAAAGAAAAATAATAAAAGATAAAAACGCATTTTCGAAATAATGAAATAAATTTATTTTGTATTTTAATGTATTATAATAGTAATTGTGAGGTCTCCAGAATTGTCATGAAACGTTTGGGCATATTTAATACCAGAGCAATATCGGGTACATCAGCTACAAATAAAAAATACATGCATATTTACTGGACATTTTTAACTTTGTTCCAGTTTTATCGTAAAAGGTGCGTATTCAATAAATTTCTTTGTTCAAAAAATGTATCTTTTGATAAAGAGCGGAGAGCCGTTCAAAATATTAACATTAAAAGTATACTAACCCTTACAATTTACATGCTTTTATGTTTTCCATTAGGCTACCTTTTGTACTCATCATATGTGAAAAATTTCATCATTTCTAGCTGAGAAATATACTCTGTATATTAGGGACCTCTAAAGCATACCACAAAACCAATGACGTCATCATTATGTGCGTACTTTACATAAGATGCTTCAATGCATTTTTAATTCTTTGTTTTAAATCTCCAAAAATATAAAGTTATATAGGAAGTTGTTTTGAAGTAAAATAGTTTATTTAAAGATCAAATTATCGAACTGGGAAAGAAACCCATTTTTTATCTTGAGATTTTAGTACGAAATTTTATTTTTTCTACGGGGGGGGGGGGGGGGCTATTGTTTACACTTTTTATTTATGAATTCAATGATACTTTACCCAAAAGTGGGAACCAATAACAAAAACGTAAATCTGATGTGCTTTTTCAGACTCTTTTCCTTCATATAACATTAATATTACGATCGAAATATATTTTGTTCGGATTTCATAAAATGAAATAGCGGGGGGGGGGGGGGTGTATCACGTAGAAAAAATATTTTCCAAAATATATTTGACGGAAAAAGCATATTAAAGATAGATTAATCCAATAATTAGTAAGTATAAAAAATTTCGTGAAAATCTGACTATTGAATTTTGCTAGATCTATTAAACACACGGATGTTAGCGCATAAAAATTGGTCACTACATAGGAATGTTCTTTTAAGGCATAAATAAAGTACACACGTTTTTAGTTTTAGTCTCTCATTTTCATTATTTCGTACGCTGAAAATTTTTTACAAAAATCATCAGCAATTTATTTTATGTTTCTTCTTTTGAATGGTGAAATAGTTATGAGGATAATATGAACATATATTAAAGTTACATCATGTTTCATCATGAACTGGCCCCTGTCCTCTCCAAACTCTACAATAAATGGCTAGCTGAATCTTGCTTCCCCGATAGCTGGAAAATTGCCTCTGTGGTACCAGTCTACAAGAATTCTGAGAATAGAACCGATCCTCAGACTACCGCCCAATCTACTGCCGATCTTTGCTAAAATCTTTGAATCATTAATCAATCTTGCTTTAGTCCGACACCTAGCTAATGCTAAACTTCTTTCTGATCATCAGTACGGATTTAGACAAGCACAATCTACAGCAGATATCCTAACGGTCATCGCTGAACGCATATATCATACACTGGACAAGACAGGTGAAGCTAGGGCAGTAGCGCTTGATATATCCAAGGCCTTTGACAAGGTCTGGCATGTAGGACTTCTCCTAAAACTGCACTCATATGGTATTACTGGACAAATATTTAATATAATTAAATCCTTCCTTACAAAAAGAAAGATCCAGGTTGTCCTCGATGGTCGTTCATTTAAGCAACATGACATAAATGCTGGTGTACCCCAAAGATCTATCCTTGGACCTTTATTGTTCCTGATCTATATAAACGATCTACCTGATGACATAGAGTTTGAGATTGGTTTATTTGCTGACGACACCACGCTTTGCTCTCGCCATGTTGGCAAAACAGACGCGATCATATCCGAGGCAATGGCTGAATCTTTAGAAAATGACCTGCAGGCTGTAGTGGATTGGGGTCATAAATGGTTACCAACAGTTACCAACAACTTTTAATGCTGCAATGACAAAGCTCCTTTCCTTCAAATACTACAAGAAACCTCTCCTACCACCGATTGTCATAGCAAATAACACCCTACCTGAGAGTTCATCATTCAAACTCCTCGGCCTAATCTTCACAGGTAACATGAATTGGAACAAACACATTGAAGACATTGCCAAGGCTGCCGCAAAGAAGGTTGGCTCCTTCTACCATGCTAGTAAACTCCTTACACCTGACATTATCCTGTATCTCTACAAAGCCACCATCTACCCATGCATGGAGTATTGTTGCCACATCTGGGCTGGGGCATCATCTACTGGTCTCTCCCTCCTTGACAAGGTCCAAAAAAGAGTCGCCAACCTAATAGGTCCCTCACTGTCAACCAAGCTCCAGTCCCTGTCCCATCACCGCAATGTAGCATCCTTGTGCTTGTTTTACAAATACTTCAATGGATTATGCTCTGATGAATTGGCTACTCTGGTGCCCCCTCGACGTAAATTCACTAGACCAACTCGACAATTAACTAAATCCCATTCATTCACTGTGGAGGTCCCCAGATGCCGGAGAACCTTCTACTCAAATAGCTTCTTTCCTCGTGCTGCTGGCCTCTGGAACTCCCTCCCTGCCCCGTTTCCCCGACAGTACTGACATGCAGAAATTTAAAACTAATGTAAACAGACACCTCGCTGTGCAGATCTCAATTTAGGTAGACCCCCCCCCCCAAAAAAAAACAACTTCTCTTTTCTTTCTTCTCAGTAGCCCCTTACGTCTACAGTGGCGGCCTGCCTTGTTTGGGGTGAACTATGTTAATATATATATATACATATATATATATATATATATATATATATATAGGGGGGAGGGATAAATTATATGATGAGCTTTGGAGGTCCCTATTGTATATCATATATTATTTTTGTACATATGTATAAGTTTTATTTTAACTGAGAAAGATCTCGTTTTGACATAAATCATTATTAAGTGAAAAATTCATTCGAACCGTCAATAAGAACAAGATGGACACACGTACGACTATATTAACAAAAAAAGAGAGAAATTCTCTTTGCCATCTAAACGTATGATATCGCGTGGAGCCGACATACGTCTTAATACAAAGAACATTTGAATGGATGCATGAATCGATATTATGGAAGTTAAACCAATAAAAGATGTTGATCTTCATCAACATTTCATGTACGATTCTTCATAATAATAATATGTTATAAACACCTGCAATATATATATATATATATATATATGATTATTTTTATTTATACAGACATTTACAAAATCTGTGACACCGGTATGTCGATGTTATCGATCAACAGCTGTAAGAAACTGTCGCTATTCATCAACATTTCATATATTATTAGATTCTTCATAATAATAATATGCTATAAACACCTGAAATAATATATATATATATATATATATATATATATATATATAAATTCATTTTTCCTTCCTACTTCCTTTTAATTCGAAACAGGGCAATGAGTTCAGACTTCTGCCCCCCCCCCCGGCCCCAAATGCTCGTTTGAACACAGTGACCCAGACAATATCTTTCTTCCAAGGCTAAAGATAATAAACTCATATCCAACCAACTCATCCCCCCCTAAAAACACTGTTAACTGCTGCTGATAATAGACAACCAATTTTGCCTGTTTTAATTTTTAAAATTTCTTTTCACTCACAGTCGATCAGATCAAATTTGATAAATGTATGATTATTTTTTCTGCATTCTTCTTCATCCTGAGGAAGTTTCACAATAAAGACGAAACGTTGATGAATACATATATAATATAGTTTTTGGCTTTCCTTTTTCATTTTCCATATATATATATATATGGTAAGTTGAGATAAATAAAATCAGAACATTATTAATATCAGTTCCCAAAATTCAAACATAGCGAATATTTGGCATACGATCGTTTCTAAAACAATTTTGAAAATTTTATTTCGTATTATATTTTAGATGATTCCAAAAAGTCTTTTCATTAGTGCTCCCTTATAAGTCAAGAGAGAAGAACATCATCTTTTAGCATTACTTGAAAAAAAAACGTATCCCATTAATGTGGGAAAACCAGAACTTTTTATCATGCAATTTCACAGTACCCAAAATGTAAAATCGACAATAATACCAATATTAGTATTTAAAATATATAGGATACAGCAAATTTAAAATATTTAAATCGAGAAAGAACGAAATATAGATAATAATAAAAATTGTAAAATTAAAAATTAAAAGCAGTAATTTAATAAATAGTAATATTAGAAAAAGGAAGGTAAAAGATAATAAAAGATAATAATAAAAAAAAACTAGATATAATAAACAATAAAAGCAATAAAGTAGAGGTTAGAACAATGAAAAAGACTGTCAATAGAGTGAGTCAGGCCGACCCATGCAAAGATAAACGGTGCATTAATGGTGAGGAGCTTGATGTGTTAGTTGGCACATGTTTTTTTGGCCACAGGCTTGAACCACATGGGGCTTTCTATAAAGTACTAACCTTCAAATGGCAAGTATCAAAATTTGAGTACAATGAATTGTTCAGCATTGGTTCAGTAAGTTTAAATCTGGAAATATGGATCTCAATAATGAACTGAGAGGAAAACTCCATGGTTTGTCGGAATGAGTGTCAATAAATTATAAACAACGGTTCAAAGGCTGGCTCAAAATCGGATTGTAGTGGTTAGACTTGATTGAACTTTTTTAACAAATGCTTACTTCACACTAGAAATAAAGCACAGCAAATGGATGACTATCAGTTTTCAAATATCTAATAGATCACTCAATAAGTCCCGGGCCTGACACATAGCGTCACAAATTAAAAAAAAAACGTATGATTTTCCTTCAAATGGCAAATGGAATTTGAGAACAATCGGATTATTAGTTTACAAATTACAATAATTTAAGTGAAGCTATTGTTGCAAATTTTCAAAACGATGGAAAATCTGAATTTCGTGTATTGATAAAGCATTGCTTTCTGATGGGAAAAATACTGTTCAAGCAAAGCAATGGCTTGATAATGTTATTCGGACTCTGCTTCAGTACAAACAATGGTTAACAGATGGTATGCTGACTTTAAATGCGGTCGTACAGACACTAATGATGCTGAACGCTCAGGTCACTCAAATTCGACGATTGTCCCAGAAAACATAAAAAGAAGTCCACAACTTGTTTTGGCCGATCGTAAATTCAAGTTGCTTAAGATAGTAGAGGAGTTGAAGATATCAGAAGGCGAAGGTGCATTCACAATTTTGCAAGAACATTTTGTCAATGAGAAAGCTGTGTTTAAAGTGGTGCTGCGTTTGTTGAAAATCGATCAAAAACAACAACGCGTTGATGATTCAAGCCGTTGTTTGCAGCAGTTTTAACACAACAAAATCGAGTTTTTGAGTCAATGTGTGACACGGGATGAGACATGGATCCACCACTTAACTCTAGGGTCAAATCAATAGTCAGCTTAGTGGACAGCAGCAAGTGAAAGTCGACCCAAGACACAAACATCAGCAGGCAAGGTTTTGACCTCCGTATTTTGGGATGCACAAACAAAGTATTTTGTTCATCAATCACTATAAGAAAGGAAGATCCATCCATAGGGAATATTATATAGCATTATTGGTGCGTCTGAAGGAAAAAATCGGCTAAAAATGAAGAAGACAATTCACCGTCGATCACAACAATGGCAAAATACATGAATTGCATTTTAAATTGCTTCTGCACCCATCCTATTCTCTAGATTTTCTCCCAGTGACTACTGGCTGTTTCCAGACCTCAAAAGAATGTTCCAGGGAAAGAGATTTGGTCTCAATGAAAAAATGATATTAGCAACATATTTTGAAACCAAAAACAAATCGTTCTACAAAAAAGACATCGAATTATTAGAGAAGCGTTGGAATCAGTGTATCACTCTAGAAGGAGACTATGTTGATGAATTAGTTAGGCCCGGGACTTATTGACTGATGTGTTATTATTATACTAAATGTGAGTTAATCAAAGTTTGTTTGCTTAAGGCCATTTTCCTATATACTTTAATAACACAAAATACATGCTAAAATATACCTTAGTTTTGAGATTAAGTTATTTATTTTTTTAAATTCTGTTTTAATTTTTCTAATCAGCCGTAATTTATAATGAATTAAAAAAAGCCACCCATTTCTCTCTAAGCTATCTATGCATTTCTATCGTCCCCTCTCATTCTATGTTACTTCAAATACTATATAATATTTATTAATTTCTCTGTGAGCATTTAAAGAAAGAGTAACTCTCTCTTTTCAGTTAATTTACATAGTGTGGTCGTACACATCGTAAACACTTATGTAAATTAGATAGCAGAATAATAGACTGCTTTAATCATATATTATCCATAAATATAATATAGATGTAAGGAAACTTATTCTTTTTAGTCATGCAAGAAGAATTTCTTATCACAGTTTATCAATTTCGAATGAAAGCAAAGCACACAGTGGTAGTGTTTGTGACCCACCGCGTTACAGGTACTTTAGTGATTATTTCAGATGCAAAGTAAAAAAACCAACACTTTGACCATCAGTAGTAAAAAATATTCCAAAGTGTTTAGATACTCAAAAGATAATACATTCAGAATATTACAAAATATTTTAAATACCTCCAAAATAACTTGAGTGTAAAATATATCTTTTATTGATCTAGCAAAATATTAGCATAATTGCCAATGCAGATATTTAATAAAGATTTAAGCCTAACAAACTATTTTTATAACAAAATTCAGAAAATCCATTTTGTTTTCCCGAAACCTTCAGGCAATGATTGATGCTTGCAACTCTAATCTGTAAAAAGCATTTTGCATGGAGTTTGAATTCAGCCCGGAGGAGAAAAAAAGTTGAATATTAATTAAAACTTCATCATAACTTTTCAGTTTAATTAGTTTAATAAAATCAATGAAGTTTATTTCAATATATTAAATTTGCAAATTGCAAAAAAAGAAAGAAGTCACAAAAAGTGAATTCTAATAACAGTCGCACTTTATTTGACAATATTTTTTCTTTGAACAAAAAAGTTGAAGAATAATTTTTCTTAACGAAAATAGAATTTGTGAACTCAATTCGAATTCGAACTGTTTTATTTATTTCATCACTTCACAATTATTTCTGTGTTAAAGGCATGAACACGGTTTTCGATGATTTCACTTTGTGAGTGAAATCTGTAAATCTGATTTGAAATGTAGCATTGTTAGATGTTTGTGGTAACCACAAAGAGAAATGGCCGTGCGAAGAAACGAACTTGGGACTGTCCAACTTCAAAAGCGATCGTCGAAAAAAAAGTAATCGCCACTTCGGCAGTCTAAGAAGCCCAATAAAAGCATCGATATTGTAATCTGCAACAAGTCTTTCGATGCCATATACCAGTTGAGAATACATCGTTGACAATCAGTCCAACATAGGATGGGCTGCTATTGCATCAGCTTCCTCTGTTGGGATGAGATATGGTTCTGTTCTGTTTTGGAATGTGCACCCTCGCACGCTTTATTTACATTCTCTCTTTCTAAAGGGGTTAGTTCATTGCCAATTGCCTGAAGTACCTTTATTGGGAAATGCGGACTGGGCTGCTCAGGCTATTTTTGTGGGGTCACAGTGTATCCCCTCTGGTGCGCTTAATTTTCTTTCCCCACCTTTCGTCCTTGTATCACATCTTCCGGCAGTGGAAAAGAGGTAACTTTAAAAGCCACACAGCTCACGTCGTTTATTTGTGGTTAGAGCGTTCTGTCAGTGTCAGTCCGTAGCACAATTAGAGGTTCGTGGTTTAACTCAAATCCGAGCATCCTAACTGCTTCAACATTAATAATACTTGCCATCCACAAAAAACATACTCCACTGCTAATAATGCAGAAGCATTCACTCTTGTGTTCTCAGTGACAGTGGTATTATACTAACACTATTATACAACCACGAATGGGTTTCAATCCTACCGATACTAACTAAATCCAAATATTATAGACTTAGAACTTGTATAAGCTGACTTTTATCACTGGGAAAGGAAATTTACAAAATACAGTCGTGAAACATAAAAAGTAAACGAAACCCTATATGTTGAAATAGAAAAGGGAGATCATCAGCTGTTTATTAGATAACTGTTATTAAATTCATGGCTCTCCCACAGTTCTCATCAAAATACCACTTCCCCATAAACAAATGTTATCACAATTCAGTTATTATTGCACTAAGAACAACACTACAGTTCACCATTATATATATAAACAATGGTATTTTAAATTCCAATGACCAATTAAAAAAAATATTTTTACTTGCCGAATATAACTCTAGACAATTGTTTTGCACAGAAAATGGCTGGCCGTCTACGAATGGATCCTATGGTTCCTTTTAGGAAAAATTTTGGTGGGAAATGCATAAAAAAACTCGTTTTTTTTTGGGTGGGGTGGGGGGTGAAGATTATCTCCAGAAATGATATGGTGATCTTCTGATAAGCCGCAGTAGCGAAAGATCATGGTAACTTTATGTTTATTCCTGGTTGTTCGTTTCTGTGCAAAACAATTGTCAAGAGTTACATTGATTTTTTTTGAATTTATGTATGCTCTGTCGTTAAATATAAACAGTCATCTAGCTTTTACATTGAACAGTTCTGGTAAATTTTCTGATGAGATATATATATACGAATATATATTTCTCTCTCTCTATGTATGTGTATATATATATATATATTGTGTATTTAGGCAGCATTTTCTCATTTATGCAAACATTGTTAACAATAACAGAATTCGTCTGTTTAATTATACCTATTTTACTTTTTAAATTTTTCTTGATGATTAAAATAAATTAAAAAAATAATAAATATTCCACAGGTTTCACAAACGTTTTCGATTCTTTGTCGAATCATCCTCAGATGTCAAGTATTTTTTATTTTTTTAAATTGCTTTCGGAATGTATAACCTATGGAACATAAAAAAGGTATAATCAAACAGACGAATTTTGCTATTTTTAACAATGTTTGCATATATATATATATTTACAGCTATAGAGGGAAGAAAACAATCACTTTGAATTGTCAAATTCGAACAATAAAACTTCAACATCATTTGAAAGGTTGTGATGCAGAACAATGCGGATTCAAAAATTGTGTCACAAAAATGGAGAGAAATGTTTTATTTTGTAACAACTAAATCGAGCATTGAAAAAATAAGCAAACTTTTTAGTTCACAATAAAAATGTATTTCCCTTTAAACAATCAACTATTCACATAATACTCATTAACATCTTAATTGTTATAATATGGTAGCAAGGAAAACCGACACAGGTATTAATATTTAAATTATGTGTATCAATTATCCATGAATACAAGTTATAAGGAATGTGTGGGGCTTTATCTGTGATGTGGGTCTGTTAAGATAGATGGTCCCTCAGCATCAATATATTTGTCGCCGTTGGTCCTGGATCAGGAGTGACTGGAATGTGATCAATGGAGATTAGTGGTGGGGAATGTTATTTTTAATTCATGGTAATAGCTGATCTCTTGTCTTTAAAGGGGTACGTTTGATGTTGAAAAGATCGGTTGTCAGAGTAGCAAGGATAGGTCGTCGTAAGGTAATGGAGTCGGGTCGACACAAAGTGGCCTCCCGCTGGCTGGCTTCTGGAGAGCAATACTGAGCATGACTTTTAGTGATAGAGTCCCGGTGTGCTTGCTGCTACTTAAAAGCAGCATGCAGACGTAGTTGTAGACATTCAGCTCTAAAGAAATAGGGAGAAAAAAAAATGGCCTTTGGATTCAGAAGACTGTTTCTTTTAATTTCTACTTTTGCCACAGTGAGCTCGGCACACAAGAAATCCGCTCATAAATTTGTGGTAACACGCTTGAGTCTGCCCTCTAACTCTGGTGCGATCATGGTGATTGGAGGAAAAAAAAATCCCAGTGTACCTAATTCCACTTTTGATCGGTTTTGAACCACAGAAATAAGGCAAACTCGGACAGCAGTTGCCATAATAACAGTAGGGAAAGGGAACGTTGTACATCACCGAACAAAATGAGATCTAAAAATCATAACAACACCTGATGGTCGTTTATTGCTACTTAATATCAAGCGACCACAAACAAGTCTCACTTTTTATATAATACTTTGCATCAGCTGCTCCTGATATTATACAGTGCATTAAGATTATGCGAACTTGTAAAAATATTCTCCCTCACGTCACATTTTTTTGCTTGTATATATAATGTAAATGTTGAGTTTGCTAATGAACAGCCGATTGTGACAATTTCTTGTTGAGGTATGCTACCCCCTCCCTCCCTCATAAAAGGAGGTAATACCTGGGACGATAGTCTCCTGATAACAGAACCTACAATATCCCCCCAAAAGGAGAAGGTAATGCCTAGCCGAATGGTATAATGACGAACGAACATATAAATTACCACCCACCAAAGGAGGAGGTAATGTCTGGGAGGATGATCTCATCAAAACAGAACAGATACTACACTATCTCCTCACCAAAGGACAAAGGAGGAGGTAATACCTGAGAGAATTATCTCATGATGAACGAACATATACTAAACGAAAAAAAAAAAAGAGGAGGTAGTGCCTGGGAGGTTTGTCTTATGACAGCAGAACAGATACTACACTACCTTTTTGAATTAAGCATTGAGCGATAGTATAATAGTACAATTAATAGAAGTAATAGTATAGTTTCGGCTTCAGACAAATAGATCGGGTAAAACTTTTAAGTAATTTGTATTTGTATTTTTAGTATCATGGCGCAACGGATAAAAGTGTCAAGTATTAATCAAGTGACAGTCTTCTGGAGGTTGAAGGTTCAATCCTCAGTACGGCCGATACTAACAATACAATTACAAATTATTTAAGAATTCTATTCGGTCATGGCTGACAGAACGAAAGTGGATTAAATAAAGGGTCCCGTTCAAAATTCCAGCGGTAACTTTGACAAACTTTCTGGACAGAGTTGCTAAGGCCGGACGTGGTGGTGATAACAGAAACAGGCTGTGAGGGTTATATCTCTCCATACTCTGGGGAAACCACTTCTTTGTAATTTCGTCATGTTGATATGACAGAAAGTTAAAATTTAATGAAAATAAATATACCAAAAACTTTTTAAAATTTACATACATGTTTATTTTTCAAAATAATGAAAAAATTCAAGATAATGTGTGACAATAAACAAGAAAAATTCAGATAGTTTCCATTTTTTTTCTTTTTTCTTAATATTCTCCTTGGGACTTTTTTCTTTGGCCTTCTTTTTGGCACATGCAAGATGTAATTTCCTCAGTAATAATTGTTTCTTATTTTTCTTGAATTTTATTTCCTCAATGTGGTCCGAGGTATTTGATCCAATAGAGTTGAGAAAATAGAATTTCTTTTGCTTTTTAATGTCACCCATGGTTCCATTCGATGTTTTCAATTTGGTACTTTTTTTTTTTCGAAAAATAGATGGAAGCTTAATTTTCAGTCACTGACTATACTGAAAAAATATTGAAGAATATAGATAGAGTCTTTTAGTATTGCCTTTTCTCTTATTATTATTATTATTATTATTATTATTATTATTATTATTATTATTATTATTATTATTATCATCATCTCTCAGATAAATTTTAAGACAATCTGCATAGTAAGGTGATCATTCTTATCAAATTTCACATTCCTTGATTGAATAGCCTAAAAGCAGTTAGTAAACACACAACAAACAGACAGACTAACAGATGTAACTCATATCAGTATAGATCCAAAATCTCTACTACTTGACATATCTATTGATATTCCTAACATTCATAGTTTATTTAGTCTCGAGGCTAAAACTGTAGAGCCTTTCTGTGGTATTATTGTCCGCCACAGATTTTGATCACTGAAGCGCCACCAAGTCTCTTGGACAGTCGCATTAAATTATATGCACAGGTGCACACAAACAGATGCACATTTCCTGTCTGTTTTATTGGAGGCTTAGAAAATGTTGGTATCAGATGCAATGCCTCAATGATTCAATTTCTAGGCAGAAAATACGGAATGAGTTTTATTGCACCATATTTGCATTCGTTCCACTGCAATACACATGCCATTTTTTGATTACAACTTTTAATAGACAGCATTCCTTGAAAATTAATATTTCGAATTTAATGATGGTCAATTTTGTTCTACTTTTGAAAGTATATATATATTAAAAGTTTCTTTATATGCGGATACATTATAGGAGTTAAACACAAATATGTTTTTAATTAAAATTTCAAAATGAAATAAAAAATAAAATATATTCCAGAAAAGTATTTTTATTTGAAAACCTTTCAAAGAAATATGTAAATATATGCAAACATAATAAAACCAACATATATCGACCATAATAATACTTGTTCTGTCTCTGTTTCAATATATATATATATATATATATATATATATATATATATATATATATATATATATATAGTGTCTGTGTAGCAGTAAGGGAGGTAATTCACTACATATACTAATATCAGGAGCAGCTAATTCGAAGTATTATCTAAAAAGCGAGAATTGTTTGTGGTCGCTTGATGTAATTTAGCAATAACCGACCATTGGAATAAAACTAATTTTGATGAGTTTGATGTAAATAGTTCATTGTTTAAAGGGAAAAACATTTTTATTGTGAACTAAAAAGTTTGCTTATTTTTTCAATGCTTGATTGATTTATTCGAAAATGAAACATTTCTCTCCATTATTTTTGACTAGTTTTAAATATAAAACGGAAATGTTCGAGTCACATTAAAGAGGAAGATGAGGATACTCAGTGAATAATTTCAACATAAAAACGAATTTCTTTTGTGCATACACAACCGGCTTAAGTTTTTTTTGTGCAAATTGCCCTATACCTTTTTACAAATTATACCTACTGTATTGTTACATAACAAGGCCGTTATTAGAATGGTAAGTTTGAGTGGTACCTTAAGAGAAAGAAGTGACCCCAGAACGGAAGTCATCAAAATTACGTGACTTCCCGACGGAGATTTTCTATCTCTTGGCTGGCGAGACTTCAAGCAGGAAAGACGTGTTTTAGGTGCCATTCTTAATGGGGGAGGGAGAGTGGCGGGTGTGCACAGCGTAATTAGGTATAGCGAGACAAGCTATCCGTCCATCTATCTGTCTGGCATTCTCTCTCACGTGTATCAAAGTAACTTGCCCCTCTGATGTTTTCTCTTACTGTTCTTTACTTTGTAATAAATATTTATTATAAATTAACATCGGTGTCTAAGTGGTTTTGTCTCCATACGAATAAAACGTGGGTTACCGACGACGACGACACACGGGTGTATAATGGTTTATACACACATCAGTAAGCAAAAATATAACAGTATCACTCCACATGGCTTCTAACGAATCTCTATTCTAATAAAACTACCATCTTTAAAAACAAATTCAACAGACATATATATATATATATATATATATATATATATATATATATATATATATATATATATATAAATTTGTTTGAAAACAATATGAACCCGGGGTACGATTCTGAAATATGTAACATATAGTTTTTAAATTAATTATTTATATTAGCTCTCACTCTTCTGCGATCGAGCACTTTATTGATTTCTTTTCAATATAACTTGACACTATATATATATATATATATATATATGCAATCAAATTAGGTTTGATAACTCAATTCTTATTCATTTAATACAGCCCAGATATAAATGCTTATAAGAATTTATGTATCAACCCTTTGCGTAAAAATCTCGATTTTTCTAAAAAGCCAAGAGCTTAAAAATTTGTTTATATTATTTCAGAAATATATTCCCACCAAAACATTTCCAAATTATTTTAATGTTTAACATGCACATGTTTCAGAGCAGAAATAAATAAATTCTAACTGAGTCCATAAAAAAAGTCAATTTTACAACAATCTTCTCACCACAAAATTCAACTTGACTCCTATTCTATATAATCAACAGATTTTTGTTTGCTGACAGCTTCTCATATACTTTGCATACCTAATAATGGATGATGGCGGGTCCTTCATTTTAACTGGATTCTGAAGAAGAGCTTTATTCAAGTTGAATCTTGTGCTGAAAAGATCCTTGTAAAATGACTTCTTATAGGGATTTAGCTAAAATTGAATTTGGGGAGCCTCTGAAAAATGTGTATGCCAAACAGATAAAAATAATTTGGAACTTTTGCAATCTTTTTGGTGTGAATGTATTTCTGAAACAATATTAATAGTAAAGTATAAAAATATATTTATGGCAATTAAGCTGCACAGAAGCATCCGCGAAGCGTCAGGCTATATATATATATATATATATATATATATATATGATAAAGGAAGGATGAAGGTAATCCGACGTGATGGGAAATGAAAAAGGAAAAACCAAAAAGGATGTTTTTTTTATATATTCAATAACGTTTCGTCTTTATTTTTAAGACTTCTTCAGGATGATAATATTAAGAAAAATGTCATGCAAGTACATGAAAATATTGGGTTTAAATGATGGGTTGATGGGAAGAAGTAGTAGCCACTACTGGGAGCAGTAGAACCGGGGTCCGGGCTTGGTGAAGTCAGTAGCATGGAATGAAATAAATGTGGATGATTCTGACCAAGCCCGAACCCCGGTTCTACTGCTCCCAGCAGTACTTCTTCCCATCAACCCATCATGTAAACCCAATATTTTAATGTACTTGTATATATATATATATATATATATATATATATATATATATATATATATATATATATATATATAAGTATACATTTTTATTTATACAAACATTATTGGTTACATATGTGCATACATGTTTCGGTTGCACTTTTCCAAGAAAGTCAACCTCATCAGACCAAGAATTTTCGAGAAATCTGGCACTGTGTAAAACAGAAAACCACCCATTGAACTACTTGTCAGAACAACTATTTGTACCAACCAGGTGATTACCAATGGCAGATTCATGTGCTTGAAAGTTCCTGGATGATCTCCACACATTGTGTAAATGAATATCACATGGTATGAGTTGGAATATTCTCATTTCTAATCTTTGGGATGTCTTGCCAACATAGTCAGCTCCACACTGACATAGGAATTTATAAACAACAGAATTCTTTTGAATGGTTGGCAAAACATCCTTACGAAAAGAAGAGAAAAAGGTTTGAGTCATGTAAACTACTCTCAGCATAGTTGCTGGAAAACAGCATTGAGTAGAAAAAGAAATCCTTTTAATAATGTCACGGCCGTCGGGACCTAACCATAGAAGTTTCAGATAGATCGGACATCTTGACGGGCCAATGAATTTATCACCATAGTAAATTTGCATGAATTGGTGCTTTTTATGATATTGATGGGATATTCATTAGCAAGAAAAATATTGGTAATTTCACCAAATTCCGCATCGAGTCGGGTTGGTGAACAAATCATAAGTGCTCGATGAGTAAGAGTACCAATGATAATTATTTTTCTTGATTTAGGGGACGAAGGAAAACCAATTTAGATAAAGACCTGTAAAGGTTGGTTTTCTATGCACACAGGTTTCAAACGATAAACCAGCTTTAGACACTAAAACGTCAAGGAATGGGAGAGAACCACAATCCTCGACCTCCATAGTAAATTACAACGATGGATGCAAGTAACAAAAAAGACAAAGAAACTGTTCAGCCTCACTTCGTGAAGGAAAGCAAGCAAAAGTGTCATCAACGTAACGTGTGTAAAAAGCCGGCTTGGTGATTTTGAAAAACAATTGGTTTTCCAAAAATCCAATAAAAATGTTGGCTAACAATGGCTCAAGAGGGCTACCCATGGATATACCATCAATTTGCTGATACATTATATTGTTAAAACTGAAGGAAACTGATTTAGTAGCCAGCTCCATCAGTTCAATAAAAATTTGTTCAGGAAATTGTGGAGATTTTAAGAAGCGACAGTAAAGATAATCTGCACATATACAAATGGTTTCATCCAATGTTACATTGGTAAACAGACTATTAATGTCAAAGGAAGCCAATAACTCGGTATCCTTTGCGAGAGATAATTTGTGTATATAAGACACAAATTAAAAGGAATCAGAGATACAGTAGGCCGAATAAAAGTATGTACCGAATTAAGAATATCAAGTAACCATTTCCCAAGTTCATGCTGTGCAGAACCTAACATTGATAGAATAGGGCATAAAGGAATGTTGGGTTGATGAACCTTGGATAAGCCATACATTTTTCATTCGATGTTCTTAGTTTTTAATTTATAATTCTGGCGTTTCCTCTTAGAGGGTCAGACGATAAGGCCTTAAGGAAGATTTTAGCAATTTTCTTTTATCCGCTCGCCCGTTTCATTGATTAAGAAAATAATGTTTCCTCTGAAATTTATATATATATATATATATATATATATATATATATATATATATATGAGAGAGAGAAAGATGGAAAAAGCGGAAATACCAAACCAATACAAACAATTGTCTTCCATTGTTCCCCCCGTTTCATTGATTAAGAAAATAATGTTTCCTCTGAAATTTATATATATATATATATATATATATATATATATATATATAAGAGAGAGAGATGGAAAAAGCGGAAATACCAAACCAATACAAACAATTGTCTTCCATTGTTCCCCCCGTTTCATTGATTAAGAAAATAATATTTCCTCTGAAATATATATATATATATATATATATATGAGAGAGAGAAAGATGGAAAAAGCGGAAATACCAAACCAATACAAACAATTGTCTTCCATTGTTCCCCCCGTTTCATTGATTAAGAAAATAATGTTTCCTCTGAAATATATATATATATATATATATATATATGAGAGAGAGAAAGATGGAAAAAGCGGAAATACCAAACCAATACAAACAATTGTCTTCCATTGTTCCCCTTTTCTGCCTTTCTGTCTCCATTTATCTCTCGTTTTTGCCTGTAAAAAAATTATCACCGTCACTCATTTCTGAGGAAGTCTTTTATCAATAAAGACAAAATAGATAAACACTACCATATGAGTTAATTTGATTGCATTGTTTGGATTTATACCTCCTTCCATCACTTTCTACATTTTTATCAGATTTTATGATTTCCACTTAGCATAAATGCAATAATTCCGTAGAAAGAATTGAGTTCTTTTGGTTATCGGTATTGTAAAAAATGTAAACAATGAATAACTTCATTTAAATACGATATAATTTTTCACACTTCTAGTAATGGTTTGATAGCCACACTGATGAGTTTGGGTGATAGATGAGATTGCAAAGAGACATCTATACATCATTGGATTCTAGTGACAAACGCTTATACAACATAATTATTACTTTCCAAGCCTTCATGATTATAACCCGATGATTTAACTAAATACTGCAGATGAGCTTAAGCTCAATGGTTTACACTTAAGGTCAAACAGAGCTAATATATTTTAAATCAGTAGAATACAAAATGTATGACATTATCAATATTTTGTAATCATGCTTCAAAAATGTCAACACTTAATAATATTGCTCTATGCGTACATGCGTTTCAGAAATTCAATTTTATTATCACTTTTACACCAGAGTAAAAACTAGACAATTTAATGACTTTCCTTATCAACAAATATTCTTTATCAATTCAAATGCAGGCAATTTCCAATGGAAATATTCGCAATAATTAAAAAAAGAAAAACAACACAAAGTTCAGACAGATGGAGATAGTGCAAAATCTTCTCTATAAATAAGTGAGATTAACAAAAAAGCCAAAAATACATTTCAAGATAGGATTTATTTTTAATAGGCTCTGATTTTCTTCATAACATAATTTTTTTTTTCTTTTTATGGAAGTCAAGTGCGAACGTAGATCCAATGATAATGTTATACGCACTTTGATCAAAATGAAATATACTTATCCAAGTACTCCAGGTAACGTAGTTGCAGAATACAAATAGTTATAGGGGTCTATCTCTACAACACTAGAGTGAAGTTCCTGAACAAACAAATAAATAGACAGAAACTACAATATGAGATACATCTATAAAACAAGTGTGTCTACAGAATATTCGTTTATAAAGCAAACATTTGTGAAACAGGATTGTCTTCTAACTATCTGTGCTGTAAATATTTATGGGCAGACTATTTGTTAACAAACCATATGCATATAAAACACCATTAAATTATAAAAAGGGTTTTCGTCTTCTTTGTGTGTCTTTTGCATGCAATCATACGACAGTTTACCACTTTTTATGCAGTTCTTTGCATTATTATACTCTGCAACATCTTTTAAGTTGCACTAGTTGGTCAATAAAGAGCAGACATGGTAGAATTGTATCGTATGGTCCTCTCAACATTCGCAGATGGTTGGGTCGGTTTTGTAGCCCCGTCTAGTAATAGCAACTTCTGATCGCCCCATATCTGTTTTCAGGCGGTTGAATGTCCCCCAAGGTGCTTCTGAGCCAGGAAGTAAGGCTTCAGAAGGGGAGATTCCCATGTCAGAAGGGGAGATTCATATGCCAGAAGGAGGCGGTCATTCTCTAGCCCTCCAGTCCACAGCTGCACTGTGTTCTCTTCCCGAGATGTTGTTAAGGATTCGACATGGCTGATGAAGTTTCTCCTCTCCTTCAATCGTTGGCCCGTTAGTTCATGGTCATGAAGAATATGGCGTTAATCACTGGTAGCCTTTATGATCTCTACTCGGTTTGTAACTTCCAATCTCACATCTGCAGGCTGTCAGACAGAAAGTTGCAAGCCAAAAAGGGTTGATATGCCATTCAACAAAGTAATCGAATTAGAATCTTTTTTTAGATGTAGATCATTGATAAACTGTTTCATGATAACCCATTCCATTTCCCCAGAATCTTTTTCCAATCCATTTTTGGAACGAAACCATTTGCATTTGAGCATCCCGGATGGAAATGCAGTCCATTAATTTTCTTCCATTAAATCATGAAATGCCCAAACAATGTAGCGATTCAAATATGCAAATGTTTTCAAATATTGTGCAATGCACACATGAGATATATGGATTATCTCTGCAATGAACTATGTCATGTGACCTGTATTATATTTAATTAGAATTTTCATTTAGTAATCAACACCAATTGAAGTCACAATTTTCTTCCGGTTCTCAGAGCTATTCTTGCATGGCCGACAGGCTAAGATTAGAGTAGTATTTCTCTGCTCAGTGTTCATCCTCCCAGGCATTAACTCCTCCTTTGAGAGGTGGTGAAAGGGTTACCTCTTCTAACTTACCTCTTTAGAAGAGACGGAGGGAGGGTTATAACCAATTATCTGAGATGCCTATGGGTTCGATTCAGGCAATTTTTATAAGTGGTTTCTTTCCAGCCTTGTTCTCATGACTTACCCTACATTAAAGCTGGACTTTGTGTCACATCTGGCCGTAGGGATAGTTAATAGACATTCGTTAGTACAACATTTGTCTCTTTAAATTCGGATTAAATACATGCATTTGCATCGAAGGTGGCATGTTGCATTATATTGCTGCTGTGTTGAAAGAAAGACGACAAGTAATAAAAAAAATGGTATATACTTAATGTACGAGTTTAGATGAGTGGGGAGAGTGGATGAGAGGTTTTGAGTGCACAAATGGGAATTGATGGGAGATGAAACCTCGGTTGATCTCTAGCCAGCCACTTTCTGTCAAAGCAAGAAATAGACTCATTAAATAATTAGATACTCATGCTCCGTCAAATAGTCATGCTCCGTCAAACTGCCACACCCCTTCCTGCATGTCGTTTACACAACCAAATGGTGCAACACTTTTACTCCCTCGCCTACACATCTTCCTGTGGAGGGGGATAAATAGGGATCAACATTTCCAATTTTGAATCTTGAGAATGAATAACGAACATTTAGTTTTTTTTTTATCATAGTTCACCCCAAACAAGACATGCTACCACTGTAGACATAAGGGGATACAGAGAATTAGGGTGAAAGTCTTGGGGGTCATCCTAGATTCGGAGCTGCGGAGTGAGATGTCTGTTTACATTTTTTTTAAATTTCTGCATGTCATTACAGTCGGGGAAACAGGGAACAGCGATGGAATTCCAGAGGCCGGCAACACAAGGAAATAAGCTCTTGGAGTAGAAGGCTCTCCGGCATCTGGGGATCTCCACAGTGAATGGATGGGACTTAGCTGATTGTCGGGTTGGTCAAGTGTATTTACGTTGAGGGGGCAATAGAGCAGCAAATTCATCGGAGCACATTCCAATGAAGTACTTGTAAAACAAGCACAAGAGTACAACATGGCGGCGATGAGGCTGGAGCTTGCTAGATAATGAGGGACCTATCAGATTAGAAATTCTTTTTTTTACCTAAGAGGTAGAGACTAGTGGATGGTGTACCAGCCCAATACTCCATGCATAGGTGGATGGTGGCTTTGTAGAGATATAGGATGTCAGGTGTGAGAAGTTTTCTAGCATGGTAGACGGAGCCTACCTTTGCAGAAGCCTTGGCAATGTCATCAATGTATTTGTTCCAATTCATGTTACCTGTGAATGTTTGGTTGTCTGTTAGTTGTCTGTTCTTTTACATATCACCCCTTTGTAGGTTATTTTATATTGAATCACAATATCTATTGTAAACGATTCATTTCATAGGATTAATTGAATAAAAGTTGCTACTTTATTCAGAGATGGGGTGAGTGGATTCTGAGTTCATACCTCCCCTAACAATATCCGTGTTTAAATGACCACAATATGTCTGCAAGTATTTGAACTCTGCATAGCCTATTCAAATCTTTGAAACAATATCCATAAGTTCGAACGTATTATCATCTATGGCATTATCTTCATAAAAACTGCATTTCTTGTTATATTTTTTTCCTTTCCAAAATTAAAGAAAAAACATCATTAAATTACAAAAAATGTCTTTTATTTCCCTTCATTTTCACTTTTAACATAAAAACATTTAATATTTACAATCTGAGCACAGAATATGTACATTTAGGTCACGTTTGTAAATGCACTGATGTGTTCAAATGCCAACGATCGAAAGAAATTTTAAAAAGTCTCTACAGCCTTTTGTTCTAACCTTATATAAAACTAAAATATTAAAACGCTCCAATTGTTAAAAAAATCTTACAATTTGCGAAGCTACCAACATACAAACTTGATTTAAAATAAAACCATAGCAAGCTCATGCAAATGCCTACGACAAAATTCTAAATATAATGAAATAATACTAACAACAAATAAAAATAGAAATTATTTAAAAGAAAAACCTATCTCTACCTATATAACAGTTAGATACATAATAACAGGAAGTACTGCTTTCATATCTGGGAAGATGCCACTCAGAGGACTCTTTCTTGCCTCGACAGTCACAAAATCGACTTCACAATCTCTTCTGTTCCCTTATAACCCGTTTTTCACAGAAGATACGTTGTCATTTTCACTGAAGGTGCACGACTGAGCTTTTATTTCTAGTTCCTCCTTGTAAGGCATTCACAGCTAGAACGCGTTTTATTACCACAAGTGAAGAGAAATTGTCATTTTATTGGATTTCTGGCTGTTTTAGTTTCCTTGAGCTCATGTGTTCTGTCATTGCTTTATTTCTATTTCAACGTTCGTGTGACTTAGGGTTATGGTTGGTAGTTTATGTGGGTTGGTTTCTGCATTCAAGGATTTTCCTTCCTTTTTCATTTTTTGGCTGTTTTCATCATTGCCGTCTGTTGCCTGGCCTTAATCTTCCCTTTGATTACAATTTCTCCTTGTTTATTTTCCAGGATTTTCGGGATTATTCCTAGTGCTCCTACAATTATTGGTATTATACTGACTTTTTTCATGCTTTTTTCCTTCATGTTGACTATTATGACATTGCTTGCATGAGTTTGTCTGTTTGTACCTCCATGTCCCTGAAGATTTCTGCTTTTCGTTTTCCAATATTGTCTTCAGTTTGTGTCAGTACAATTTATCTGTATGTTCAAAATTCAGTCGCTTGCACACTTTCCAATATGCTTCCTTTCACACGCAGTCATGTCTGTTTTTGTATTCTTTTTATACTAGTTTTTTTTTTTAATTCACTAATTATGAAATTTACCGTTTGCCTCTTTGGCCACAGATTTTATATTTACTGTTTTCTTGAGTTTTATCTATTTATCTTAACTTCGATATAGTTCCTTCTGATCGTCTTGTTCTGTGCAGCTGTCAGAAGCGACTCGCTTTCTCTGTTTAGGTGACTTTTTTGTAGCCACGTCCAGGTGTTTCATGTGTCTTTTCTCTGGTCAATCTTATCAATCCTCCATGTTTATTTCCATTTTTCTTTTCTTATCTTTTTGTTTCAGTTTCTTAATATTATCATTAGTAGTAGTAGTAGTAGTAGTAGTAGTAGTAGTAATAGTGTTACTATTATTATATAAAAGTATTATTATTCTTTATTATTTAATATAAATGTTAAGAGACTTATTATTACGCCAGCTAATTTACATACGTGTTTGTCAAGTGTACAGACCCACATGTAAATTAGATGATGATGCTGAAAAAAGAGAGACACTTTTTCTTTAATTACTTAAAAAAGCCTTAGGGAAACAAATGTCTACAACTTACATTTAATATAAAATAGATAAAGGGCAATAGCAATGTGCCTATGTACCGCATCAAAAAGTTCTCAATGTCATAAGTAGAGAAGATGTAATAGTAGTAAAATATTATTGTATATAAGTCACATCGTAATACCAAGGTTTCGACCCTACGGCCTCATCAGAGCCAATTTGTTTTCTATCTTTTCATCGTAGAGCATTATTTATGTGTGTGTTTATATATATATATATATATATAGATACATATATATATATATATATAGATAGATACATATACATATATATACACATACATAAATATATATACACTAGTGTACACCCTCCATAAAAAGTGATTGAAAAACACTCGCTATTTATCATATAAAATCATAGAATTACATCAGTAATTTAATTTTATATATATTAATTATTATCATTTCTGATGACCTAAAGAAAAAAGCCCCCCCCCCCCCCGTTGATTTTTTATTATAGATTGAAGGATTTCTTACTGAATTCATTTCAGGCAATGGTGTAAGTCTGAGGTGGTTGTCTGACCTGTTATTTGCTTTCTTGCTTCCCTTCACTATTTGAAATGGTTTCGTCTTGGGACTAAAATAGGCATGTGTTTTACTCGCTAACTTTTGCATGACAAGATGGAAATATATATATATATATATAATAAATTCCTTTAAATTCAAACAAACAGTGTGTATACATTACTTGGACTCAAAATATACTATGATAATAATAATTTAGTAAATGTTCCGAATTTGTTAAAATATTTTTCTTTTAATTCAAACAATGTATGTTTTAAAATGGGCAGAAACAATTGTTCGAATTAAAATGTTCTTATTTTAACAAATTCGTTACATTTACTAAATTATATACATATATACATTATATAGACATGTAAAATGACCTATATGAATGCAATTGTACATCGTTGGGGCGAAAAGATGGTAATTACTATCTTTTGCCCCAACGATGGAAAAGTAGTTGTCAAACGTAATTGCATTTATGTAGGTCTTTAAATGTTTAAATAATGTATATTTATAAAGCTCTACTTTTGAAAAATTATTGGTTTTAAGTTCATTTTATCAATATATTTGAACTTGTTTAATATATATATATATATATATATATATATATATATGAAGGTGATAATTTAGAAGCAGGAGCAATGCAATGTTGAAAACCAGAAGAAGGGATGAACAAAAATAAATGACAGGAGACAGTATGTGTGTATAAATCTCAGATCAATTTATTTATATTCCAAAATTTAAAAAAATATATAAAGACAGTAAATTGTAAAAGGGAGCCTTACTGCTAAATATTTCAAGGTCCAGAATGGTAGAAACTTTAATCATTTCGAGAGTAACAAGCTCTTTTTTTGTTCAGAAAGAAAACAAAAATTAGACCGGGCGGGTCGGGTGAGGAAAACCAAGATGGACGTCACTATTCAAAACATGAGCTTCTCAGAAAGAAAGAGGAGGCTTGCAGACAATTGTATGACAGGAAGAAGAAAAGAAAGATAAAATGCAATCATTATATTATACTATAAATTATCAAGATTAATTAATTTAGCTAATCTTTAACATTTTAATATTTAGATTTTATTTATTTATTGTTTTTATTATTTAATATTTAGGTTTAAGTGTTGCTATTATAAACATAGGTTCGAATCAACAGATGGCGAGAAAGGGAAAAGCGAAGTGAAAATAATGATTAAAGGGAGATAATTAGGATAGTTAAACGATTAGTTCAGACATGGCTGGAGTTAGTGACGGTCAAAGGGAGATACTCTTGTAAAAGTTAATTAATGCATGGTTAGATAGAATTAGTCAATCCAATTTCTTCATCTTATTTCATTTCACTTTAAGACCTAGAGCGTGAGAACGAAAAGTTGTTAAAAATGGAAGGAAATGGAAAAGATTTATATATAATAAAAAACAACATTTAATTTCAAGGTTATTTAATATATTATTGCATATTGAACGAAATTAATTAAGTGTAAGTATAATATATGAAAACTATGTCATAATGCTCTTAGTGTGGATGGCTTAGTCTGTGTATAGGAAGTTGTACCAGTTGTGGGGAAGTGTATCATCAAGAAAGGTGCATAAGGAAATACACGTAGGAGAAGATGAGCATGGGTTAAGGGTGAGGGGGAGATAGAGAAAGGGTGCCTAGATGAAAGGACATAATGAAAATAAAGAAAATAAGAGCGCGGAAAGGCGAGATCTAGTCGTTGGGATCATTGGGATCGGCAGAGACAAAGGATCAAGGAGTATAAGCATGGTCCAAGGTTAGTAGAGGCGAGATAAGGTTGGAGGAGGAGTGGGGTTAAAGAATGAAGAGGGAACAAAGTTCGGCTCTGTTATTAATAGAGGGTCTGTGTTTAGAGATCAGAATGGCTTCATATATTCTTAAGTTACCAATATTTCTAACTGAGGCAAGGATAGGGACATGGATAATGTGTTGTGTGTTGCCACATGAAATATGTTTGTGGAAGAACGAAATGCGGGTGTTCAAGTGTTACTTGATGTGCTGGTACAGAGGCCTGACAGTGCTTCCGATATAGAAATTCTGGCACTTAGCACATTGCAGGCTGTAAACTGTATGAGTGCAGAGGTAGAGCCAGAGTTAGAAATAGGACAATTGACTAGGGAGCAAGGTTCACAGTTGTGGTTACTGCGTTTTTTAGCTAGGTGTTGTCGGAGGGTAGTACCTGGGTGGGTGAGTTGTATGTCAAGATTCTTGCTACGTATTGCTTTGCAGAAGACGGATGTAATTCTATCGCTAAATAAAAATGTAAAAATTTGGGAATTTCCTTGCTTTTGTACATTTAGTGCATATGAATTATCATCTTAACGCTATTAAGGGCATATGATTTCAGTATACTGGCATTTTTCATGGAATGTCACTACTTTTGTAAAGACTATGCCTCAATACAATGCCTTCTCATAACTGATATAGTTGGTAGTTTGACTAATCAAGGTATATGGTAAACTGAAATTAAAATGCCATCAACTAGACACTAGAACCTCTATCTTTGCCAAAAGTCAGCTGAATCCATCAAATAGTTGATGAGATACAGGGTGGCACGTACATACACACAGATAACATGATTTCATGATTGAACTTTCTGGATCTCTGGGTTGCCTTGACTAATGATGCTGAAATTTTACACACTTATAGAACCTATCAAATAAAAATTTTGTGCAAAGTTTTAACTAATTTGGTTTATTGGTTTTTAAGTTATGATTGATCAAAGAAATGAGATTTCCAGCATAGGTCATTCGTGAAGTCTATTAAGGGATAAAGCGCTCTCGCGCCTCCCTTGATATATATATATATATATATATATATGTGTGTATATATATATATATATATATATATATATATATATATATATAGATGTGTGTGTATATATATATATATATATATATATATATATATATATTGGTCTTGATTATAGAGTGGAAGAAATAGACAGACGAAGTTAGAGATCGATATAACACGCTTAATTTTGGAATCTACCGCAGGACAGATGTTATTACACATCTCACATTCATACCTGTATGTAAGGTTTGCTTTTCAAGGTAATTAATTCAAGAGATGAAGATTTTTTTCAAATTTATGATTCATTTATGTTTTGCAAATTTTGTCTTCCTTAAGGACAGCTTTTTTTCTCATCAAATGATGGTGAATCAAGATAATTTCAGATGATCGGCATTGCCTCTCATCGAAACGAATCATCGGAAATTGTTTTTCCTTGCGACTAAATACTTACAAATATCAAATCAAACAGAAATAAACTCTTGGCGGAAATTTCATTCAGATGTAAAAATGTGATGACTTTAATTCCAATGTTTTGATTTAAAAAAATAAAAAGTAAAAAAACCCTTAAAAATTAAGGTTAAGTCAGACGTTAATTTTAGTATAATGGAGATTTAGTGTCACTTTCTAGTTTAGATTGGTTTGTCTGTTTTACTGCATATCAACTCTTAGTGTATTAATAGCCACAATAGATCTAATAGGATTCGAACTCGTATCGCCGATACCATAAGTCATAGATGGGTCCATTAATCAAATTATGCACTTTAAAAATGTTTCTAACTGAAAATACTGTAGTATATTGCTGTTCCTATTTACTTACTTCCCTACGAGGGAAAAGTTAGCCACAAGGTCGGTTTTTTATGTGGGAAAATTCAGATCCTAAAAAGGAAACTCTGGGTTGGAACAAAAATAAAAATTGCCTCAGTATAGAAGGACTTCTTCTTCTTCACTGACTGACGACAGAAAAGACTATGTGTAGCATCAGAACAGATACTACACTTTGTTCCCAGCTAAAACTTAAAAGAATCAACAAAGCCAAATCTAGTTGTATCTGTTGGTTTCACTTACACTGTAATAGCATCACAAAAGGTATGAACCCCACCTCCATAGGTATGGATAAAATAGCAATTTGTGTTTAATAAATCGTTTACAATGATGTAGTGTTAAATATCCATAAGCAGGATTACTTTCCATCTCATTAACCCTTATCCTCGAGTGGTTTTTAGTCTTGATAAATTGTGACATCATTAAAAACAAAAGAGATAATAAAACGACGAACAATATATATAAAAATATAATAATGCTTTATTTTTATTGTTCGAGTTGTGATGATTGAGTAGAATGATTAAGACAAAAATAAAAATGTATAGAGAACACACCACATTTCCGTGACTTCGCGTCGTAAATGTCCGGGCAGGTCTCGGAAGCGCCCGAGAGTTGACAAAACTATTAACCAATCAGGTTTCAGCAGACATTAGAATATCAGGTTCCAAATAAGCAGACGATAATTTTTGGAAGAAATTAATTTCTACGATCTGCAGCGCATTAAAAAAAAAGAATTTCTACGATCTATGTCAGTGCGTTGCATCACCCAAAAAACTCATTGAGTTCTGTCAGCAACGGTCTTTTCTGGTGAAAGACTAACCCTAACCAGAACATGTTAAAAAGAAAAAAACATTAAAAAAGAACTGAAAAAAAAACAAGAAATTGGTTAAAAACAGTGGTTCTGTTGTTTGTTATATATTTTAAAAAAATCATCTTTTGAAACTTTTCGGTGCACAAAAAAAACATTTTATTTAAAAACATTTGATTAACAATGGTTCCTTTAGCCTCCAAAAAATAAACATCTAATTAATAACAGTTGTTTAGTTATGGTTTGTTCGTTCTTTATTTTTATACATGTATTTTACTTTGATTTTCTTCGTCTGAATTTATTGTCGGCCAGTCTTCAATTTATCGTTTGGTAGTTTTCGACCTGTCAACTCTCGGGCGCTTCTGAGACCTGCCCAAATGTTGACGACGTGAAGTCACGAAAACACGGAGCGTTCTCTATTCTTATAGAGAACGCTTTACCGGATTTCTTCTTATTGAGCGAGGAGAAAAAAGATTAAGTATAGTATCCGAAGAGATACTACACTTTAATGCTTATTCTATTTTGCAAATTAAATTAAAAATAAACCGAAAAGAAAAAAAAATATTGTAAAGTCGGCTAATATTCAGAGGGGGCGTAAAAATAAACACCGTTGTTTTAGTTTTTAAAATATTAGAGGCAGACGATTTTCTTTAATTTTAAATGGTTGCGATTGATTGGTTAATTTAAGTCACACGAGATAAAAATAAAACTTGATTGTGATTGGGTCAGACAGTGGCAGGTAGAGGCGGGTAGAGGCGGGCAATGGCGGCCATAAAAAGTGTCACCATCAAGTGGCGGACTTGTAGATAGCGATAAAAAATCTGGAAAACTAAGACATGAAAAAAAAAGTTCCGAAATAGAAAACCTATGCAGATCGAGTCGCCAATTGGTACTGTCGAATTTTCGTAAAAATTCTTGTGTTTTAGATAGTAAGATCCGTGCCACGGAGTTATCCAGGGGGGGGGGGGGAATATAATGATTTTATTGAAAAATAAATAAATATTAGAGTTGCAATTCTGAACAAAAAAAGAGAAAAAAATCAGAAAAGAACTCATTTCACGCTAAGTAAAATAGATGCTTGAAATAGTATTTCGTCATGTTTTGGCAAATATAAATCCTTCTAGACTGAGGTATTTTGAGGGTAACAACCCTGTGCCTGTTTTGGGGGGAATGTGTTGCCCTCCATTTGTATTAATTTACATGTTTTAATTTATATTTAAAGAATGCCTCTACAAAATACTTTCTCATGATGGAAAACCTGAATTGTTTTCAGCGCGTTATTTTATAAAATTAACAGGACCTGTTGCCCGGGAAGAATATAAAAGAATGAATTAAACAGCCGACCGAACACAAATAGGTCACATAGGATATTTTTAATGTTAGGACAAAAGGTCGGCTTTTAATAGTTGAAAATGTATGTACCGACGAAAAGGAGCACTTGGTATTGGAACAAAATTAGAAATTGCCTAAAGATGTCAACTATAGTTTTAACTTCGGCGTTTCACCAGTAACTTGCTGTATGTTTCGTGTTTTCTACTTCTAACTAATTTGAACCTAATTGTTTTTTGTATTACCCTAACCGTAAACTGCACGTTATTTTATAAAAAAACAGCTCCCCCTGCAAAAAATGACGAAGAAAAATAAAGTATTCACATTGAAAAAAGTATTTAAAGTGTGTATTTTTAATCAATGATTTTTTGTTTAGAATCAATGTTTTTGTGTTTGTTCGAAAATACATTTTAAATAGTTATTATTGAAAGTATTGTTTTAATAACGCATCTGATGTAGAAATTTATCAAAGAATTTGTATTTCGTGTTAGAATAAATCCTTGTAGACTGAGGCAATGTTTATCTTGTGTGGTTAAATGTTTTGTTGTTTGTTTGAAAGTTATTGTTTTAAAAACGTATCCAATGCATAAGTTTACTGATAAAATTAATTGTATTCTGCCTCTGAGAACGTATAAGCATGATCAAAAAATAAACTTTTAGAAAGTGAATTAAATTCACTTACGATGAACCGAGAAATGAATGTAATAATCTTTGTAAGGAGACGAAATATACGCATATTTTCCAAAAACATGCATTAGGAAGTGCTGTGGGTCGTTAGTGGAAAAGATTAATATATGGAGCGTTTCGTTTGCAGTCTATAATAGCCAAAGTGGCAGGGGAAAAGCACTTTACTTTATTATAGAGATAAAAAATGTTCATGTAGAAAATATTCTGCAATTTTAATTTCATTTTGCATTCTCTAGATTCAGTCATATTCGTAACTTGACAAAACAAAACTATTAGTGCAGTTACGTTTAATGAAAATAATTTAGTTTAAATTTTCCTACATTTACATTTTAGCCAAACTTTTTCCATTCTTGCTAAAATGTACAGCTTTGTACAGTTCTGAGAACATGTATCCTAAGAATGAATGAATAAATATTCAACAATTTCATTTACAGAAATGATAAATTCTAATTTGAGAAAGTTTTATTAAATGAAATAAATAAAATTGTAAGATATTTATTCATCCACAATGTGTTCATATTTCAGACACTGTAGAAACGAATGCCAAACAAACGAAGAAGTTTACTCAGTGAACAATGTAGATGGTTTGACTTCATTTCAACTATGTTTTAACGGCCTGTCTTCTATACAGAGTGAATCAGGCTTGTGAAAAGCTCCTTATTCGCTTTTACTTTGAAGATATTTCGCGTTAACTTTTCAGACCAGGGTTTATATACACAGTAAATGTAAATGTACATGTATGTATAATATCGAACAAAAAATTGAGGTTTGGGTTCAGGGAAGGAAGTTTTAGGATCTGATAAATTGAAAATAATCTTTATCTTTATATATTTATGGCTTAAGCTTAAGGTTTCTTAAGAAAGAAATTAAAATTTAGGGAATCTTGCTTCATTTATGTCTAATGACTATTGATTAAATTCAATTCTAATCTAATATATTTAGAATTTTCAAATGGAGGGTTTTGCCCATATTATGCACTCTAAAAAACCTTTAAAATACTTTAATGAAACTAAAATTTGGAGATCATTTATTAAGTGATGTCTAATACCTATTGTTAAAATTTCACAAATATCGGAGATATCTGAATTTTCACGAAGGCCTTCCACCCTCCTCTTTTTAAGCCATCTGCATAAAACAAAATTCAAGTACATAGAGCTACAATCTGTATCTTTACGCCTAGCAGCAGCGTTTCAAAATTCATAATGATCGGTTAATTATATATATATAATTAAATTCCCGAAACAGTTTTTCATGGTAAACAACTGATGATCCCTTAAAATAGTGTTAGAAACTAACTAATATAATAACTGTAAAAAATAAATTGACTTACATGAGTGATTTTCCACTGGAAGACTTGAGACTATAAGTTTTTTTGTTTTTTTAATTTTTTTAATTTTTTTTTTTATATAGTTTTAATGGTTGAGAAACTTCCGAGACTATATATATATATATATATATATATATATTTGAGATTGTTCCTCGATGTAAGCATTGTGTAAATTAGAATTTGTAAGTTTTAGAAGTCAAAACAACGTAGATATATATATTTTTTTAAAGAAATAATTACTGATTTAAAAACAACTTAGTTACAACGAAATAACGTCTATTTCAGGAATAGAAACATTTTGTTTTCTTTTTTTGTCTTTCCTCGTTGCATGGTGTCACTAGAAAAAGGTAAGTCCGTACGGTCTTCCAACAGTGATTTAGAAAATATTTTAATCGGAAGGATCGCACTGGCATGCGTGAAATAATTAGAGATTGTTCCTCAATGTAAGCTTTGTGTACATTTTAATAAATAAAATAAATGAATAATATATATATATATATATATATATATATATATATCTGCGTTGTTTTGGCTTCTAAAACTTATAAATTAAAATTTACACAACGCCTTACATCGAGAAACAATCTCTAATTTATTTCACACGAGCCAGCGCGATCCTCCTGATCAAAACAGTAAAAAAAAAACATACGGACTTTCCTTTCCTAGTAACACCATGCCACGAGGAAGGAAAACATTCCAACTCCTCGGCCTAACCTTCACAGGTAACATGAATTGGAACAAATAAATACATTGAAGACATTACCAAGGCTGCAGCAAAGGTGGGCTCCTTCTACCGTGCTAGTAAACTCGTCACACCTGACATCATCCTGTATCTCTACAAAGCCACCATCCACCCATGCATGGAGTATTATTGCCACATCTTGGCTGGGGCATCTGCCACTTGTCTATCCCTCTTAGACAAGGTCCAAAAATGAGTCGCCAACTTAATAGGTCCCTCACTATCCACCAAGCTCCAACCCCTGTCACATCGCTTGTGCTTATTTTACAAATAATTCAATGAATTGTACTCTGATGAGCTTGCTGCTCTGGTGCCCCCATGACGTAAATTCACTAGACCA
This sequence comes from Sepiola atlantica, assembly GCA_963556195.1. Taxonomy (NCBI): domain Eukaryota; kingdom Metazoa; phylum Mollusca; class Cephalopoda; order Sepiida; family Sepiolidae; genus Sepiola; species Sepiola atlantica. The sequence goes on along the minus strand of OY744530.1, from coordinate 12,266,318 downwards.
ACTCGACAATCAGCTAAATCCCATCCATTCACTGTGGTGGTCCCCAAATACCGCAGAGCTTTCTACTCCAAAAGCTTCTTCCTCGTGCTGCTGGACTCTGGAACTCCCTCCCTGCTCCCTGTTTACCTGACGGTACTGACATGCAGAAATTTAAAACTAATGTAAACAGACATCTCGCTGCGCAGCTCCCAATTTAGGTTGACCCTCCAAAAAAACTCTCACCCTTCTTCTCAGTAGCCCCTTACGTCTACAGTGGCGGCCTGCCTTGTTTGGGGTGAACTATGTTAAAAGAAAAAGAAATGCTTCTATGTCTGAAAAAGACGTTATATCGTCGAAACTAAGTTAATTTTAAATAAATAAATACTTATTTAAAAAAAATATATCTGCGTTGTTTGGCTTCTAAAACTTACAAATTCATATATATATATATATATATATATATATATATAGCAGAAGCTGAAGAAAGTCCGGTAAAAAAGACCAGTTATAAGGTCCCCATTTATTTGTATTTAAAACCGACGGTACCGATATGGTTTCGACTTTGTGTAATATATATATATATATATATATATATATATATATATATATATATATATTACACGCACTGACATGAAATAATTTTAATATATATATATGCCTAAAACCCGGACTTCCTGTTAAATTCAAATCATCTATTTTCAGAACTTTTCATTAAACAAAGACATAAATATAACAACAATTCTTGTCTTAGATAAATATCATGAACACCTAATCATATTACCACATAACAAAACTTAGCAATTCAAAATTTATTTTTGAAATCTTAGAAGTAACGTCTACAGACTTCCATAAATTTGCACGAATTCAACACAATACAATGTTGACAGCTAACAAAGCAGTCAAAGAAAGTTTATATTTTCTTTATTTAATTACAGATGTATTCATAAATTCGAGGTTTCAATTTTATGGTTTGTGAGAACAGAATTCCATCAAACTATTACAGCTGACACGTTTCCAACCAATATTAAAATCATCTATTATTTATCCAACAATCAAAGAATATGGTCCTCTTTGAGATATGGCATGCGATGTGAGAACTGCAAACTTACAGCAATATATACATATAATCTTCATAGAAACAAGGAACTAAGATTTATTTAAAAAAAACTAGCTGTACCAACCTAATTTTTGTTAAGTCATTTTAATTTTCACTTTTTATTTGTTTGCACATATAGTAGACAACTCTGATAATATAAAATATGAGTTATTCCTTTGCTGATTATTATTTTTAGGTGATGATTTAAAATGTTTCATATTAGCAGTTGTTTGAGTCTCTATGTGTCTGGCTGTCTGCCCCCCCTCTCTCTTTCTCCCTCTCCCTCTCTCTCTCTCTTTCTCCCTCTCTCTCTCTCTGATAATATAATGTAGAAAAGGAGAGTAGAAAGTAGACTTTCGGCAGTCTCGTAACTCTCGCTTCCCTTATTTAGTCCTTTAGTCCTTACATTCCATGAGCGATGTTTCTGACAAAGGGGGAAGAATTGTTGTTTTCTGGGTCGGAATCTATCCATCTAACACTTATCGTCGGCTAGTTTTTAACCTTGAAGTAGTATGTTTTTAGCTCCTTACATCAAGTAGCTTCATGCCTTGTCTGGAGCTACTTCCATAAAAAAATGCTACTTCAAATGTAAGTGTGAAAGAAAAACCGATTGACAAAGCTTCTTATATGTTTAATATTGTAATTGGATGTAGAAGGAGAAATATCACTTGGTTCAACCCTCCCTTTTCCCTTAGTGTTAAAATAAATATCTCTACAGAATTCTATAAACTAATCGTAACTTCTAAGCTCCCTATAATTATAATTAGATAAATATCTCTCACTTTTTAAATGTTATCTTTGGGTGACCGTTAAATATTTTATTAATACAAATATCTTTCTTTATATTTACTAGGAAAGATATGCTCCGTCCAGAATAATATAAACATAATTTTTAAACAAAATTTACTCTTTGCGGCATAAAATGTAAAACAAAAAATCCTAAACTAACTTAAGATCACAAAAAGATAATGATATTTTAGGTTTTTTAAATCGAAGTGTACCTAAAATAAAATCAACAATTAAAAAAATAAAAAACAGCGAACCTGATTCTAAATTCAGTTATTTAGTTGCTCAGTAAAATGTGTTTGCTTTTTTACAAAAAAATAGTAATTTTTAAACCAATTATTTTATAAATTAAACAATTTGATTCAATAAATTTGTGCTTTAAAACATAATTTCTAATGAGATTTAAAAAAAAAAAAAAAAATTGCTGAGCGGCAGAAGGCATTCCGAAAATTCGGCCGCCATAAGTCAACTGCGAACAGACAAAAATTTGTAGAGGCAAGAAATGATTGCAAAGTTGTGATAGATGAAGCAAAGAGAAGGTATACAGAGATAACCAAAAAACGCATTCAGTCACAGAAACTAGGTACTCGTGATTTCTGGAAAATCTACAATAGTGTGATGAACAATGGACAATTCCCCTGCTATCAAATCACAACGATGTTGTTTGCACGGCAACTGATGAGGCTGAACTATATTGGCCAAGCGTTTTGCCGTAAACTCCACTTTGGACTCTCCCCCCCTGCTCTCCAAATTCCCATTACAGACTGAAGCCACACTTGAGAACCTGGTCATCACCACATCTCAGGTAAAAGTCATCATAAAAAACCTTGACACCTCCAAAGCCTGTGGACCAGATCTTATACCAGTAATAGTAATAAAGAAATGCTCTGCTGAGCTGGCCCCTGTCCTCTTTAAACTCTACAATAAATGTCTAGCTTAATCTTGTTTTCCCGATAGCTGGAAAATTGCCTCTGTGGTACCAGTCTTCAAGAATTCTGGAGATAGAACTGATCCTCGAAACTACCGTCCAATCAGTCTACTCTCGATCTTTGCTAAAGTCTTTGAATCATTAATCAATCTTGCTTTAGTCCGGCACCTAGCTAATGCTAAACTTCTTTCTGATCATCAGTACGGATTTAGACAAGCACAATCTACAGCAGATATCCTAACGGTCATCGCTGAATGCATATATCATACACTGGACAAGGCAGGTGAAGCTAGGGCAGTAGCGCTTGATATATCCAAGGCCTTTGACAAGGTCTGGCATGAAGGACTTCTCCTAAAACTGCACTCATATGGTATTACTGGACAAATATTTAATATAATTAAATCCTTCCTAACAAAAAGAAAGATCCAGGTTGTCCTGGATGGTCGTTCATCTAAGCAACATGACATAAATGCTGGTGTACCCAAGGATCCATCCTAGGACCTCTACTGTTCCTGATTTTCATAAATGACCTCCCTGATGTAATTAAGACTGAGATAGGAATATTTGCTGACGACACCACACTCTACCCTCTTTATGTGGGCAAAACCGACGCACACATATCTGAGGCAATGGCTGAATCCTTAGAAAATGACCTCCAGTCTGTAGTGGATTGGGGTCAAAAATGGATGGTAACTTTTAATGCCGCAAAGACAAAGCTAATTTCCTTCAATAACTACAAGAAACCTCTTCAACCACCGATTGTCATGGCAAATAACACCCTACCTGAGAGTTCATCATTCAAACTCCTCGGCCTAACTTTCACAGATAAAATGAATTGGAACAAATACATTGAAGACATTGCCATTGGCTCCCTCTATTGTTCTAGTAAACTTCTCACACCTGACATTATCCTGTATCTCTACAAAGCCACCATCCACCCATGCATGGAGTATTGTTGCCACATGTGGGCTGGTGCATCATCCGCTAGTCTCTCCCTCTTAGACAACGTCCAAAAAAGAGTCGCCAACTTAATAGGTCCCTCACTATCCACCAAGCTCCAGCCCCTGTCCCACCACCGCAATGTTGCTTACTTGTGCCTGTTTTACAAGTAATTCAATGGACTGTGCTCTGATGAGCTTGCTGCTCTGGTGCCCCCACGACGCAAATTCACTAGACCAACCCGACAATCTGACAAATCCCATCCGTTCACTGTGGAGGTCCCCAGGTGCCGAAGAGCTTTCTACTCCAAAAGCTACTTTCCTCATACTGCTGGACTCTAGAACTCCCTCCCTGCTCCCTGTTTACCTGAAGGTACTGACATGCAGAAATTTAAAACTAATGTAAACAGACATCTCGCTGCACAGCTCCCAATTTAGGTTGAGCCCTCCCCTAAAAATAACCCCCAAAAACTCTCACCCTTTTTCTCAGTAGCTCCTTACGTCTACAGTGGCATACTGCCTTGTTTGGGGGTGAACTATGTTAAAAAAAAACAAAAAAAAAACTTATTCTCGATGCATATATGTTCTCTTTTACTACAGACAGGGTTCAACACCGCCTGTGTTTTTAAATTTTGTATATTTAGGGTTGTTGTTGTTTATCAAGGCCCAGAGGCTACTCGAGGAAAAGGGTTAGGTGCGTCAACCAGCCCCCCCCCCCCTCAGCTTTTATTACAATACCAACATACTTTCTGTCAAAGACTGTAAAATCAGAAAGATTCTTGATTTTCTCAGCCGAGACTGTGATTATTGCGTTTTTGATTATTTCACTATGAGAGAGAAATCTTTCTGATGTTCCGGATTGATCATTTTCAATAGCACATCGGATTACAATGTGGTTCAAAGCCAAGTCAAGCTGCCATCATCATTTCAAATCATTTAAGCCTGGAAAGAAATTAAAAGTTTGAAGACACCATATCCAACTATATATATATATATATATATATATATATATATATATATATATATAAAGTTGGATATGTTAATACATTTGTAAATTAATTTTTATGTACATAAAAGGAATCCATGGACACGTGTTTCTGGCTATCAGCCGTCATCAGCATGGCTAACCTGGGCAACGATCGAACCTACGACATTACTGATTGCAGTCTGGCGTTTTACCACCAGACCACAAACACCTTGCCGAAATATGTACGATTTTTTATCGCCATAATTTTACATAGTTTTTGTTATTGTTTTTACTGTCGATAAAAACATAAGCTGTTTTCTTGGTATTTTTCTACTGACTAAGCGGTAAAGAATATTGCATAAAGTCGACCTTTTTAATAAAACGTGTCATTATTTTTTATTTTATATATAATTTTATTGATTAATTTTTACATACATAAAAGGAATCCATAGACACGTGTTTCTGGCTACCGCTTAGGAAGTGGGGAAAATACTAAGAAAACAGCTATGTTTCTATCGCAAATAAAAACAATAACAAAAACTATTTTAACATATATATATATATATATATATATATATATATATATATAAAGTTAAGTATGTTTATATGTTTAGATATTTGTATGTAGAAGATAGACGCCTAAACTAATTAACCTATTAATATGAATTTTGGAACACAGGTGTTAGGCATAATGGGTCTGAATGTGGGCTATATGTAGTTTAATATTTTTTTATCCAAAGGGGGTTAAAAGGGGTGGAAGCTCTTTGTGAAACTTCAGATACATTTGATTTTTGTGAAATTTAAACAATAAGTATTAGACATAATTTCCAAAATTTCACTTTCTTTGGAGTATTTTAGGGTTTTTAGAGGGAATATTATAGACACAAACTCCCATTTGAACATTCAAATATATCAGATGTGCACTTAATTTCATCCATAGTTATTAGACACAAATCAAGCAAGATTCCCTGAATTTTAATTTCTTCTTAAGAAACCTTAAGCTTCAGCCGTAAATGTAAGACATTGTCTTATAATGGATTTTGATCAGAATTGGAATAAAGATTCTAGACATAAGGTTTAGAATCATTATATATTGATTTTAGTCTTCAAAATGGGACATAAAATTGGTGCAAAACTGTTGTTTATGGAATAAATTTTACCCGGTCTACGACGGGTATTCTTCTACTATATTTATAAAGTTAAGTTATATGTTTGTATATTTGTATGTACAGGATTCACTCCTAAACTAATTAACCGATCATTATGAATTTTGGAACACAGCTACGAGGAGTGAAATGCCAGTTTGCATTTATTACTCTTTAAATTGAATAACACGTGCGTTCAATATTTTCATCTGACTTTGTAGCTATTATTTACGATTGATGCTTCTATGTCATTTCTGTGATTCACACTTTATGTATGCACATGTCTCTAACATGCTTTTCATATCGAGTCGCCGTTGCTAATGTACACCGATAAATTGTATTAAATAAACAGGAATGTTATTATTGTTAACGAATGAGATTTTTATTTTTATTTTTATTTTCTGACACAAACAGAGAATGATATATTGCCAACACGTGGGCAACGGATATGATAAAGATGAAGGAATGATAACCAGTTTGTGCGCAAGAAGCGTAAAACAATGGAGACAGATGTGGAGAAAGTATGGTGCTTATCCAGAATTACGGAGACATTCGAAAAAAATAAAATAAAATAAACCGATTGAAAATCTGTTTGATGTACGTACCTGTCACAGAATGAATATATCCTATACCAAAAATCACATAAATTAATGAAGTAGTTTTTATTAAAAGAAAAACAAATTTTATAGATAAACGAAAAAGGGAGATCATATTTAAAGGGGATAATACGAACTTTTGCGAAAAAGAGAAATAAAGTCTTGGAGTTTGGGTTTATTTCCCTTAGCTACCTTGAATATAATCAAAAATGCTGCTGATATATAAATATTACCGGTTTATCGGTAAAATTGAATTTTCCTTTATAAAAGAAAAGCTACTTTATTAATTTACGTGATTTTTGGTATCCGATATATTCATTCCGTGACAGATGCGTACGTTAAGCAGATATTTCTCAGTTTGATTTATTTATTTATTTTTTATTTTAATGTCTCTGTACCTCTGGATAAGCACCGAAAGACGATTGAGGTTGTCCAGAAGTTTTCAAATCTTGGTACTACTATTAGAGCATAGGGAGGTGCTGGTGTGATAATAAGACTTAGGGGTGTATGGAGTAAATTCAGTCAAATTTATCCATTACTAACCAGCAGAGAATTACTGCTGTAGACCAAAGGAAAAATCTAGCAGGTATGTGTGCACAGTGTAATTATGTATAGATGTGAAACCTGGTCAGTGAGGGGTGAGGATATGTGTTGCATGGAGAGAAATGATATGAGAATGATACGATGGATGGGTAATGCAAGTCTTAAAGACATGATTAGATGTGATGACTTTCGAGGAAGATTATAGATGGCCAATATCGGTCGATGAGTGCATAACAGAAGACTTTGTTGGTTTGGTCGCATTGAAAGAATGGATGAGAGTTCTTGGGTTAGTAGATGTAGAACAGTTGAGGTAGCAGAGTCCCTTGTCAACGAAGGCCAAAGATAGGTTAGTTTAGAAATCAATTTTTAAAAGCTGTCTAATACATACCAGCATATGAAATAGGCGTTAAACCAACTATGATGATCATGATGTTATAAAATATTAATACTTTAGATAATACAACAAGAAATTTCCATAACCTGACCGATTTTGTTTCTTGACCTATTTTACATGTAAATAAAATTATTTTAAAGTTTTTTTTTATCATTTGTGCAATCTAAAATCTTGTTTTCAAAAGAATTTTCTGATTTTATAAAATAACAACAAAAATAAAGTTAAAAAAACGAATTTACTAAAGATTTATCCATTCAATCTGCACATTTATTTCAAACTTGTGACAGATCAAAGAAAATGCCATTTCAAACTTGTGACAGATCAAAGAAAATGCCATTTCAAACTTGTGACAGATCAAAGAAAATGCCATTTCAAACCTGTGACAGATCAAAGAAGATGCTATTTCAAACTTGTGACAGATCAAAGAAAATGCCATTTCAAACTTGTGACAGATCAAAGAAAATTCCATTTCAAACTTGTGACAGATCAAAGAAAATTCCATTTCAAACTTGTGACAGATCAAAGAAAATGCCATTTCAAACTTGTGACAGATCAAAGAAAATGCCATTTCAAACTTGTGACAGATCAAATAAAATGCCATTTCAAACTTGTGACAGATCAAATAAAATGCCATTTCAAACTTGTGACAGATCAAAGAAAATGCCATTTCAAACCTGTGACAGATCAAAGAAAATGCCATTTCAAACTTGTGACAGATCAAAGAAAATGCCATTTCAAACTTGTGACAGATCAAAGAAAATGCCATTTCAAACTTGTGACAGATCAAAGAAAATGCCATTCTAAACTTGTGACAGATCAAAGAAAATGCCATTTCAAACCTGTGACAGATCAAAAAAATGGTATTTCAAACTTGTAACAGATCAAAGTAAATGCCATTTCAAACCTGTGACAGATCAAAGAAAATGCCATTTCAAACCTGCGACAGATCAAAGAAAATTCCATTTCAAACTTGTGACAGATCAAAGAAAATGCCATTTCAAACCTGTGACAGATCAAAGAAGATGCCATTTCAAACTTGTGACAGATCAAAGAAAATGCCATTTCAAACTTGTGACAGATCAAAGAAAATGCCATTTCAAACTTGTGACAGATCAAAGAAAATGCCATTTCAAACTTGTGACAGATCAAAGAAAATTCCATTTCAAACTTGTGACAGATCAAAGAAAATGCCATTTCAAACTTGTGACAGATCAAAGAAAATGCCATTTCAAACTTGGGACAGATCAAAGAAAATGCTATTATAAACTTGTGATAGATCAAAGAAAATTCCATTTCAAACTTGTGACAGATCAAAGAAAATGCCATTTCAAACTTGTGACAGATCAAAGAAAATGCCATTCTAAACTTGTGACAGATCAAAGAAAATGCTATTATAAACTTGTGATAGATCAAAGAAAATGCCATTTCAAACTTGTGACAGATCAAAGAAAATGCCATTTCAAACTTGTGACAGATCAAAGAAAATGCCATTTCAAACTTGTGACAGATCAAAGAAAATGCCATTCTAAACTTGTAACAGATCAAAGAAAATGCCATTTCAAACTTGTGATAGATCAAAGAAAATGCCATTTCAAATTTGTGACAGATCAAAGAAAATGCTATTATAAACTTATTACAGATCAAAGAAAATGCTATTATAAACTTGGTACAGATCAAAGAAAATGCTATTATAAACTTGGTACAGATCAAAGAAAATGCTATTATAAACTTGGTACAGATCAAAGAAAATGCGATACTTATGCAGTTTACGAACCGCGTTTTCATCGGCACATTCTGGCAGGTTACATTAACCTGAAACGCTTAGCCAATGAAATTCGCATCAGTCGAAAATATGAAAACACAATGACCTGTGTGAATTTATGTGGGGACAGAAATTCAGAAACAATCCTTTCGTCTCTATATTAGAGCACATTACTGAAGTGTACCCTGTCGAGCAGCTTCCTGCCACGTCATCTAACCTTTATTCTTCTACTTTTCCATTATCCACAGAAAATTTGTTAAAAGAAACCGTACCTTACCCTAACCTAACCCTAAAAGAAACAGTAACTAATCCCGGTAGGGTAGAAAAAGAATTGGTAAGAAGAGAAAATTGTTTGCTAAATCAATAAAAATCGTTAAAAAAACTACAAAAAAACTGTTTGCTATCAGTTGTTGCACCATATTTTATTACAACAAAAATATATATTTATTCAGGAAACTTACCACATACGATAAGTGTTTTGTTCCTTAATTTGAAAGTTTCTTATAAATTTATATATATTGTTTCCATTTTTCTATTGATTTTTTTCCATTGAAATTAACGTACGAGGCCTGTTTCTAGCGTTTGAACATTGACCAGCGTTTTCGACACTAAAAAAACGAAGTTTCCGTTCAACACCTTCCTGTGGTTTACGTAACCTGCCGGAATGTGCCAATGACAACGCGGTTCGTAAACTGCATAAGTACCGAAAATGCTATTGCTAACTTGTGATAGATCAAAGAAAAGGCTATTTTAAACGTGTGACAGATTAAAGGAAATGCCATTTCAAACTTGTGACGGATCAAAGAAAATGCTATTTTAAACGTGTGACAGACTGAAGGAAATGGTATTCTTATAGATGACACACCATGTCTCCGTGACTTCGGGTCGTCAACGTTCAGGCAGGTTACGGTAGCGCCTGAGAGTTGATGAGGCGAAAACTGACAAACGCTAAATTGAAGACTGGCAGCCGATAAATTACGACAAAGAAAACCAAACTAAAATACATATATAAAAAATAAAGAACGAACAAACCATAGCTAAACAACTGTTATTAATTAGACGTTTATTTTTGTTTGTTATTTTGTCAAAGGAACCATTGTTAATCAAACATTTTTAAATAAAATGTTTTTTTGTTTGTGCACCGGAAAGTTTCAAAACATGATTTTGTTTGATTTGTTAAGCAAATGTTATTGTTTTTTTTTTAATTTTTGTTTCAATGTTTTTCTTTTTTACATTTAAAAAAAAAACACTCAATTAGTCCTTCGGGAGATTCATCGAGCTGATAGATTATAGACATTCATTTTTTCTTATTGAATGCGATTAATTTCTTTCAAAAGTTATCGGCTGCTTGATTAATAGTTTCGTCGACTCTCGGGCGATTCTAAGACCTGTCCGAACGTTGACGATGCAAAGTCACGGAAACATGGTGCATCAGCTATCAGAGTACGAACTTGTATCAGATCAAAGAAAATGCTATTTCAAACTTGTGACGGATCAAAGAAAATGCTATTTCAAACCTGTGACAGACCAACGAAAATACTATTTCAAACATAAACGTGACTGATCAAAGAAAATGCTGCTACAAACTTAAGCATGAGAGACAAACCAATGGACAGAGCCTCTTCTAGAAATGCTTGGACATATTTAAAATAAGATGCGTCTATTTAATCTGCGCGTTTAGCGATGAAAATACTATTCCAAACTAACTGAACATACAATCGACCGACAGACAAAACCTCTCATAGAATTACAAGGATGCACGTAAAAAAGGAAGAATAAAAAAATTGTACATTTTCATTTTAAAAAGACGAGGCCGCTCCTGCAAGATAATAGATGTTCTATGATCGATTTGAAGGAGGAAAGGACTTTTAAAATAAATTTTTGAGGAAAATTTCCTTTAAAATATTTTACAAAAAGGAAAAAATTATTTGTCAATACTAAAAGAAAATCAAGATACTGACTAAAACAGCACTTAAATAATAATCTGTTAAGTGTTCAATATAGACACGTCCCCCCTCTCTTTCTCATATATATATATATATATATATATATATATATATATATATATATATATATTTGTAAGACATCCACATATGCTTCATGTATATAGAAATTTATAGACTCAGTTTTTTAAACCGCTTAGCTCAATCAACAAACTTCAACTTTGTCAAACGGTTAAAATGCATGTACAAGTTTTGAACAGAAACACGCCTTTAATATTAGCGTACACATTTTTATTGGAATCAATTGTGGTCCTATGCGTTGTTGAAGTCACTCAGTATTCTGAGTCTCATGAAGTCTGACACAACGAGGACCTCATACATTCCGACTGGCTGCTCTGTCAATTGTTCTACCCCCCCACCACCACCACCACACCATGTTTAAAAGATAGCTAGAACTTTGGTGTTGATGCAATTTAGTCAGGAACTTGAGTACATAGTCGGTTCTGTCGGCACCACACAAACAAGAAAATCATTCTGTGAACAATAGCAAATATTTATTGGAATACAGGTGTTTAACAATAATGAAAATAAAAAGTTATATTGCTCTTGTTTGATAGACAAGGTAAGTTGGGAATTTGATTGGTGCAAAGTCTTGATTGGGAAACTTTAAAATGTTCTTTGTCCCTTAGAAGAGGTCGAATTTGAAAAGAATTTTCCTTAGTCTTTTGACTTTCTGCTTTCGATCGAGCACCAACTTCAGCCTCTCCTTTTCTTGCTGATAACAGTCAATGGTTTCCTCTGGAATTTGAGAGACAGTAAACCTCCTCCGAATTTTAGTACTCTCTTTACCCTTCCAGTTGAGGTTTGGATGATGCTATGCCTCTTCAGTCTATCTTGTCAGACTCTCCATAGTCAATTTCTCCTGTACTAACCAATTCTAGTGCCACTATTTCTGTTAAGAGAAGGTGTCATGTTTGATCACGTTTTCCACGATATGTCATTAGCGACTTCTTGTCTATGACACAATATCCTGACACGTAGCCCTAATTATAATCTTTTAACTTCTAATGGAAATTTCCAATTTTCTGTTTAACATAATCTAACGTGGAAATTTCTGGTCTTAACCTTATTTTTACAAACCTGCCATAATCTTGCTACAATACTTCAAGTTAGCTACTGCTGATGTTTGGTATGTCTTCGCTTGGTAAACTGATAGATACACATAATAACACAAGCAATAATAGTTTTCCATTTCAAATTACACATAGATATTAAAATACTTACACAACACACATTATTTACAAACATTGTGAGAAAAAACAAACTCCCGTTAACTCTAGAAAGTTTGGTTTCCAATTTCCTTATAATTTTTTTAATTAAATTCCCTTGAAAAACTGTGTTGTTGTGTTTACATTGAACAATATAACAGCCAGTCATCTGCTACTGTTAGCGTTCGGTTGAATATATACCGAATTACCTCCTTTAATGTTACATGCAAAAGAAATAGCTACTGTACTTCTATATAGAGACATCGAAACAGAGACAAAATGCATACCATTATTAAGTGATGGGACCCATGTTCCCGCGTTGTGTGAAGAAAATGAGGAATCCAAGAAAGTTCTGCTGCCACCCACAGACTCCATATTACTATTTTTATTCCTCTCTTTACTTTTTATAATTATATATTTTCAAGTTATCAATAAAAGCAAGTAAAACGTTTTCTTTGATGTTTATGGATGCACCAGAGCAGACTCCATTATATTACTGGAAAACCCCAACAGCAAAAATAGAATAAAAACTGTAATTCTACAAATTTGAAATCGAATAATCATATTGTATGTTTTGAACGTTCACAATTCTATTTTTAAATGCTAGAAAGAGAAATTGTGGTGTTAAAAACGTACACACGCCAAGTTTAATCGAATAACCGTTGCTAATAAACTTGGCTTGCATAATTTAATAACTAAAATTTTCAGCATCCAAAATTCGCATTTCAATCGATGAAAATGTAATTTGGGATGCTGAAAATCTTAGTTATTAAAATTCATAATTTATTGAGAGGAAAATAAATGAAAGATACAATGTAAGACGAAAACAAACTAAAATATTGACCCGGACTAAATAGTGAAATCGATGAATGTGACTGAAAATGAAATTTAACTTTTTCAGAACATGAAGCTATATATTAAGACGTTCAGAAAGTTATGAACGGATTAGCTCCTATTGGGTCGTTCAGAAAGTTCTGAACGGACTTAGCTACGATTGGGTCGTTCGGAAAGTTCTGAACGGACTTAGCTATGATTGGGTCTTTTGGAAAGTAATGGACAATAGGAGCTAAGTCCGTTCAGAACTTTCCGAACGACCCAATCGTAGCTAAGTCCGTTCAGAACTTTCCAAAAGACCCAATAATAACTAAGTCCGTTCAGAACTTTCCGAATGGCCCAATCATGGCTAAGTCGATTCAGAACTTTACGAAAGACCTAATATTTCGAAAATCAATGATGAAACAGATTTTTTATGTAGTTTTTGTTGATGGGATTATTCCAGTCATTTAAATAACAGAAATCTCACTTTGCTTTTTATATAAGACAATAATAATGTCTCACAACGACTATAAAGTGCATTTATCAATCTAACCATTTGTTTAAGTAGTTAAATCTTTCTAAAAATAATATATAGTTTTATTTCACCTTCCGGTTAACCATATATAGCTACATTCCCATTGAGTAGTTAAATTCCAGGAACTATTTTTTCATTTTTCCTCTATGCTAAAAAAGTGCAAAGTGTTATTATTGATGAAAGAAAGATTTTTGTTAAATCTATATTAGATAAGAGAAATATTTTGAGTAAAAAAAAGCCCCAAAACATTGATAACATATTACTGGGGGGGGGGGGGGGGCATCAATAGTTTCACACTTTATTCAGAAACATTTGAAAAAAATATTGGCTAATTTTAAATTCGAATTATCGAACAAGGCCATCAATTTTCTCACTATAACAAAGAAGTGTAAAAAACAATTTTGCCCGTGTTAAAGTAATAAGATTGATAAACTTCAATAAAATATTAAAGGAAATTGGAGTTTAACACATTAACGACTCCCGATGTGACGTGCAAATATATTGACCTGTTAAAAATGAAAGTGATTTCAGTTTGTGAAATATACACATTTTTATAACCCAATACATGGAAGGAGTAAGTTACAGGAACTTCTGCCATTCTGTTACGTCTTAGATCGAGTACTAATGTTATATTTGGGGAGGTGCCGCTCAGAGCACCCTTTTCTGTATTGACAGAGTACAAAATCGACTTCGTAATCTGGTGTGGAGATGATCTCTTTACGTCTCTTCAGCCTCTTCCACAAATAAGAGATGTTTCTAGCCTCTCTTTACTGCATCATCATGTCCATAGTAGGTGCTCGACTGAGCTCCCATCATTAGTACCTCTGTGAAACATTTACAGATAGAACTAGTATGGCTACAACCACTGAAATAAACTTTCCTCTCAAGTTGTACAAAAACAAAACGAAACTTCTATGAACAAAATTTCTTTCCTAGAACATCCTATTTGTGGAACAAGATACCACGAGTCTGCTTCCCAACTGACTACAGCATGGTCGTCTTCAAGTCTAATGTAAACAAATACTTGCCGAGTCGTCCTCTTGAATAATCAATCCCTCTAAAGAAATCTTCCGCCCATCTTACACGCTGTTTCCAATCCTCTCCTGACGGCAATCATCGTCTAACCAACAATCCTTCTAACTCTTATTCTCGAGTTGAAACTTAAAAAAACAATATTTTTCAGAAAGTAACATTTTTATAACTCAATACATGGAAGGAGTAAGTTACAGGAACTTCTGCCATTACTAACCAGCAGAGCGTTACTGCCGTCAACCAATTATGCTTAATTATAGAGTAAAGCAATTCTTTATGTACCCTATTATTTCAACTAGAAGAATATCCGTCCAAGGATGAGCAAAATAAATTCCCAAACAAGTTTTTTACCGCTTTTATGTTCTCTGACGAAGATTAAAATAAATATATAATCATACAAAACCATATGCCTAGAATCTTTATTCCAATTATGATCCAAATCCACTACATGATTTTTATTCTAGAAAATGTTTCACATTGAAGGCTAAGCTTAAGGTTTCTTAATAAGAAATGTAACTTCAGGGAATCTTGCTTAATTGGTGTCTAATGACTATGGATCCAATTTAATGCAAATCTGAAATATTTGAGTTTTCAAATGTGAGGTTGTGTCCATATTATGCCCCCTAAAATTCTTTTTAAATACCCCAAAGAAACTAAAATTTGGGGAATATTGATTAATTGATGTCTAATACCTATTGTAAAAATTTCACAGAAATCGAAAATATCTGAATTTTCAAAAAGTTGAAGCGTGCTAAAATTTGTTAACAATCAGACCCTCTAGTTAGAAATCGATTTAAGTTTCTGACATTTAAATCACATTTCTGCTTTGACGATTTCAAATATAGTTTTTAAAATAATTAAGTTTGGTTTCGTTTCGCCTTTTATTCATATTTCCTGTTTCTTTATATACGATCTGATAGGGTTATTCATGTCGAAAAAAAATGGTATTTTCTGAGGAAACAGATCGTTCTATCTATAATATAAAGGAAATTCATATTAATGACTGTGTCCCATTTGCATAAAACAAAACTAAATATAGCCCAGATTACCAGCCTTACATCTATCAGCTGTCTTCCCAAATTCATAATGATCAGTTAATTAGTTTAGGAGTGAATCCTGTACATACAAATATATCAACTTATACACATACCTTACTTAATACAGAGACTAACTAGCAGGGCTACTCAGCGTTGCACGGGAATAAATAAGAAATACAAAAGTTAAAAAAATATATATGTAACATTTTTCTTTGAAAAACTTTTCTTTTCTTTCTATCTCTTTCTCTCTACACATCATCAGCCATTACTTTTTGAACACATTTCTCCCGCTGACTGACCTTCTCGCTCTCTCGTTCATGTGCAAAATTGGCAACGGGTTCAATATAATAGCAAGAAAGAATAACAAGGAAGAAAAAAAAAAGGGTTAAGTCATCAGCAGACGATTGTTTGATCTAGTTTCAATGTTCTTTTTCCAACAATTACTAATAAGAATGAGAGAAATTAATAATTGCACTAATTTGGTTTCTGGTAATCCCAAGTGGATGAATGTTACAGTATTTTTCATCATAACCTGCTTGGGGTTTTACTGGTGATGCCTATACGCGTAGATATGAGGAGATCATTAAGGACATTCCTCGCAAAGTGAAGGTCGTTGATGATATGCTACTTTTTGACAACAATATAGAAGATGTCTTCTATCATACATTTGACTACCTATCGCTTTGCGCAAAAAACGGAATTGTCCTTAACAAAAATAAATTCCAATTTTGCAAAGATGTGGTTCAGTTTGGAGGCCTTCAAATAACATCATCAGGAGTAGCCCCTTCCGAGAATTTACTCAATGCAATTGCCAACTTTCCTATCCCAAAGAATATAACTGATAAAAGGTCTTGGTTTGGATTAGTTAACCAAGTAGCATGGGCACATTCCCTAAGCCCCATAATGTCTCCCTTTCGAGACCTTGTCAAACAAAATTCATGCTTCATTTGGAATCAGGATCTCAAGAATGCCTTTTTCACACCAGGCAAATCATTGTGAATTTGGTAAAAAAGGGTGTAACGACCTTTGATATTAACAGAGCAACCTGCCTTGCTCCAGACTGGAGTAAAGAAGGTATGGGTTTCCTGCTATTACAAAAACACTGTATATGTTCCACTGAGAAAGCACCGGTATGTTGTTCTGAGGGCTGGCACATCGTATTTGCAGGCAGCAGATTTTACACAGATGCGGAGCGCTGATATGCACCCATTGAACGTGAAGCAGCAGCAATCGCCTGGGCATTAGACAAATGCCGTATATTCATTATGGGCTGCCCTAACGTAATAGTAGTAACAGACCACCAGCCCTTACTAGGAGTATTTGGCGACAGGGACCTGAGCAAAATACATAACCCGCGCCTCTTTAAGCTTAAAGAGAAATCACTCAGGTATTTTGTTACCATCCAACACTGCCCAGGAAAGTTGCATCAGGGTTCTGATGCCGTCTCTCGCAACCCAGTCCCTACAATGAGTTCCCTTACATCCCTATCTTCCACACACTCTTCCTCTGAAGACATCCATCTCTTAGATAAAATAGATGCTATGGTGGAGGTAGCAACCCAGCAGGCCATGAACGATTTTAAAGACAACGATACAATCCTGTCAGCTAATCACATACGTGCATCAGGCCGAAATGATCCATCTTACACGACTCTGATCAACACAATACAACTAGGTTTTCCATCCAAACGTTCACTTACTGAACCGGAAATTCGTAACTTCTGGGATGTACGCCATCGACTAAGTACTGACAGGAGCTTAGCACTGATGGATGTGAGAATCGTGGTACCCAAATCTCTCAGAGGAAAAGTACTATGTTATCTACACTCAGCCCACCAGGGCGTGGTTGGCATGAAAGCCCGTGCCAATGAATCGGTGTATTGACCCGGTATGAATGCATCAATATGTAACTTTAGAACCAATTGCCTCATCTGCACAAGCATTGTCCCAAGTCAGCCACCTGAACAACTCGCATTAACCCAAGCTTCAGATTGGCCCTTCCAGTAGATAGTGATGGACCTTTTTACGTCGGACACATTGCATATTTTGTCTGTGCAGACAGACTCACTGGCTGGATTATTTTGTATCATCTTAAACCAGGTCATGCCATCACCTCAAAACTAATATCTATTTGTCGGAAACTATTCCACACATATGGCACCCCAGAAGAACTTAGTAGCGATGGTGGCCCACCTTTTAATTCCAACATGTTTCAGCAATTCCTCAAGACATGGTGTGTGAAGCACAGACAGTCCTCAGTGGCATATCCTCAATCTAATGGGCGAGCAGAGTTAGCTGTAAAAACAGCGAAGAGGGTAATTCATGGAAATACAGGTCCCCAGGGCTCATTGAATAATGACAGTGTTCCCAGAGCCATCCTGCAGTATCGCAACACCCCTATCCAAGGCATTGGTCTATCCCCAGCACAACTCTTGCTCTGATGGGTCAGGCAGAATCACTTTGCGAAATCACAGATTCCTCAGAAAACTTGCAACACTTGTAATTCCAGTCTCTATTCCGAGTGCTTTGCCTGAATCTCCCAATCCAACGCTTTGGGATTCCCATACACCTGGTACATCATTGCCGCATAACAGAGGAGATGTAATGACATCGCCGAGGCACCCAACACCACCCATCACTGTTAAACCAATGCCAGTGAAATCTGCCCGGGCATTGTTCAGGTTACTCCCCCACAATCAACCAGGCCAGAAGGAACTCATTCTTCCCCAAAGACCATTGCGTTCGCGTACTGAGGGGAGGGGGAGATATAGAATCAAACTAACACTTACCGCCATAAAGGCCTCAACTGGCATCCATCTCATAGAAGAATACTTATTCGAATGAATGAACATTTATACACTAGAATGGCCACTTATGAATCTCAGCCAATCAGAACACAGAATGGACTTTCCCTTCTGAGCATAATGGAACATTCTAGCCTTATTATAAACCGGCATTTTATGTGCTTGGCAGTCTGACTTATCTTGCTGCTCAACTGGTCATACAGTTGGGCCCTAAGCATCGACTCTATACAGAGGAAGACATAATGGATGTCATGTTCGACATGTTTGAGGTTCCGATGTCAATGATGGTTTCAGAACATAGAAGATCTAAAAGAAAACTAAAGATAACAGACTTGTGATAAATGCCTAAAAAAGCAAAATTATTGACTCCATACAGAATTATGATGATCTACCCTATTGTGTCACTACATGGACTCTTCCTGACATCATGAATAGTGATAATGGTGGTAACAGACAGTCGCTATGACCAATCCAGAAGCAGTCTCTGGTAACACATTACTTCTGTATTGTCTGTAAATACATACTCTTGCTAACTCTACCTCCTTGTTTTCTTATTTCTTTTCGGCCCTTTAAGGCCACAAAATTTACCTAAATAAATACCCCTTCTTATATCTTTACCAAAAACATCTGGTAATTATCTGCTCTTTAGAAGGTCCACTTTTTGTTCTCACTTGAAATGGACGACCATATAACTAAACAGGTTTTTATCGATACCCATGTTTCTTGTTTCAATTCTGAGTAATCCACCGCTTAAAGATAATAACAGGTATAAACACTCCTCTCCCCAAGTAGTAGAATAGCAACTTGTGTTCAAGTAATCGTTTCTTATATGAATTATGTTTTTGTTTCAGAATTTTTTTAGATGAAGATTGATAATTTAGATTATTTGGACTACTATTCTAATCTTGGATGTTAGTCTCACAACATTTTGGTCGATGTAACCTCTGACCTTCTTCAGGTACGTCTTGTTGAACTTGGAAATCTTTGTCAAACTCGGGAATCTGTACAGAATTTCGAATGTAACCCCTATTTAATCGGCACAAGTATCCATGGCGCAACAGATATAAGTGCTATGTAACAATCAGTTCTTAGTGACAGTCTTCTGGAGGTTGAAGGTTCAATCCTTACTACAGGCGATACTAAGAATACAATTAGGAATTACTTAACGAGAGCATGCTACCCCCAAAAAGACTCAGCTCACCAAAAAAACGAAAGTCACGTGATTCATGATGTCACACTGTCCTTTCACAGTGGCCAGTGGGAAACTTGCACTCCCCCTTCTTCATAATATTTAACACCTTATTGCATCAGCAGATGGACTCTTTCCAACACTATAAATAGTGATAATGGTGGTAACAGACAGAGCCACTATGACCAAGCCAGAAATAGTCTCTGCCAACTCATTACCTCTGTACTTTCTGTAAATACATACTCTTGTTAATTCTACCTCCTTGTTGTCTTATTTCTTTTCAGCCCTTTACGTAAGGGAGCATAAAAGTGGTACAAAACTGTTCTGTTCAGGGAACTAATTTACCCATTCTGGAACGGATATATTTATATATATATATATATATATATATATATAGTACATGTATTATATTTGTTTCTATAGATTTTAATCCGTTGAAACTCCAGTGTTTATAAAAAGTGCTCAATAACAAGTAGAGCTGTTCTTTAGTATATTTTTTTTATTTATACAAACATTATTGGTTACATATGTGCATACATGTTTCAGTTGTACTCTCCCATAGAGAATCAACCTTTTCAGACCGAAAGATTTGAATTCTTTTTTTCGGTCTGAAGAAATTGACTCTCTACGGGAGAATACATCTGAAACATGTATGTACATATGTAACCAATAATGTTTGTATATATATATATATATATATATATATATATATATATAGAGAGAGAGAGAGAGAGAGAGAGAGAGAGAGAAGAGGATAATTTGTATCCTTGAAGTGTACAACATTATAACCCAATGGAAATGTTGCAAATAGTCCATGTTATTGTGGTTAATGACAACTCAATCATTTCTTTCCTTCCAAATAATTAAACTCGAGAAACTCTTTAATCTGAGGAAGGCATTTTTTGTTTCCTTTGCGTTCAAAATAAAAGGGAAAAGTTGATTATAATTATTGATGAAAGCTCAGCAAATATCTTTTTGAAAATGATCAATCAAGTGGAAATTTATCACTTGCTAGTGAAAACGAATAAAAAATCAGCTCACAACTGTTCAATTCTCGAATAAACGACAAATATGCAAAGTATTTTACAAGATTTGTGGTCATTCACCAACAGACAACAAAAACAAAAGACAAGTATTCGATAAAGTGTTAGTGAAATGTAATGGAAACATTGATTAGAAAATAATTATTTTTTAACATTAATGCCATAATTCAATATATTTTTTGCCTCCTTTGTAAAACTGAAATGTTATGTATTGTTTTCAAGATGGTAAGGTCAGTTTGTTTGCTTTTGTTTGCCTTACGGCATATCAACCCTTTTTGATTATTTAATGTCAAAGCATAATACAAATCTTCAACCCACACTTGAGATACAATGCAGCATGTTTCGGAATTTTTTAGACATGGATGGATAATTTTCTTTGATTTGGATTAACTGTTCTTATCTTGAATGTTATTTTCACAACGTTTCGGCCGATGTAACCTCTGACCTTCTTCAGAAATGATTACTACTTATCACTTTATTGCACCACAGGTCCATGTGGAATGAAAGCAATCCAAAATGAGAACGGTAGTCCGAATAATCCAAATAAGCATGTGCTTCAAAATATAAAATGGAACATAGTAGAACTCTCGGAAACTAAAATCGATGAAAGCAAGATAGAAGGCAATAAATCCCATAAGATTTTCTTTTCGGGCAATGAAACTGCTTGCTCAAATAAAGTAGGCTTTCTTCTATATGAAAACAACAACATATAGTTGCAGAGGAAGAATATAAGCCAATATCTAATAGACTTTCGACTCTGTGAATGAGGGATAAACTCAAAACTAATATTTGTACAGTGCCAACATCTGCACACTCTGACGTAGAGGTTATTAAAATATACGATAAAATATAGATGTAATTCCCTATTTCCCAGGTTTATTTAGATTTGATGGCATTGTCTCAATAGAATGGCTCCAGGGTGCAGAAAAAGACGTAAGCTACTAAGAAGATGGCACGATAACGTATTTTGAAGAAAATTCATGTATAATAGATTGTATTCGGCAGTATGTGGAGAAAACGTTTGATGATAGTAATAATACCTGTAATCTAACGTATTTAATTGAATGCAAGTTGCTATTTTATATATAACTGATTGGAAATTGAACATCAATACCTTTCACAATAGTATTTGTGTTTAAATGATCACCATAGAGCGACTAGGATTTAGACATGGCGCAGTCGATTCCGCAGACTGTCATAGTATCTATTAAGCTAATTGTGCACTCCCCTTTTATCTTGATGAAAAAAAAAAAAATTTGAAAATCTTAATTCGTTGAAAAATTGATTTATCGGGTGCCCCCTTCTCCTAAAATGCCACCCATGGAATCGTTAATAAAATTCACAATCCTTTCTGCAACCCAACCATATTTACTACAAATAAACTGACTTTTCCATCAAGTTTCAGTCAAAGATGTTTAACAGTGTTTGTTTTATCGCTATTCAATGATATGTTAGGACACTTTGGTGTTCGTCTTATCAGTAAAACATGTGATTCTGAATGGGTTTAACATTCACCGGACCGTACCTCCCGATTTTTATCTGTAGTGATATCTCAAAGTTAATGTCTATCAAAATAATCCGCAGACTATTCTTGAATTGAAGAGGGCCATCACAGCCTAAATCAGTCGTATGCAGGTGCATTTGCAATGCTGAGGTGCATATTTCGAGCATATCATTTAATGGCGATAAAACAAAGACTGTTGGACATTCATGACTGAAACTTGGTGGACAAGTCAGGCAAAGACTGAAGTTTATGGGACGAGTATTCCAAGTAATATATAAGGTGCCCTTCCCAACGCCAAAAGTCAAGAAATGTGAAATCTTTGTTTTATCGTCGTTCACTGTTACACAGAGACACTTTGGTAATTGTCTCATCAGAAGGTGTCATCCTGAATAAGCTTCACACACACCGGACAATAACCACCCAGATTTTTAATCTGACCTTAACTGTGTTCAAGCATCTCTATGTGAGTCTCTGTCTATTAGTCAGTCTGTCATGCTTAAATTATGAATAGCATTTCTGTCGGTCTGTCATGAATGTTTGAAATATAGGGTGACTACAAAAATTCCACCAGAAGAAGCAGGATTCTACTCAACGGACCCTAACTCTCCATATTTCTATCTGTAGAGTTACCTTACAGATAGTATCAAAACAATCCCTAGACTATTCTGAACTATAGACGACCATCACAACCGAAATGATGAAGTGTTGTATCAGAACAGATACTGCACTTTGCTCCCTAGCCAAAAATGTCTATCAAAACAATCAAAGCCCAAATTATGGCAGTGCCAAGAAAGGAGTGGGTTAGAGTTATTGACAATTTTGCATATTGTATCCAGATGTTCTTATCATTGAACGGCGATAAAACAAAGACTGTTGAACATTCATGACTGAAACTTGGTGGACAAGTCAGGCAAAGACTGAAGTTTATTTTTTATCAAATATGGTTGAATTGCAGAAAGGATTGTAAATTTTATTAACAATTCCATGGATGGGTGGCATTTTCTGGGAGGTTACCCTATATCAGTATATTCTTTCGTTAACTCTAAATTCATCACCTCTGGAAAGGTCACTCTTTGATAAAATTAGGTAAACATATGAAAAAGAACTGCTGTTTCACATGAAATGGGGGTCGACCTCCACATGCCCACTGATATGAGCATGCTTGTTCCTCAATCAGGATGTTAAATATGTGGCGAATAGACCAACTAGTATATAAATTGGTTAGTTGAAAATAATAAGAAATAAAAGTTCAGTTGTAGTTAACTTGGTGAACTTGAGGTTAGTTTTTACTCGGATATGGGAATTGATAGAAACTGATGAAACGTCATATGTCTCAAAGGTAGAGTGAGTGAGAGAAGTCGAGCGTTCCTTGGAAGGATTAGAAGTGTGAAGATATGATTTAAAGTGATTATCGAAGTCTCTCTGTCTCCCGCTACCCTAATGGTCAGTGATTTTGGATGAAGAAGAAGAGAATAAACCTCCTCTGTCTTGATATAGTTTTTTTTGTTCAAGGTAAGAAATAACTTACTTGCATTTCAGAGGTCAGCTATTGACAAATGACGTTAAACAAACAAGTATATCTTTGCCAAATATATATATTTATATATATATATATATATATATATATATATAGAGAGAGAGAGAGAGAGAGAGAGAGAGAGAGAGAGAGAGAGAGAGACATATACATATATATATATATATATATATATATTACTATTTCATGTATCCACATAAAATTTTATAAGGAGATATAATTTTTTATGTATTAATTTTCAGTATTTACTTCAACAGTGCTCGATAAATAAGTAGAGCTAGAGTAGATTTTAGCCTGACGATTTCCCCCGGAGATGAAACCCGGGAACCTCTGTGTAGCTTAATTACCACAAATATATTTTCATAACTTACTATATATATATACTATCAGGAAGACCCGGCATTGTTTGGGATGGAATGAGAAACTCTATGTCCTTCTAGGAATAATTGAAGGCCACTGTAAGCCCTGAACCCCACATTACCATTTTTATTCTTCTTTTGTACATTTCTATAATTTACAAGTTACAAATAAAATGAAATAAAATCTTTTCCTTTTTATGGATGTTCGAAGCGAATGCAGACCGTACGATATTATTGCTCCCCCTTTGATGAAAATAAATATACTTATACAAGTTCCTTGGATAATGTGGTTTCACAATATATACGGCTATGGAAGCCTATCCTCAAAACCATAAGAGAAGTTTGTGAACAAACAAACAGGAATTAATATCGTGTGACCGTCAAAGCAATCATCCTCCACACTGATGATTCCCGGTAAAAAGGATTAAACACATGTATCTGTGGATAAGAATTTAATAATATTTATCTAATATTGTTTAGCCCCTTTAATACTAAAACGGGCGCTTTAAGAGAATTATAAGATTAGGCTGTCAAATTTAAATGTGTAATGATAAGTTCCAGACAACGTGTCATTAAACACTGTTGCTGGCAGCTTTCTTTATGTGTCCCTTTGCTTAGACATAAATAGATCTTAATTCTCTTCCTTCAACATGGTCGGTTTGGTAGCTACATCGTTCTGAGCGTTTAGACAAAAGTTAAAATGTTGACTTGGGTCTGAGGGTTTCGAATCATGTGACCGGACAAGCAATCATCCTCCACACTGACAATTCTCAGTAAAAAGGATGAAACACATGTGTCTGTGGATAAGAATTTAATAATATTTATCATGATATATATATATATATATATATATATATATATATATATATATATATATAGAGAGAGAGAGAGAGAGAGAGAGAAAGAGAGGCGATAGATTGAGATTGCAAGTGAAAGTTTTACATATTGTCTTCACTGCTGACTTAAGTAATATTTATCATAATATTATATATATAAAATATATATATATATATATATATTATATATATGTGTATATATATATTATATTATATATGTATATATATTATATTATATATGTATATATATATATATGTATATATATTATATTATATATGTATATATATTATATTATATATGTATATATATTATATTATATATGTATATATATATATATATATATATATATATATATATATATAGAGAGAGAGAGAGAGAGAGAGAGAGAGAGATAAATAGATAAGAAAATAAACTTTTTTGTTTCCTACAAAAATAAAATCTTTAGATGTTATCTGTTCAAACATGTTATTTTTCTTTTCGCCATAACTGTGCGAAAAACAAACAAATATACTTAACAATCGTAACAAGAAAGATTTCAAAATCTTTTTTTTTTTAAATCTACACAATTATTTATTTTTTAATATTTTTTTTTTAAACAAATTGCCTAATAAAGTTAAAAATAGAAATAATGTAAAACTTGATAAAATGAGAAATGATGGCAAAAAATGAATTTATAAGGAGATTTGAGGGGGGGGGGGCATTTGATTATTTACCAGAATTTCTTGGAGATTCGTTTTTTTTGTTGGTTTTAAGCTGAAATGAGATTATTGACTAAAATAAAATAACTCTAACTCTGTGTGGGAAAAATCAAGCTGTCCAAAAAGACGCACTCTAGATTCGAAGAAAAAAATTGCCTCAGTCTAGCAGGACTTATCTTTCACTAAGCAAAGACAGAAAAGACTAAGTGCAGCATCAGAACAGGTGCTACACTTTGCTCCTAGCCAAAAGGTCAAAAAGGATATCTAAAGAGATATATTCAAAAAAGAAATCTTTAAGCAATAAACAAATTTGCATTCGTTTGAAGATTTTACAAAGAAAAAGATGAATTCTTAAATTTAATCTATTTTCACTAAGTAATACGTTATAACTATCATTTTAAAAATAACATTTCTTATATTTCTTTATTAAGCAGATTATTATAAACACCCCATTTTAAGAAAGCAGGATGAAAGTACAGTGTCAGAGAATATACAACAGGAACTGAAGTGCACTGTATGTGATAGGTTTCTTCTTTCAAAAACTGGACTTGTAAATCATCTTAAATCACACAACCAAAAACAGGATCAACAGTTTTATGAGGAAGCTATACCAGCACGACCTCCGGTGCTAAGTTATTATACTTGTGGTCTAATCTGAAGATTACTTATTAACTCATGTTTGGTATGGTAAGGCAAGATATTGCTTAATGGCACATCAACCCTAAGGGTCATTTCATGCCATGAATGTAGGAGGAAATATCCTTCATTTGAGTCTTAAGTCAGTGGATCATTTATAGTTATCAGTTAAGAGCTTTGGTATTTTGAATTGTTGTCATTTTGGTGAAGGTTTTTATGCTTCAAGTTCTTTATATGTTCAAATGTTTAATCATGGCTTTTGGTTTGGTTGTTTTTGTTTCACGGCATATCGACCCTTTTCGGGTCATTTAATGGTGAATCTGGTCATTTTCGTGAAAGTTTTTATGCTTCAAGTTCTTTATATGTTTAAGTATTCATAGTGTTTGGTTGAGTGAAAGGGGGAGGGGAGAAAGAGGGGAGAGGGAAGAAGAAGGGAGGGAAATTGTTGTTTTTTGTTTTGGATTTTGCAGAACATGATTGAGTTTTGCAAAGGAAAAAAAGACAATAAAGCATCAATGTTTGGTGCATTTTGAGTCAGGAAGTCAATAACTCCAGACAGCCTGATTTGGTAGCACCAGTAGGTTCTATTTGACCCATAGATGGGGCCCTTAAAGGTACTACCACTCCGGGCCAGAGTGGACCTGGGAGCAATGGCAACTATGGGGCAACTCCACATTCTCCACAACTCACCACTGGATGTTTTTTAAGGTCATACCCAGGACCAACTCATGCTTGGAGAATTCTTTTGTTCTACATTTTAGACTAGTATCTTCTAATGTTATAAAATACGAACTCTATGGATTGTGCTAAGAAATATTAATTAAAATAATTGTAAATAGTACAGCGTTTTCGCTTCATTTGAATTTGAGTCCTTTTATTTCAGCTAGTCAGATGCATTACCACAGCCTCATACCGAACTAAAACACGTATCAATTCAACACAGGACACATACACAAAAAGACGAGCACAGACCTCACTTGATGCTTCGATGATGATGACCTGATCACATGCGGAGAGCGTGATGTCCACCAAACCACTTGGTTGTCTGCAGTTTGAAAAATGTCAGAAAAATAAAGTGTCTGATGCATTACTTCAAGTGGCTGCTTAAATAGATGGCCGAATTTTGGTAATGTATTAGGCACCAAAATAAACACAATCAAATAAGAATTACAGAAAGGAGATCAGCTTTTTATTTCTAGTGATTTTGGTGTCCATATGTTCAGACACGAACACAGACAGACGTACATAATCAATTTTATTAAGTAGAAGTAGACTTATTTTACAATAGATGGAGGGGTAGGGAGACAGAGAAGTCTTCTTTTTTGTATTGGGTTATTTATTTATGTCTCTGATAATCTTATGTCTACATTCAATAACACTTTACCCATTCGTCAGTGTGTTATTCTGAGATATGAGTTACGATTTTGGAAATTCTTGGTAGCTTAATAATAAAGCTTCTAGAAACTTGTCTCATTCCTCAAGAATCATGTGCTGTTATATAGAAAGATTGACTCTAAGTATATTTCTAGGTATTTATACCAAATCTATCTCGCTCCAGAGATAAGTAAAAATAATAAGTGAAAACGTTTGAAAGTTTTGAAAAGTAAAATTGAATAATTAAGTATGAACAATGCATTCGGAAACCTACATTTTTAATCGACGGAAAAATAAAATATTATAATAACACACACTCATCCATATATGTATATATATTTATTTATTTATATATGTATTACAGAAGATAAGAACAACATCGGTACCGTCGGTTTTAAATCCATAGAAAGAGGACCTATAATTGATCTACTTTACCAGACTCTCTTCAGCCTCCGTTTATGTCTGTTTATGTCTGCCTCTCGGGAAAATTCCGGAGAGGCAGGCATAAAAAGAGGCTGAAGAGAGTCCGGTAAAGGAGACCAATTATAAGTCCCCTTTCTCTGAATTTGAAACCGACGGTACCGATGTTGTTCTGATCTTCTGTAATACACAAATAAATAAATATTATGCTCTTATTTTTTAATTTTATTAATAATTGAGCACGCTGCTGGGGTTATCTCCCACTATCCTTACATATATATATATATATATATATAGTGTTCGAGACAAATTTGAACCATCTGAAGTATTTAATAATGGTAACGTGAAACGGATAGCTGTTTCTGTGTACTATTGGGGGTGTGGAGAGCTGGAGATCATGGATGATCGGAAAGCCCTGAAATATTGGAAGAATGTGACTGGGATCATGATGATCTGCGGCAGATTAAAAAATTAAGAAATCTTAGCTTCAGCTAAAGACTCCTTGAATACTTTGAAGGCCATGAGATGTGAGTTGGATAATGGTGGTGATGTGGAAGCATTGGCTAGCATGATCATAGAAAGTATTATGGAAAAGTTAAAAGAAAGAAAAGGGCAGCAAGATACAGACCTTGATGAGAGAGATAGACTTCAGAGTGACGACTCTGAAGAAAGTGTTGAATGAGGATCTTCAGTACTCCTCATAAAAGAGTTCAGGGCCAGCTATTAAGTAGCAAGGCTCAAGATAATTGCCTTACAAAAGCCAAGAAATTTCTCAACACGATCAAACACCACGGCGAGTGGCGGATGCTCTGTTTCTTCTCAGACAAGAACTTTTGTCAGGTCCAGTGGCACAATACTGAGAACAACAGGTAGCTAGTCTACCGTCTGCATAAAGTATCATGCGTCACAAAGACCAAATTTCCTCAAACTGTGATGTCTTTGGGTGTATTTCCAGCAAAGGCCATATTATGCCGTCCCCACATCTTTGAAAAGAGACTCGGACTCAATTCAGACGGCTATATTAAGTTGCTATCGACTGGGTGAAGAGGATGGCTGCATGAAGCTCATAGCTGTGGCATGAAGACTCAGCTTCATGGCACACCTTCAGGAAAACCCAGAAGTGGCTGTCTGAAAACTTGCCTGATTGCAACCCCATTGACTATTATGTGTGCGGTGCAGTTGAGAAAGACACCAATCATACCACCTGCACCGCCAAGGACGAGTTGATTGCCAGGATCAAATTGGTGTTCAGGCATCTCTTGAACACTATGAAAGCTGTGTGCTCCAAGTTCAGGTCTCTTCTGGAAACCGTGATTGAGGCTCCGAGTGTCTTCTTGGAGTGCGCTATATCTTGGATGGTATTTTCACAACATTTCGGCCAATGTAACTTCCGACCCGCTTCAGTAAGTTACATTGGTCAAAACGTTGTGAGAATAACATCCAAGATGAGAACAGTAGTTCGAATAATACAAATTATCAATCCTTAACTAAAAAATTCCCAGATATATTATCATGAACACCCTGTATTTATATGCACATTTGATACGGTTGTAGGTAGAGATATTTTGAAAAGAATTGGATGTTGATATTGTAGTAAGGTGCGAACCATCCCTCAAATAACACATAATACCTACTTTGCCAAAAAAATAAATTCTTATTAAATAAATAATTACATGTTCATCATCAAAGAATTTGATACAAAGAATGGCAGCAAAAATCCAAGAGAATTTTTCCTGAGATGATGATGATGATGACAGAATTTCATTCGAACAAGATGAACGCATCAAAACACTAACGAGACAGATATCTCTTCATATAAATACACACAACGGAGATATCTCCATTATCCATGAGTCACACAAATCTAAACCAATTATTTACAGAATGTAAAAGGCATCACGTGGAGATATCCATTAACTTATATAGCGGTCACCATAAATAATTTATCTCATGTGGTTTGATTCCTCTTTTAGAAAGTTGTTAGAAATATCAAACATTCACAGAATGTCTCCGGTGCTCCAAAACGCAGGAAAGCATAAAATTGCTGTAAGTAAGCACATTGACTAATTGATAAATGTACTAGGATCATTCATTGAAATCTATTTCAAGGTAATAGCAGAAATTAATATATATATATATATATCTATATAATACTAAAAGTCTATTGTTCTTGTCTGTTTGCAATCAGCTTTCAGCTTTCCGGTTTTCAACATCCGGTTGCCCATGCGTAAATAGCATCGTCTTCAATCTGTTATTCCAATTCCGTTATTCTTTATTATGATTAACGAACGCATGAAATTTTTCATTCTGGAAATGTTTATATCGCTTTTAATATAAATCAATTACATTTAATTTCATCAAATAGTTTTTTTGTTTTCTCCACGGCTAAAAACATTCAACGGCAGGACTTCGTAAAGTCTGTCGCAGTTTCAAAAAACCTCCTCCCTTTTAAAAAACAAAAACAAACAAACAAAACAACAACAATCATTATTAATATCAGCCATAATAGCGGCGGTGAACGAAACCACCTCCCACTTTCCCTCTCATAGATTTCACCACTCCTACTCCCTCTGTTTTCGTTACGTACGCGAGAAAGCTTGCTGAACCCCCTTCCTTTCTCAAATCGCCCTTTTATTTTTCTGTACTTTGAACTAACAATTTCATTTAAAAGATGATATATAAAAATTTGAATTTAACTATAATAAGTATTATTGTACCTGTTCAGTGCATATTTACCTATAAGTATGGCCAACCACTTATAATTCAGTAACTGTAATTTAAAAAAAAAACAATTATAATAAACAGAACGACGCATAGAAATCTATCTATATTCTTCTTCCATTTTAATATACTTTCATAGAAATGCTTCTGTTATGTAAAAAAACCCTATTTTCTTTATGCCACAAGTGTCACGCTCATACATGAATTCCATAGCTAATATAACAAACTGACCCAACGGGTCACGGGTGGTCTAGTGTATATATATATATATATATATATATATATATATATATATATATACTGATAAATGAAGGAAGAGAGATAAAGATGTGCGAATGACAAATCTATTTCATCTTCGATTGTTCAATGCAACGTGTACTCAATAAAAACATGTTTATTTTGCTTTCTTTAAGCCAGGCTTTTCAAAGATTAAAATCTTATCATC
>OY744530.1:12144990-12227490 GCA_963556195.1 Sepiola atlantica | reverse complement strand
AGCAGTTACCTCCTCCTTTCAAAACATAACTACACCGGTTTGCCGGTAGGTGGCGCTTTTTCACCGACAGGTGGCGCCGTAAAGCGACACCAGAGTTATCTGCCCTTCGGACTATTAAAAGCCGGTGCAAACGGAAAATCCACCTCTTCCTCACCGACCTGCCTCGGCAGACAGACGCTGACACTAGCGTTCCGTCTCACTCTCTCTCTGGTCGACAGAACGACGCTAATACACTAGCGTTTCGTCTCACGCTTTTCTCTTCAATCGGCCTAACAACTACCAACACACGTGGGCAAACAACGGTAAGCGTTCTCAACTCGTTTTCTTTGTGTTACGGATTTCAAAGACTTTTCCTACGCCGGACTCATTTCTTCTTATACCTTTTCAAGAACTGTTTTTCCATCGACACACATGCATACATCACACACTTCATCATTCCACGTACACACACGTTCAATAAACGTTATTTGAACTACTTCATTTTTGTTTATTAATTATTACTCTGTCTTTGCATGCAACAATTGCTTGATTTACTGAACACGTTTATAATCGGGGGAACACGACCCTCGATCCGAACAATAGTTAACTTACTTGTTTATTTTCCTAAATAGTAATTTATTTGTTTTTAGAAAACAATTTGAAAGTGAAAATATTAAAAAGGCATAAAAAGTACGATTTTTCGTCACACATATTGCATCCTCAGACGTGCTGTTGAGCAACAAGAAACAGTTGTATTTCGTAATAAAAAAGAACACGGTATATCTTCATGAAATAGAAAAAACACGTACTTCGTAAAAAGAAAATGTAAAAGAAATAATGTATTTATTAAAATATCAAATTTCTTATTAAATAAAATATATCGTATTTTTAAAGAAAACATGAAGAATTTATACTCTACGATAGTAGCGTAATATATAGCTTTTCTATGAAGCCAAATCAAATTACATTATTTTCTTGAAAAAGAAAATAGTAGAAGGAAGTAAAAGGAAAATTGGCAAGGCAAAATCAAAAATCGATTTGTCTGTCGATGACAAACTTCAAGAAATAAACTCGCTTCATTTTATTATATATATATATATATATAGATATGCTACCATATGTGTGAAGTACTCTGATGGAGGAAATAAATGTTTACACATAAGCATAAAGGAAGCTTCTTCCATAAAAGGAATTTAAATCCTCAAGGTGATCAATATGTTAAAATTTCATTTAAAACCGATATGTATTTTTTCATTAACAGCAGCAGGCACATTAGCTCAGATGTTAGAGCGTTGGACTGTTATGATCAGTACTGACTGATGTTCAGGGTTTGAATCTCAGGGTTGATGTGCTTGCTGCATCTAGCCACACTGATGAATCTTGAAAAAACGAAACAGCTGGGCACATGCATTTTAAATTATTATGTAGGTCTGAACACAAAATGTCCTCTATACCCAGATAATTACTTAAGTACATTGAAAGCTTGTATGATGATAATGATAATAATAATAATAATAATGATAATAATAATAATGACAACGCTCATACAACAAAGACGCTAAGAAGGAAACGACCCCAAGCAATTACAGACCGATAACCTGTTTACCGATAATGGGGAAAATCCTAATGGCACAACTGAGAGAGCAAATTTACCATTCCCTGCACAGTCGTGGACTACTTCCCGAGGAACAAAAAGGATGCCAGAAAGAGAAAAGAGCGGCGCATGATCTGTCATACATAGATCAAAAGATCCTGAAAGAAGTTAAAAGCAAGAAAAAGAACATATCTATGGCATGGATTCACTACAAGAAAGCATACGACAGAATCCCTCAAGCATGGATAATTGAATGCTTAAAAATGTACAAGATACCCAACAGGATTATTAATCTCATCAAGAAAGCAATGGAAACATGGAGATTAGAACTGACAGCTGGAGGACAATACTTGACGGAGATAAAAATACAGAGAGCCATTTTCCAAGGAGACTCCCTCTCACCACTACTGTTTATCATAGCCATGATGCCACTCAATTACATACTCAGGAAATGTGATGCCGGATACAAGTTCACAGGCAGAGAACAAAGAATAAACCATCTCATGTACATGGACGACCTGAAGCTATTTACAAAAAGCAAAAAGGAACTGGAAAAGCTAATAAATACGACCAGAATCTTAAGTCAGGACATTAAAATGGAATTCAGAATAGAAAAGTGTGCATTGCTAGAGATTAAAAAAGGAAAGCTGAAAACGACTGATGGCATGAAACTACCCAACCAAGAGCAGATGAAGGCGCTAGGTGAACAAGACAGCGATAAATATTTGGGAGTTTTGGAAGCAGACACAATCAAATCAACAGAAATGAAAAAGAAGATTGGAAAAGAATACCTGAAAAGAACAAGAAAGCTCTTAGAAACAAAATTATATAGCAGAAACCTAATCAAAGGAATAAATACCTGGGCAGTATCACTAATAAGATATTCTAGACCATACATAAGCTGGACTAAAGAAGAATTAATGACTATGCACAATGCACTACATTCAAAAGACGATAGTGACATACTCTACATGAAGAGAAACGAAGGGGGAAGAGGACTGGTAAGTATAGAAGACTGTGTGGACGACACTAAAAAAGAGCTGGAGAAATACATAAACCAGAACACAGAAAGGCTGATCATTGCAGCAAGAGACACCGTCCCAACGAACAACGCAGGAAGCATCGAAACTGGACACAAACAGACAAAAAAAGAAAAATGGAAAGAAAAACAACTACATGGACACTTCATAAGACTCACAAGAGAAGAAACCAACGGAAATAGCTGAACATAGCTAAGAAAAGGAAACTTGAACAGAGAAACGGAATCTTTACTGAACAATGCGATTAGGACAAACTACATTAAAGCTAAAATAGATAAAACCCAGGAAAACAGTAAATGCAAACTGTGTGGACGAAGAGACGAAACAGTAAGTAAGTTAATGTAGCAAACTTGCCTAAAAAGAATACAAGAACAGACATGACTGTTTTGGGAAAGTAATACACTGGGAACTGTGCAAACAATTGAATTTCGAATATGCAGACAAATGGTACAAACATAAACCAGAAACAGTACTGGAAAACGAAAAACACAAAATCATCTGGGATATAGATATACAAACAGATAAACTCATACAAGCAAGGAGACTTAATGTTATTATAATCGACAAGAAGGAAAAATCTTGTAAAATCATAGACTTCGCCGTTCCAGCAGGCCACAGAGTGAAGATCAAGGCACGGAAAAATGAAGTAAATACACAGAATTAGCCAGAGAACTGAAAGGAATATGGAGCATGTAGAAAATTAGTATAATACCAATAATCGTAGGAGCACTAGGAACACTCCCCAAAAACCTGGAGAAAAGACTGGGAGAAATTGGAATCAAAGGGACCATTGAAACTATACAAAGAACGCCAATGATCAAAACAGCAGCAATCTTAAGGAAAATCCTCAAATGCGGAAACCAACAAGCATAAGCTACAAAGGGTAACCAGTAACAAGGAATTTACAACAGGGAGAAAACAAAACCACACGAAGAACACCACAACACGAATCAAGGAACAGAAACTGCAAGAAACATCACTTCATAATTCCCCCCCCCCCCCCAATAAATTACACTGGCCTCAGCTATCACTACACATAAATGAACCAAGGAACAGAAATTACAAGAATCACTATAAGCTACCCCCTCTCTCCACACTCCACCCCCCCCCCCTCAAAAAAAAAAGAAAGGAGTAAAAAAGAAAAAAGAAAAAAGAAAAATTAAAAAATTAGAAAAGTTTTTTTTTTTAATGGTGCCGGCCTAGGCTGACACCAGACAAAATATTTGTAGAGGGTCGAGGAGGATGAAAAGACCGAGGAGGGACAGCACAAACCAGACCTCCACTGGAAAAGTGCAGAGAATGTTGGGAGGTTTATTGCCACCCAAATCCCAGAGAAGACCAATTGTTCTTACCAGCGAGAAATCAATGGTAAGAGGCTGTTGCGATACCGCATCGTTATCGAAAAGAGGTGAAGAATAGTGGAAATCTGGGGAGGCTTGTTGTCACTCAGACTCCAGGAAATACCACTGGTTGTTGTCGGTGAGCAATCACTGACGATGATCTGTGTGAGAACTCCTAGTGAGTACAAATAATAATAATAATAATATTTATGAAGAACAAGAAAACTCCTAGAAACGAAATCATATAGCAGGAATCTAGTAACAAGAATAAACACCTGGGTAGTAGCACTAATAAGATACTCTGGACCATTCATAGGCTGGACCAAAGAGGAACTCAGGCACCTGGACCAGAGGACTAGAAAATTAATGACCATGCACAATGCACTACATCCAAAAGACGATACGGACAGACTCTACATGAAAAGAAACGAAGGGGGAAGAGGACTGGTAAGTATAGAAGATTGTGTGGAAGATTCAAAAAAAGAGCTGGAAAAATACATAACTCAACACAGAGAAATCCTTATCACTGCAGCAAGAGACACCGTCCCAACAAACAAATCGGGCAGCACCGAAACCAGAAAGAAAACGGCAAGAAAAGAAAAGTGGGAAGAAAAAAAACTACACGGACACTTCAGAAGACTGACAAGAGAAGAAACCAACGAAAATAGCTGGGCATGGCTAAGAAAAGGACACTTGAACAGAGAAACAGAATCTTTACTGATGGCTGCACAGAACAATGCAATTAGGACAAACTACATTAAAGCTAAAATAGATAAAACCCAGGAAAACAGTAAATGCAAACTGTGTGGACAAAGAGACTAAAAAGTAAATCATATAATAAGCGAATGTAGCAAACTAGCCTAAAAAGAGTATAAGAACAGACATGACTGTGTGAGGAAAGCAGTACACCGGGAACTGTGCAAACAATTGAATTTCGAATATGCAGACAAATGGTACAAAGATAAACCAGAAACAGTACTGGAACACGAAAAACACAAAATCATCTGGGATATGGATATACAAACAGACAAACTCATACAAGCAAGAAGACCGGATGTTATAATAATCAACAAAAAGGAAAAATCTTGCAAAATCGTAGACTTTGCCGTTCCAGCAGGCCACAGAGTGAAAATCAAAGAAACGGAAAAACGAAGCAAATACACAGAACTAGCCAGGAATATGGAGCATGAAGAAAGTCAGTATAATACTAATAATCGTAGGAGCACTAGGAACAATCCCCAAAAACCTGGAAAAAAAACTGGGAGAAATTGGAATCAAAGGGATCATTGGAACTATACAAAGGACAGCAATGATCAAAACAGCTGCAGTCTTAAGAAAAATCATTGAATGCGGAAGCTAACCCGCATAAGCTACGAAGGGTCACATGGAATCTACTACAGGAAGAAAACAAAACCACCGAAAGAACATATCACAAACAAAGAAACAGAATATGCAAGAAACATTGCTTTATAAGCTACCCCCCCCCAATAGGTTACAGCGGCCTCAACTGACACGACACAAAAATGAACCAATGAACAAAAATAGCAAGACACACCATCAGCTCCCCCCCCCCAAAAAAAAAATTTTTTTTTAAATAAATAAAAGATATTTTTAAAAAATTTTAATTAAAAAAAAAAATAAATAAAAAAAATGGTACCAGCCTAGGCTGACACCACACAAAATATTTGCATAGGGTCAAAGAGGATGAGAAGACCGAGGAGGGACAGCACAAACCAGACCTCCACTGGAAGTGCAGAGACTGCTGGGACCGTGGAGAGGCTTATTGCCACCCAAATCCCAGAGAAGACCAATGGTTCTTACCAGCGAGAAATCAATGGTAAACGGCTGTTGTGATACTGCAAATTTATTTGCGGTGGCCATTGAAAAGAGGTGGAGAATACTGGAAATCTGGGGAGACTTGTTGTCACTCAGACTCCAGAGAATACCACCGGTTGTCGATGAGCAATCACTGATGACCTGTGTGAGAACTCCTAGTGAGTAAATAATAATAAATTGTACTGATAACCTCAGAGTGCAATTTGACATTAGAAAAGTAGACATACTTATCTGAGAAAAGACTTTCAGTGAATAAGTAATTTCAGACTTACCTGAAAAATAAAAACAAGACAAATTAAGAAAACAGCTAAAAGTAAAAAAAATTTAAAAAGTAAAAAAAGTTTCTTATATATATATATATATATATATATATATATATATATATATATATATATATTTCATTAATTGATTTATAAATTAATTTTTGTATATATAGATTTTTTTAATTAATCTATAAATTAATTTTTGCGTGCACAAAAGAAAGACATAGACATGTGTTTCTGGCTATAAACCGTCATTAGCATGACTTATCCAGGCAGGGATTGAACCCTCGATGTTAATATTCGTAGTCTAGCACTTTACCCCTAGACCTGATCATTCTGGTCCAGGAGTAAAGTGCTAGACTACAAGTGTCCATGTCTCCCTTTTGTGCACGCAAAAATTAATTTATAAAAAACTTTTATTCTTATCCTTTAATTGTCTCTCTCTCTCTCTCTCTCATATATATATATATATATATATATATATATATATATATATATACTAGCTAACATACCCATCTATGCCGGCTTTCTCAACATTTTTAAAATTTTATAGCTATAATAAGAACATCTATTAAATACTTTTCATAAATATTAAATTAAAAAAGGAAATATTATTCATGTTTATGATGATGATCGATACCGGCTAGAAAATAACTGGAACGCTAAAGCAACAAAAAATAAACTTGTCCTGTGTGAGATTCGAACCCTGAAAGATGGCATAAAATAGTTGAACTGAAGGTGAACACTTTATTAACACAGCCACCGATCAAACGAAAATATTTTGTCTATTTAACCTACTTAAACTGTGTTCATGCGTTCGGCGAAGGGATACAAAATAAAACCTACATAGCTTTAAAATAGTTCGATCATCTAAAGTAAATAAGAAACATAAATATAAAATAAAAATTCTTATTAAAGAAAAACTATTTATTGGTGAACATTTATCAAATATTTTTTAGCCATTTTTAATAAAAAAAAAGGATAAATGTTTTCTTTTCAAAGTAAACAATACGTCAAATACGTATGATGATTTGATGTGAAAAATATAAACGATTCGTATGTAAAGGGTTTAAAAAAAAATGGTTTTTACTCATTTTTATACTTTACCTTGACTATTTTTCTTACTTAAAAGGTTCAGATTATTATGGGTATGTTGTTCGGTCGCTAAAAATGGTGGAATATATTTGTTTCTAACGTTTTTTTTATGTAATTTTAATTTTGAACAATGAGTTTTCAATCAATGGTTCAGGGATTTCAAATCTGCGGTTAGTTTGGCTCTTAGATTAACCGTTTAACATACATAGGCATATATAGACAACTTTGCTTTATAGATAAAAGGTATAGCATTTCTTCTCTGGTAACATATATATCTCTGGTAGTGTATATGTATATATATATATATATATATATATATATATAGAGAGAGAGAGAGAGAGAGATATATATATATCATAGAACTGACCCTCAGAATTATCGCCCCATCAGTCTACTCCCGATCTTTGCTAAAATCTTTGAATCCTTATTCAATCTAGCGATAGTCCAGCACCTCGTTAATGCTTAACTTCTTTCTGACCGTCAGTGTGGATTTAGGCAAGCACGATCTACCGCAGATATCCTAAAAGGTCATCTCTGAACGCATATATCATACACTGGAAAAGGCAGGTGAAGCTACGATGGTAGCGCTTGATATATCCAAAGCCTTTGACAAGGTCCGCCATAAAGGTCTTCTCATAAAATTTCACTCATATGGTATTACTGGACAAATATTTAATATAATTAGATCCTTTCTAACCAAAAGAAAAATCCAGGTCGTCCTCGATGGGTATTCATCTAAGCAACATGACATAAATGCTGGTGTACCCCAGGGATCCATCCTTGGACCTCTACTGTTCCTGATTTTCATAAATGACCTCTCTTATGCCATTGAGACTGAGATAGGAATATTTGTTGACGACACAACGCTCTACTCTCGTCATGTGGGCAAAACGGACGAGCACATATCCTAGGCAATGGCTAAATCCTTAGAAAATAACCTCTAGTCTGTAGTGGATTGGGGTCAAAAATAGATGGTAACTTTTAATGCCACAGAGACAAAGTTTATTTTCTTTCAATAACTAAAAGAAACCTCTTAAACCACCGATTGTCATGGCAAATAACACCCTACCTGAGAGTTCATTATTCTAACTCCTCAGCCTAACTTTCACAGATAACATGAATTGGAATAAATATATTGAAGACATTGCCAGGGCTGCTGCAAAGAAGGTGGGCTACCTCTACTGTGCTAGTAAACTTCTCTTACTGACATTATCCTATATCTCTACAAAGCCACCATCCGCCCATGCATGGAGTATTGTTGCCACATCTGGGCTGGTGCATCATCCACTAGTCTCTCTCTCTCTCTCTCTTAGACAAGGTCCAAAAAAAAGTCGCCAACTTAATAGATCCCTCACTATCTACCAAGCTCCAGCCCCTGTCCAATCGCCGCAATGTTGCTTCCTTGTGCCTGTTTTACAAGTACTTCAATGGATTGTGCTCTGATGAGCTTGCTGCTCTGGTACCCCCACGACGTAAATTCACTAGACCAACCGACAATCTGCCAAATCCCATCCATTCACCGTGGAGTTCCCCAGATACTGAAGAGCTTTCTACTCCAAAAGCTTCTTTCCTCGTGCTGCTGGCGGTACTGACATGCAGAAATGTAAAACTAATGTAAACAGACATTTCGCTGCACAGCTCCCAATCTAGGTTGACCCCCCCCCCCCCAACTCTCACCCTTTTTCTCAGTAGCCCCTTACATCTACAGTGGCGGCCTGCCTTGTTTGGGATGAACTATGTTAAAAAAAAAAGACATTGCCAAGGCTGCTGAAAAGAAGGTGGGCTCCCTTGACCGTGCTAGAAAACTTCTCACACCTGACAATATCCTATATCTCTACAAAGCCACCATCCGCCCATGCATGAAGTATTGTTGCCACATCTGGGATAGTGCATAATCCACTAGTCTCTCCATTTTAGACAAGGTCCAAAAAAGAGTCGCTAATCTAATAGGTCCCTCGCTATCCACCAAGCTCCATCCCCTGTCCATTGCCGCAATGTTGCACCCTTGTGCTTGTTTTACAAGTACTTCAATGGATTGTGCTCCAATAAACTTGCTGCTCTAGTGTCTCCTCGACATAAATATACTAGACCAACCCGACAATCAACTAAGTCTCATCCATTCACTGTGGATGCACTCAAATGCGGGAAAGCCTTCTACTTCAATAGCTTCTTTCCTCGTGTTGCTCACCTCTGAAACTCCCTCTCTGCTCCCTGTTTACCAGACTATACCGACATGCAGAAATTTAAAACTAATGTAAACAGACATCTCGCTGCACAGCTCCCAACTTAGGATGACCCTTGAAACATACATCCTAACTCTTAGTAGCCCCTTACGTCTACAGTAGCGGCCTGCCTTGTTTGGAATGAACTATGATGAACAAAAAATATTCAACAATTATACGTAAATAATCAAATATTAACTATTAACAAAATAAATAACTACATCCTTTTTGAAACCGGTCTCTAAACAAAGTTAAACAACACTAAGCGACAATCCCCCCCCCCCTGCCCAATACAAACTTATAATCGTCCAATGTGTAGGACCTGGGCAACTTTATTTCCGTTTTATTCACAACTACAGTTATTCATGCCCAATGAAGAATGCAGGTCGTTTGAAATATTGAATTATCAAAAACATAATAAAACAACAACATCGTTTTATGCTTTAACCACCACCCATATATATATATATATATATATATATATATATATATATATATATATATATATATATATATATATTAATCTATTATCGACACTCTCTATATATTAATTTCAGAAATGAGAGAAATTGGTTAAAAGGGTATTTCCTTAGATGATTGGAAATGAAAGGCTTCTGTTTCTTAAATTCGGTACAACTGATGTGCTGCTTCGAGTAGTCTGCATTGCGATTTATTTTATATGTATTTAATGATACCGAAGACATATAAAAATTAATATTCTGCATGATTTTTCTACATTGCTTTCTTCATCCTGAGGAAGTCTTTCAATAAAGATGAAACGTTGATGAATACATAAATCACATAGGTTTTGGCTTTTCTTTTTTCATTTTACATTACGTCGGATCATTTTATCCCCACCTTTCTTCATTCATATATATATATATATATTATCGACACTCTCTATATATTCATTTCAGAAATGAGAGAAATTGGTTGAAAGGATATTTCCTTAGATGATTGTAAATGAAAGGCTTCTGTTTCTTAAATTCGGTACAACTGATGAAACTGTCAACTTGTCATCTCAAACACTCTCTTTTCATCTCTTTTTCTTCTCTTCCTTTTCTTCTTTTTACCAAAGAAAGAAAGAAGAGAAAACACTGCTACGCTTGACAGACAAATCTCAGATGACAAACTGGAAACGGCAGAACTTGCGTTGGCGTTAATTACAAAACTTGCTCAATCCAATAATGCTGATACGTTACACTCTTCTTTGTTTCCTTTCAAAATGTTGGCGATTCCTTACGTGTCTGGAAACTGGCATTGATCACTCATTGGGTTGAGCTGGTTTTCTCCAAAGGAGGACATTTTTAGGACATTAAATTCACAAGCGATCCCCAGTCACATGTATATACCAATCAGGGAATATGACGATGTTGTTTTTTTGCAGATTTTAAAAATCTTTTCAGAGATGTGTCGCTGTCATCCAACATTATAGCACCTGGTATTCCCAAACGGTCACCCAACTGGTACTGACCAGGCTTAACGTCGCTTAACTTTAGTGATCTAATGAGACCCGGTGTGTCAACATCATTATATCATTTATCATGTCTGGTGGTTTCATCTAAATACATTTCTCTTCTAGGTTGGTTATGAGGACAGCATCCCAGTGCTTTTATCTGACCCCACGTGTGGGCCGCGTAGCCATCTTAGAATTTATTTCTGAACTGGAAGATGATCTAACGTGGATAGATAAACGGGACCGCCCGAATATTAACAATGGCAATTTCTTAAGTCTCTCCCCAATTTCTCTGGCCAGGTGATTAGTCACAGAACAGAACCTGTAGCAGTTATCTCCCCCTCTCAAACATAATTGCACCGATTTGCCAGAGTTATCTGCCCTTCTTGATTATATAAACCGGTGCACAATGAGAGACAGGCCTCTTTTTCAGTTCCGGCCACGGCAGACAGTGGTCATCGGAGACGCTGCTCGTCTCCTTGTCTGACCCACAAAATCACACGTGTTCAAATTCATAAACACGTTTTTCTCGGTAACAGATTTTTCTTCACACACATATTCCTACAATTTCTTCTCCAAAATATTTTATTTTCACGTACACAATTTCTTTATTGAACATATTTTCCCATGTGCGTTTCAAGCATATGAACTATTTCAACTCCACACACATTATACATACATACATATATACACACATCATTCCATATACGCACTGTATACGTATTAATGTACTCTGTTTCATTGTCGTTACACACGTTCAATAAACGCTGTGAATTATTATTTTGCCTTGCATGTGACATTGATTGTATCATGAACATGTAATCGGGATTTCCCAAGAATCCCGACAAACCCAAAGAATTTTTAAATAATATTTCTCTTCCAGGTTGATCATGAGAACTTTTGCTTGACCAACTGCCACTTTTTTCTTTTTTTGTTAAGATTATCCCAAAGGTCAAACTTCCATTCTTTTAAAAATCGCTAATTTAAAAACTTGTATTTCTTATAAAATGTATACTACTTCACTGACTGTTTCAAACATTCTCTCTCCATAACCACGTGATGTAAATCAACCATTCAGAATCTCTAGCATCTCTTAGATCTCTTTATTCTTGTTACAAAAACACTGATGCTAAAATAATTTATGGGGCATTTAATGTTGAACCGAAGGCGCTTGTGAAGTCTGTTCATAATAAGACTATGTTAATTAATCAGCATAGAATAAACACGTTTTAGCCTGAAGACAAAACTCTGTCATCAAAAAGCTGAAGAATTTACACTTCCGAACCCCCTGATCAGGATAGGGCCAATCCTGCTGGGAAAAGAGGTGAACAAAAAAGATGAGAAAGTAAACGTTTGTTTTTATTTTTCACTTATTAAAATATAGGCTTATACCACCCAGATACTCTGAAAAATATTTGGCAAGTTTCCTTGTAGTGTTTGCAGGTGTGGTGTTGGCAGCAACTCTGTATTCTGCACAGCTGTCATCATTGGGTTCAAAAGAGGTGCAGTGGGCTGTGAAGAAGGTTGATCCCTATTGAAAACTATCTCTCTGGAAGATGCGCTCGTACTGCTCGTCTAATTAAAGGCCCTTCACTGAGATCTTTGTTGATGGTCTGCAGAAATTGGAAATTTTGGACTCATTTTCCGATCTTGATGATATGATCTATGCTGATGCAGGATGTGAATTAACTTGGATCTTGCATGTACGGACTGCATGGGAAAGTTTTTTAGCTTCTCCTTATATATTAACCTGTCGTTCATTCTCATTTGTTACTCAGAGTCGAGTTTACAACAGCTATTTCCGTCGTGCTATGATAGATGCGAGTGAATACTGAGCTTCTACTAGCTCGGTCTTTCTGAGGATGCAGAGGAATGACGACAAAGTTACTACTGACTTCCTGCTATTGCGGTTGAGGCTGGAGT
Organism: Sepiola atlantica; assembly: GCA_963556195.1. Lineage (NCBI taxonomy): Eukaryota > Metazoa > Mollusca > Cephalopoda > Sepiida > Sepiolidae > Sepiola > Sepiola atlantica. Next base: position 12,214,742 of record OY744530.1, on the reverse strand, counting down.
GTAAGCGAGGAAAAGGCAGACCGAGAAAGACTTTGAATAACTCACTCAAAAATAACTTAAAGCTATGACATATCGAAACCAATGCAAATGATAGGTTTCATGGAGAAAGTCACTTTGTGCCACCATGATCAACATTTGATGTAGAAAAGACACGTTCAACGAAGAAGATCCCCCCCCCCGCAGCATATTAAAAAAAGATATGTTTTAAACTGGCCCAAACGGAAATTCTGTCAAATATCTTTTGAAAATTGTTCTTATCTTAAATTTGAACATTTGTTTCAAACGTTTTGAAATAAGGATTTACCACTGTCGAGCAATAGTAGAGTTTATCAGGTATGTGTATGCAGTATGATGATGTATTGAAGTGAAACCTCGCCAGTGAGGGTTGAGGACATGCGTTGCATGGAGAGAAATTAATTAAATGGGGACAAAATAGACTGCTGTACATAAATCATTGAAACTTGTCTACAAAAAAAAGAAAGAAGTTTATTTCTACGAAATATAGTTGGATTGCAAATAAAAGTGTGGATTTTATTAACGATTCCATGGGTGACATTTTCTTGGGGGCGGTCACTATGTATGAGTTGTAGTTGCAATAGTATTGTTATAATTTTGACAATCTCATAACACGTTATGTCAAGAGTGTCTCATATACGATTTGGTAGAAGTTTCCACAATAGTTAAGTCATGTGGGTATTCTAATTATCAGTAGTAGCAATAGTTGTATTATAATTAATGATAAACCCATCATCATCCCAATGAACTCTTCATGCCAATTCTACCAATAGTTTTGGAGCCTATCTGTTTTTATTATCATTAATGGTATTAGTAATAGCAATAGCAGTGTTATCCTTTTGAACATCTGATAACACATTTAACATTCCAAGCACACTTTATGCCTCATTTTGTGCAATTCTGTCCAATTGTTTTAGAGCTCATATGTGTTTATTGTTATTAGTAACAGTAGTATTTGGGGTTGATGTCAAAGTTGAATCATGCCAAATTTGGTACAATTATGAAGATTATTTTATAAAGTTTGGTTCGGTTTTGGTTATTTTATAGCATATCAACCTTTTCTGGCGATTTAGTGCAAAAACTACTGTTAGATATTTGTAAGTAGACCGACCAGTATATAAAATGGATTGAGAATAGTAGGAAATGAAAGGTAAACCAGAGTCAACTTGCTTAACTCGAGGTGAGGATTGCTAGTCTGTGGGAATTAATAGAAACACATATCACATCACATCACATGGCTCAGAGAAAATGTGAGAAAGAAGAAGGTAGTCCATATGGGAGCACACGGTACATGGATATGAAAAATTATATGGACTGTGATTCTTGATCTCTTTCTGTCTCCTCAGTTATTTGGAACGAAGATCAAGTTGAATAAACCCCTCTGTCTTCCATCAGTTTTGTCTTGACTTAGTTCTTCTGAAAGTATAAACAAGGAGCTTAGATTTCAAGACAGCAAGCCCTTAGTCTGGAATGATCACTCAGGAGCATGTACAGAGAGAACATGCAGCTACCAAGGTATGAATACAATGTGTTTTGTTACGATTACAACAACTTGATTTTCTTCATGTCTGGCACAAGGTTGAAACGTAACACTTGTAAGAGATTTGGTGTATACAATTATTTCAACATAGGTCACCATTTTACTCATATCAGAGGGGGTTCATACCTTTCCCAACAGTATTAGTAGATAACTGAACAAAATAGATCTGATTTGAACTCTGCATAGCCAATTCCATAGTCTGTAATATCCATTATGCTAACCAAGCTCCCATCTGCTCAATTAGTAGTTATTATGTTAAGTTGCTAATAGACAGACAGACGCCAAGTAGATATAATGACTGAGGCAATTCGCATTCTAATTGCATTGGGAAAGAAGAAATAAATAAATATCTTTGTCAGGTAAACTTTAAAATATTCATGTGTAACAAAATGACTGTCGGGATAATTGTCTGTGCTGATTAAACATTCACACATATGAGAAATAAATCTAACGGCTCTTCGGTCATATTCAAGCATTGCTTCCTGTTCGATCACCAAAGTTAAGCAACTTCGGTGAGAACTTAGAGGAGTAGCAATTTTCTTTAATAGTCTTGGGAAATGTATGAATCACCTCCCGTGGCTATTGATGAAATAGACTAAATAAATAGGACTTTCAAGCCTTGGTAGGACAACTAATCTAGGAGGATAAAAATCTAATACATCTAATAAACTGCAGCTACCAAAGTACAGCATAGATAACATTAAATGCATCCTATTACACACAGAATTCAGTTCAACATTGCAGAAGAATGAAATGAATTCATAAAGTAAAAATACACAACTGGCTAAACTCAGATATAGGCAACTTGGAAGATATTTCCCCAAACCGATAGGTTTCGAGTGAAAACATAGTTATTAGTTATTAGCACCAAAAAATGAATTAGAAAAGGAAATTCGAATTATAACACTATTTTTGGTGTTGTGCATTAAAGTAAGATGTGAGTTCTTGCGTGGATGTGATATCACATGGAGAGTAGTCACTTCCCCTCTTTTCCCGCCAGATCTCGCCCATATCAGATGTGTTATAGCCACCAAAAACACACAACTCCCTCCTGTAACTGGGGGGATTAGGTACAATTAAATGACCTATCTGCTGTTTATTCCATCGGAGGATCAATAAAAGAATTGAACCATGAAACTGTGCTGATATGGTTTTACAATCGACCTTGCCTAAAACAATAAAAGGTGTCGAGCAGTGAGATGTTATAAATTCAATGAGCAACAATGGTACACTATTTGTCCAGACCATGGCAGAAGAATCGATGTTTCTCGACATAAAAATCCGTGCTAAAAAAATTAGTAAGATTCACATTTTATGTTATATAGATATTCTTTCAAACTTTCAAAGTAAACGTGACTCGTCATATATATATATATATATATATATGTATATATATATAGTCATATTACAACTTATCTTCTCTTGCAGATTACTCGTCAAGATGACTGGCGACTATTTCATTTAGAAAGTTTCTTAAATTTATTTAATAATGAAAAAGAACGGAAACGTGCCCTTTATTAACCCTTAAAACTTAGTTTAAATCGTGGTTGAGACTCTAAATTCCGAATGCCTCATGTAAACAGATGTTACAGTAGTTAAAATGATTGCGGTATAACCCTTAAAACTTAGTTTAAATCGTGGTTGAGACTCTAAATTCCGAATGCCTCATGTAAACAGATGTTACAGTAGTAAAAATGATTGCGGTATAACCCTTAAAACTTAGTTTAAATCGTGGTTGAGACTCTAAATTCCGAATGCCTCATGTAAACAGATGTTACAGTAGTTAAAATGATTGCGGTATAACCCTTAAAACTTAGTTTAAATCGTAGTTTGGGATTCTAAATTCCGAATGCCTCATGTAAACAGATGTTACAGTAGTTAAAATGATTGCGGTATAACCCTTAAAACTTAGTTTAAATCGTAGTTGAGACTCTAAATTCCGAATGCCTCATGTAAACTGATGTTACAGTAGTTAAAATGATTGCGGTATAACCCTTAAAACTTAGTTTAAATAGTGGTTGAGACTCTAAATTCCGAATGCCTCATGTAAACAGATGTTACAGTAGTTAAAATGATTGCGGTATAACCCTTAAAACTTAGTTTAAATCGTGGTTGAGACTCTAAATTCCGAATGCCTCATGTAAACAGATGTTACAGTAGTTAAAATGATTGCGGTATAACCCTTAAAACTTAGTTTAAATCGTGGTTGAGACTCTAAATTCCGAATGCCTCATGTAAACAGATGTTACAGTCGTTAAAATGATTGCGGTATAACCCTTAAAACTTAGTTTAAATAGTGGTTGAGACTCTAAATTCCGAATGCCTCATGTAAACAGATGTTACAGTAGTTAAAATGATTGCGGTATAACCCTTAAAACTTAGTTTAAATCGTGGTTGAGACTCTAAATTCCGAATGCCTCATGTAAACAGATGTTACAGTAGTTAAAATGATTGCGGTATAACCCTTAAAACTTAGTTTAAATCTTGGTTGAGACTCTAAATTCCGAATGCCTCATGTAAACAGATGTTACAGTAGTTAAAATGATTGCGGTATAACCCTTAAAACTTAGTTTAAATCGTGGTTGAGACTCTAAATTCCGAATGCCTCATGTAAACAGATGTTACAGTAGTTAAAATGATTGCGGTATAACCCTTAAAACTTAGTTTAAATCGTGGTTGAGACTCTAAATTCCGAATGCCTCATGTAAACAGATGTTACAGTAGTTAAAATGATTGCGGTATAACCCTTAAAACTTAGTTTAAATCGTGGTTGAGACTCTAAATTCCGAATGCCTCATGTAAACAGATGTTACAGTAGTTAAAATGATTGCGGTATAACCCTTAAAACTTAGTTGAAATCGTGGTTGAGACTCTAAATTCCGAATGCCTCATGTAAACAGATGTTACAGTAGTTAAAATGATTGCGGTATAACCCTTAAAACTTAGTTTAAATCGTGGTTGAGACTCTAAATTCCGAATGCCTCATGTAAACAGATGTTACAGTAGTTAAAATGATTGCGGTATAACCCTTAAAACTTAGTTTAAATCGTGGTTGAGACTCTAAATTCCGAATGCCTCATGTAAACAGATGTAACAGTAGTTAAAATGACTGCGGTATAACCCTTAAAACTTAGTTTAAATAGTGGTTGAGACTCTAAATTCCGAATGCCTCATGTAAACAGATGTTACAGTAGTTAAAATGATTGCGGTATAACCCTTAAAACTTAGTTTAAATCGTGGTTGAGACTCTAAATTCCGAATGCCTCATGTAAACAGATGTTACAGTAGTTAAAATGATTGCGGTATAACCCTAAAAACTTAGTTTAAATCGTAGTTGAGACTCTAAATTCCGAATGCCTCATGTAAATAGATGTTATAGTAGTTAAAATGATTGCGGTATAACCCTTAAAACTTAGTTTAAATCGTGGTTGAGACTCTAAATTCCGAATGCCTCATGCAAACAGATGTTACAGTAGTTAAAATGATTGCGGTATAACCCTTAAAACTTAGTTTAAATCGTGGTTGAGACTCTAAATTCCGAATGCCTCATGTAAACAGATGTTACAGTAGTTAAAATGATTGCAGTATAACCCTTAAAACTTAGTTTAAATCGTGGTTGAGACTCTAAATTCCGAATGCCTCATGTAAACAGATGTTACAGTAGTTAAAATGATTGCGGTATAACCCTTAAAACTTAGTTTAAATCGTTGTTGAGACTCTAAATTCCGAATGCCTCATGTAAACAGATGTTACAGTAGTTAAAATGATTGCGGTATAACCCTTAAAACTTAGTTTAAATCGTGGTTGAGACTCTAAATTCCGAATGCCTCATGTAAACAGATGTTACAGTAGTTAAAATGATTGCGGTATAACCCTTAAAACTTAGTTTAAATAGTGGTTGAGACTCAAATTCCGAATGCCTCATGTAAACAGATGTTACAGTAGTTAAAATGATTGCGGTATAACCCTTAAAACTTAGTTTAAATCGTGGTTGAGACTCTAAATTCCGAATGCCTCATGTAAACAGATGTTACAGTAGTTAAAATGATTGCGGTATAACCCTTAAAACTTAGTTTAAATCGTGGTTGAGACTCTAAATTCCGAATGCCTCATGTAAACAGATGTTACAGTAGTAAAAATGATTGCGGTATAACCCTTAAAACTTAGTTTAAATCGTGGTTGAGACTCTAAATTCCGAATGCCTCATGTAAACAGATGTTACAGTAGTTAAAATGATTGCGGTATAACCCTTAAAACTTAGTTTAAATCGTAGTTTGGGATTCTAAATTCCGAATGCCTCATGTAAACAGATGTTACAGTAGTTAAAATGATTGCGGTATAACCCTTAAAACTTAGTTTAAATCGTGGTTGAGACTCTAAATTCCGAATGCCTCATGTAAACTGATGTTACAGTAGTTAAAATGATTGCGGTATAACCCTTAAAACTTAGTTTAAATAGTGGTTGAGACTCTAAATTCCGAATGCCTCATGTAAACAGATGTTACAGTAGTTAAAATGATTGCGGTATAACCCTTAAAACTTAGTTTAAATCGTGGTTGAGACTCTAAATTCCGAATGCCTCATGTAAACAGATGTTACAGTAGTTAAAATGATTGCGGTATAACCCTTAAAACTTAGTTTAAATCGTGGTTGAGACTCTAAATTCCGAATGCCTCATGTAAACAGATGTTACAGTCGTTAAAATGATTGCGGTATAACCCTTAAAACTTAGTTTTAATAGTGGTTGAGACTCTAAATTCCGAATGCCTCATGTAAACAGATGTTACAGTAGTTAAAATGATTGCGGTATAACCCTTAAAACTTAGTTTAAATCGTGGTTGAGACTCTAAATTCCGAATGCCTCATGTAAACAGATGTTACAGTAGTTAAAATGATTGCGGTATAACCCTTAAAACTTAGTTGAAATCTTGGTTGAGACTCTAAATTCCGAATGCCTCATGTAAACAGATGTTACAGTAGTTAAAATGATTGCGGTATAACCCTTAAAACTTAGTTTAAATCGTGGTTGAGACTCTAAATTCCGAATGCCTCATGTAAACAGATGTTACAGTAGTTAAAATGATTGCGGTATAACCCTTAAAACTTAGTTTAAATCGTGGTTGAGACTCTAAATTCCGAATGCCTCATGTAAACAGATGTTACAGTAGTTAAAATGATTGCGGTATAACCCTTAAAACTTAGTTTAAATCGTGGTTGAGACTCTAAATTCCGAATGCCTCATGTAAACAGATGTTACAGTAGTTAAAATGATTGCGGTATAACCCTTAAAACTTAGTTGAAATCGTGGTTGAGACTCTAAATTCCGAATGCCTCATGTAAACAGATGTTACAGTAGTTAAAATGATTGCGGTATAACCCTTAAAACTTAGTTTAAATCGTGGTTGAGACTCTAAATTCCGAATGCCTCATGTAAACAGATGTTACAGTAGTTAAAATGATTGCGGTATAACCCTTAAAACTTCGTTTAAATCGTGGTTGAGACTCTAAATTCCGAATGCCTCATGTAAACAGATGTAACAGTAGTTAAAATGACTGCGGTATAACCCTTAAAACTTAGTTTAAATCGTGGTTGAGACTCTAAATTCCGAATGCCTCATGTAAACAGATGTTACAGTAGTTAAAATGATTGCGGTATAACCCTTAAAACTTAGTTTAAATCGTGGTTGAGACTCTAAATTCCGAATGCCTCATGTAAACAGATGTTACAGTAGTTAAAATGATTGCGGTATAACCCTAAAAACTTAGTTTAAATCGTAGTTGAGACTCTAAATTCCGAATGCCTCATGTAAATAGATGTTATAGTAGTTAAAATGATTGCGGTATAACCCTTAAAACTTAGTTTAAATCGTGGTTGAGACTCTAAATTCCGAATGCCTCATGTAAACAGATGTTACAGTAGTTAAAATGATTGCGGTATAACCCTTAAAACTTAGTTTAAATCGTGGTTGAGACTCTAAATTCCGAATGCCTCATGTAAACAGATGTTACAGTAGTTACAATGATTGCGGTATAACCCTTAAAACTTAGTTGAAATCGTGGTTGAGACTCTAAATTCTGAATGCCTCATGTAAACAGATGTTACAGTAGTTAAAATGATTGCGGTATAACCCTTAAAACTTAGTTTAAATCGTGGTTGAGACTCTAAATTCCGAATGCCTCATGTAAACAGATATTACAGTAGTTACAATGATTGCGGTATAACCCTTAAAACTTAGTTTAAATCGTGGTTGAGACTCTAAATTCCGAATGCCTCATGTAAACAGATGTTACAGTAGTTAAAATGATTGCAGTATAACCCTTAAAACTTCGTTTAAATCGTGGTTGAGACTCTAAATTCCGAATACCTCATGTAAACAGATGTTACAGTAGTTAAAATGATTGCGGTATAACCCTTAAAACTTAGTTTAAATAGTGGTTGAGACTCTAAATTCCGAATCCCTCATGTAAACAGATGTTACAGTAGTTAAAATGATTGCGGTATAACCCTTAAAACTTAGTTTAAATCGTGGTTGAGACTCTAAATTCCGAATGCCTCATGTAAACAGATGTTACAGTAGTTAAAATGATTGCGGTATAACCCTTAAAACTTAGTTGAAATCGTGGTTGAGACTCTAAATTCCGAATGCCTCATGTAAACAGATGTTACAGTAGTTAAAATGATTGCGGTATAACCCTTAAAACTTAGTTTAAATCGTGGTTGAGACTCTAAATTCCGAATGCCTCATGCAAACAGATGTTACAGTAGTTAAAATGATTGCGGTATAACCCTTAAAACTTAGTTTAAATCGTGGTTGAGACTCTAAATTCCGAATGCCTCATGTAAACAGATGTTACAGTAGTTAAAATGATTGCAGTATAACCCTTAAAACTTAGTTTAAATCGTGGTTGAGACTCTAAATTCCGAATGCCTCATGTAAACAGATGTTACAGTAGTTAAAATGATTGCAGTATAACCCTTAAAACTTAGTTTAAATAGTGGTTGAGACTCTAAATTCCGAATGCCTCATGTAAACAGATGTTACAGTAGTTAAAATGATTGCGGTATAACCCTTAAAACTTAGTTTAAATCGTGGTTGAGACTCTAAATTCCGAATGCCTCATGTAAACAGATGTTACAGTAGTTAAAATGATTGCGGTATAACCCTTAAAACTTAGTTTAAATCGTGGTTGAGACTCTAAATTCCGAATGCCTCATGTAAACAGATGTTACAGTAGTTAAAATGATTGCGGTATAACCCTTAAAACTTAGTTTAAATCGTGGTTGAGACTCTAAATTCCGAATGCCTCATGTAAACAGATGTTACAGTAGTTAAAATGATTGCGGTATAACCCTTAAAACTTAGTTTAAATCGTGGTTGAGACTCTAAATTCCGAATGCCTCATGTAAACAGATGTTACAGTAGTTAAAATGATTGCGGTATAACCCTTAAAACTTAGTTTAAATCGTAGGTGAGACTCAAATTCCGAATGCCTCATGTAAACAGATGTTACAGTAGTTAAAATGATTGCGGTATAACCCTTAAAACTTAGTTTAAATAGTGGTTGAGACTCTAAATTCCGAATGCCTCATGTAAACAGATGTTACAGTAGTTAAAATGATTGCGGTATAACCCTTAAAACTTAGTTTAAATCGTGGTTGAGACTCTAAATTCCGAATGCCTTATGTAAACAGATGTTACAGTAGTTAATATGATTGCGGTATAACCCTTAAAAATTAGTTTAAATCGTGGTTGAGACTCTAAATTCCGAATGCCTCATGTAAAAAGATATTACAGTAGTTAAAATGATTGCGGTATAACCCTTAAAACTTAGTTTAAATCGTGGTTGAGACTCTAAATTCCGAATGCCTCATGTAAACAGATGTTACAGTAGTTAAAATGATTGCGGTATAACCCTTAAAACTTAGTTTAAATCGTGGTTGAGACTCTAAATTCCGAATGCCTCATGTAAACAGATGTTACAGTAGTTAAAATGATTGGGGTATAACCCTTAAAACTTAGTTTAAATCGTGGTTGAGACTCTAAATTCCGAATGCCTCATGTAAACAGATGTTACAGTAGTTAAAATGATTGCGGTATAACCCTTAAAACTTAGTTAAAATTGTGGTTGAGACTCTAAATTCCGAATGCCTCATGTAAACAGATGTTACAGTAGTTAAAATGATTGCGGTATAACCCTTAAAACTTAGTTTAAATCGTGGTTGAGACTCTAAATTCCGAATGCCTCATGTAAACAGATGTTACAGTAGTTAAAATGATTGCGGTATAACCCTTAAAACTTAGTTTAAATCGTGGTTGAGACTCTAAATTCCGAATGCCTCATGTAAACAGATGTAACAGTTGTTAAAATGACAGCGGTATAACCGTTAAAACTTAGTTTAAATCGTGGTTGAGACTCTAAATTCCGAATGCCTCATGTAAACAGATGTTACAGTAGTTAAAATGATTGCGGTATAACCCTTAAAACTTAGTTTAAATCGTGGTTGAGACTCTAAATTCCGAATGCCTCATGTAAACAGATGTTACAGTAGTTACAATGATTGCGGTATAACCCTTAAAACTTAGTTTAAATCGTGGTTGAGACTCTAAATTCCGAATGCCTCATGTAAACAGATGTTACAGTAGTTAAAATGATTGCGGTATAACCCTTAAAACTTAGTTTAAATAGTGGTTAGGACTCTAAATTCCGAATGCCTCATGTAAACAGATGTTACAGTAGTTAAAATGATTGCGGTATAACCCTTAAAACTTAGTTTAAATCGTAGTTGAGACTCTAAATTCCGAATGCCTCATGTAAATAGATGTTATAGTAGTTAAAATGATTGCGGTATAACCCTTAAAACTTAGTTTAAATCGTGGTTGAGACTCTAAATTCCGAATGCCTCATGTAAACAGATGTTACAGTAGTTAAAATGATTGCGGTATAACCCTTAAAACTTAGTTTAAATCGTGGTTGAGACTCTAAATTCCGAATGCCTCATGTAAACAGATGTTACAGTAGTTACAATGATTGCGGTATAACCCTTAAAACTTAGTTGAAATCGTGGTTGAGACTTTAAATTCCGAATGCCTCATGTAAACAGATGTTACAGTAGTTAAAATGATTGCAGTATAACCCTTAAAACTTCGTTTAAATCGTGGTTGAGACTCTAAATTCCGAATGCCTCATGTAAACAGATGTTACAGTAGTTAAAATGATTGCGGTATAACCCTTAAAACTTAGTTTAAATAGTGGTTGAGACTCTAAATTCCGAATGCCTCATGTAAACAGATGTTACAGTAGTTAAAATGATTGCGGTATAACCCTTAAAACTTAGTGTAAATCGTAGTTGAGACTCTAAATTCCGAATGCCTCATGTAAACAAGTGTTAAAGTAGTTAAAATGATTGCGGTATAACGCTTAAAACTTAGTTTAAATCGTGGTTGAGACTCTAAATTCCGAATGCCTCATGTAAACAGATGTTACAGTAGTTAAAATGATTGCGGTATAACCCTTAAAACTTAGTTTAAATCGTGGTTGAGACTCTAAATTCCGAATGCCTCATGTAAACAGATATTACAGTAGTTAAAATGATTGCGGTATAACCCTTAAAACTTAGTTTAAATCGTGGTTGAGACTCTAAATTCCGAATGCCTCATGTAAACAGATGTTACAGTAGTTAAAATGATTGCAGTATAACCCTTAAAACTTAGTTTAAATCGTGGTTGAGACTCTAAATTCCGAATGCCTCATGTAAACAGATGTTACAGTAGTTAAAATGATTGCGGTATAACCCTTAAAACTTAGTTTAAATAGTGGTTGAGACTCTAAATTCCGAATGCCTCATTTAAACAGATGTTACAGTAGTTAAAATGATTGCGGTATAACCCTTAAAACTTAGTTTAAATCGTGGTTGAGACTCTAAATTCTTAATGCTTCATGTAAACAGATGTTACAGTAGTTAAAATGATTGCGGTATAACCCTTAAAACTTAGTTTAAATCGTGGTTGAGACTCAAATTCCGAATGCCTCATGTAAACAGATGTTACAGTAGTTAAAATGATTGCGGTATAACCCTTGAAACTTAGTTTAAATAGTGGTTGAGACTCTAAATTCCGAATGCCTCAGGTAAACAGATGTTACAGTAGTTAAAATGATTGCGGTATAACCCTTAAAACTTAGTTTAAATAGTGGTTGAGACTCTAAATTCCGAATGCCTCATGTAAACAGATGTTACAGTAGTTAAAATGATTGCGGTATAACCCTTAAAACTTAGTTTAAATAGTGGTTGAGACTCTAAATTCCGAATGCGTCATGTAAACAGATGTTACAGTAGTTAAAATGATTGCAGTATAACCCTTAAAACTTAGTTTAAATAGTGGTTGAGACTCTAAATTCCGAATGCCTCATTTAAACAGATGTTACAGTAGTTAAAATGATTGCGGTATAACCCTTAAAACTTAGTTTAAATCGTGGTTGAGACTCTAAATTCCGAATGCATCATGTAAACAGATGTTACAGTAGTTAAAATGATTGCGGTATAACCCTTAAAACTTAGTTTAAATAGTGGTTGAGACTCTAAATTCCGAATGCCTCATGTAAACAGATGTTACAGTAGTTACAATGATTGCGGTATAACCCTCAAAACTTAGTTTAAATCGTAGTTGAGACTCTAAATTCCGAATGCCTCATGTAAACAAGTGTTATAGTAGTTAAAATGATTGCGGTATAATGCTTAAAACTTAGTTTAAATCGTGGTTGAGACTCTAAATTCCGAATGCCTCATGTAAACAGATGTTACAGTAGTTAAAATGATTGCGGTATAACCCTTAAAACTTAGTTTAAATCGTGGTTGAGACTCTAAATTCCGAATGCCTCATGTAAACAGATGTTACAGTAGTTAAAATGATTGCGGTATAACCCTTAAAACTTAGTTTAAATCGTGGTTGAGACTCTAAATTCTGAATGCCTCATGTAAACAGATGTTACAGTAGTTAAAATGATTGCGGTATAACCCTTAAAACTTAGTTTAAATCGTGGTTGAGACTCTAAATTCGGAATGCCTCATGTAAACAGATATTACAGTAGTTAAAATGATTGCGGTATAACCCTTAAAACTTAGTTTAAATCGTGGTTGAGACTCTAAATTCCGAATGCCTCATGTAAACAGATGTTACAGTAGTAACAATAATTGCGGTATAACCATTAAAACTTAGTTTAAATCGTGGTTGAGACTCAAATTCCGAATGCCTCATGTAAACAGATGTTACAGTAGTTAAAATGATTGCGGTATAACCCTTAAAACTTAGTTTAAATCGTGGTTGAGACTCTAAATTCCGAATGCCTCATGTAAACAGATGTTACAGTAGTTACAATGATTGCGGTATAACCCTCAAAACTTAGTGTAAATCGTAGTTGAGACTCTAAATTCCGAATGCCTCATGTAAACAAGTGTTATAGTAGTTAAAATGATTGCGGTATAACGCTTAAAACTTAGTTTAAATCGTGGTTAAGACTCTAAATTCCGAATGCCTCATGTAAACAGATGTTACAGTAGTTAAAATGATTGCGGTATAACCCTTAAAACTTAGTTTAAATCGTGGTTGAGACTCTAAATTCCGAATGCCTCATGTAAACAGATATTACAGTAGTTAAAATGATTGCGGTATAACCCTTAAAACTTAGTTTAAATCGTGGTTGAGACTCTAAATTCCGAATGCCTCATGTAAACAGATGTTACAGTAGTTAAAATGATTGCAGTATAACCCTTAAAACTTAGTTTAAATCGTGGTTGAGACTCTAAATTCCGAATGCCTCATGTAAACAGATGTTACAGTAGTTAAAATGATTGCGGTATAACCCTTAAAACTTAGTTTAAATAGTGGTTGAGACTCAAAATTCCGAATTCCTCATGTAAACAGATGTTACAGTAGTTAAAATGATTGCGGTATAACCCTTAAAACTTAGTTTAAATCGTGGTTGAGACTCTAAATTCCGAATGCCTCATGTAAACAGATGTTACAGTAGTTAAAATGATTGCGGTATAAGCCTTAAAACTTAGTTTAAATCGTGGTTGAGACTCAAATTCCGAATGCCTCATGTAAACAGATGTTACAGTAGTTAAAATGATTGCGGTATAACCCTTAAAACTTAGTTTAAATAGTGGTTGAGACTCAAAATTCCGAATTCCTCATGTAAACAGATGTTACAGTAGTTAAAATGATTGCGGTATAACCCTTAAAACTTAGTTTAAATCGTGGTTGAGACTCTAAATTCCGAATGCCTCATGTAAACAGATGTTACAGTAGTTAAAATGATTGCAGTATAACCCTTAAAACTTAGTTTAAATCGTGGTTGAGACTCTAAATTCCGAATGCCTCATGTAAACAGATGTTACAGTAGTTAAAATGATTGCGGTATAACCCTTAAAACTTAGTTTAAATAGTGGTTGAGACTCAAAATTCCGAATTCCTCATGTAAACAGATGTTACAGTAGTTAAAATGATTGCGGTATAACCCTTAAAACTTAGTTTAAATCGTGGTTGAGACTCTAAATTCCGAATGCCTCATGTAAACAGATGTTACAGTAGTTAAAATGATTGCGGTATAAGCCTTAAAACTTAGTTTAAATCGTGGTTGAGACTCAAATTCCGAATGCCTCATGTAAACAGATGTTACAGTAGTTAAAATGATTGCGGTATAACCCTTGAAACTTAGTTTAAATAGTGGTTGAGACTCTAAATTCCGAATGCCTCATGTAAACAGATGTTACAGTAGTTAAAATGATTGCGGTATAACCCTTAAAACTTAGTTGAAATCGTGGTTGAGACTCTAAATTCCGAATGCCTCATGTAAACAGATGTTACAGTAGTTAAAATGATTGCGGTATAACCCTTAAAACTTAGTTTAAATAGTGGTTGAGACTCTAAATTCCGAATGCCTCATGTAAACAGATGTTACAGTAGTTAAAATGATTGCAGTATAACCCTTAAAACTTAGTTTAAATAGTGGTTGAGACTCTAAATTCCGAATGCCTCATTTAAACAGATGTTACAGTAGTTAAAATGATTGCGGTATAACCCTTAAAACTTAGTTTAAATCGTGGTTGAGACTCTAAATTCCGAATGCCTCATGTAAACAGATGTTACAGTAGTTACAATGATTGCGGTATAACCCTTAAAACTTAGTTTAAATCGTGGTTGAGACTCTAAATTCCGAATGCCTCATGTAAACAAGTGTTATAGTAGTTAAAATGATTGCGGTATAACCCTTAAAACTTAGTTTAAATCGTGGTTGAGACTCTAAAGTCCGAATGCCTCATGTAAACAGATGTTACAGTAGTTAAAATGATTGCGGTATAACCCTTAAAACTTAGTTTAAATAGTGGTTGAGACTCTAAATTCCCAATGCCTCATGTAAACAGATGTTACAGTAGTTAAAATGATTGCGGTATAACCCTTAAAACTTAGTTTAAATCGTGGTTGAGACTCATAATTCCGAATGCCTCATGTAAACAGATGTTACAGTAGTTAAAATGATTGCGGTATAAACCTTAAAACTTAGTTTAAATCGTTGTTGAGACTCTAAATTCCGAATGCCTCATTTAAACAGATGTTACAGTAGTTAAAATGATTGCGGTATAACCCTTAAAACTTAGTTTAAATCGTGGTTGAGACTCTAAATTCCGAATGCCTCATGTAAACAGATGTTACAGTAGTTAAAATGATTGCGGTATAACCCTTAAAACTTAGTTTAAATCGTGGTTGAGACTCTAAATTCCGAATGCCTCATGTAAACAGATGTTACAGTAGTTAAAATGATTGCGGTATAACCCTTAAAACTTAGTTTTAATCGTGGTTGAGACTCTAAATTCCGAATGCCTCATGTAAACAGATGTTACAGTAGTTACAATGATTGCGGTATAACCCTTAAAACTTAGTTTAAATAGTGGTTGAGACTCTAAATTCCCAATGCCTCATGTAAACAGATGTTACAGTAGTTAAAATGATTGCGGTATAACCCTTAAAACTTAGTTTAAATAGTGGTTGAGACTCTAAATTCCGAATGCCTCATGTAAACAGATGTAACAGTAGTTAAAATGATTGCGGTATAACCCTTAAAACTTAGTTTAAATCGTGGTTGAGACTCATAATTCCGAATGCCTCATGTAAACAGATGTTACAGTAGTTAAAATGATTGCGGTATAAACCTTAAAACTTAGTTTAAATCGTTGTTGAGACTCTAAATTCCGAATGCCTCATTTAAACAGATGTTACAGTAGTTTAAATGATTGCGGTATAACCCTTAAAACTTAGTTTAAATCGTGGTTGAGACTCTAAATTCCGAATGCCTCATGTAAAAAGATGTTACAGTAGTTAAAATGATTGCGGTATAACCCTTAAAACTTAGTTTAAATCGTGGTTGAGACTCTAAATTCCGAATGCCTCATTTAAACAGATGTTACAGTAGTAAAAATGATTGCGGTATAACCCTTAAAACTTAGTTTAAATCGTGGTTGAGACTCTAAATTCCGAATGCTTCATGTAAACAGATATTACAGTAGTTAAAATGATTGCGGTATAACCCTTAAAACTTAGTTTAAATCGTGGTTGAGACTCTAAATTCCGAATGCCTCATGTAAACAGATGTTACAGTAGTTAAAATGATTGCAGTATAACCCTTAAAACTTAGTTTAAATCGTGGTTGAGTCTCTAAATTCCGAATGCCTCATGTAAACAGATGTTACAGTAGTTAAAATGATTGCGGTATAACCCTTAAAACTTAGTTTAAATAGTGGTTGAGACTCTAAATTCCGAATGCCTCATGTAAACAGATGTTACAGTAGTTAAAATGATTGCGGTATAACCCTTAAAACTTAGTTTAAATCGTGGTTGAGACTCTAAATTCCGAATGCCTCATGTAAACAGATGTTACAGTAGTTAAAATGATTGCGGTATAACCCTTAAAACTTAGTTTTAATCGTGGTTGAGACTCTAAATTCCGAATGCCTCATGTAAACAGATGTTACAGTAGTTACAATGATTGCGGTATAACCCTTAAAACTTAGTTTTAATAGTGGTTGAGACTCTAAATTCCCAATGCCTCATGTAAACAGATGTTACAGTAGTTAAAATGATTGCGGTATAACCCTTAAAACTTAGTTTAAATAGTGGTTGAGACTCTAAATTCCGAATGCCTCATGTAAACAGATGTAACAGTAGTTAAAATGATTGCGGTATAACCCTTAAAACTTAGTTTAAATCGTGGTTGAGACTCATAATTCCGAATGCCTCATGTAAACAGATGTTACAGTAGTTAAAATGATTGCGGTATAAACCTTAAAACTTAGTTTAAATCGTTGTTGAGACTCTAAATTCCGAATGCCTCATTTAAACAGATGTTACAGTAGTTTAAATGATTGCGGTATAACCCTTAAAACTTAGTTTAAATCGTGGTTGAGACTCTAAATTCCGAATGCCTCATGTAAAAAGATGTTACAGTAGTTAAAATGATTGCGGTATAACCCTTAAAACTTAGTTTAAATCGTAGTTGAGACTCTAAATTCCGAATGCCTCATTTAAACAGATGTTACAGTAGTAAAAATGATTGCGGTATAACCCTTAAAACTTAGTTTAAATCGTGGTTGAGACTCTAAATTCCGAATGCTTCATGTAAACAGGTATTACAGTAGTTAAAATGATTGCGGTATAACCCTTAAAACTTAGTTTAAATCGTGGTTGAGACTCTAAATTCCGAATGCCTCATGTAAACAGATGTTACAGTAGTTAAAATGATTGCAGTATAACCCTTAAAACTTAGTTTAAATCGTGGTTGAGTCTCTAAATTCCGAATGCCTCATGTAAACAGATGTTACAGTAGTTAAAATGATTGCGGTATAACCCTTAAAACTTAGTTTAAATAGTGGTTGAGACTCTAAATTCCGAATGCCTCATGTAAACAGATGTTACAGTAGTTAAAATGATTGCGGTATAACCCTTAAAACTTAGTTTAAATCGTGGTTGAGACTCTAAATACCGAATGCCTCATGTAAACAGATGTTACAGTAGTTAAAATGATTGCGGTATAACCCTTAAAACTTAGTTTAAATCGTGGTTGAGACTCTTAATTCCGAATGCCTCATGTAAACAGATGTTACAGTAGTTAAAATGATTGCGGTATAACCCTTAAAACTTCGTTTAAATCGTGGTTGAGACTCTAAATTCCGAATGCCTCATGTAAACAGATGTTACAGTAGTTAAAATGATTGCGGTATAACCCTTAAAACTTAGTTTAAATCGTGGTTGAGACTCTAAATTCCGAATGCCTCATGTAAACAGATGTTACAGTAGTTAAAATGATTGCGGTATAACCCTTAAAACTTAGTTTAAATCGTGGTTGAGACTCTAAATTCCGAATGCCTCATGTAAACAGATGTTACAGTAGTTAAAATGATTGCGGTATAACCCTTAAAACTTAGTTTAAATCGTGGTTGAGACTCTAAATTCCGAATGCCTCATGTAAACAGATGTTACAGTAGTTAAAATGATTGCGGTATAACCCTTAAAACTTAGTTTAAATCGTGGTTGAGACTCTAAATTCCGAATGCCTCATGTAAACAGATGTTACAGTAGTTAAAATGATTGCGGTATAACCCTTAAAACTTAGTTTAAATCGTGGTTGAGACTCTAAATTCCGAAGGCCTCATGTAAACAGATGTTACAGTAGTTAAAATGATTGCGGTATAACCCTTAAAACTTAGTTTAAATCGTGGTTGAGACTCTAAATTCCGAATGCCTCATGTAAACAGATATTACAGTAGTTAAAATGATTGCGGTATAACCCTTAAAACTTAGTTTAAATCGTGGTTGAGACTCTAAATTCCGAATGCCTCATGTAAACAGATGTTACAGTAGTTAAAATGATTGCGGTATAACCCTCAAAACTTAGTTTAAATCGTAGTTGAGACTCTAAATTCCGAATGCCTCATGTAAACAAGTGTTATAGTAGTTAAAATGATTGCGGTATAACCCTTAAAACTTAGT
Source organism: Sepiola atlantica (assembly GCA_963556195.1). Taxonomy (NCBI): domain Eukaryota; kingdom Metazoa; phylum Mollusca; class Cephalopoda; order Sepiida; family Sepiolidae; genus Sepiola; species Sepiola atlantica. The sequence goes on along the minus strand of OY744530.1, from coordinate 12,196,145 downwards.
TTAAATCGTAGTTGAGACTCTAAATTCCGAATGCCTCATGTAAACAAGTGTTATAGTAGTTAAAATGATTGCTGTATAACCCTTAAAACTTAGTTTAAATCGTGGTTGAGACTCTAAATTCCGAATGCCTCATGTAAACAGATGTTACAGTAGTTAAAATGATTGCGGTATAACCCTTAAAACTTAGTTTAAATCGTGGTTGAGACTCTAAATTCCGAATGCCTCATGTAAACAGATGTTACAGTAGTTAAAATGATTGCGGTAAAACCCTTAAAACTTAGTTTAAATCGTGGTTGAGACTCTATATTCCGAATGCCTCATGTAAACAGATGTTACAGTAGTTAAAATGATTGCGGTATAAACCTTAAAACTTAGTTTAAATCGTGATTGAGACTCTAAATACCGAATGCCTCATGTAAACAGATGTTACAGTAGTTAAAATGATTGCGGTATAACCGTTAAAACTTAGTTTAAATAGTGGTTGAGACTCTAAATTCCGAATGCCTCATGTAAACAGATGTTACAGTAGTTAAAATGATTGCGGAATAACCCTTAAAAATTAGTTTAAATAGTGGTTGAGACTCTAAATTCCGAATGTCTCATGTAAACAGATGTTACAGTCGTTAAAATGATTGCGGTATAACCCTTAAAACTTAGTTTAAATAGTAGTTGAGACTCTAAATTCCGAATGCCTCATTTAAACAGATGTTACAGTAGTTAAAATGATTGCGGTATAACCCTTAAAACTTAGTTTAAATCGTAGTTCAGTCTCTAAATTCCGAATGCCTCATGTAAACAGATGTTACAGTAGTTAAAATGATTGCGGTATAACCCTTAAAACTTAGTTTAAATCGTGGTTGAGACTCTTAATTCCGAATTCCTCATGTAAACAGATGTTACAGTAGTTAAAATGATTGCGGTATAACCCTTAAAACTTAGTTTAAATCGTGGTTGAGACTCTAAATTCCGAATGCCTCATGTAAACAGATGTTACAGTAGTTAAAATGATTGCGGTATAACCCTTAAAACTTAGTTTAAATCGTGGTTGAGACTCTAAATTCCGAATGCCTCATGTAAACAGATGTTACAGTAGTTAAAATGATTGCGGTATAACCCTTAAAACTTAGTTTAAATCGTGGTTGAGACTCTAAATTCCGAATGCCTCATGTAAACAGATGTTACAGTAGTTAAAATGATTGCGGTATAACCCTTAAAACTTAGTTTAAATCGTGGTTGAGACTCTAAATTCCGAATGCCTCATGTAAACAGATGTTACAGTAGTTAAAATGATTGCGGTATAACCCTTAAAACTTAGTTTAAATCGTGGTTGAGACTCTAAATTCCGAATGCCTCATGTAAACAGATGTTACAGTAGTTAAAATGATTGCGGTATAACCCTTAAAACTTAGTTTAAATCGTGGTTGAGACTCTAAATTCCGAAGGCCTCATGTAAACAGATGTTACAGTAGTTAAAATGATTGCGGTATAACCCTTAAAACTTAGTTTAAATCGTGGTTGAGACTCTAAATTCCGAATGCCTCATGTAAACAGATATTACAGTAGTTAAAATGATTGCGGTATAACCCTTAAAACTTAGTTTAAATCGTGGTTGAGACTCTAAATTCCGAATGCATCATGTAAACAGATGTTACAGTAGTTAAAATGATTGCGGTATAACCCTCAAAACTTAGTTTAAATCGTAGTTGAGACTCTAAATTCCGAATGCCTCATGTAAACAAGTGTTATAGTAGTTAAAATGATTGCGGTATAACCCTTAAAACTTAGTTTAAATCGTAGTTGAGACTCTAAATTCCGAATGCCTCATGTAAACAAGTGTTATAGTAGTTAAAATGATTGCTGTATAACCCTTAAAACTTAGTTTAAATCGTGGTTGAGACTCTAAATTCCGAATGCCTCATGTAAACAGATGTTACAGTAGTTAAAATGATTGCGGTATAACCCTTAAAACTTAGTTTAAATCGTGGTTGAGACTCTAAATTCCGAATGCCTCATGTAAACAGATGTTACAGTAGTTAAAATGATTGCGGTAAAACCCTTAAAACTTAGTTTAAATCGTGGTTGAGACTCTATATTCCGAATGCCTCATGTAAACAGATGTTACAGTAGTTAAAATGATTGCGGTATAAACCTTAAAACTTAGTTTAAATCGTGATTGAGACTCTAAATACCGAATGCCTCATGTAAACAGATGTTACAGTAGTTAAAATGATTGCGGTATAACCGTTAAAACTTAGTTTAAATAGTGGTTGAGACTCTAAATTCCGAATGCCTCATGTAAACAGATGTTACAGTAGTTAAAATGATTGCGGAATAACCCTTAAAAATTAGTTTAAATAGTGGTTGAGACTCTAAATTCCGAATGTCTCATGTAAACAGATGTTACAGTCGTTAAAATGATTGCGGTATAACCCTTAAAACTTAGTTTAAATAGTAGTTGAGACTCTAAATTCCGAATGCCTCATTTAAACAGATGTTACAGTAGTTAAAATGATTGCGGTATAACCCTTAAAACTTAGTTTAAATCGTAGTTGAGTCTCTAAATTCCGAATGCCTCATGTAAACAGATGTTACAGTAGTTAAAATGATTGCGGTATAACCCTTAAAACTTAGTTTAAATCGTGGTTGAGACTCTTAATTCCGAATTCCTCATGTAAACAGATGTTACAGTAGTTAAAATGATTGCGGTATAACCCTTAAAACTTAGTTTAAATCGTGGTTGAGACTCTAAATTCCGAATGCCTCATGTAAACAGATGTTACAGTAGTTAAAATGATTGCGGTATAACCCTTAAAACTTAGTTTAAATCGTGGTTGAGACTCTTAATTCCGAATTCCTCATGTAAACAGATGTTACAGTAGTTAAAATGATTGCGGTATAACCCTTAAAACTTAGTTTAAATCGTGGTTGAGACTCTAAATTCCGAATGCCTCATGTAAACAGATGTTACACTAGTTAAAATGAATCCGGTATAACCCTTAAAACTTAGTTTTAATAGTGGTTGAGACTCTAAATTCTGAATGCCTCATGTAAACAGATGTTACAGTAGTTTAAATGATTGCGGTATAACCCTTGAAACTTAGTTTAAATAGTGGTTGAGACTCTAAATTCCGAATGCCTCATGTAAACAGATGTTACAGTAGTAAAAATGATTGCGGTATAACCCTTAAAACTTAGTTTAAATCGTGGTTGAGACTCTAAATTCCGAATGCATCATGTAAACAGATGTTACAGTAGTTAAAATGATTGCGGTATAACCCTTAAAACTTAGTTTAAATAGTGGTTGAGACTCTAAATTCCGAATGCCTCATGTAAACAGATGTTACAGTAGTTACAATGATTGCGGTATAACCCTTAAAACTTAGTTTAAATCGTGGTTGAGACTCTAAATTCCGAATGCCTGATTTAAACAGATGTTACAGTAGTTAAAATGATTGCGGTATAACCCTTAAAACTTAGTTTAAATCGTGGTTGAGACTCTAAATTCCGAATGCCTCATGTAAACAGATGTTACAGTAGTTAAAATGATTGCGGTATAAACCTTAAAACTTAGTTTAAATAGTGGTTGAGACTCTAAATTCCGAATGCCTCATGTAAACAGATGTTACAGTAGTTAAAATGATTGCGGTATAACCCTTAAAACTTAGTTTAAATAGTGGTTGAGACTCTAAATTCCGAATGCCTTATTTAAACAGATGCTACAGTAGTTAAAATGATTGCGGTATAACCCTTAAAACTTAGTTTAAATCGTGGTTGAGACTCTAAATTCCGAATGCCTCATGTAAACAGATGTTACAGTAGTTAAAATGATTGCGGTATAACCCTTAAAACTTAGTTTAAATAGTGGTTGAGACTCTAAATTCCGAATGCCTCATGTAAACAGATGTTACAGTAGTTAAAATGATTGCGGTATAACCCTTAAAACTTAGTTTAAATAGTGGTTGAGACTCTAAATTCCGAATGCCTCATGTAAACAGATGTTACAGTAGTTAAAATGATTGCGGTATAACCCTTAAAACTTAGTTTAAATCGTAGTTGAGACTCTAAATTCCGAATGCCTCATGTAAACAGATGTTACAGTAGTTAAAATGATTGCGGTATAACCCTTAAAACTTAGTTTAAATAGTGGTTGAGACTCTAAATTCCGAATTCCTCATGTAAACAGATGTTACACTAGTTAAAATGAATCCGGTATAACCCTTAAAACTTAGTTTTAATAGTGGTTGAGACTCTAAATTCTGAATGCCTTATGTAAACAGATGTTACAGTAGTTAAAATGATTGCGGTATAACCCTTAAAACTTAGTTTAAATAGTGGTTGAGACTCTAAATTCCGAATGCCTCATGTAAACAGATGTTACAGTAGTTAAAATGATTGCGGTATAACCCTTGAAACTTAGTTTAAATAGTGGTTGAGACTCTAAATTCCGAATGCCTCAGGTAAACAGATGTTACAGTAGTTAAAATGATTGCGGTATAACCCTTAAAACTTAGTTTAAATCGTGGTTGAGACTCTAAATTCCGAATGCATCATGTAAACAGATGTTACAGTAGTTAAAATGATTGCGGTATAACCCTTAAAACTTAGTTTAAATAGTGGTTGAGACTCTAAATTCCGAATGCCTCATGTAAACAGATGTTACAGTAGTTACAATGATTGCGGTATAACCCTTAAAACTTAGTTTAAATCGTGGTTGAGACTCTAAATTCCGAATGCCTGATTTAAACAGATGTTACAGTAGTTAAAATGATTGCGGTATAACCCTTAAAACTTAGTTTAAATCGTGGTTGAGACTCTAAATTCCGAATCCATCATGTAAACAGATGTTACAGTAGTTAAAATGATTACGGTATAAACCTTAAAACTTAGTTTAAATAGTGGTTGAGACTCTAAATTCCGAATGCCTCATGTAAACAGATGTTACAGTAGTTAAAATGATTGCGGTATAACCCTTAAAACTTAGTTACAATCGTGGTTGAGACTCTAAATTCCGAATGCCTCATGTAAACAGATGTTACAGTAGTTAAAATGATTGCGGTATAACCCTTAAAACTTAGTTTAAATCGTGGTTGAGACTCTAAATTCCGAATGCCTCATGTAAACAGATGTTACAGTAGTTAAAATGATTGCGGTATAACCCTAAAAACTTAGTTTAAATCGTGGTTGAGACTCTAAATTCCGAATGCCTCATGTAAACAGTTAAAATGGTTGTGGTACAAAGTCATTCCTGGAAAGAACGTAACATTTTAAAATATTAAATAAAATAAAAAAACTACTCGTTTGGTTTCGCTAAAACTTGGAATACTATTGTCTGTATGATATAAAATTATAATCCTATTGAAATTTTTTAGCGGAAATTGTTCTGTCAAAAAGCACCGAATGATTTTCCAGATTTCAAATTGTCGCCAATATTCCTTTCTTTTCCCTTCGCTTTTGGGAAACACAATTTTTAGAATTAAAGTTATGACAATAAAAACAAAAAGGTAAATAATGGTTTTTCTTATATAAAAATTACATTTTGAATAAAATCAATTTTGCTTTATTTCGAACTTGCTGGTCATTCTACCAAAACTCTTCTATCTAAATGAATAGAGGCGAAAGTTTTTTGTTGCATTTATCCGAACTATATTTATATTGAAACACCTAAGGTTTACTTAATTCAATGATACAACCAAATATTTTTCAATACACTATATATACTGACAGAAAGACTATAACTCATTTGCATATTTATTTTTTAAACAGTGTCTAAATAATTCATATTCTGTACGTTTCTATTTATAATTTAATTCTACTATTTTATTATATATACGCAATAGCTTCCTTGATATTAATATTATTATTATCAGTAGCAATATCAATCAAAGCGATTTAATGAAAGAAGTTTAAAATTCAAAATGATAACAACCGGTTACATTTACACACACACACACATTTACACAAAGCAAAAACTTAGATTACTTTGAAATAATTTCTTTAAAAAAAATTAACGGCATAAAACGCAATGGCTAACAAAGGTTTTCTGTTAATAATTAGATATGTACGTTTATTTTTTTTAAAAACTAAATTTGTTGTTGGTGATGGTGGTAGTGCTGTTGCTGCTGCTGCTGCTGCTGATGATGATGATGACGACTATTACATTTGCCATGAAAAAGGAAAAAAATCCTATCTTCTGTCATCTTCCTAAATAAAAAATTCTTATTTTTAAATCTTCATTAAGTGTTTTTTTTCTGTCTTTAATAATAAAGGCGAAAAGCACAAAAAACATTTCAGATTACTCAGTAATCTAAAATTGTTTAATTTGATCAATTGACTTTCCACTTTTTTCATTCATTTAATTATATAACCAGTTTTTAATGTGGAATTCATTTTCATACTTATACAAAATCAAATTCCTCGACTTTGAATATCGAATAGACCACATAAAATAATCTTTTAGTTGTTACTTTCCAGAGTGAATAAATTTGACTATGTTCATGCACAGTAAATTTCATCAACATTGGAATATATCAAATAACACCATGAGCATCATCATTTTGATGTTTTTCTACAAATTTTTACCAAACTGTGCAATGAAAATTATTACTTCGTTTTTCTGTAAAGAAGATACAGCTTCATTAATTGCTGCATGGAGAGCCGGTAGTTCCTGCTAGTGTATATATATATATATATATATATATATATATATATATATATCCATGGATATGTGTTTTGCTGACAAACGGTCCATCAGCGTAGTTGAACTTTAGCGAGATTTGAAACTGGAACCACAGGTACTGCAGTCCGGTCTCTTCACCGTCAGACCACAAAACCTATACATTTAAGTAAATTCTTCACCGTAGATATCTGAATTCGATCATTTGTTTCTATCGCCCCAAAATTAATGTATACATTTATGAACGATGGAGTGTCCCTGTAATTCTAGCAAAGTTTTGTGGCCCAACGGTAAATGCACCAGACTGCAGTAGAAGATACATGCTATATTCATACATCCTACCCAACCCTTTCTCTCCACTCTTATAGGCCATGGTTCAAATACAATCAGATCTGCTATGGATATTTCTGCATTAATACCATCGTAATTTCTTTCGAACTATGCATAAAATAGCAAAGTTTGTTCAATTAATATTATACAATGAATCGTTTAGAATAAGTATTGTGTTTCAACATTAACCGAAAAAAGGTTGGTATGTCGTAAAACAGATAAAGCAAGTCAATAGATATTGTGTTTGTTTGGCATTAAATAATCAAAAAAGGGGTCGATTTTCAAAACCAAACCTTTAGAATAAAGTGGTGACAATAACAAAACGAAATAGCAAATATGTTATTTTGATAAGAGGTGTTCACGTGTAGAGATATCTCATTCTTAATGTTAATTAAATACACAAGAAATAAAGGAATACAAAAAGCAGATATAAACAATACAAAGGTTTTATATATATTCAAATATACAACATTCACATATAATCTTGGAGGAAAGTAGGAAAATGTTCTGAGGTGAACTTTTTATGATGATAAAGGTTTGTAAAGTTTGACTGTGGTAAATTTAATATGCAGGTGTGGCTGTTTATAGTAGGACGTTAGTGTACATGTCTATAGTAGGACGTATTTGTGACTATCTATTGTAGCATGTAAATGTGAAAGGCTTATTAGTAGTCGAGTTCAACATATGTGTGACCCAAAGAGAAGAGGGGGATACTTTTGTACAGTGGCATTCACATGGTGTGGAGAGTATTCAAATTAGGGGAGGGGACATCGACTCATATCTAAACTATCTTTCTTTTTCATAATATTTATTAATGCTAGGACTTATACTTGCTATTTCTCAATGTGGCAAGTTACTAAGCATTGAGCTTCATTTAGATTTCCGTTATATTCTTTGAATCAGATTATTCATTCGACTTTATTCCTGAATGACTCTTTACAGTGTTATCACCTTTTTGGTTCTGAGTAGGGAACTCCCTTAATAAATCTAGACACTAGAAGCTGATAACAGCATAGCAATTCGTACATAAAGCAGGAGACTGTTACTTTTAGAAATCTAAAATGGTATCATAGAATAAATCATTGAGCAATTATGTATGTGGCAGATATGATAAAAGCAACGCGAATTGTATGAAAGATAATAAATTACATTTTTAGAAAGAAATGCTAGAAAGTATCAAGGAATTTCAAAGTGGATGAGATTTAGGTGAATGTGTTGACCATTTCACTGATACCAATGCAAATTATTGAACAACAAAAAACTTGCCGTCAACATGTCTGCAGTAAAAAAAAAAAAAGAAAGCATATATATATATATATATATATATATATATATATATATATATAGAGAGAGAGAGAGAGAGAGAGAGAGGGAGAGAGAGATAAAATATAGTTATCCACAGACACATATTTCTTTGTCGCTACGACCCGTCAGTGTGGCTTGACCTAGCGAGATTTGAAACCGGCTCCTCAGTGACTGATAAAATAAAATAAAAATAATATATGAATACACATATTTGGGCAGCAAGTCGTTATATATAATGTTTGGTTGAAGACAACATTTTTGCGTTTTGTGATTTTCTTAATTATTTTCTCAACACGCGAAAATAATTAAGAATATCACAAAACACGAAAATTGAGTGGTCTTCAACCAAACATTATATATATATATATTCTGTGATGCCATCCAGCGTTGCTGTATTTAAATCGTCAACGACTTCCGGCGCGTTTTTCCACTGTCTTTTTAAAATTCTCTTCTTTCTCCAGCTTTTTTGTTCATTTGCTTTTGACACCTGATGATGATGGCCGTTTTCTTCAGTTTCGGAATATTCTGGGGGATTGTTTTGATAGATGTTATCTTTGAGATAATACCACAGATGAAAATCTGTGAGGTTATAGTCCAGTGAATGTGAGTCCACAATCAGAATCACTCTTTCTACAGATTATACGATCACCAAAGTGTCCCCCATATCACTGAACGGTGATGAAACAAAGATTGTTGAACAATCATGGCTGAAACTTAGTGGATAAGTCAATTATAGACTGAAGATTGATTCCATTGGGTAGCATTGTAAAAACCCAATATATTTGCATTCAAAGTTTCACCACGAATAAATTTCATAAAGGTGAATCCATATATGCTCCCTTCAGCTATGGATTAAATAGTAGGGTAGACTAGACTTTCAAGCCTTGGTTGGGCAACTATTCTAGGAGAAGAAAAACTCTAAAATAAAACCAGTTTTTCTCTGCTTATCCCGGCATTGTTTCAAGTCATCCTTGACTTCTTATTGCTATTTGACTCAAGCAATGAGAATTCTAGAGAGGTATGGTTGGCATTGCGCAACCTTTGCTTCACTACCCACGCATGCACCTTTACTGAGGTCATCTATTGTCGCTGGAGAGTAAAATTATGCCTATATATATATATATATATATATATATATATATATATAAATATATATATATAATTAATTAATTATAAATATTTGTTTTTATCTACATACGTATACGTTTCATTCCTTACAGGAATTGTCAGTGTAAAGAAGAATTATTCATACCGGTCGCCAGACTCGAACGCCGGAACACAAGTTATATTTCAAACTCAAATTCCAACGTTTTTGCCCATACGGCTGTAATTAACACCTCAGTAAATCAGTGAGAGATTAATTCTAATTAAAGGCAGCTGTCGTAGAGAGTTCGACTTTTGAAAGAAACATTGCATTTAAGCCATGATGACGGCTGTGTTAATACTAACTCGCTACAGAGCCCAGCCTAGTTTGTGGGCGACAAATAATTAATTCTAAATATTTGTTTTTATCTACATACGTATACGTTTCATCTTTACAGGAATCGTCAATGTAGAGAAGAATTATTCACACTAGTCACTGAACTCGAACCCCAGAATACAAGTTATATTTCAAACTCAAATTCCAACGTCTTTACCCATGACTAAAAGCTTTTATGAATATATATATATATATATATATATATATATATATATATATATATATATAAAGCTTTTAATCATCTATACATGGAAAATAAACTATAAAAAAACAAAAATCAATATATGTATTCATCATTAATAATTCAATGCAAGTCCAAAACACCCAATTTATATAGGCCATCTACAGAAACAGCCCTCACTGCTAATAATACAGAAGCATTCTTCTTTTTTCCATATTCCTAGTGACAGCGGTACTATCCTAACATTAATATACGACCTCCAATGGCTTTAAATCCGTCGGCTATTAACTAAATATGCATATTGCAAACTTATATCAGCCGGATTCCAAAGTTTTGTTGTCTGCTTAACCTCCGCATTCTTAAATACTCTTGGACTTTCTCAATCAAACAATACATAAAAACGATACAAGATGTAGCTTTACCCGCATCAGCAATGGCAATTTCACAAAGTGATGACAATCCAACAAAATCTGGTAGTGTCGTGAGATTCTGCTGGGGCGCTCTGAACTAGCAATAATGATATTTCGGCCCAAAACCATGCCTCAACCGAGAGTCATCACCTGATGAAGGCTTTGTTGTATGCAATGTGGCTGTACAAACAACAGATATCGGATAAACATTGTATATATATAAACTTTGGAATGAAATAATTTGATCCACAAGAGCCTATAGATATATAGATATATGTATAGATACATGTTTTTGCCGCTTATCGTTATTATCTGTCTTTTGGGCATATTATTTATTTTTGCTATGCTTATATAATTTTCAATGAGTGCACAACCAAAATGGACCAGGAAAATTTTAAAAAGAGAAAAGAAGTTCAATTGTCTACAGAAACAACACTTTTGCCATTATTCCACTTTCCCAAATTACAGATAATAACGCATGTTCAGTTTTCGAATTTAATGAACATTACTCCTGTTAGGTAGAAGCATTTCTAGCTAGAAAAATAAGACATTCAGAATGGACATTAAAGGGAGATAAACTTGTCAGAGTTACTTCCCTTGCATTCGATTTGCAGAGTTACACCCCTTTGGCTTCCAACTGAGACAGACATTTTTTAAAGACATATGTCGTTATCAGCTCCAACTATAAATGTCAATTAATTAGTAAATCCTCTTCTTCCAATTGTAAAAATTAAATAAATTATTTATTCTTAGTTTCCTCAGTCAAATTCTTTCTCATATTTTTGTTTGTTAACTCACATTCAAATATTCAAATTTACACCCACTCAGTTAACCGACACAGTCACTTCCAATGGCAACGAGGATGAGATAAACAAACAACCAAACATTTTTTTTCAACTTTACAAAAATCGACAAAAAGAAATTATTTGAAGGAAAATTATTAAAAAAAAGATATGGTGATTTCCCCAGACTTATGTAAATACTTTAACTCAATTCGGATGAAGATAAAAAAATTGGAATGAAAAAAAAAAAATTGTTGAAAGTGTTATCCATTGGCAAAGAAGATGAACACGCGAGATTATCTGACATACAGATATCTATTATTATACTAAAGCTGAGTTAATTAACATTTCTTTTCCTAAGGTTTTCTGCTATATCACACAAAATACATACTAAAATCTTCCTTGATTTGGGATTGAGTTTTGTTTGAAAAAAACCCACTTTTTTAATTGTTCTACTTAACCGTAATTTATAATTAACTGAACAAGTCACTTATTTCTCTTACTCTCTCTCTCTCTCTCGTAATGTATTTCTCTTGTCCTAGTTCAACCACTCTCTAATATTTCTTAATATCTTTGTGAGCATTTAGTCATTTTTTCAGCATTTCCATTTAATTTACATATGTGCCTGTACACACCATAAAAACGTATGTAACTTAGATGGCAAAATAATAAGCTTCTAATAAAAGAATAATAAAAATAAATAATAATACTTTTATATAAGAATAAAAATATGAAGGATGCTATAGAAGAGATTTGTTAGTTTTAGTTATGCAAGAAGAATTTCTGAACAGATATGTCACAGTTTATGAATTTTCGAATGAAATCAAAATGGAAGAAATTGTTTGTTCTGACTCAATGGGTCACGGGTATGTCTAGTAATATTTAAATTTTCTACTCTGTGTTAAGTATTTTTAGAAATGGGGACATGAAATTTGGTAATAATCGTACGAGTATTCAATTTAATATGAATGTTAATTTTTTGTTTCCAACATTTTTAAAGATGATATATTTTAAAAAGCTTTTTAAAAATGTCAATAATTTAATATTGTTTCATGAATTTTTTAATGGAACTCGCTCCAGACAAGGCATGAAGCCACTTGATGTATGGAGCTAAAAAGAACACAAAGACAAGAGATGCCTAGTGACCTTAGTCTTGAAAAGACCAAGGCAGGATGAAAAACAGTCAACAGGAAGAGAGTTCCACAAGCCTGCAGATCTTGAAAAGAAACTCCTGGAATAGGAAGATGTATTATAATGAAGTACATGAGACTACTAGACGCTGGAACAAAGGAAGCAGGGAATAAATCAGACAATTCTATAGAACATGTGCCAAAATTACAAAATTATGAAGGATTTTGAGGAATTTTTATTTTTCATCTTTGTTTTCGTTCTTGTTATTGTAGTTGCTTTGGGGGCTTGTCTACCTTTTCATTCTACATTAGGTTGAATGAAGTTTTATATGTGTAACGTTCAAATGAATGAAATGTGTCATTTGCTTTAACATTCACCACACAAAAACTCGCCTTCTACCACAAATGAAAAGAACTTTCCTATCTAAATCCGTGTGCCTAACAACAAATGGAATTTCTATTGTTATGAGGGCTTAAAATATACATAAAAGAAAAGGTTCGAAAAGGTTCTAAAACTTACAAGATGCTTCTGTTATGTTCGATTACTATTTGGTGCTCTCTATAAAAAGAGGTTTAGCACTAGCTAGTCAGTTGTCAAGTTGTCTTGTGGACTAACAGTTGTCTTGTGGACTAAATGAGATTTACTACAACACTGGCGTAATTCGCAGATTAACACAGCCGACAGAATTTATTTAAAGAAACCAGAAGAGACAGAATTCATAAGTAAATTATGGCAAAGTTAACGTGTGTTTTATATTTGACGTTTCCTTGGTGAATTGGAACATTGAAACTCATTTTTCATAAGAATAGTCTGACCCCCTTCTCTTTCTCCCTCGTGGCACTTCTCGATCATCATGTTATACTGTGGTTTTTGTTAAATTTCTTCTATTTGTTTCACGTTTTAAGTACAACCGTAACACTATGTACAGAGTTTCTTTCCAAAGTTCTGTGGAACACGTTACCATAGGATTACTTTAATGTGGGCTACAACATGGTCTTTTTCAAATTCAATGTCAACAAATAATTATCATAAACCATCCTCATAAGTAATACAGTTTTGTTCATTCCATTCATCATTTTCAATCTTCTCATAATAGTTTTCATCACTCAATTGTCAATCTATGCATCTCATTAATTCTTATCCTCGAGTAGCTTTTGGCCCTTATAAGTGGTGACTCGTTAATAAATAAAAGAAATCGCACATTTGAATTTGGATTCGTTAATACTGATAAAACCATTTTATTTTGGGGTCCTTGGTATGACCTTAAAGTGTATCAAGTGGTGAGGCCCCTATTTGGGAACTTTGGGAGTGTGGAGTTACCCCTGAGTTACCATTACTCCCAGGTTCACTCTAACCCGCCAGGACCCTATCTGTTAGTTCCTTTGACAAGGTCTGGCATAAAGGTCTTCTCATAAAAATTAATTCATATGGTATTACTGGACAAATATTTTATATAATTACATCGTTCCTATCCAAAAGAAAGATCCAGGTTGTCCTCAATGGATGTTCATCCAAACAACATGATATAAATGCAGGTGTACCCCAGGGATCGATCATTTATTATTCCTGATTTTCACAAACGACCTCCCTGATGACATTGTGTCCGAGATGGGCATATTTACTGATGACTCTACTCTCATCATGTGAGCAAAACAGACATGTACATGCGAGGCAATGGCTTAATCCTTAGAAAGTGACCTCCATCTGTAGTGGAATGAGGTCATAAATGGATGTTAACAATTAATGCCGCTAAGACAAAGCTCCTTTCCTCCAACAACCACAAGAAACCTCTTCAACCACCGGCTGCCATAGCAAATAACACCCTACCTGAGAGTCCAACTTTTAAACTCCTCAGCTTAACATTCACAGATAACATGAATTGGAACAAATATATTGACGACATTGCCAAGGCTGCTGCAAAGAAAGTGGGCTCCCTTTACTGAGCGAGAAAACTTCTCACACCTGGCAGTATCCTATACCTCTACAAAGCCACCATCCGCCAATGCATGGAGTATTGTTATCACATCTGGGCTGGTGCACCATCAACTAGTCTCTCCCTCTTAGACAAGGTCCAAAACAGAGTCGCTAATCTAATATGTCCTTCACTATTCACCAAGCTACAGACTCGGTCCCATCGCCCTTGTGCTTATTTTACAAGTACTTCAATGGAATGTGTTCCGATGAACTTGCTGCTCTGGTACCCCCTCGACTTAAATACACTTGAATAACTCGACAATCAGCTAAATACCATCCATTCATTGTGAAGGTCCCCAGATGCCGGAAAGCCTTATACTCCAATAGTTTCTTTCCTCAAGTTGCCGGCCTTTGGAACACCCTCCCTGCTTCCTGTTTCCCTGACTGTACCGACATGCAGAAATTTAAAACTAATGTGAACAAGCATCTCGCTGCATAGCTCTCAATATAGGACGCCTCCCAAAACATTCACCCTAATTCTCAGTAGCCCCTTACGTCTACAGTGACAACTTGCCTTGTTTGGGGTGAACTATGTCAAAAAAAATTTTTTTAAATAGGATTTGTCCTGGCCATGACACTAAACTGCCTTGGACACCCATGGACAAGGTGTTTGCTATTCCACCCCACCACAACAAACCCATTTTTCCCCAGTCTTTTGAACCTTCTTTTCTGTCTACCCTATTTTCCAAGCTCTATAAACTATTTAAGCTCTACCAACTATCAAAAACGTAAAAATAAAATTATGCTTCGTCAGTGTTCGATATTAAATAACATCTAAATCGGTGAAGTAAAAGAATAAGAAAGAAAGGAAACGTCTCAAACTGGAAAGTTTAAAAAACGAAAAAGTAAGAAAAAACGTATCAGTGTAGAAAGAAGAAAGGAAAAAAAGAAAAAGCTTCTCATTATGGAAATAGAGTAAGGTATTTTTCTCAGAATTCATTTAAGACGGCAGAGTTGGGGTTCTCAAACTGGCTATTACTTTCTTAACACTTGACATGGTTTCGTCCAGCAGTTTTTTACTTGCTAACATTTGTGTGACGAGTACAAATGAATACATATTGGCCTTTATTATAGAGTGGAGTAATTTCCTCAAATAAAAAAACACTCTTTCAAATCGAAAAACATTTCTTCAAATGGATTTACATATCTGATGAAAGCGGACCACCGCTTGAAACGCGTTATATATAAAATTATAAAATGATAAAACAACAAAATAATAAATAAATGTTGAAAAAATAATTTTACAAATGTTGGTAGTCTTACTTCTTTACATATATATATATATATATATATATATATATATAATTGTATACAATTTTCCACCACTATACAAAATCAGAAACAGTCAACACAACAGAAAGTTAAGAAATAATGCAATTGTCCTGAGCGACTGATAACAGTGAAAGAAGAGACTGGAAGAAACAAGAAGGGTTGACCCTCATCGTTAGTGGCACCATATACAAAACCAATGATGTATAAACAACGATAGCTATTTTCACCTCCTCCCCCAAG
Organism: Sepiola atlantica; assembly: GCA_963556195.1. Lineage (NCBI taxonomy): Eukaryota > Metazoa > Mollusca > Cephalopoda > Sepiida > Sepiolidae > Sepiola > Sepiola atlantica. The sequence goes on along the minus strand of OY744530.1, from coordinate 12,180,367 downwards.
AGAAAAAATTTGGGACTCTTCCCAAAAACAGAGCACAAAGGTTATCTGGAACATTAGGATAAGTGATGCACTGCCCCTTGGTTCCTTCTGGAATTTATGGTAAGTTCATGGTTCCAGCCTCTCCAGTGATTAGAAAGATGGAGTGAAGGATGGGTGAGAGACCCATAAATTACAAAGATGAATCTTAGATTGGAAAGTTTCACTATATATATATATATATATATATATATATATATATATATATATATATATATATATATATATATATATATATATATTCATAACTTACTATATATATATGTGTGTGTGTGGGTGTGTATATTAATGTAAATTAATAAGAGTGATTTATTTCAATGAGGAAACTTATTACTAGACTGTGAAATCTTTTCATTTCTGAGTTTAGTCTATGATATAATTTCTATAAAAGTCTATGAAAAGTTTTTGACACATACTCAGAAGCACTCACCTCTTCTCTGTATATATACATACACTAGAGTGATTTCTAACTTTTGTCTATTATTTCACTTTTAGATAAATGCACGAAAAGTTTTGTTTTGTACATATTGATATATATATATATATATATGATAATTTTATTTACACAGACATGTACAAAATCTGCGACACTGGCATGTCGATGTTATCGATCAACAGTTACTATAAACTGAGATCTCATCAGGCAGAGTTAGAATCCGATCTTAACCTCAGATCATATTTGGAGGGAATCTAATCTGAGGTTAAGATCGGATTCTAACTCTGCCTGATGAGATCTCAGTTTATAGTAACTGTTGATCGATAACATCGACATGCCAGTGTCGCAGATTTTGTACATGTCTGTGTAAATAAAATGATCATATATAAAGCTCTATTTTGATATTGAGCACTTTTTATAAACCCGGTTAAAATTCTCTGGATTACCACCCTGTGGATATTTTTCACCTGGATTATTACCATTATATATATATATATATATATATATATATATATATATATATATGTAGAAAGATGGGGATAAAATGATCCGACGTAATGTAAAATGAAAAAAGGAAAGGCAAAACCTATGTGATTTATGTATTCATCAACGTTTCGTCTTTATTGAAAGACTTCCTCAGGTTGAAGAAAACAATGTAGAAAAATCATGCAGAATATTAATTTTGATATGTCAGAAAATGTCCAGACTTTGGTATCATTAAATACATATCAAATAAATTGAAATGCAGACTACTCGAAGCCGCACTCATTACAAACTCTAACACCAAGCAACGAAATGGTTTCTATAATTTATCTCCACTAATCAGCAAACTCATTATAGTGGAACAAAAATTAACATCAGAACCAGGATAACCACCCCATACCATATTTTCTATTAATAAATATGCATAATATCTTTAATCAAAATTTGCATTTCAAAAATAGTAAAAATCTCTACGCCCTCATATTCAAATAAAAATTATGCTCATTACGTCACTAATATTTTATTGATTAGTAATACACTATCAATAAAAAAAACAAGAACAAATAAACACATTCACAAATAATTCAAAACACTATGAATATTATATCCTCATGCTGTTACTTATATTTACATAATACATATACACACACTTGTATAATCATAAATACATCTACATAATTACGGATCAATTAATAAAACACAAATAGTGAACTAAATAAATATAAATAAACTCATTCATACATAAATAAACTAAAGAACTATAGTATTTTATACATACTCCCATACATTACAAGAAATTTATTAATTATTCAATGAAACACAAATAGAGTAATCAAATAAATAGAAATAAATTAATACACCCTGTTTTGATTATTTAAACTAATAGGTATTATACCCCCTCTCTCTCTTTATCCCTAACGCTTTTATACATATTGCCACATACTACAGGAAACTTACTATCAAGAAACAAATAAAATAATGAAATAGGATTAAATTAATACACCCATTTTGAATATTTAAACTAATAAATAAAATACCCCCTCTCACTATGTCAACATTTTTATTTTCAATCATATTCTGCATTTCAAAATCAGATAAAAATTCTTCACATTTCTACTCTCTTATTATTTTCTGTTCCCCTCCTTTTCCCCTTTTCCTTTTTCTTTCTTTTTTCCTGTTTGTCCCCCTTCAAGTTTAGAATAAACGACAGACTCATACTTCCACACACCCCATCCCCCTACCTACTGCAGCCATGCTTGGCTATAACATATGTTGACCCCAGTTACCTTCCTAGCTAAAATAGTCATAAACTGACAAATCCAAGCCATCAATCCCATTCATTTTGCGTCCTTTGAAGGAGACTGACCAAGGCTGATAACACTACTACCAAAATCATGTTTTTCGATCTCTGCTTGTTCACGCCAACAGCCAAGTCTAAGTCTGGACACTTTCTGAGATATCAAAATTAATATTCTGTAGATTTTTCTACATTGCTTTCTTCATCCTGAGGAAGTCTTTCAATAAAGACGAAACGTTGATGAATACATAAATCACATAGGTTTTTGCTTTCCTTTTTTTATCATATATATATATATATATATATATATTAGTAAAATACTCATCCTAGGTCTAATATAAGGAATATATATATATATATAGCACTAGTTTTAAATTTTAATGTTTTTTCTTTCTGTTGGAGATTAGAAGGTATAGTACGTTTTCAGTGGCAACCCTCTAAATAGTAAAGTCTCCAGAATAATAATGTGTCCCTGTTGCATAGAATGCATTTTCTATTATTCATAATAATAAATTTAATAGTTGAGGATTTTACAAATCACATACATATTATTGACGCTCACACGTGTGCACCGCTTATTTTACAATGTATTACTTAATTTAACTCGAAATTTGATGTAGAACAATTCCTTTCTCTATTAAATATTTTTTATCTAACTTATTTTAAAAGATTTTGGTGGCGAATTTGGGTGGCCGCGCCTCCTAAATGATAAAGTTTACCAAAAGAGTAATGTGTCCATGTTACTCACCGTATTGCCTAAAATATATATTCAAAAATTCATAGTGATCAGTTCATTATTTTAGGAGATTACCCTGTACATAGATATATATATATATATATATATATATATATATATATCGTATTGCACTTACGATATTTTCTGATTAGAAATAAATGTTTTTGCTTTAATGAAAATCAACATTTATAATGTTATGATTCATTGTATAACTTAAATGAAATAGTATCATCAACTTTACAAATGTTATCGCGTTTGAAGATTGTAGTTTTAATTGTATATATATGGTTTTTGAAGTAATTTATAACAGAAGTTTTTATCTTATAATATTGTTTCAGTTGCTTATAAGTAATTATTCGCTTATAAATATAGTTTAACTGTATAATCACCTTATTGTGTAGTCACTGTTCCCAGTTTCGAATCCAAATGTCATCGTATTAAAAGAATTTATTTTCAAACGTATAATTATTTGTGTACTACTTTTATGAATTAATTAATAATAGGATAACAAGTGTATATGTCAATGAAAAGTAAATATTAATTGCTTGCCAAGTTGGATTTAATGTGATATCGTTTTTTTATTATAATAATAAATTGTTGTAACCGTCTTTGCAATACGAGTTAAAGTCAGAAACAGAATTGTTGCTTCTAAAATGAACAAGTATCATCACCTTTACATGTTACAACATTTTAATTAATTGTTCTAAATTAAAGTGTGTTACCTACTACTATGATATACAATTAATGTTTTTAAAAATCGATAGTTTAATTTTTCTGTGAAACAAATATAAATCTTTATCTAAAATATAGAATGTTGCTTTTATGGATATCCTAAGTAGCTGCTATTGTGTAGGTGATTCAAGAAAACGGCACCCTTTGAACACTATTCTTAATCGGAATAAACATTTTTTTGAAAGAAAGAAATCGAAATACAATTTTTTTTTCTAAAGAACATGTGTAATGATAAAAAAATTGGCTAGTAAGATTCAAGTATTGATTTGTGAAATTCTATTCTATCATATCGATGACAAAATTCAAGAAATAGACTGATTTTACTTAACAAAAATATGGGTTTTCATATTTATGATTATAATTTATATGTTTCAGTATTTGTAGATGTAAAACAGTTGTGGTAGCAGGTTTAGTTCACAGGGGAAGGCCAAGGAAAACACGGGAAGAAGTGCTAAACACGTGGAAAACTTTCTTAATTAAAAAGAAAGTTTTCTCAAAAATAAATTCAATAAACTTTTGAAATTAAATACCCATGTTTTAGTTCAGTAAAACTCCTGTAGCAGTGTGAACCATAGCTTTGCTAAGTTGTTGACATTTGTTGCATCTTAGAAGAGGTGCTAAGATTCACGCTGATAATTAAATGTAATAATAAATGTTGGAAAATTAGTAAAAACAGATAAAAACACAAATGTTTTCCTTTTGACTAGGAACAAAGTGTAGCATCAGAACAGATACTACACTTTCATTATTCTGTCCTCAGGCAATTTTTAGTTTGCTCCAATCCAGAGTGCCTCTTTTTGGGGGCTCTATTTTCCCACATTAAAAACCAACCGTGTGTCTAACTCTGCACTGGTGGGGAGACAAGTGAATAGGAACAACAGATTAAATGGTAAAAGTGCATGATAGTTAACAGTCGAGAAATAGTAAACAAAAAATAACAAAAAATGTATTAAAAAAACGCAGTAGAATTTCATTATAAACCGACCTGTATATTTTAACAAGCTGAAATTGCTTTTAAGTATTTTATTTCAATTTTTTAAAGCTGTCTTTATGTTTGGTGTTTATTTCTGAGAAATTGAAAAAACTATGACTTCTGATAACACTAAGTTTGGAGAGAGGGCTTGAAACTTGGACTTCGAGTTTTTGGTAGGATGCGTCACTTTTTTTTACAACTTTTCAGGAATTAAGCCCTCCTCCTGAAGCGACAAGCAGCCAATTGTTTTTCTCCTGTGTGTAAAGACAGTTTTGAATGAAATAATATTTTGAAATAAAAAAAAAACTTAAAGATAGTTTTAGCACGTTAAAAGTATACAGGTTGGTAGATAATTAAATGCTACTGTGTTTAATATAAGTCTTTTATTTTTGTTGTTGTTGTTGTTTTCAATTTCTTGACTGTTAACTACTCTGCACTTTTACCAAGTGGGTAAATACTTTTTAAAAATATGATGGCTGGGGCTTAACCCCTGTTTAATATTATAGAGGCGAGAACCTCTCTCACAAAAAAAAATACTTAGAAAAATCGATTTTATTTGCTTCAGAACAACAGAATAAATTAAAAAAAATATATTTTCAAATATTTAAAACTCGAGATGAGAGAATCTACCTCCCCCCTAAAAAAAACTTAGAAAAATCGATTTTATTCGCTTAAAATAGAGTAAATACTTATTATAAGATATTAACTCTAAAATATTAAGAGAGGGGGGGGGGTAGAAAACTAATGTGGAGAGGGTCATGCCCGCCCCCTAACCGACCCTCCTGAACGATCGTAATTTTCCGTTATCGAATTGTTCTTGCTTGGTGCCGTTTTTTTCCTATTTATTCACGGTGACATTTTTACCGAGCATCATATATATATATATATATATATATATATATATATATATATATATATATATATGGTAAGCAATGAAAATATATATGGCAATCAAGCTACACAGAGGCTCCCGTGTTTCATCCCCGGGGGGAATCGTCAGGCTAAATGCATGGAGTTATTTTTGTCAGGTGTTTTTATATACATGGCTTGCTAGTTAACCAATCAGATTCTTTGTTGTTCCCTCAGCCAATCGTTGGGCTTCCCGCGAACAAAGGCTTTGTTGGTGACGCTCCTATGTCTACTCTATTGTTTGTTAACAATGGCTTTTCCTATATCCTGTTTCCTTTGTTTTGTCAATACAGTAGGCGAATTTATTTTAACACGTGGTTTCTTGTATTTCTATTTTAGGTTTTAAATTTTAACTTGTTCAGTTTTTTATTTATTTATTTATTTATTTATATATATATATATTTAAAAAAAAATTTTTTTAATTTATTTATTATATATCATCCTAAGGTAAATTTATTTCTGTGTAAACAGCTGTTGGCTATTTCGCTTCTAGAGTTTAATAGGTTTCGGGGATCTTTAAAATTTAGGATTTCATATTTTTCATTCAGGCATAATCTACACGGGTCGTCTAAGTTTCTACATGTACTGGCCTGTCTTACTATTTTCCATTCAATTATTGGTGAGTGTCCATTTTCTTTGAGCTCCCAATAATGGTTTGCTAGTGCTGTTTTAGTTCGACGTTCTTTGTTTTTAAATGTGCTTTTGTGGTCATAGTATCTGGTCTTAAAGTCTAGGGATGTCATACCCACGTAGTATTTCTTGTTATTTGGTCTTTCGTTGGCAAATATCGTTGCTTGGTATACAACACTTTTAGTTAGGCACACAACAACAAAATACTAAAAGACAACAACAGAGAAGAAAAAAATAAAGAAAGTAGAAAATATACACAAAATAACACTACGAAGAACAAAAATATAAACAATACTAATAGAAATAAACAAAACACTAATAATAACCACCCGAATAAAAACGAAAAAGTTAGCAATGAAGAGAAAAGATGTAACTGCATAAATAGTAAACTTTGTCCACTACAAAATAAATGCCTAACTAAAAGTGTTGTATACCAAGCAACGAAATTGTCCAACGAAAGACCAAATAACAAGAAATACTACGTGGGTATGACATCCCTAGACTTTAAGACCAGATACTATGACCACAAAAGCACATTTAAAAACAAAGAACGTCGAACTAAAACAGCACTAGCAAACCATTATTGGGAGCTCAAAGAAAATGGACACTCACCAATAATTGAATGGAAAATAGTAAGACAGGCCAGTACATGTAGAAACTTAGACGACCCGTGTAGATTATGCCTGAATGAAAAATATGAAATCCTAAATTTTAAAGATCCCCGAAACCTATTAAACTCTAGAAGCGAAATAGCCAACAGCTGTTTACACAGAAATAAATTTACCTTAGCATGATATATAATAAATAAAAAAAATAAAAAATAAATAAAAAAATATATATAAATAAATAAATAAATAAAAAACTGAACAAGTTAAAATTTAAAACCTAAAATAGAAATACAAGAAACCACGTGTTAAAATAAATTCGCCTACTGTATTGACAAAACAAAGGAAACAGGATATAGGAAAAGCCATTGTTAACAAACAATAGAGTAGACATAGGAGCGTCACCAACAAAGCCTTTGTTCGCGGGAAGCCCAACGATTGGCTGAGGGAACAACAAAGAATCTGATTGGTTAACTAGCAAGCCATGTATATAAAAACACCTGACAAAAATAACTCCATGCATTTAGCCTGACGATTCCCCCCGGGAATGAAACACGGGAGCCTCTGTGTAACTTGATTGCCATATATATTTTCATTGCTTACTACCTAGCTCTACTTACTTATCGAGCACTGTTGAAGTAAATACTGAAAGCTGATACATAAAAAATTATATCTCCTTATAATATTTTATGTGGATACATGAAGTACTAATATCTAGCTCCTCAAACAGTTGAGCACTCTCACAAGAATTTATTTCACCACTAAAAAATAATATGGAAAAAATTTACTTAGAAACATCACTTAAGAATATCCCAACACCTAGCAAGCATGGATACATTATTAAATTAATTTAAAAAACGGACGAACTAATACGCCGAATGTGATTGCGAGCACACTTCTTCATTAACAATAAAGATAAACACGTAGATACAAAAGAATCCTACGGATTCAAAAGCCTAAAAAACACTAAACCAATAGATCTTATGACTAGCTTTGAAAATGACCTCTTAAATGTTATTAAAAACTTAGAATTTCACAAACAACAGAATAATTTCCAAAAACAATTACACACCATCGTTAAAAACATAAACAACTCTAACAAAATATTCGTAAAAGCGGACAAAACTAGAAATTTTTACAAAATAGATAAACAAGAGTATAACAAACTACTAACAGAAAATATTACAAAAAACTACAAAAAACTAGATACAAGCGAACATAACTACATAGATATAATAAATACTGAAAGTAAACAAATCACAGATAAACTAAAAATTAGCAACAAAGTTAGTAAGTTAAAACCTAAGGAAGCCTATATCTTATTTAAAGACCACAAAAGTAACATTAACAATAACCCTAGCACTCGCTTAATTAATCCGACCAAACCTGAAATAGGAAGAATCAGCCAAACAATTCTATCTAGAATTAACAAACAAATAAGAAAAGATCTAGAATTAAACCAATGGGTGAATACTGCCGACGCAATCACTTGGTTTAACAGTATAGAAAATAAGAACAATGGTACCTTCTTACAATTCGACATAGTGGACTTCTACCCATCCATATCAGAAGAACTCTTCAATATCGCCCTAGAATTCGCCGAGATATATACCGATATATCCAAGGATGAAATTCACATCATTAAAAAATGTAGGAGATCAGTTTTAATCAACAACGAGGACCAATGGATTAAAACGAATATGACAAACTCCTTTGATTTGGCCATGGGTGCCCTTGACTCTGCGGAGGCATCTGATCTTGTGGGGTTATTCATTTTATATACACTCACAAATATATTCGATAATACGGATATCGGCCTTTATAGAGATGATGGATTAGCGATAATAAGAGACTCCAACAAAGTTAAGGGAGAAAACTTCAAGAAAATTATACATATGGAAATGAAAAAACTAGGCCTAAAAGTAGAAGTAATGGCTAACATAAAAACAACGAACTTTCTAGACGTCACATTAAACTTAAGTAAAAACACCTACGAACCATACTTAAAAGATAACGCCAACCCAATATACGTACACCCAAAGTCTAATCACCCCCCATCAATCATAAAACATATCCCGAATTCGATCGAAAGTAGGCTTATCAACAATTCTAGCAACGAAAGCGTTTTTAAAAAATCAATCAACATTTACAATACAGCTCTAAAAAATAGTGGTTACCATAATACCGAAATTAAATATAAAAAACAGGACACCAATAAATCCAACAAAATTAAAAACAAAAGAAAAAGAAATATAATCTACTATACCCCTCCCTATAACCAGATGCTAAAAACTAAACTAGGCAAAAAATTCCTAAATCTGATTGAAAAACACTTCCCCTTAACTAACCCTCTACATAAAATATTCAATAAAAATAATCTAAAACTATCCTACAGCTGCTGTGAAAACCTAGAAATGATAATTAAGGCACACAACAACAAACTACTAAAAGACAACAACAGAGAAGAAAAAAATAAAGAAAGTAGAAAATATACACAAAATAACACTACGAAGAACAAAAATATAAACAATACTAATAGAAATAAACAAAACACTAATAATAACCACCCGAATAAAAACGAAAAAGTTAGCAATGAAGAGAAAAGATGTAACTGCATAAATAGTAAACTTTGTCCACTACAAAATAAATGCCTAACTAAAAGTGTTGTATACCAAGCAACGAAATTGTCCAACGAAAGACCAAATAACAAGAAATACTACGTGGGTATGACATCCCTAGACTTTAAGACCAGATACTATGACCACAAAAGCACATTTAAAAACAAAGAACGTCGAACTAAAACTGCACTAGCTAACCATTATTGGGAACTCAAAGAAAATGGACACTCACCAATAATTGAATGGAAAATAGTAAGACAGGCCAGTACATGTAGAAACTTAGACGACCCGTGTAGATTATGCCTGAATGAAAAATATGAAATCCTAAATTTTAAAGATCCCCGAAACCTATTAAACTCTAGAAGCGAAATAGCCAACAGCTGTTTACACAGAAATAAATTTACCTTAGCATGATATATAATAAATAAAAATAAAAAATAAATAAAAAAAAAAAAATATATAAATAAATAAAAAACTGAACAAGTTAAAATTTAAAACCTAAAATAGAAATACAAGAAACCACGTGTTAAAATAAATTCGCCTACTGTATTGACAAAACAAAGGAAACAGGATATAGGAAAAGCCATTGTTAACAAACAATAGAGTAGACATAGGAGCGTCACCAACAAAGCCTTTGTTCGCGGGAAGCCCAACGATTGGCTCAGGGAACAACAAAGAATCTGATTGGTTAACTAGCAAGCCATGTATATAAAAACACCTGACAAAAATAACTCCATGCATTTAGCCTGACGATTCCCCCCGGGGATGAAACACGGGAGCCTCTGTGTAGCTTGATTTCCATATATATTTTCATTGCTTACTACCTAGCTCTACTTGCGTATCGAGCACTGTTGAAGTAAATACTGAAAGCTGATACATAAAAAATTATATCTCCTTATAATATTTTATGTGGATACATGAAGTACTAATATATATATATATATATATATGCTAGTTTTTTTGTTATTGTTTTTACTGGTGACAGTCGACCGGTGTTTACCAGTGCGTTTTTATTATTTGTCGCTACCCTGAGCGGTTCCTTTATTTTTAAGAATATACAGAGGACTGCATTTTAATTCGCTCTTAATCAGACGTGCCATCAATTTTTGTATATATAGATTTTTTAATTAATTAATTTATAAATTAATTTTCGTATATATCAATTTCTTTTTAATTAATTTATAAATTAATTTTTGCATGCACAAAAGGAAGACATGAACACGTGTTTCTGGCTATGACTCGCCATCAGCCCGGATAAGTCATGCTGATGATGGCTCATAGCCAGAAACACATGTCCATGTCTTCCTTTTGTGCAAGCAAAAATTAATTTATAAATTAATTAAAAAGAAATCTATATATACAAAAATCAATTCATAAATTAATTAAATATGTATATGTTGTTCTGATTTTCTGTAATACATATATTAATAAATATGCTTTTTGTTGTGGGGTACAAATCACCCCTATTGGAGAACTGATGGTATCAACCAGTTATAATAAATACCACTGGTTGCAGAGACTCAGAGAGACCTTCATACCATGTTTTACCGCATGTTATGAACCCGTTCATCTCCTACCACACTAGTGGCGTTCTGTATTGCTTTATGATAAATACATTGTTATATTTTAACCCTGTCACTATTTGTGGTTTATTTCTTTGTGACCCCTAGCACGGGTCTACAACACTTTTATTTTTGAATTTTCGTAATAATCGAGCATTCGGCTGAGGTTCTCTCCCATTAATCTTACATACATTATATATGTGTGAAAAAAGACAAACGGAAAACAGGTTAAAATGCAGGAGAAAAACAAAAACAAGAGATTTGACCGGTTTCGTTCATATTAAAGAACGTCTTCAGAAAAAGTGAAGACTTGGAAACAATTTTATTTTGAAGGCACACACATGGGAGAAAGAAAAAGATGATCCGATTGAACCATGTGAGAAGACTTTTAGCAACATTGAAATATGATTTGACAAGTAGGTGACATATTCTTCTTTATTTCTTTCTTCTTTTTTTTAATATTTTTATTTATTTTCCTTTTCTTTTTCCTTTTCGCACCTACTGAGCTAGTATAGGGGAGGCGGTAGGCGGAGGGGGTAAAGGCGATAAGAAGGAAGAGACAGAGAAACTAGCCAGGATAAACACACATAGTGGAAGATATATCTATATATATATATATATATATAAGCATGCTTACAATTATGTATGTAAATATATATAAGTATAAATAAACACAACCTTAACTATCACACATAGGAGTGAGCATGAAATTGATACACCAAAAATAAATCGGAAAATATCAAAGATAAAATATTTTTGTTTTTTCAAGTTTTGATGATGAATATTGTGAACTCAACCCATCGGTTGAAAATGAATGAGCCAGTCTGTAAACACTGAAGCCTGACCATATGTCCCTCTTGGTTGATGAGTGCTGCCATGTTCATATGTGTAACAAGGGAAGAGTTAATGATGATCTTCTGCCAAGGAAAACGAGTTGACAGATCACAGGCATTTTCGTCTTTGTTTCGTCTCACAGGTTATTATCTCCGAATGCTGATCAAAGCCGGACACGTGATAACAATTCAATTTAGGAAAATTCCCAAATGCTGATCAGTGAACAAAAATGAAGCCCCCCACCCCCACCGTCATCCCCTCTGTTAATAAGTCAAGGGCAGAACAAAGGCTCCCTCGGCTATAATTCTCGTGCCTTTTATTATCATCGAGATAAAAGAATGGAACGAACTGAGGTTTTAAACCTTCAGATCGTATTTATTAATTTACTGGTCAAATAACAGCGCAAGTGGCTGTCAACGAAAGGCATTAATTAACTATCTACTACATCTGCACATAAGCATGTATTGTTCTGGGAGTGAAGTGTTTCGGACAATGTTCAACAACTATTCCTCTCTATATCAGCCAATTCATATCTATCTTTCTACCTATCCGACCTTCAGGCTTCTTTCTTTTCGGATGTCTTCTGTTGTCCCACTTCCTATCTTTTTCCAATAAAATTTTAAATATCTTTTGTAAATAAAATTGATGTTAAACTATTGGAAATATTTTTAGATGGGTAGTCCATCGAGTAAATGTGGTATTGTGGTGACGGCAAGTGATGCAGCACGTCTGATGATTCTCGTTCTGACGAGAAGAAATAAATCATGTGAAATGACTGGATTGTTGGCCTGAGTTATTTCTTTCTAACTTCTATTATTGCTCTGTTTTTACATTGAGCTCTCCGACTCAAGATTTCCTACAGAAATTTCTCCCACTATATATATATATATATATATATATATATATATATATATATATAGTAAGCAATGAAAATATATATGGCAATCAAGCTACACAGAGGCTCCCGTGTTGCTTACTACCTTGCTCTACTTACGTATCGAGCACTGTTGAAGTAAATACTGAAAACTGACACATAAAACATTATATCTCCTTATAATATTTTATGTGGATACATGAAGTACTAATATATATATATATATATATATATATATATATATATATATATACTAGCAGGACCCATCGCCCGGCGTTGCCCTGGAGAAATATAAAAAAATGAAACAGCTGACAGAAGGCAAATAGGTCACATGGGATAGTTTTAATGTTTAGAAAAAATCTCGTTTTGTAATTGTGGAAAATGTATGTACCCACGGTAAGGATTACTTCTGAGTGGAACACAAATAGAGATTGTCGCAGTGTAGAAGGATATCTCCTTCACTGACCGATTACGGAAAAGAGTATTTCTGTTGGGCCGTTATATTTGTTCGATCTATTATCTATTCTCACCTCGGTCAATGAAAGCAAATCCTTCTTACGTCGTGTTTAACTCTGCCCTCGTGGGGAGGAAAGTAAATTGGTTAGTGCTAAATGGAGAAATCCTATAAAGATAGATTTAAGAAGCCTTATATACAATAATCGAAATTACCACAGTGTTGAAGGATTTCTCCATTATTTCCGATCTAATTCTTTGCCACGTCTCTATCAAAGAACCAAAATGCGACAGTGTTTAAGGATTTGTTTTGTCTGCCCTCGTGGGGAGGCAAGTTAATTGGATAGTGAAAATGTGAGGGAGCGTTAAAAAAATGTAAGAAGCCTTATATACGATAATACCAATTGCCGGAATGTTAAAGTTTCTCTCTAATTGACCGTATTTTATTGTGTTCGAAGCTTTTGTTGTAAATCATTTTGAGTATAAAATAGAATTGAAGATGGACGTATGTTATCGAATGTGAAATGAAAAACGGCAAAAAGTATGCAATATGCAAGGTTTAAGCATAAGGTTTGATATATCTGTATTAGAATAATAACCGTTTAAGAACAGGTAAAAGGAATTCGCCTAACAGAAGGTTTTTGCACCACTTTTATGTTACTGTAACAATAGTAAAAGCAACATTTAATGATATGTCAATAATTCTTTTACGGATAGGATGCGTAAGGTGTAGGATTGTTTATTTACTTCGCGTCTCTCTCCTACTTCCATTGTAATCGTTATGGGGGCGATAGTGGGAGATTATTGCCTAGTAGGATGGGATTCAGGGGCATGGATTGTGTGGTGTCCTCATAGATAGGTACCATTTTGAGGGCCGTGGAAGTGACTTAATAAAATCGGGAGTAGGCATCTCAGAGGATCTCTAATACCTAAAAAAGAAAAGAAAAAAAGGGGGCTAAGACACCTTGTTAAATTCGGATGGAGTATGATAAGACCTCAGATTGACGTGCTCCATGCCTAGGCGTGGAACACGTACTCAAACTTTGTTCGTCCAAACATACATAATCTAGTGGTGTGTATCCATCTCCATTTAAATAGTGCAGAGTGCAATCTCCTCCCATCACATCTGATTTTGACTTTAAGCTGATTTTTAAAGTGCAAAATCAGACTGTAATCAGAAGGTGTGTCTAAGCGTGAGGTCCACACTACTAGTCTAGCTACAGCTAGGATCGTGAGAAACACCATCTGTTTCTCCCTGGGCAACGAAGGTATCACATTGTACACTACAGATGTTACATCTAGGAGTACCAACTGCTCGGGGACAATGCGGGCGATATTACTGAAGACTTCTACCTGGTCATGACTGACGAAATGAGAGCATGCTATCCCTGTGGATTAAATAAAGGGTTCCATTCGAAATACCATGCAAATTCCTAGGTTCGACAAGATACACATGAAGAAGGTTGGAGGTTACATCGGCCGAAACGTTGCGAGAATAATACTCAAGAGGAGAACAGTAGTCCGAATAATCCAAATTATACAAAACAATTTTAGTAAGAATAAGTCATCAAAAATTTTTTTGTAAGAATAAGTCGTCAAAACAATTTTTGTAAAAATAAGTCGTCAAAACAATTTTTGTAAGAATAAGTCGTCAAAACAATTTTTGTAAGAATAAGTCGTCAAAACAATTTTTGTAAAAATAAGTCGTCAAAACAATTTTTGTAAAAATAAGTCGTCAAAACAATTTTTGTAAGAATAAGTCGTCAAAACAATTTTTGTAAGAATAAGCCATCAAAACAATTTTTTGTAAGAATAAGGCATCAAAAAATTTTTGTAAAAATAAGTCATCAAAACAATTTTTGTAAGAATAAGTCGTCAAAACAATTTTTGTAAGAATAAGCCATCAAAACAATTTTTGTAAGAATAAGGCATCAAAAAAATTTTGTAAAAATAAGTCATCAAAACAATTTTTGTAAGAATAAGTCATCAAAACAATTTTTGTAAGAATAAGTCATCAAAACAATTTTTGTAAGAATAAGTCATCAAAACAATTTTTGTAAGAATAAGTCACGAAACAAAATTGAAAATCCCACATTTGATGCTAGTTTATATATTATTGATTCATAAATAAGTTAGACTCCTAAAATATTGAGGTGTTAATTTGGGTTTTATCTTATATTTGCGAGATAAATGAAGCCAGGCGGAAATGAGAAAGGGGAACAAAACCAACTGATATGGTCGATTAGGGAAATATCACCTTGCACGAATGCCAACATTACAGATAGAATCAAACGATAATAGCACAAGTTTCATTAGTCTCGATCTATGAGTGGTGTGCGTGACAGCAGAAACTATCGGTTGTCAGAGGTATTGCCTTGTAAATATAAAATCATTAGTAATTGAGTCAGAATTTACACGACCATTATGATATGTGGAGTAAGGCGATGTCGGATTCGCCATTCATGTCTACTTAACATTTACATTCGGAGTAGAATAAGAGAGAAGTTGATTTGTTAACTCTTTCAACAATTCAGCAACACCAGAAGGTCAACTCGAGTTGATAGAAATATAGCGAAACTAAATTAGAGAAATATAAGAATCCTCTTGGGTTAAATATTTTTAAGTTTCTGTGGAAAACATATATTGCCTTTATATACAGATACATAAAAGTTACACTATATATATATATATATATATATATATATATATAAATAATTTGTTATTTATACAAACATTATTGGTTACATATGTGCATACATGTTTCAGTTGTACTCTCCCATAGAGAGTCAACTTCTTCAGGACAAAACGAGGAATTGAAATCAATTTCAATTCCTCGTTTTGGTCTGAAGATAATATTTGTATAAATAAAAATTTATACTAAAGAACAGCTTTACTTGTTATTGAGCACATTTTATAAACACTGGAGTTTCAACGGATTAACATCTATAGAAACTAATATAATACATGTACTATATATATATATATATATATATATATATATATTGGTACTGAAAAATTAGTACAACATTAGTACCGTCGGTTTCAAGCTCATATATATATATATATATATAATATATAAAACTTTCATAGAAAAAAAATATATATATATATATCATCTCTCGTTTTGGTTGTATGTTGACCTGTTGATTTTGTGCCCCACTCCCCACCCCCACATGCCTGTTCGGCCTGACATGCTGGGAACTAATGACCACCCAAACAAAAGATATGCAAGGAGGATGGGGCTCTTAAGTGCAAACTTAATGAGCCAGCTGACCTAGTGTTAACCAAAATTGAATTTGATCGGCTTCCCCTCCCTTCCAGCACACTTCTTAGCCCCTTTTTTCCCCTTTTAGAATCTGACTTCAGCTGATGTTTTCCAATGTGAGACTCTGAATTCTCACTTTTGATTTTGATTTTATTTTCATTCTGCCTTGAAAAGATGTGATAGCACGCATCGAAACGTTGGTTGATTGATGTAAGGCTATAATATTGTTAATGTAATTTTATAAATGCTCTACTTGGTATTGAGCACACTTAAAAAAACTGGTTTATGATCACTTTATTAACATATTTGAACTTGATCAATTACTATATATATATATATATATATTATAAAAGTTTTATTTATAGAAATACACTTGGTTACATATCAAGACATGTTTCAACTGAAGCTTTTGCAAGCTCAGTATCTTCAGTCAGAGTAAAATAAATGTCTGCTCTTTACATTTCTATGCTTAAGAATGAGACAGAACCTCGATCCGTAAGAGACACATCAGTGAATTCAAATTAACCGCTTTGAACATGCAGACGGCAAAATTTCACATAAACAGACGTTAGCTGTTTATGTATTTTTTTAATTTGAGATTTTTCAACTTCTAAATGAGGTCAGCCATTAGCTACTGGCATCGTGATAAATTGTGGAGCAGGGAGGAGATGTATATATAGTGGTTGTTGGTTCAAAGATGTTAATCCAATGAAACTATGGTGTTTAGAAGACAGAACTCAATAACAAGTAGAGCTGTATTTTAGTATAATTTTTTATTTCTACAAACATGTGTGGCTACATATGTGCATACATGTTTCAGCTGTGACTTTTTTACAAGTCCAGCTTCTTCAGTGCGAAGTAAATATTCTGAAAAGACAATTGAATTCAATTCTCACAGAAAGTTTTGGCTGGAGGGGAGAGAGGAGAGGGAGAAGAAGTAGAAAATCATAAAGGGAGCCAGGCATATTAGAAGGTATTCATCTCATCAATACGTACACAATATATACGCTTATATACATTCATACACACACATTATATATATATATATATATATATATATATATATATATATATATATATATAATCCATGAAAAATGCCAGTATACTGAAATCATATGCCCTTAATAGGGTTAAGATGAAAATTCATATACACTAAACACTAAATGTACAAAAGCAAGGAAATTCCCAAATTTTTACACTTTTATTGTCATTAAGGGTATGTGAGCACAACAGGGCTATGTATTTTACATCTTATTAAGGGCATATGATTTCAGTATACTGGCATTTTTCATAGAATGTCACTACTTTTGTAAAGGCTATGCCTCAATACAATGCCTTCTCATAACTGATATAGTTGGTAGTTTGACTAATCAAGGTATATGGTAAACTGAAGTTAAAATGCCATCAACTAGACACTAGAACCTCTATCTTTGCCAAAAATCAGCTGAATCCATCAAATGGTCGATAAGATATAGAATAAAGTGTATGAATACTGGTCATTTTTAAGGTTTTTTGGAATTTTCTGGAAAACTAAGGTATATGGTAAACTGAAATTAAAATGCCATCAACTAGATCCTAGAACCTCTATCTCTGCCAAAACTCAGCTGAATCCATCAAATAGTTGATGAAATACAGGGTGGCACATATGTATGTACATACGTACATACACCCAGATAAAATGATTTCATGATTGAACTTTCTGGATCTCTGGGTTGCCTTGACTAATGATGCTGAAATTCTACACACTTATAAAACCTATCAAATAAAAATTTTGTGCAAAGTTTTAACTAATTTGGTTTATTGGTTTTTGAGTTATGATTGATCAAAGAAATGAGATTTCCAGCATAGGCCATTCATGTGGTCTATTAAGGGATAGAGCGCTCTCGCGCCTCCCTTGATTTATGTATCCACATAATATATAATGAGATATAATCTTTTATGTGTCGATTTTCAGTATTTACTTCAACAGTGCTCAATATGTGAGTAGAGCTAGGTAACAAGTTATGAAATTGTATTTAGCCTTACGATATATGGAAATTGAAAAAGGAAAATCAAAAAATGTTATTGATGTATTCATCAACGTTTCGTCTTTATTATAAAACTTCCTCAGGATGATTGTCTGAAGAAAAAACAAAATACAAGTACCAAATGTTTACAACACGAGGTGTGAGATTACAATTGGGGATCTCCCACTGCCACCATCTATTTGTATCTCATAATTTATTTTTTTCACAAGCGGCTCCAATTTTAATCTCACACCTCGTGTTTCAAACATTTGGTTCTTGTATTTTGTCTTTTCTTCAGACAATAATCCTGGGGAAGTCTTATAATAAAGACGAAACGTTGGTGAATACATAATATTTTTTGGTTTTCCTTTTTCAATTTCCATTACGTCGGAACACTTTTTCCATCTTTTATTATATATATATATATATATATATATATATATATATATATATATATACACACAAAAGGGTTCGACTAGCAAAGGGGTAAAACATATATATAAATATCAAGATGACCTACCCGTCATTCTACTTCATGACTATATCCCAGGAAAGGGGTCATTTGATTTCTGAGAGCTAACTAAGCTAAAATAAAATAAAAAATAATATATATATATATATATATATATATATATATATATACACGAGAGTACACCCTCCATCAAATATGGAGGAATAAATTACGATTCGCTAGTGTTTGCACTTATATTCATATAAGGTAACGTCTCATTCGGTGAAGTTAAAAAGAAATAAAATGAGAAAAAAAACAAAAACATCTCAAACCGGAAAGTTTAAAAAAAGAAAGAAAAAACGAATCAATCGGTATAGAAAGAAAAAAGAAAAAGAAAGAAATCGTCTCGTTCTGGAAATAGAACGAGGGTTTTTTTCCGAATTCATTTCAGACCGCAGAGGGAGGTTGTCTGACTTGCTAATTCCTTTGTTCTTTCCCCTCAACACATGAAAGGGTTTTGTCTGACCATTTTTTTTACTCTCTAACTTTTGTGTGATGAGATATATGAATGACCGTTCATAATTGTACCATATTAGCTGCTTGCTCCTATACACAACCTTTTACACGACCTTTCCAGACTGAGGGAATTCCGCCTGCAAATATATTCTTTCATACCTCGAAAAAGGACCCAGTCAAGACCAAACCGTTGAAGACAGAGGAGGTTTATTCGCCTTGATCTTCGTTCCAAATCACTGACCAGTAGAGTGGGGTGGAGACAGAGTGAAATCGATAATTACTGTTTAATCATATCTTATCATAGCATTGTAATTTTCATGCTCATGTGAACTGCCAACTTCTCTCATTCACTCTTTCTTTGAAGTCACATCCGCTTCTATCAATTCTCATAGCCCCAGTAATCCTAATTTCGAGTCTAACAAGTTGACTCCGACTGAACTTTAATATTCTCTACTAACTGTCATATATACTAGTTGGTTTACTCACCCAATATTTAACAAAAATACAAATAAATACACATTGCTCTTTATTATAGTGGAGGATGTACAGATTTAAAAAAATCGTTTAGTCATTATACAAGAGAAAATTAAAATTTAAAAAATATCATGCATAAATTCAACATGAATGATACAGTGCAAGCCCCCCCCTCCAATTATATAGGCCATTTACATGAAACAGCCCCCACTGCTAACAATACAGAATAATTCCTCTCTTCCGTATTCCTAGTGACAGTTGTACTATCCTTACATTAATCTTTAGCTCCCATATATATATATATATATATATATAAGAAAGGATGTTTAGACATATTTTTTAAACCATTGTTTCGTAATAGTATTATTTTTTATTTTTGAAAAAACCATAACAATGGTGGTGTAAAATAAATAAAATTTATTTTAATCTTAGCTTTCGAGAATATACTTCCCATTTTCAAAGAGGGTTTTTCTTTTTTTTTTCTTCATCGTCCACAGGTGTTAAATTCAGTTCACGTGTAAGCAGTTATGTGTGTGTGTTATATTAAGTCCACGTGTATGAGGCAGTAGCCATTTTGGATCCTTGTCTTCTTGTCAAAGTCGAACTCAGGGCCAAAGCCCCGGGAATATGCCTGTTGCGTCCCTAGAGAGGGGTGACGTGTGTTTGGCTGTGCTAAACAAGGAAAGAGAGAGAGAGGCGTCTCGTGCCTAAGAAGAAAAAGAGAGCGGCGTATGGCGCTCAAGTGTTTATATAGTTATGCTAGTCATCCGAGATTCACCTAAGAGAAGGCCACTGATTGGTCAAGCCAAGGAGGAAGTAGATTGCTTGAACCAATCAGCAGTCAGCTGTGCGCCGGCTTGTAGCAAACTGCTACAAATCTTAGTAATTTAAAAACAATCCTTAACATAAATCTGTTCTCATTCTGGGTTGCCAAGTAAGTGCCGCTCGATAGTTCTGTTGTTTGTACGTTTCAAATCTGATAATTCGAAACAGTTTGTTCTTTGGAAGTTTTTCTTAAGAATACCCAGAATAACTATAGTATATAGTTCTTTTCGTGGTGACCATAATAAAATAAACAGATATATAAAAGATGTTTAAAGAATTTTTCTTTTCCTTCTATTTTTTCTTTATTTTTTTCAATTTCCTTTTTTCCGTTCCTTTAATTTTCCATCTATTTATCTTTTTCTTCTATTTTCTATTTCCTATTTTTATTCTCTTTACTCATCCAACTTTTCTTTCATTACTACCAATTTTTCTTCTCCTACGTTCGTCCGCCACCTCCTTCTCAGCCTTTACCACAAACAAAAAACTGTGACTGGATTTTGTTCTGCATCTTTTTTTCTCATTTTTATCAGAGATCTATTTGATCTTCAGTTAAGAATCTTTTTTAATTAAATTCTTAAGATTTATTACCTGAGATGCGTAAAAGGAACTAAGTATTAGTTTTTTCCATAGTTTTGCTTCTCTTATGTAAAAAAAAACATTAAATGAACTGAATATATTCGCATTTCGTCAATCACATTTAAATGATACTTTTGTAGTTCTCGTTTGATATGATTTGATTCACTAATTAATAGTGAATAAAAATAATAATGTGTAAATGATATAGAGCGACGTACAACGACACACAAGAAATTGTCTGCTAATTTTAATATAGAGATTTGCACCCAGAGTATGCACATGCTCACTAGTATCACAAATAAACCGAACATGAATTCTTTTTTTCGAGGTTAAATTCTAAAATACAAGGATTTCTAATGTCATTATTTGATTTTCATACACATGTAACACATCATTCAATAAGTTCCTGGTCTAATTAATAAAACAACTTTTAAACAAAATTCAACTTTATTCATCAACATAGTCTCCTTCTAGGATGCCTTTTTGTAGAATGATTTGTCTTTGGTCTCAAAATGTGTCTCAGTTTTTGATATCACTTTTTCATTCGAGCCAAATTTCTGTCCCGGAATAATTTTTTGGGGTCTGCAAACAGTCAGTAGTCGGTGGGGGTCAGATCTGGAGAATAGGGTAAATGCGGAAGCAATTCAATGTGCAATTCATGTAGTTTTGCCATTGTGCGATCAACTTGTGACACAATGCATTGTCTTGGAGAAAGAGCACTTTCTTCTTCTTTATTTTTTGACGATTTCTTCCTTCAAACACACCAATAATGCTATATAATATTCACGATTGATGTTTTTTATTTTTTTTCGGGGTAATCGATGAACAAAATACCTTGAGCATCCCAAAATATGGAGGCTAAAACCTTGCCTGCTGATGTTTCCGTCTTTGGTCGCTTTAGACGGCTTTCACCTGCTGCTCTCCATTCAACTAACGTCTGATTTGACTCTGGAGTCAAGCGGTGAATCCATGTTTCCTTCTATTGACACAAAAACTCAATTTTGTTGCCTTAAAGTATTTGCAAACAATGCTTTGAATCATTGATATGTTGTTTTTATCAACTGTGAACAAATGCGGCACCAACTTTGAACACAGCTTTCTCATTGATAAATGTTTATGCAAAAGGGTCAATACAATGCCTTATGATATCTTCAACTCCTTTGCTATCTTGCACAACTTCAATTGATGATCGTTCAAAATGAGTGTGTGGACCTTTCTTTATGTTTACGGGACAACTGCTGATTGTGGGACGACCTGAGCATTCAATTTCATTTGTATATGTAAAACCGCATTTAAAGTCAGCATACAATCTCTTAACTATTGTTTCCGATGGAGCGGAGTTAGAATAACACTTATGAAACAATTGCTTTACTTGAACAGTATTTTTCCCATCAGAAAGCAATGCTTTATCAACACACGAAATTCAGATTTTTCCATCGTTTTGAAAATTTGCAACAGTAGCTTCACTTAAATAACTGTAATTGGTAAACTAATAATCCGATAAAGCTCAAATTTTGACACATTCCATTTGAAGGTTAGTACTTTATAAAAATCATGGATATTGTTTTATTAGTGGCGCCATATGTATGTCAGCCCCGGGATTTATTGAGTGATATGTTATAAGCAACAGCTTCATATATATAATTTGGGGGAAATGTATTTAAAATAAAG
Source organism: Sepiola atlantica (assembly GCA_963556195.1). Taxonomy (NCBI): domain Eukaryota; kingdom Metazoa; phylum Mollusca; class Cephalopoda; order Sepiida; family Sepiolidae; genus Sepiola; species Sepiola atlantica. Next base: position 12,157,405 of record OY744530.1, on the reverse strand, counting down.
ACAGAACCAATCGTTTTTATACAACTATTGAATATTTTTGCTACTATTTGTTTTGAACTGTTGTACTCATCTTGTTTGTTGCAATTCTCATCATTCGAATGTTGTGTAACAATACTGGGTGTAAAAATAATGTTAAAAACGGAATTTTACACATAAGGCTGCAGTATGGAGAAATTGGAAACTTCCTTTAGAAATTAAATAGTAAAAGAATAAAAGTTTAAATGTTCAAGATTATGCAGGAATCTAGTGACACATAGCGGAAAGCTGCTGCCCCTATGAGGGATAGGTTGGGGGAAGTGCAAGGAGTATTATCGATGTATACTGTATATTTTTAAATAAAAGTAAAAACTCCAAAACAATTGTTAAGTCCCAAATGATTGCGTGTTGTCATTATTAAGAACTTTTACAACTGTTCTTCTTAAAAAGAAAATGAGAAACTTGTGCTGCTACATCACCACTACGGCCGCCCTTACAACTAGACGTTACTACCGATTGAGCTGATTACTTACAACGTGTCAACGAGACAATGTCGGCCAGCTGTTTAAAATGGAGTCAAAGAAATGAAAAAACGTAGTATTACATTTGTACTCTCTGGTCTTCTTCGGGTGCTTTTTCTCGTGTTCATCAACTTTCTGGGAATTAAGAACAGAACGATTTATTTATTCAACTTGAATGCAAGACTTCGCTCCTTTGGCATCGCATATAAATATTGTATCACTTAATTTTGTTCTTATGTTTCTTCACCAGGGATTGAAATCACAACCTCAAGGTAGACATCACTCTGGAATTTGCTACGATAACTAAAACTAACACATCCAGTACTACTACTTTTTTTTTTTAACATAGTTCACCCCAACACAAGGTAAGTTGCCACTGTAGACGTAAGGAGCTACTGAGAATTAGGGTGAAAGTTTTTTTTGGGGGGGTCATCCTAAATTTGGAGCTGTGCAGCATGATGCTTGTTCACATTAGTTTTAAATTTCTGCATGTCGGTACAGTCAGGGAAACAGAAAGCAGGGAGGGAGTTCCAAAGACCGGCAGCACGAGGAAAGAAGCTATTGGAGTAGAAGGTTCTCTGGCATCTGGGGACCTCCACAGTGAATGGATGGGATTTAGCGGGTTGGTCGAGTGTATTTATGTCAAGGGGGCACCAGAGCAGCCAGTTCATCGGAGCACTGCTGCTACTGTGTTGTGGGTATGACATGAAGCTGCAGCCGATGGTGAGGAACTTTTGGGAGTGTAGAGTAACTCTATAGTTGCCATTACCACCAGGTTCACACTGATCCGGAATGGTCGTACCTGCCAGGATCTAATCCATTGGTTAAGTAGAATTTATCCTGAGATGACACAGAATTTCTCCCGATTGTGTTATGAACCAGAATTTATATCATGAATTACTAATGACTAGTAAAAGTAAACACTATGAATAAATAGTTGAAAATATTAAGAACTTGCAGCATACAGTTTTTTTTACCAAAATGACTGGATTTATCATTAAATAACACAAAAAAGGTTGATACGCCATAAAACAAAACTACTATTATTACTACCAACAACATTTTTGGTGATTCAATAAAATGATTTTTTTCCAAAAACGTAATCAATCCCCATGGTTTTTTTCCTCTCCACAAACTTTTAATTCATTAAAAATAGAAAAATGCATTATTTTATTTTGTAAATGCATTATTTTATTGGGATTTTTGTAAAAAAAAAAATAGTAAAAAAAAAGAAAAGAATCCATTTTTTAAATAATTAGTTTTGTTCTCTCTTGCCGGTTTCATAAAAAGCTAAACTATTTTATGAGAAAATCAAAATCTATTTAACCATTTCAACTCTGAGATGTTCCGGAATGCGATTCAAAAATCTCTGTCATCTTGATAAAAAAGGCAAGAAACCAAACCAAAAATGAATACGGAGGAAATTTATCTGTAAACAATACAGAAAAAGAAAACAAAATCAGATGAAATCAGGTGTTCTATGATCGGCCATTCTTTTTGCCAGACAATAAATATTTAAATATCAACATGAAAGACATCAAGAAATTTGGTCAGTGGGCATTATTGAGTTGGGATTCGAAATAGAAATTTCATCGATTTTTGGTTAATTTTTGAATATTTGAGAAGAGAAAAACTAAGAAACTTTATATTATTTAATGATTCTTACCATTAAGAAATGCATAGACATTTTATAAGACAATTATTTAATAAATGTTGGGTTTTAGTCCATCACCAGGAATTGAACTTGGACTCTCAAGCTAGAATTAACTCTAGAATATCTTGCAACCAACGCCTATATCCACTTGGCCATGTGCCGAGTTCGAATGTGGGATGAAAATAAACTCATACAAGATATCTGAATGGTATAGAACATGGAATGAGTGTCGTTTATCCCAGTGGATTAAATAAAGGGGTCTGTTCGAAAATTCCCGATTGTTACCGTTTATGATAAAAGAGTTTTATGTTTCAGAATTTTATGCGTTAGAATCCACATGGACCCGTGGCGCAACAGATAAAGTTAATTCAAAGTAACAGACCTTCTGGAGGTTGAAGGTTCAATCCTCAGTACAGGCGATATATTATTAAGAATTACTTACGATTTCTACCCAGTCATAGGCAATGGAATGAGAACAATCCCCTCCTCTGCCTCTCCCCCGATAAATTAAATAAAGGGTTCAGTTCGAAATTTCATAAAGATTCTAGAGTTCAACACGATACACCTGAAGAAGGCTGGAGGTTATATCGGCCGAAACGTTGTGAGAATAACATCTCAGATGAGAACAGTGATCCAAATAATACAAAAGGGTTTTGTGTAATCGTTGTTTAGTTTGCTATTATATTTTCATGATAAAATGGACACTAAGGTGTAAAATATTGAAAATAAGAATTGAAAGACATTTTTTTTTCATTTTTAGTAAACATTCAGTTTCCGATTATGCTTTCATTGTAAAACAGACTCTGAGGTTATAAATAATGCAACCTTTGGAATCCAGTCATTTTGGTAAAAGATTTTATACTTCAAGTTCTTCACATCTTCAAATATTTATTCATGGTGTTTGCTTAAACGAGTTATACATGACGTAAATAAATGTGTACATCACCGGATGCAGTTTCATGTTATACACAGAACAGATTATATTCAACCCATAAATAGGAACCTACTAGCTACTAAGACTCCAGTGTTCAGAGTGGACCCGAGAGTAATGGAAACTCATAACGCCAAAATTAGGGTCTCACCACAGTACGCAGTTTAATGTTGTATCCAGAACATCAAATATTCAGCTATTAACGTCATAAACGAGTTATGATGTCAGTGCAGTGTTCATTTTACAACGGAAATACAACTTAAATAAACACAGAAATTGCCCCACCCCATAAATGAAAACAAGTTAAAAAATATAAGTTGTTTATGAGTAATGCTGAAACCTATTTCATTCTAAATAATTTACATAACTGAAATAAGAATTAATCCCAAATAAAAGAAGTATTGTTGATAGAATAATCTAAAAATAACAAACTCCTTTTCCTATTTCAGTCGCGTAAAATGAACTAAATTAAATAAGAGAAGACAAGCCTACATGGCTGTATTTTATTTATTCATATGATAAGGGGGGGGGGTAAATGTTGATAACAAGACTTATTAAGAAGTGAAAGAAAACTTCAAATAAAAGAAGTATTGTTGATAGAATAATCTGGAAAAAATACTCCTTTTCCTATTTCAGTCATGTAAATTGAACTAAAATAAAATAATATAAGAAATGCCAGCATGGCTGTTTTTTAAAATTTATTTATTGGAGGCACAGGAAATTTTGATAACAGAATTTATTAAAGAAGTGAAAGAAAACTTTAAATAAAAAAACTTACAATTTAAACAGCAAACTCAATTTTATTGGTTTGTATTTTAAGTGAAAGACGTTTTTATTTCAGATTATGTCTATCATTTTTCAGAAAAAACAGTTGAGCTCTTACTATTTGCTCTATAGCAAGACGACATTCTTATGACAACAAAACCGATACTACACTACCCACACACATTAAAAGAAATTCCGATTATTTAAAAATGCCTAGTCACAAAAACGTTATTTTTTATGGTTCCTTGTACTTTGGGCTAAGATCAAAGTGTATTATCTGTTCTCCACATCTCAGTGACATTTAACGTTTTACTAATGCCGAGAGTTTTCATATAATTTAATGAATAAATTAATTGAAAATGAAATTCTAAAAAAATTTTTAAGCGCTTTCCTTTTTTTTATAAAATCTCTTTAATAAATTTTACTAATAGTTATTATAATAGTGCTATCGATAAAACGATTGTGTGGATAGAAGAAAATTTGGCAATACCAATTAGAATTATTTATTACACAATATTAATTTATTAAAAACACTTTTTTTAAAAATGCAAATGAGCAATATCGAGATTTGTTTGAGGGAGTTTGGAGATTACGATATATCAAAATATTCTTATATCATTAGAATTAAATAAACCTAACCGGTGTTCATGTTAATATTGTTAGGAAAGATGGAAAAAAAAACTTTCACATTTATTCATTTCAAATACTAAAAGAATACTCGTCCAAGGACAGGTAACATTATTTCCTCAAACAGAACTGCTTTGCACCACTTTTATGTACCCCCTATAAAGATTAAAATCAAGATATAATGCTACTAAACTTCATGTCTACAATTCTTATTCCTATTTTTATCAACATCCATTACATCATTTTGATTCTAGAAAATGTCAAAAATGTAATACTTAAGCTTAAGGGGTCTTAAGAATAAATTGAAATTTAGTGAATTTTACTTAATTAATGTCTAATGACTATGAATCAAATTTAATGCAAATCCGAAAGAAAAAATGAATTTTTAAATAGGAGATTGTGCCCATATTATGCCCCCTAAAACCTTTAAAAATACTATAAAGAAACTAAAATTAGGGGGATATTTATTAATTGATGCCTAATAACTATTGTTAAAATTTCATAACAATTTGAGGTATTTGAATTTTCACAAAGGGCTTCCATCCCTTCTTTGGACCTATTGCATGAAACTAAATTAAATATAGCCCACATTACCAACCCTTATGCCTAGTAGCTGTGTTCAAAAATTCATAATGATCGGTTAATTAGTTTATAAGTAAATCCTGTACATGCAAATGTATAAATGTATAAACATATATATATATATATATATATATATATATATATATATATATATATATATATATATATATATATATTCCTTCCCTAATAGAAGTAGAATGCCTGGACGTCAAGCCGCTTTAAAAGTGTTAAAATTATCATTGTTTATCAGCTATTAAAAATTGGCCTGGTGGTTAGCGACGTTGGATTTGAGTTGAAAAATACCTGTAGTTCAGGTTTTCGAATCGCATGACCGGTAGTGAATAGTCATATCTCTATGCTGATGAGTCCAGATTAAAAAGGACGAAACGTATACGTACATAGATAATAAACAATAACAAATATATATATATATATATTGCTCCTCTTTCCACACCTAATTTTTATTTTTTTCACTCCTACTTCTTATTTGTCTTTGTTATAGCTTTGACCTCAATCGAAATTGTAATACTCCCATTGACAAATGTTTAGCCCTCTATACCTAAACACATATGTGTTTAGTGTGCATAAGATGAAGCAGATTATGCATGTTATAGAATCACAATGACACTTACCGGTGTGAGAGCTTTAACTGGCATCTAGTTGACGACCAAACCCTTACTTGAATGAAGCAATATTTATGGACTAGAAACCAAGTAGAACCCATAGAATAGATTTGCCCATCTAAATACATCCCAACCTGCTTATATACCAACTCTCTGGCTTCTGATAGCTATCAATTTAGTTCTAGTTCAACTGGTCAGACATCCGAGTACTGGCTACTCAATTCAATAGTTTATATATCTTCTATCTTCTTGAGATTCGCAGCTAGAAACGAGTATACTCGGTAACTCAGACGTTTGATATCATCAAAATAAAATGACAAGTAAAATATTGGAAACAGATAAAACCAAAAGTTATTTCTATAATCAATATTAAATATTATACTATAGAAAAGCAATACAAAATTGATCTGGAAATGAAACAAAGTTGGTGAGATTTATTCTGTAAATTAAACATTATTTGATTTTACTTGTTACTAGCTGTACATCTCCGGCGTTGCCCGGAAGTGTATTTACTTTCAATTTGTTTAGAGTTTCTTGTTTTAAACTTTGCCGTTTTTCTCCTCAATTTTATATTTTTGTTTCCAATAAAAGGGAAGTAAGTTTGTAATGAAAAAAGAGAATCACGTACAATTTACAAAAAATGTTTTTTTATTCGAAACAAATAGAAGTCCGTAATGAACGAAAACAGATTTACCTTCCTTTAAAAAAAATGTTGCCTATACAAAAATTAATCCGAATGGATAGATACTGGAAGGATTTAACTCGAATTAAATTTTATTTTTCTTATCAACATAGGCCAACGGTAAACAACATAAAATGGTTATTCAGAATTGAGTATTGATTTTGTAGGACGAAAGCTATCGATAACAAAAGTCGAGAATCCGATTTACTTAATTTTATATATTAGATCACTATGATGTTGAGTACTAAGTTTTTAAACGTGATTTATGCACTATAAATTGATACTCCGCCAGAGAGTCATTATAGTAATTTGGTATTAAAGATGGCAGCACATCCTATTTTGTCATTACTCTTGGATCCATCAGTGCATATTCTTGGATGATTTGCAATATTGTTTATGATGTTGTTTTTTTGGATAATAATTGAGTTAGTTCTGCCGTTGGTATATTCGGTTAATTCAATCAATGTTTTTGATTTAACCTTTTTGTGGACGATTACTTCTGATAGTATTAGAATAAGATAGCGTTTGATAAGATGCAATTACTGCCAACCAGACAGAATAATTTGACTTTTAAAGATATGGAAAATATTTTCCAAACATTTGTAGTCTTTTTCCCCCCTAAACAAAACAGTTAATATTACATGCTCTCAAATATGTTAACAGTAAAAGAATGCTAACAAGATAATAATGTTAAATCCCGCTTTTTATCTTTCTTAGAAAATATGAATCATGAAAAAAATTGAGACAAAAAGAGATTGAATAAAATTCCATTTCAAAAACGAACCGTTTTCTAAAGATATTTTTAAGCATTTCTTTTTCTGTGAATTAAACTGTTTCTCTTGTATTTTGACTTACGTCCATCAATTATTTGTTCGTTTTCAGTTTAATAATTTTAAAAAAGAAAAGAAATCCGTTCGTAACTTAAACTGAACGAGTTCACTTTGCTATCATTTTCAGTATTGAAATAAACGCAAACGTTTTAAGGAAAAATGCGATTCTTTTCTTAAGATAATATCCTTTTATTCACTCAAAATATATATATATATATATATATATATATATATATATATATTATAAAATATATGCTCCCTCCGATTGCATATTTTTATTAGGCTGAAAGGATGATATCATGATGAACGAACTACATACACTAGGTACGTGCAAAAATGGCCACCGCTTGTACTGACTCTCGTTCTTAAAAGTGTCTTTTCTTAATTTTTAAAAGTAGTTTTCGTTTAACTTTTGATTGTGTTCGAAAGATAGAAGCATTAAGTTAATATCTATAAGGAAGCAAATGTATATTTACGTGTGAAAAAACAATTAGAATGCAAAATGTTATCAAAACAGAGAAAAATCCGTTAAAAGTGAAGATCCAATAAAACATGTTTAAAAATCGCTGGAAAAATAAATATCAGTTTTCTGGAACTGTTTCAAAGAAAATTATTAAATTAAAGTCTTAAGAGAGTGAATTACAAAATAATTTACCTCTTTTTTTTAACTAAAAATAGTTTAATTATCAAAAAAAAAAGTGAAAGTTAGCTGATCCCAAAGAAGGAGGTAATGACTTAAAGAATGATGTGATGATGAATGCCCCCCCCCCCCCAAATAAAAGTAGAAGTTAATGCCTCGAAGAATGATAAGACAACAAAATAGATAGTACCCCCCCCCCCCGAAAAAACGAGAAGGTAATCCTGGGAGAATGGTATCACAAAGAACAAACATATACTATACTGCCACCACGCCAAAAGAGGAGGTAATTCCTGGGAAGAATGTATCATGATGAATGAAAATATACGACACAAAATTAAATAATAATAAGCCGTTTTGATGTTAATATAGTTAGGATAGGTGGGAAACACTATCAGATTTATTCATTTAGATAACAATAAAAACAACGGCATGTTTCATTATTCACGTGAAATGCTGAAATGAAAATTGGACAGAAAAATATAGTCGCTCTCTTTATAAACAAAGAGAAATATGCTAGCTAAGGAAGCATGATAACTTTCTTTCATTATTTTCTAGTTAAAAAGACATGTTTATAAACTTGAGTTATCGTTTTCTTTCGCTAGCCTCTTTCTCGACTTGTTTCGGTGGTGACTATATATTTCCAACCAAATTTTTATTTCGGTGTTTCACGTGTACGATGAAACTTTGCATAACGAAAAGAAACATTAAAAACCCTAAGTTCGTTTTTTACTAAAACATGGTTTAAGTTCAAAACAATATAAGTTGTTTATGAGTAATGCCGAAACCTATTCCACTCTAAATAATTTACTTGACTGAAATAGGAATTGACCCTAAATTAACGGAGTATTTCAGACTATTGTTGATAGAATAATTGAACTAAATTAAATAAGAGAAGACAAGCCTACATGGCTGCATTTCATTTATTCATTTGCTGGGGGGGGGGGGGAGATAAAATGTTGATAACATGACTTATTGGTTTGTATTTTAAGTGAAAGACGTTTTTATTTCAGATTATGTCTATAATTTTTCAGGAAAAACAGTTGAGCTCTTACTATTTGCATGACAACGAAACCGATACTACACTACCCACACCCATTAAAAGAAATTCCAATTAAATAGAGTTTTTTTAGAGGGGGGGGGGGCGGTCATTTAAAAATGCCTTGCCACAAAAACATTATTATTTTATGGTTTCTTGGCCTTTTGACTATAATCAAAGTATAGTATATGTGTCGCGGTCCAACAACACCGCAACGTTTGTTTATTTTTGGAAAACACGCCATCTTGGAAAAACTAGCAGCAGCAGTAGTTCACTGTTTGTTTTGCCACGATCTGGACATCAGCAGCAGCAGCTGTTTTCACCAAACCCTTTTTCCATGGAAAAGTACCGGCTGCTCCCTGTGATTCGACGTTGTAAACAGAAAATTGGAAAAACCCAATTTTTAATCGCCATCTTTGTAAACATGATTCAGCAAAAACAACGGCAAGCAAACAAATGCCTTATTTCTCCTGTAAGGAATACAAATGCATCTCCCGACTGTACCGAAAACCCCACTAATACACCTACGACACCGGTCGGCAATGTAGTACAACAAAAGACCTTTTCGGTATTTATTTACCGAAGTTAATCCCTTTTCACAAGACCAACGAAAGTGACTTGGCACATGCTACATGAGATCTCACGTTTTCGATTGAAAAATTCAGCGCAACCAGGGTTTTTAAACCCACCTAGTAAACTGGTATTGTCCTGGCCTTTGGGTCTGGATTTACGCCGGTCTATTGGGGGTTGTCTGGTTCTGTGCAGTTCTAGGAGGTGCACCCTCCCAGGCTTCGCCTCCCCTCTTTGGGGAGGAGTAAGTTTATTGCTTACTGTCTGAGGCGCCCCTACCGGGGAATGCCGACGGGGCTGCCCAGGCTATTTTTAAATGGTCAGAATTGCTCACCCTCGAGCGCTGGCTTATCTAATCCCACTTTCCGACCTTGTGTCACATTTTACCTTGTGGGAGGTAGATAAATAATAGCTCAACCAGGGTTTTTAAACCCACCTAATGATCTGGTATTGTCCTGGCCTTTGGGTCTGGATTTACGCCGGTCTATTGGGGGTTGACTGGTTCTGTGCAGTTCTAGGAGGTGCACCCTCCCAGGCTTCGCCTCCCCTCTTTGGGGAGGAGTAAGTTTATTGCTTACTGTCTGAGGCGCCCCTACCGGGGAATGCCGACGGGGCTGCCCAGGCTATTTTTAAATGGTCAGAATTGCTCACCCTCGAGCGCTGGCTTATCTAATCCCACTTTCCGACCTTGTGTCACATTTTACCTTGTGGGAGGTAGATAAATAATAGCTCAACCGGGGGGGTCAGGAGACCCCCACGTCGGCAGTTCCGAACTCCTGCATCTGCTCTCCAGCAGTCCGAACGTCGACAGCAGCCGCAACTCCAGCAGCAGCAGCAAAGATACAAACAGCCCTTTTCAGGGCTATGAATGCGTACTCTCTTTGCTGTCTGCATCTCCAGTTCCTGCTCCAGCTCTCTCCTGCACCTGCTCCTGCATCCTGAGTTTCTTGCACCAGCACTCTCCTGCTCCTGCAGTCCAGAGTTCCTGCGCCAGCACTCTCCTGCTCCAGCACCCTGCAGTCCAGAGTTCTTGCGCCAGCTCCAGCATCCTGCAGTCCAGAGTTCTTGCGCTAGCACTCTCCTGCTCCAGCTCCCTGCAGTCCAGAGTTTCCTGCGCCAGCACTCTCCTGCTCCAGCACCCTGCAGTCCAGAGTTCTTGCACCAGCACTTTCCTGCTCCAGCATCCTGCAGTCCAGAGTTCTTGCACTAGCACTCTCCTGCTCCAGCTCCCTGCAGTCCAGAGTTTCCTGCACCAGCACTCTCCTGCTCCAGCATCCTGCAGTCCCGAGTTCCTACTCCAGCACTCTCCTGCTCCAGCATCCTGCAGTCCAGAGTTCTTGCACCAGCACTCTCCTGCTCCAGCTCCCTGCAGTCCAGAGTTTCCTGCACCAGCACTCTCCTACTCCAGCATCCCTGCAGTCCAGAGTTTCCTGCACCAGCACTCTCCTACTCCAGCATCCCTGCAGTCCCGAGTTCCTGCTCCAGCACCCTGCAGTCCTGAGCTCCTGCACCACTCCTGATCCAGTGACACCATCTCATTTCACTTGTTATTACCATATGGTAAATAAACATCCGTCTTTAAACTGTTCACCAGTTGTTTGTCATCTCTTCTTTGCCATTTTGCCGTTTACTTGCCCGTGTCCACCTTTTCTTAGTTGTTGGGGCCGATCGATCACACCGGTCGGTCGGTCCCGCAACATATGTTCTCCACATCTCAACGACATTAATGCCGGATGTTTTCATACAAATTATCTCCCTTGAAAATGAAATTCTAAAAAAAGTTGTTAAAACGCTATTTCTTTTTTTTTATAAAATCTCTATAATTAATTTTATTAATAATTATAATAATAATACTAGCGATAAAACGATTGGCAATATAAATTAGAAATGTATATTATAGAATATTAATTTATTAGAAACTTAAAAGAATACACCAAATAAGCAATATCGAGGCTTGTTTGAGAGAGTTTGGAGATTGTAATATATGCGGTATTTCAAAATATTATTGTGTCATTAAAATTAAATAAGCCTAACCGGTGTTGATATAGTTAGTATAGATGCATTTATTCATTTAGATAATCAAGTCTTTATCCACAATACGTTTTGGAACTTTCAAAATCTTTTCAGCTTTCTAATAAAGATTTGGAGGTGTTAACTGTGCCAGAAAAATAAAAGAATAAAAAAAAGTTTTGACTGTAATTCAATTTCCAACCGAATTTCATGAAACCCACTTTCTCTCTGCCTTTCTCTCTCCAATCCAAATCGCTTCCCCCTTCCTTTCTTCCCAGCCGTCCTCTTCATTTATATCAGCTGATATCCACATATGCAAATCAGAGACCACCATAAACACCTGCACCTATGAAGAGAAGTCCTTTTTTAATCTGCAGACACGACATGCGAATCACATCATTCTTTTTCCTGACGGTGAGTGTTCCTCTTTCTTGTCACAAGAGGTTTGGCTTAACTGATCCCTTTTAGAAGATCGTCGTCCAACTCTAAAGTTCCCCCACGGTGACTTGCATCTTCGAAACTGAAAACAAAATTTCCTTCTAAAAATTTAAAAAAGAAAAATCCAACAATTTTTTCTATTTTTAGATAATCATGTAAAAAATGATTAATTAATACTGAAAATTATCTAAAACATATTTCTCAAAAATTATATATATATATATATATATATATATATATATATATATATATATATATATATATATATATATATATATATATATTATATATATATATATATAGGGTGGGCCAAAATAAGGGTCCTAACTTGAATTTGAATAACTTCCACAAAATAAAAGTTAAACTCACCAAACTTTATGTGTGTGTAGACTGACCCTTCCGAGATTTTTTGAAATAAACAAAACAAATTTTAGCCGAAAAACACTTCTTAAAACTTACAAAAACTAAAGTATTGTTTTTTACACTGTTTTAAGTTTTTTAAGCAAAAATAATGTTTTTTAAATGAGGGT
>OY744530.1:12024990-12139990 GCA_963556195.1 Sepiola atlantica | reverse complement strand
ATTGTATAAAAGAGCATTTATCTTTATTTCTAATTCTATTGAACCAGCTTATGGTTTCTGCGGTATTAATCATACCATCACTTGTCGACTTATTTCGCCCAATGACTTCACAAGTAGCAAGATAGTAATGATGGTGATATTTATCATTATTACTATTATTATTATTAGTAGTAGTAGTATTATTATTATTATCATTATTATTATTATTATTATTATTTTTTAATACTATTATTATTATTATTATTATTATTATTATTATTATTATTGTTATTATCATTAATATTCTTACAAACTTGTTATTTCTATTTTTATTCTAATTTTATTTATATTTATCTTTAATTTTATTTTTATTTTTATTAAGGCTTTTATTAAGGCTATTATCACTGCGACTATCGTAGGTATGATTGGCAGGCGTTATCATTGTTATCATAATCGGTTTTGTTAATGCTAAAACTGGTAACACCATGAAACTTCTCTTATAAAATGATTCCACTAGTATTGATCTCGGTATAATATAATCACAATTTAAAAAAAATATAATCACAACAAAATTCACTACAAATAATAAACAAAACATTAAAATAAAATAAATAAAATGCAGAAGTAGCAATTAATACCCTAAATTAAAATTATCAAACATTTTTATCCACATGATAATTACTTATTAGAATTAAAATAAAATAGGAATGACGGTTATAATCATAATTTTATTCTCATTTTAAATTTAACTCACTCTGGCCGTCGCCCCATCTCTCTTCCTCCCACCCCGGCCGAAATTGAGATCATCACAGCACAAACACGTGAAAAACCTCCCACGCAATAATTTGAAACACGACTTGTTGGGGTCCTCCCCTCTCATGTCCCATGTCACCGTTATAGACAAAGCCCCAACTCTGTCCCCCTCCCCCTCCAATGTATTTTCAATTTTCAATCTCCCGTTAAAGTGAAGTTAAAACTTATGCCATTTGAATTCCATCGCCAGCCCGATGAGTTGGTCGCTATTTGCACCAATGAAACAAAACTTGTTTTGTCGCAACTAATGGAATAAAATCAAAAAATATATATATATATATATATATATATATATGATTATGATACAAGTGAAATATATAAGATATAAATCAAATAGACGTATATAATGAAAATTATATATAAAAATATCTTTCAATAATTATCTTTAAAAATGACCAATCAAATGAATGCATAATCGATCATCAAAAAATGTCTAATCAATAATAATGCGAACTTCTTTTGTCAAAAAATTCAAAAGAAAGTAAAAAATCAATACGGCCTATATTCACAAACTTCATCTAGACTTTTTCACTCTTATTTTGCTGACCGTATGAACTAAAGAGCATTATTTAAGAGACTTAGAAATTATTAGAATGGTTTTCATGTCAGTATACATTTTATGGTGAATGACAAACAGAACCCCATTTAAAAATGGAAACAACTCAATTTTTAAAATAGGTGGGAGGGGGGATGGATAATCATGTTAAAAATGATTTCCTGATAAGAATGTGAAGTTTTGCTTTTTAAAAATGTCCCAAATAAATTTGAAAACGCCATCGATTCATGGTCTCAAAAACGTAATCTTATATATAAAGTAAAGACGTTTTTTCCCCTGTACCTTCGCGTCGAATAGGAAAATAAACTCGAACTCAATAGGTTACTACAATCACTACAACATCAAACTTATTTGCTCGAGCGTGTTCTTAGCAAACTCTAGACTCTTACATCCACCTCGGGCAAATTATTACTTTCGTTCCTCACTCAGTCACTCTCCCCAAACCAGACACCATACAGGTAGTAGCAAGAACATTTCTCTCTAACATTTTACTCCTCCCATGCTACCAGTCTACACCGGGAACAAATACACAACGGATAATTTCACACAATTTACAACTTATTATTTACGTTAGATATGCCTTCACCTCACCACACAGTAGCATAAGTTGCACAGAAAATATAACAGACGCTCCCTTCAATACATCTGACTACATCACTTCCGGCAAAAAAAAATTAAGGCTTCTACTCTAAGCCTCAACCAGCAACTACAGATCACGATACTTCTGCCAGATTCACTACCCTTAAACAATTATGCCGATTCCCCTTAAAGATCAAACTTTTTTTCAGGTAATATACCGTACCTGTTCTGCTATTTCCGTTATACATTCATCTACTTCACTTTGTAAAATTGCTGCTACAATACTAGCGTACTATGTTAAAAAAAACCTGTTACAGATTAACCGATTGACATTCTATTATTCTTGCTACGTAGCATTTACACGTTAGCGAATAACAGATTACATTAAACTGAACACAATGACAATCGCAAACACGACGATTTATTCACCTTCATTGTACTAATAAATACATTAGTACAATTCTGACAGAAAGTACAACATTTCTTATTCGATTTTATATGTATTACTTACTTTTCAATTAGTTTACTCTTCGCAAGCCTCAATCAGATCAGTTTACATTAGTAACAAGTTACATATTATATTACATACTAAACAATATTCCAAATAACTTTTATGTTTCTGCCGCGGGGGGGGGGGGAAGCCTCAGTTTACACGTACTTTGACGGTGCGGCCGTAGCAGTAGTGCAAATAGTTGTTGTTGACAGTTCGATGTTAGTGAGTAAGACGACGCGGCCGTAGCAGTAGTGCAAATAGTTGTTGTTGAAAGTTGACGTTAGTAAGACGACGCGGTCGTAGCAGTAGTGCAAATAGTTGTTGTTGAAAGTTGACGTTAGTAAGACGACGCGGTCGTAGCAGTAGTGCAAATAGTTGTTGTTGAAAATTGACGTTAGTAAGACGACGCGGTCGTAGCAGTAGTGCAAATAGTTGTTGTTGAAAGTTGACGTTAGTAAGACGACGCGGTCGTAGCAGTAGTGCCAATAGTTGTTGTTGAATGTTTGACGTTAAATACTTTGAGACAAGTAACAAAACAAACAAACCGATTAGATACATTTTTTAAAAAAAGATAACAACGGATTACATTAATCCGACCACCTTCACAATCGAAAACATGCTACGATACGAAACAAAAATTGAATAATTCTGATATTTCATATTATAATAATTTCAAAATATAATTCAACTCTAACAATTAATAAAAACATTTACGTTTTCCTTATTTACATAAAGTTAAAACAACTTCATTCCAACGCGTCAACCTGAAATGCTAGACTGCATTTTTCATTTTACATTATAAATTTTCGTTTTATACGATCACTATTGACTATTCTGATAGAATTTTACGTCCCCCGTGCTACCGTGTTGACAAATGTTTAACATTAAAAAAAAATCGTTTTACTAGAATGGGATCGAACGCCAAAAACTGTAACGTCGTAAACACTAACCCACCGATGGGGAATATTCAACTTCTGGCGAGCAAATGTACAGTCCACCATGTGTAAGGGGGGGGGGGGCATAACAATAAGTAAAAAAAACGTTTTTTTTATAACATTACATGCAGACAATCCTCTTTACTTTTAATTGCTTGCTATTGTTTAATTTGAGTCGGGTAAACCAAATCCTTGATTGTGCTTGGTGGCAGTAAGTGGCGGCGACAAAAAATGCTGCCCTTATATGTCATAGCATACATGTACACTGTTGAATGGCAGAAAAGAGGATAAAAATTGAACTCCTCTGACATAGATTCAAGTATCAGTGCGGAAATTCAAGATCCAGTGGCAGATCCGGTTTTACAGGATTTCATTAGGCACCATATGATTCATGGAAACAGAGGTTTGTGGCAGAGGAGACGAGCGGGCATTGAGGAAAAGGCTAGCCTGTTTAGCTACCCCTTTTCTTTCTAGGTTCGTTCGGCTTACTCTCTCCCTTTCTTTCTTTCTTTCTTTCTTAGCTTTGTTTGACCCTTCTTTGCCTCTGGTGGTGAGACTCGCGAAATCTCGCCTATTCACGGTGGCCGGAGGTTTCTGACCAATGGGCGGCCGACAGGTCAGCTCGGCCATACGTGATCTTAAATCTATAAAGAAGGGGACGTTCCTTTCCTCTTCCTCTTTTTCCCTTCAGCGTTTTGGAAGAACGCACCAAGAACTCTCGGCGATCCCCCCCCCCCCACCAGCTCGAACGAGCTGTGTGGAGGAGGATGGGGAGAAAAAGGTAACCTCACATCTTTCAATTCGATGAACAATTATTCACATCCTTCAATTTGACGAACTTTTCCTTCACACATTCACCATTTACAAATTAGCCACACAAAAGACATTCACATGCCTCGCATATATACACTTACAAGTACGAATCAAAGAACTCTATTAAACTCTATTAAATAAATTGTTTTGTTGATAAAAATGTTATTTCTTTCTTTTTTATTAACGCCTATTCGTATATGTGTATAGCTTCCTAATTCCTTCGCTTTCTTTAAGGTAAGTTTAATGTTTTCTTCCTTCATCTTGTTTGTCTTAAACTGTTTTATTTAATCCCCACGTGGTCTGATGGTGGAAGATTAATGGTGTGATAACATGCAGTTATAAAGGCATCTATCACACTACCTATGGTCGGGGGATTCATTATCGCAAAACCATTTGTCCGAAATCCTTCGCGACTGTGGTTAAAATCCAAAAACCCTTTGTTCTTCTTTTGAATCTCCCGCCATAAAAACACTTCCACCCCGGCCATAATTGGTGACCTCTTCGACGTTAACACGCTAACAAAATCCTTCTACGATAACATAAATACAAATCCTTCTGATTAAATTTTAAGATACAAATAAATAAATTAAAAAAAATAAGATAACCATTTCTAAACTTAAAGACAAACAAATAAATTTAAATATTAATCTTATTTAGCGAAGGAAACTTAGAATAGAATACGGCAGTAATTAAAACAAAAATTCATATACGAAGAAAATACAAGTCTACGAATTTAACAAAAAAAAAAAAATGAGTGTCTCACATCACAAAAAAAAAAAAAAAAATCTCTTTCAACAAAAAAAAAAAGCCTTTTCATAAAAAATACAACAAAATTCCTTTCAACAAAAAAAAAAATCCTTTTCATGAAACAATCAACAAAAATTTCTTTCAACAAAAAAGAAAAATCCTTTTTCATAGAACAAACGAAATCCCTTGCAACAACAACAACAAAAAATCCTTTTCACGAAGCAACGCAAGAATCTTGAAAAACAAAAATCATTTCTAACAAAAAAAACACAAGAATATTTTATTACAAAAAAAAAAAAACTTCTTTCAAAAACAAATTTTAACGAAACAAAAAACAAAAAAAACATCCTTTCACTGAACAAAGAAGGAAAGTGCTTTTCGCGAGACAAGGAGAGATGGGTCTACACAAAAAAAAAAAAAAAAAAAAAAAAAAAATCAAATCTCTCTACAAAAAACAGGAATCTTCCCACATGGCGCAAATATGCCGGACAATGAAAAATCCCGCCAAACGCCATTAAAAAAAAAAATGGAGCTACAAAAAAAAAAAATTTTTTTTAATGAAAAATTAACGACGTCAACCCGATAACCAAAAAAAAAAAATAATAAATAAATAATGATGATAGTCTTATCAGTCGAGGAACAATGGAAGCAACAAAAGGCGCCAAGCGTTGAATCTCCCAAGCCAAATACAGCTTCGTGTGAGAAATCTACAACCTGAGAAAATGTATCAGCCAAAGAATACTTGCATGAACGCGACCAAAATTCAACGTGGGCCTAAAGATTGTTTCCTAAAAATACCCAGCTTCGTCTAGAGACATTTCTTTCTCCTGATATTTCATCAGCCCAAGAATCTCTAGGTGAACGCTAAGTTCCAGCAGAAAAATACACATCCAAAAACTAAAACTACAAACAATACCAGCTTCGCGTGGCGGAAAATCCCAATGTGCACAAAAATTAAAATTTCGCCCGCGAACGCTAATTTTGCTGGAACACCCATATAACTTCAGCTTCATCCATCCCGGAATGAACGCTAAATCCTCGCTGATAAAGATTGTTGTTATATATATAAATAAATAAATACATAAAAGTAAAATTGAAATAGGATAGACACTATCGGGTAAGCTCCGCTTACTGGTGGGGGACTATTGTGGCAGAGGAGACGAGCGGGCATTGAGGAAAAGGCTAGCCTGTTTAGCTACCCCTTTTCTTTCTAGGTTCGTTCGGCTTACTCTCTCCCTTTCTTTCTTTCTTTCTTTCTTAGCTTTGTTTGACCCTTCTTTGCCTCTGGTGGTGAGACTCGCGAAATCTCGCCTATTCACGGTGGCCGGAGGTTTCTGACCAATGGGCGGCCGACAGGTCAGCTCGGCCATACGTGATCTTAAATCTATAAAGAAGGGGACGTTCCTTTCCTCTTCCTCTTTTTCCCTTCAGCGTTTTGGAAGAACGCACCAAGAACTCTCGGCGATCCCCCCCCCCCCACCAGCTCGAACGAGCTGTGTGGAGGAGGATGGGGAGAAAAAGGTAACCTCACATCTTTCAATTCGATGAACAATTATTCACATCCTTCAATTTGACGAACTTTTCCTTCACACATTCACCATTTACAAATTAGCCACACAAAAGACATTCACATGCCTCGCATATATACACTTACAAGTACGAATCAAAGAACTCTATTAAACTCTATTAAATAAATTGTTTTGTTGATAAAAATGTTATTTCTTTCTTTTTTATTAACGCCTATTCGTATATGTGTATAGCTTCCTAATTCCTTCGCTTTCTTTAAGGTAAGTTTAATGTTTTCTTCCTTCATCTTGTTTGTCTTAAACTGTTTTATTTAATCCCCACGTGGTCTGATGGTGGAAGATTAATGGTGTGATAACATGCAGTTATAAAGGCATCTATCACACTACCTATGGTCGGGGGATTCATTATCGCAAAACCATTTGTCCGAAATCCTTCGCGACTGTGGTTAAAATCCAAAAACCCTTTGTTCTTCTTTTGAATCTCCCGCCATAAACACGCTTCCACCCCGGCCATAGGTTCACTCTGTCTCAAAGATGGACACTGCAGTAAGAGCTTGAGTGAAACTCAATCGGATACAAATGGCTACCCACAATATCGACGACTATCTCCTTTAGCTGGAGGTTTTGAGACGACAGTTACCCTACCTGCCAACATAACAGTTCCTGTAGATAACCGATGGGTTGTACCACATAATAAACTGCTTTGTGAGATTTTTGATGCACATATCAATGTTGAATATTGCAACAGCATGAAATCAATAAAATACATTTGTAAATATGTAAATAAGGGTAGTGATCAAGCTATCTTCACAATTGAAAGTAATGCTCATGATGAAGTTAAGAGATACGATATGGGATGTTACATATCAACCAATGAAGCCATTTGGAGAATACTTAACTTTCACATACATATACATCATCCCCCAGTTATTCACCTATCAGTTCATCTAGAAAATGGACAGCGTATATACTTTACTGAAAGTACTGCAGCAGATAGAGTTGCAAATCCACCTTCAACCACTCTAACAACTTTCTTCACATTATGTCAAACAGATTTTTTTTACACGTACACTTTTGTACTGAGAAGTTCCAGTTTATTATACCTGGGACACTAAAACTAAGGTCTTCAAGCGACGGTTACAGGGTAAGCCAGTTCCAGGCTATCCGTGCGTTAAAAGAACAGAAGTTTTGGGGCAGGGTATACAAGGTGCATCCAAATCAATTTGACTGCTTCTGTTTGAGACTGCTTCTACACAATGTTAGAGGTTCACAGAGCTTTAATGACCTAAAAACGATCAATGGTCAAGTTATGACTACATTCAGGGATGCATGTAGTGCACATGGACTACTTGAGGATGATAACCACTGGAATGCTACATTACAGGAAGCATCTATATCTGAATCTGCAGACAATTTGAGACATTTGTTTGCCATCATGTTGACATGTGCAGTGTCTCATCCAAAACGACTTTGGGATGCACACAAATAAGCTTTTAGTGAAGATTTCCTTCTTAGGAAACACAATCAACAGCCTGAAGTTGATATAACATTTTAAGACGACATCTTCAATATGGCTTTAGTTCATATCGAAGATATGACTTATAAGATCAATGGTAAACCACTGACAAAATTGGGTCTTACCTCACCTAATCGATCTAATACACATCCGGTCATTACTGCATGGACGCGTGAAATTAGTTATCAACCTCATGAGCAAGCATCAATTGTTCGAGATGGTATCGCACGACTAAATAATGAGCAAATTCATATTTTTCGTACTGTAGTTAATACTGAAGAAGAGGTGGCCTAATATTCCTTGATGCTCCTGGTGGTAGGACAGCTCACTTCACATTTAACTTGCCATTATCTGACAAAAGATGCTGATTCAATTTGTCAAATAGAAAGAGGGTCAGATTCAGCCAAAGTCTTACAGAATTGTTCCTTGATCGTATGGGATGAATGTACAATGGCACATAAACAAGCGGTCGAGGCTCTAGATAAAACATTGCGTGATCTCAAGAGACGTGATGCTGTTATGGGTGGCATAACACTATTATTATCAGGTGACTTCCGACAAACGCTTCCTATTGTTCCACGTAGAAGTCCCCCTGATGAGCTTAATGCTTGCATTAAATTGCCATATTTGTGGAAGTACATTAAAACTGTAATGTTCACTCCTGTGGATTTTATTCTCGATCGCGTCCAGGCTGTACAATACCCTACAGAATTTTTAGATTCATTAGAATTGCCTGGTATGCCAACACACAGCTGAAAGCTGGATGCCCAATTATGTTACTCCGGAATCTTCATGCTCCAAGGCTATGTAATGGAACAAGACTGTGTTAAATGCATGCAACCTCATGTGATAGAACCTGTAATACTAACTGGTGTGGCAAGGGGCAAACTGACATTCCTTCCCAGAATACCCATTATTCCGTCGGATTCTGCAATAAAATCTAAAAGGCTTCAGTTCCCAATTAAATTGTGATTTGCCATGACAATTAACAAGTTCCAAGGACAATCATTGGCAGTGGTGGGTCTAAACTTGACTTCACCTTGCTTTAGCCATGGGCAGTTTTATGTAGGATGTTCAAGAGCTTTGTACGAATAACTTTTACCACTATAAAGGAGACATCTGTTGGAACAAGCACAAGAACGCTAAGGCACAGCTCCATGTTAAATCCAATTTTAATTACTTAAATTACTTCCAGTGAAATGATTTTTTTTCTGAATCTATTCATTTAACTTAAAAATTTAAATCAGGCTGTTATATTTCCCCGGGCAACGCCGGGACACGGGTCCTGCTAGTATTTAATATAAACATCATCGTGTTACTTGTCACGTGTGGGGAATATATTCTCTGTGCACACGGCTTCCATGTTCACATCATAATATCGTTCTATCGACAAATAAGACGCCCGAGTAGGAATAAACAGAGAAAAGCAGCTATTAATTTCTTTCCCACCGCAGGAATATGTGACACAAGGTCGAAAGGTGGGGGAGAGTCAAGCCAGCGCCCCTAAAGAAGGAGCACTCTGGCCTATCAAAAATAGCCTGGGCAACCCCGTCGGCATTCCCCAGTTAGGGCGCCTCAAGCAGTAAGCAATAAACTTACTCCACCCCAAAGAGGGGAGGCAAGGCCTGGGCGGGTGCACCTCCTCGGACAACACACGATCAATACCTCAGCCCGACAGATAAAAAGCCACCGAAATGGCCCAGTTCCTGCTGGACCGATTGTTGAGAACGAATCCTCAACTGATATTACCCCATCCCAAAGTCCTCCATCAATCGAAGTTGCTGAGAGACTGAACGGGTGGGGGTCGCCGCAAACAGATAAAAGCAACGATGGTTAACAATAACAGTTGAAGTATATTTACAATTTGTTCACATACATTAACAATGAGGAGGAGGAGCAGTTTATGATGATGATGATGATCATCATCATCATGTTTTAGTATTTAGAGTGCTGTGAGTGTCTC
Organism: Sepiola atlantica; assembly: GCA_963556195.1. Lineage (NCBI taxonomy): Eukaryota > Metazoa > Mollusca > Cephalopoda > Sepiida > Sepiolidae > Sepiola > Sepiola atlantica. The sequence continues at coordinate 12,130,070 of OY744530.1, read as the reverse complement.
AGACAAAGAGGTGGGCAACATCAGGCAACATCTCTCCATGCAGTCCGATCTAAAGGGTTGACATCCGTCAGGTTGCATAGAGTTATATAGCTTCTCATGCAGTTGAACCACATCTTCCTAGGTCTAGCATGCTCCCTCATGCCTGGGATATCCAGACGCTTTATGAAGTTGATGCAAGAGGTGGAACACTGTACATGGCCGAATCACCTGAAACGCCCAGCATGTAAGGCATCTGTAATCGCACCAATACCAAGTTTCTGATTAAACACAGTTCATACTTTGCAGCCGCACATTTACCTGATCATGGATAATCCCTATGCCAAAGCCGTTGCACATCAGAAACGTTTAGGGCCTATGTCTCACTGCCATGCAAGATGGCAGAGGGAACATAGGCTGAAAAGATTTGGCCCCCGAATCTTGAAGGAGAAGTACCGAGATGTAAGGATTGGCAGCAGCTTTCTGAACCTCCTTCAAGCAATACAACAGCAAGCAGTGATAGCATGTTCGCAACTACCACCAGCTAACTAGACATAAAAGGGCAGTTAAAGACATCTAATACATTAACGTTCACAAAGGAAGTAAGTAGGAGAAATAAATCCTATGTAAATTATTACGTTTCATCACAAACAGAAAATACACGAGTTGTGATAGAAAGGAAATGTAAAGTTACTTACAGTCTCAATGGTGGCGATCCGCTACCTGGAGAATATATGAAACAAAGTTTCTTTCTTTGACCATTGTCTGGGAGTCGGTTGACTCGATAAGAAAGATAACCAAACGGGCAAAACTGTTAGTGTTTAAAATGCATGCTAAACAGTAGATCATCGGACAGACGTTTATGCACTTTTAAATAAGAGACCGGGTCTTCTTTTTTCTTAATTTCCCAGCCCGTGGGGGACAAGAGTACAAATTCTTGTGACTATAGTACCAGTTTGCTTTAAAACTAAATATCTCCAAGGGAGAAAACTTTGGAGCAAGAGTGGTCTCAAAAATGGATATTTATGTTCAAAGTGATAAGGTACTAAAACCAGTGTATTTATTTGATGTTTATAACAATGTGCTCTTATAGCCATTATAATTTTATAGCCACTATACATTTTATAGCCATTATACATTGTATAGCCATTATAATTTTATAGCCATTATAATTTCATAGCCACTATAATTTTATAGCCATTATAATTTCATAGCCATTATAATTTTATAGCCATTATAATTTCATAGCCACTATAATTTTTTAGCCATTATAATTTCATAGCCATTATAATTTTATAGCCACTATAATTTTATAGCCACTATACATTTAAAGCTACTATAATTTTGCTGTATGTTTGATAGCCACAGTTTTTCTATTTTTAAAGCCACTATATTTGTTTCTGTGTACAAGTTTGACTATATTTTTCATATTTGCTAAATACTTTTAGGAAAGGCATGAACCTCTACTACCCTTTAATCGTTTTCAATAAGTGCTAGGTTTCAAAATTAAATAACACTAAAGGTTGATTTGATTGAAAATGAACATGACTCAACCAACACTAATCAATAAATAATCTTTTAAACATTTTGTACTGTTTTCCGAAGGTAGTTAATAATAACACTAACGACCAATATACAAATATAAAAGTTTTTTTTACTGTATGTGTATATATATATATATGTATATATATGTATGTATATATATATGTGTGTGTATACATATATATATGTATGTATATATATGTATGTATATATATATATATATATATATATATATATATATATATATATATATATATGTATGTGTATATATGTATATATATATATATATATATAAAGTTAAATGGACGAAGAGTGATAAACATGCACGAATGTCCAAATTTATTTCAAACTTCAAATGTTCAAAGCAAGGTATATTCTGTAATAAAATTGTTTATTGTTCTTTCCTTAAGCCAAGGGTTTTCAAAGATCGAGATCTTATTATCAGAGGAACTATACAGATAGATAAGTTGGCAATAGAAAAGCCAAAGTTCAACATTTGAAAAAATATTTAGAAAAAAGATGGGTGAGAAAAAAAGTTTGAGTAAAAAGATATTGGGTTTGTCTGGGTGGTAATTGTCCGCCGATAAGGTGTCCAATGGAAGAGGGTTTCAATGGAGAAGAAAAAGTTTCGTAGAGACATCATAGGAAGGCGTTCAAAAATAAGTAAATCCAATGGTGAAAAATGAGTTCAAAGTCGTAGATAGAGCGTACTTAAACGGAATTAAAATGAAGATATCTGGCCATTTAGAGAAAGCTTCCAAGGCCGAAGAGAATTCCAAGAATTGAAGTAGTTTTGAAAAACTTCGTCCATTTAACTTTATAATTGCTCTATCTCGTATATTGAGCTTTTACCATTTCACTATAGGTTCTTTCTACTAAAAGTTTTACTTTTAGTTTCTTACTTATTACTTATTATATATAATATATCTTCTTGGGATTTTCTCATCTTCCTTTCTTCTGTTTTTGATTGATGTTTTTCCATTACTATTAAATGAACAATTTCTTGATGATAAACGAAGTTAAAATAAAGACTATATATGTGTCTTGACTGTGCTGTGAAACGCGCATAAGATATTAAAAAAATTTAAATTGAAAAAAATTAAATATAAATTCTGTTTGTAAAGCGAAAGAATAAAACACAGGTATTCGTTGAAATCAGAAAATGAGGAAATTGAAAAAAATAAACAGATAACAATTATGGTTGTAGATTTATTTTTCTTTGGTCATTGGAATATAACTAATATATATATATATATATATATATATATATATATATATATATATATATATATATTCCCGAAACAGTTTTTCATGGTAAACAACTGATGATCCCTTAAAATAGTGTTAGAAACAAACTAATATAATAACTGTAAAAAATAAATTGACTTATATGAGTGATTTTCCACTGAAAGACTTGGAACTATAAGTTTTTTTGCTTTTTTTAATATAGTTTTAATGGTTGAGAAACTTCCGAGACTATATATATATATATATATATATATATATATATATATATATATATATATCTGTTTAGTTACACAGAAGCTAGCAAGTAAGACCTGCTGGACGAATCCATTTCAAGTGTTTAGAGGAATTGAGAAAACAAATAAGTCAGACACCCTCCACATTCAATCTATTTCCATAATGAGGCGTTTTCTTTCTTTTATCCTTTCTTCTTTCTATCCCGCTTTATTTTTATTTATTTTTTTTCCTTTTTTAAAATGTCTAGTTTGAGACGTTTTCTTCTCTCTTATTTCGTTTTCTAAACTTTATCGATTCAGAAGTTATTTTATATGAATATATATATTAGTGTGAACACTGGCAAAGCATATTGTTTTCCTGTTATTTTTGACAGAGGGTATGCACCCATATGGTATATTTTATAACTTTTAATTTCGTACTAAACTATTTATTGATTATTTAAAGAATAATGGACCTAGCTGAATGGCTGGGTAAAATGTGTTTCTGTAAGTAGAATGCCTTTGACTCAAACTGTGTTTTTGCAGAATTGTTATTTTCTTTTTGGTTCAAGTCATGAGCATTAAACATTCATTGATCCAAGGAGGATCACACCAATGAGGATCCATCAAGTGGATTAGGAGTCATTCCGGATATCCAGTTTTGCATCTTTTCTCCCCTTCTCACTCATATACTCTCACCCTTTTTCGAATTTTTATCCCTCTCTTTCCTTTATCACATATTCTTTATTCCTATCTCACGTTAATTCACACACACACACTCCATCTCTCACGTACACACGTGTTCTCTTTATATTCTCTATCTCTGTCCTCCCTACTCTCTCTCTCTCTCTCTCACACACACGTGTGTTCTTCCTCTCTTTCTCAACCTCTTTAACTCTCTCTCTCCCTTTTCTATCACTCACACAGTTTTCTTACTCTCTCTCCTTTTGCTCACACTCTTTGATGCATTCCCAAACTCTCTCACTCCCTAACCCTAACGCACACATTATCCTTCTTACAAACATACACACTCTCTCTCTCCTTCTCACTCATGCCCACACAATTTCTAAAGAGATAACTCTATTATTATTTTTATGTTTTTCTTTTCTCCTGGTTAAAATAATATCTGCTTAGTCAATTAACATAAACCTAATTACAGATTTTTCCAAGGCACTCAGAAACGACCGTAAACCGCAAAAAAGAAACGTCGCAGAATTTCCCCAAAGAGAGACAGAGACCCGAAAAGAATGGTTAATTTGAGTTGAGTTCATATCAATCTTGGCATCAATCTAGATTTCCATATTTTTTCTGGGTTTCTTTTTATAATTCTTTAGTTGATATTCTTTTTATGAATGGGGAATGAAAAACAAGACGAAAGCGGAGTATCAGAAAAATGGGATCCACAAACTAACCAATCAACAATCCCTTGACCATACCTGGAAAGCATTTCTATCAATCGGCACAGAAAACAAAAACAACAACAAAAAAGTCAATATTTTCGTTATAAAGTTGTTTGGAAAATAAAGGCAAAATTTTCAGATGTCGATTTAGTTTGCTATTTTTTGCAGTGTGTTATACAAATTTTTACAAGCTTATTGATTGAGGTGTACGCTTTAATAAATTTACAATAATTGCTGTCTGAATTCAATCTTGAAATATATAAGTCTTTAACAACGAAGATGAAAGAAAAAAATGCATATGCTTATCGTGCATGAGTTCAAACTCAATCATAATGCTACCCAAACAACTGACAAGATAAACAGAGCATGGGGAGAAGTGATTGAACAGTATGAAGGTGGTTTTAGGAATTGTTAGAGCATAGGGTGGAGCAGGTGCTAGTGTGATCGCAAGAGTTAGGAGTAAATGGAGTAAGTTCAGGGAACTCCTGGCATTACTAACCACTCTCAACCAAAAGAAAAGTCTTTCAGGCATGTGTGATGAAACCTGGCCAATGAGAGTTGAGGACATGCGTTGCATGGAGGGAAATGATATGAGAATGATACAGTGGATGCATAATTTGATTCTTATAGACAAGCTTAGATTTGATGGCATTAGAGGAAGATTAAATCTGGACAGTATAGGAGATGTAAAAAATGGATAAGAGTTGTTGGGTTAGTAGATGTAGAACAGTTGAGGTAGTAGGTTCAGTTCACAGTGGAAGACAAAGGAAAACATGGGTGGAAGTGATAAGAATAGAATTGAAAGAAACAGGGATAATAAAGCCTGGTCAGAGATAGGTTAGTTTGGCAGTCAATTTCTAAAACCTGCCCAACACATGCCAGCATGTAAAACGGACGTTAAACCGAATATGTTTATAGCCCCCCCCCTCTAGACTATGCAATACAAGACACTTATAATTTAGTGCAAAAGTCAAACTCTAACTGAAAATTGAAATGTTTCTTTCCTTTTATTGTTTATACGTCTTCATGAATACAAAAAAGAAAACAAACAACAAAAAAAAGAAAATGGCGCTGCCAATCAACTTTTGTTATCAACTGGAAAATAAAGTCTGATTGTTTTTTAACACTTTTACTTGATCTTAAAGGCCAACGTCTAGTGCATCAGAACATGGAGCGTGCGTCCCACAAGGAAGCAATCTTTAAGGAGGTAATAGAGCGCGATTAAGTAGGTCTGGGTTGAAATTTTCGATTTTGTTCACCCCAAACAAGACAAATTGCCGCTGAATAATAATGGGCTGCAGTGATAAGGCCCACATTCATAGAGAGGCCAGCTGGGTAGGGAGTTAGGCAGCAAGATGTTTGTTCACATTACATTTAAACTTCCGTATGTTAGGACAGTCGATGAAACAAGGAGCAGGGAGGGTATTCCAAAGAGAAGCGGTCTGAGAAAAGAAGCTATTAAAATAAAAATCTTCTGGCCTCAAGGGACCTCTACAGTGATGCTTTCAGTATTCTAATTTTCTCTCACTTTATTATTTTTTATCATCAGACTAGCTGTACTCCCCCTCCAAACAGCATTTTCCGTGAGTCTTTTTAATTTCATGTTTGTTTCGTTTATTGCTCCCCTTACCTTTTTCTTATATAATTTCTTGCAAGAATATATTGAATGGTGAATGTGAGTGGCAGTGGTAGTATATCTGAGTGTGAGAGTGAAACTTCCTCCCACTTCCTGCATGTATGACAGTCTCTAGAGAATAAAATGTAAAAGTTAATCAAAGCGAACAAAACAAACTCACATTTTCTGAAAACATACATCAATAATTGGCATAAAGCGATGATGAAGCAGATTATCGTATGCGGTTTTTGGATAGAAAGCAATACTGGTCAATGAAATAGGGGAAAATCACTTTACTCTATTATAAAAATTATTATCATTGTATTATCATTGTAATATTACTTAATGTATTTTCTTTCATTTTTTTTACCTATTTATTTTTGTAATTTCTTGCTCTGAACATTGTTTTTGTTCATTTTCTTTATCTTTTTTCATGGATGCCATGTTCTTTTGACTCTGGTTTAAAGCAAGGCATTAGCACTTTAAGCTTGTTCAGTTGAAACAGAGTTCACGTTTTAAAGTTTAAGAATTATATATCACCACATTGCGGCATCAGGATTTCAGGGGTGATTAGGTGGGTCATGGTTAAAAAAGGTTTGCAACCACTAATCTCGACAGACAAGAAAGATTTTGATTGTAATGTCGTATCAACGCTGCAAAGGCAAACTTACAAATCAGAAATCATTGATATTTTAATGAGGAAGCAAATACCAATTAGTGGACACGGTCTCCAATGTTTTGTCTGTTACTTAATTCATTCTCATTAAATTCATTAAGTCTAGAAACGAGAAGATTAACTAAATCACAAGATTAATCACTTTCTCTCGCAAATTAAATGAGACACTTTGTTGTTTTTTGTTTCTTTATTCAAATAGGATTATTTCCATCATCTATGCCATTTTTTTCATTAGTGTCCACATGCCAGTAACAAAGATGGTAATAGTGTTGAATGTATCTAATTTTTGGAATCTGGCATTGCTCTACCACAAAAGTGTCTACCATATCTATTAATAATGGAGTTTATGTATCTGTCTGTCTGTCTGAAGCCGAAACTCCATCAGAGTACCATGACTATTTATTAAGTCCGCCAGCTTCATTATATACTATTAAAAAAACCGCTATAAACACTATGCGCATTTCTCAATTTGCATAATCAATTGCTTTTGAACTTCTAATAAATTAGTATTCGCAAATATACACTCATGATTGTTCACTTCAGATTTGGACATGAATTCACGTTATTTTGCTCGCTAATAATCTTACTTATAAATTATAATTATTTCTTTTAATATGTATTTATTAAATGAGTTACGTAGTTATTTCCTCTACGTCCAACTGATTGCACAGCGTACCTCCCTCTGAACGGGTGCGTTCCTCTACGTCCAACTGATTAAACAGCGGACCTCCTTCTGAACGGGCGTGTTAATACTTTACTGATTTATTTTATTAAAACGTTTTGAGTTTGTTTATTTTCTTAATCTTATTAGCCATTATATTTTTTTATTAAAATAATAATTGATTTAAAAATTACTTTAAAAAAAACACACACACACAAAATGAATCAGTTATGTAGTTACGTCAAATTGATTGAACAGCGTTCGTTAATCCATTGAAACGATTACCTCCCTCTGAACGGGCGCGTTATTTAAAATGAAAACAAACTGCTGGCATTTAACTGTGTTACTTTTTTTATTAAAACGTTCTGAGTTTGTTTATTTTCTTAATCTTATTATCCATTATGTTTTAAAACATAAATTTACTTTAGCTAAAAAAATATTTTTTCAAAAGTTATCCCCGCGATAACTTTCGAAAAAAAATTTGCAGTAAAAGAGTACCAATTCTTTTATTGATAATTTTCAGATACACCTTTTTTTCAGATTTGAAAATTAGTGTTCGCTGTATTTAGTTTTTTAAATTGTTGATTTTAACAAATTTATTGAATGATATTGTTTAATTAAAATAATAATTGACTTAAAAATTACTATTTAAAAACACACACACACATTATAATGAATTTAGTTTTTATCAACAAAAAAAAACAACACATTGTACTGGAAAACTACATAACTGATTTTAGAATAGTGTTCGCTGTATTTTGTTTTTTTTAATTGTTGATTTTAATTCACGTACACCTTTTTTTCTGCTTTGAAAGACATAAAATATTACTTATTATATTCTGACGTGGATTTGGCACAAAACGATTGAGTGTAAAGAAAAGCGAGCAGACAATAACTTGGGGGGGGCACCTTTTACTGGGCAAGTAAATAATTGTTTTTAGAATCGTATTCGTTGTATTTTTATATTGTTAATTGTATTTTAAGTACACTTTTCTTTTTTCTCTTTGAAAAACTAAAACTATTATTATTTATTATTTTGTAAATTCTTATGTGGATTTGGCGAAAAACAATTGGGTGGAAAGAAACGCGAGCAGACGATAACAATGCAAACTTAATTTTTTTTATTAATGTTGTTATTTATCATGTGCAATATATTATTTAGATTAATTGTAGTGATAAAAAGCTCTACCCAAATTACATACTAGCGTCATTTCTGACGCGGCACCCTAGCAAAAATATGCGACCGGAGGGAGCATATATTTGCTAGTACATATAATATACACACACACGCACATATAATAAACCAACAAAACACACCTATATTATCCTACAGTTACACACAGACGGACACATTCACACAGAAATATTACAAGAAACATGAATACACACATCGAACAAGACAAGCAAAACATATGCAGGTTCACACACAAAAGGCACCAATAAAAACACATTGAAAATAAAACACATAGAGAATTAAATACATGCAAAAACTAAACACGTACACACTTCCCATAAGAAGATAAAAACTTGCTAATTTTATACACATCTATACACACAAAAAAGTAAACACGTACACACTTCCCACAAGAAGATAAAAACTTGCTAATTTTATACACATCTATACACACACACAAAAAAATACAAACAATATCACATCTACATCCATATTACAAAAAGCACAAATACATACCCACACATATATCAAACAAGAAACGACAGGTCTACACACAAAAGACACACTTATAAACACACTTTACAAAAGCACAATTACACAGACGCATTCAGACACTTACAAGGAGAAATAAATACACACATGAAAGAGAAACAAACATACAATTCACAGAGAAAATAGAGACGTCAGTAAGGGAAATAAAAATGAATAGGATCATAAAATGAATGACGCTATGATTGTTTTCCCATATACCCTGTTCATTCCGCTCATAAGCAAACCAACCACTGCTTAAAGAGAGCTATAGACCCGAAATATGTGTAGGGAATAATATGGAAAATAAATATGAAATAATTTAAAATGTTTGCGAGCTTACATTTTCAAATATACACTTTTCTCTTGTTTTACTCACAAGAACTTCTACTCTTTGTTTTTCTTTCATTCATATATATATATATATATATATATATATATATATATATATATATATATATATATATATTATTGTGAAACTATGTTTCAGCATATACTTTCAATACTTTATATTTACCAACGTCTTACAATTTAAGCTCGATGAATGTTAACCAGTAACAACAGAGCATATATAAGTAAGCAAAGTTCAATGAGATTCCAAAAGCCAAAAATGTTTTTATTTTTCTTACCAAGCATTTTTCAAAACAAACATACTTCAGTGTAAATTATTTTACGAATCGTTTCGCTTAAAATAAACCAACCAACATTATTATGTCAATGTTGGATTTGTTCACCTGAAGTTAGTCAGAAAATGTACATGAAAAGTTTTCAATTTGAAAAATTAACAACATATTTTGATATGGAAGACAAACGTTCAGAAGAAAAACTTTGAACTCACATGCGACCCTCAGAAGATTCAAGATAGTGGACTTCTAAGGGTCACATGTGAGTTCAAAGTTTATATATATATATATAAACTGTGTTTCTCGCTTTATTGCAGATCATAATATTGTTAATAACTTCAACAATATAAATCGCACAAGTTTGAAATTTTGCACACTGAAAGAGTGCTCCTAAGTAGGTAAGATACTAAAATATTTTGCAAATCTATACTATATTTCTAATGTTATAGACATTTATGTATTTGTTAGTCATTTTTACTGTTTCTTGCTTTATTGCAGGTTTGTTAAAATATAGGCCATAGGTGATGAAAAAAAAATTGGACTCAGCAGGGTTAATTATTTAAATCCTTTAAATCATAAGTAACAATATGAATGAAATGTAAGGAAGAAATCACCAGATATGCACCACAAAATTGAATCATTTATCAACAAATCTCCCATTTCTTGAAATTACCCTCTGCAGTCTCACATCAACCGATTAAGTCCATCTGTTGATTTGGGAAAGTGTTATGCTACTAGCAACATCAACAATTTTATTCCAGAGGGCATCTTTTGATGTAAATTGTAGTCCTCCTTCATAAACCTCCCTCTTTAAAATTGACCAGAGCTGCTCAATCGGGTTTAAGTCAGGAGAACAAGGCGGCCAAGTCATGAGATCCTCTCCCTTGATGCCCAGAGATGCGAGGAAGGTAGTCGTAGCCTTTGCTGCATGATATGGAGCATTGTCGTGCATAAAAATCAGTTGACGTAGACGAAGTAAAGGCAGGTCGTCCAGCCAAGGTGACAAATGCTCATCTAAGAACGATATGTATGCTTTGCTTGTGAGTTTCACACCCTCTGGCACTCGGAAAGGTCCAATTAATTTATCACCTATGATACCCGCCCAAAACATAACTCCCCTGCCACCTTGTTGGCGATGAACGCGATGTTAGATAGCAGCTCCGGTAGGACTCCAAACTTTAGCCCATCTATCCGGACCATCAAGTGTGGCTCTAGCTTCATCTGTTAATAGAACCTGTTGGAAGTCCGTTTTCATGTATTTTTCTGCCCACGCAATGCATTTTCCCTTATGGGTTTTGTTCAAGGGAGGCCTGGAAATGGGCTTCACGTTCCTGGCCATCTCATTCAAGACACTGCATCTGGTCTTCCTGGACATCGGAACAATGCCAGCTTTGCCAAAAATGGAGGCGCTAGTGCCATTTGGTTCCCTAATGATCTGTCTGCGGATTTTTCGCATATCGCGAGGGGAAATACTCCTTCTTGTACCATTATCTTTCCTTGGTGCAGTGTTCGGCTTCTCCACAAAAGAAACAAAGGTTCTCTTATCCCTTCCCAGTTTTTTGGCTAAATCCAAAAGTGTCAGTCCTTCTGCAAGGCCAGATACAACCCTTTGCCTTTAAGTAGCAGTCAAACGTCGATTTTGGGGCATTTTTTACAAACCTGCAATAAAGCGAGAAACAGTGAAAGTGGCTAACAAATGCATAAATGTCTATACCTTTAGAAATATGGTATAGATTTTCAAAATATTTTGGTATCTTACCTACTTAGTGGCACTCTTTCAGTGTGCCAAAATTCAAACTTGTGCGATTTATATTATTGAAGTTATTAACAATATTATGATCTGCAATAAAGCAAGAAACACAGTTTATATATATATATATATATATATATATATATATATATATATATATATATAAGTAGATTTCGAGTACAACAAAATGGTAGGATAAATTTCAGAAGAAACATTATTTCAATCGATGAAATGGGCGGGTGGAAAAAAAAAGAAAATTGCTAAAATTTTCCTTAAGGCCTTATCGTCTGACCCTCTAAGAGGAAACGTCAGAATGATAAATTAAAAACTAAGAAAATCGAATAAGATATGAGGGGGAAATTGTTTCAGTTAGAGAAAACAATTGAGAGGAAAAAAACGGTAAATCGCTTAACGTTATGGGGGATTTACAAAAAAATGACAGAAATATTACATTTTTCAAACAAATCAATCAAGCATTAAAAATATTGGCAACAGTTTTTTTATATTATAATAAAATTTATTTAAATTCAAACAATAAACTATTTACATAATCAGCTTCTTCTTGGATATTGTTTAGTGAAATTATTGTTTGGGTTTGATTGGTGAGAAAATGGAAATGTACTGCTTTGTACATGGATTGAACCCACAGTCTACACATTATGAGAATTTTGTGGTTAATCATCCTCCTTTTAATATTCGTCTTCTCCACTTGTTCTCGTCTTATTCACCCTTCATTAGCACCTGATATATCACATTCGATAGTAATCGGATTGACACGCCTGTATATCATCATTACAGTTATTGATTTATACCAGAATGATTGGATAGATGAAGATGCATACAAATTCATGAACATGATTTGCATGAGAGAAACCTTAGAGTCAAATAAGTTCAACTGTTTTGTTGTTTAATTATTTAAATACTATTATTTGCCTCATCTCTATTATTAGTTGGTTCAGTGATTCATGCAGAAGGGTAGTTCCCTCTCAAACACATTTGCACATCTATAATCTGTGGTTAGCCTTTCCATAGCGAATGCCCGTCCATGCATAGCGAAGGGTCACACATTACCTGTTAATGTGAATAGGCATAGTCAGAACCTGGCGGATCTAAAAGAGTCTAACCTTGATAAAAAAAATCCTTCTATTTTTTATGGGCAGTTGTCGTTACTGCAACGATTATCAGCAAACTGATGCTTTGACAGAGAAAATGTGGGAGATCGTCCTGCATGACAACCGGAAGTTGCAGATCGTCCTGCATGACAACCGGAAGTTGCAGATTTTCCTGCATGACATCCGGAAGTTGCAGATCTTCCTGCATGACAACCGGAAGTTGAAGATCTTCCTGCATGACAACCGGAAGTTGCAATGGTTTAGTTAGCGGAGATTCATAATACATCTATAGCAGTAGTGTACATAAATTTTGTTGCACAGCTCCGAATTTAGGATGACCCCAAAACTTTCACCCTAATTCTCAGTAGCCCCTTACGTCTACAGTGACAACTTGCCTTGTTTGCGGTGAACTTTGTTAAAAAAAGATTTCTGGAAGGAGCAACCTAGGAGAGTTTGAGAAGAATTCTCAACCTGATTGCTTGATATTATTTTTTATTATTATTATTATTAGAGTACACATGACATGAATAATGTTAACAATAATGTTGAATGTATCTAAGTTTTGGAATATGGCATTGGTCTGCCATAAAATTCTTAGAATGTATCAAAAGATTGAAAATCTTGGGTGTAAGTTACATTTAATTAAAACACCCTCTGTCTTTCAGAAATTAGTAACAGCATGGATATTTTTTATAAACTTCACATGCGTATAATGATCCATAATACTTTCAGACTTTGTGATCATAACCTACATAACCACGCTAACGTATGATTAGAACTGAATGACGCCACACAATCTCCTCAAATCAAAATCATTGCAACTTCCGGTTGTCATGCAGGAAAATCTGCAACTTCCGGTTTCATTTGAGTTCAAAAAGGTCCATTCTCAGATTTGATCGAAATTTGTGCATGTTTTATAAAACATTTTTTAAGTTTTAAGTTTAAAGATATTGCTCCCAGGTAACGCCAGGTTTCTTGCTAGTTTAATAAATAGATATCATTGAGTGTATAGATTATTTCGATGAGGAATCTCGTAAGTGAATCAATTTAATTTAAAGTTTTTATTCATTTACGTCTCTCCAATAAAAAATCTGCGCAAAAGAAAAATCAACGCACAATCCGATTTCAAGATTAAAAAAGAAAAAAAGGTTTTGATAAAAAATCTTTAAAATAATATATTCTTGCACTTGGTTTACCCTTTCTCTACCACAGTGACACCATTTCTACTAAATTCAATTTTTTGTAAAAATCTCATCTGAAAGCTCCCAATATTATCCATACAGTGCATTCTTTATACCATAAACACAACATCAGTCAGCTATGTTGTTCTAGTTACATTCTTGAAATGATCTGGCTACTTGTTCTAATAATTAATTTTATCTTTTGGTAAAGAAATCCCGATGTTTATTGGGGGTGAGTGATCGAGTTGTTTGTCATCTTATATATATATATATATATATATATATATATATATGATAGTGGGAAAAGTGTTCCGGCGTAATGGAAAATGAAAAAGGAAAACCCCAAAATATTATTTATGTATTCATAAACGTTTCGTCTTTATTATAAGACTTCCTTAGGATGATTGTCTGAAGAAAAAAACAACATACAAGTACCAAATGTTTGATCTCATACCTCGTGTTTCAAACATTTGGTACTTGTATTTTTTTTTCATTTTCCATATATATATATATATATATATATATATATATATATATATATATGGTAAGTTATGAAAATATATTTATGGCAATTAAGCTACACAGAGGCTCCCGCATTTCATCCCCGGGGGGAATCTTCAGGCTAAAATGCATGTAGTTAGTTTTGCCGGGTGTTTTTATATACACGGCTAGCTAGTTAACCAATCAGATTCTTTGTTGTTCTCTTAGCAAACCATTGAGCTTCTCACGAACAAAGGTCCGGTTAGTTTCACTTCTTATTTCCTGTTCTATTGTTCTGTTGTCTATAGAGTGGCCTATATCCGGTTTCTTTGTTGTGTCAATATAATGGGTGAACTTATTTTAACACATGGTTCCTTGTATTTCTATTTTAGATTTTAGTTTTCAAGTTGTTAGGTTTTAGTTTAGTTTAGATTTTTTGTGTTTTTACTTGTTTATTTATTTATTTATGTATTGTTAGCCTAAGGTAAATTTTATTCTGTGCAGGCAGCTGTTTTCTATCTCACTTCTACAGTTTAATAGATTTGGGGGGTCTTTAAAGTTTAGGATTTCAAATTTATCATTCAGACATAATCTACACATGATCTCTCTCTCTCTCTATATATATATATATAGTTATATATATATAAGGTTAGTAGGATAGAACCCCAGCAAAATACTTGATTATTAAGAAAAATTAAAAAATAAGAGCGTAATATTCATCTATATATGTAATTACAGAAGATTAAGACAACATCGTTACTGTCGGTTTCAAATACAAACAAAGGGGACCTATAGTTGCTCTCTTACGCCAGGCTCTCTTCAGCCTATGCTTATGTCTGTCTCCTCAGAAAATGGTGTCTCGCACGCTACGTGAATTTCACTACCAGATAGAGTTTAAGGTCATATTCATAACCAAGAGTGTTGGATGCTGCAATTGAAGGGGAGGACGAGTTACTGCCTCTTTCTGACTGAGTCAGGAGTGACACAAGAGCCGGAAAAACGGAGGTGACTTCCATTTCCTGTCTCATTCTCTCTCTTTTTTATCTTGGATTTCAGCAGAGATGGACGTGTTTTCTAATGGCCAGTGTTTAGACCGTTGTGGGTGCATCCCCCATCCCTGGAGTATTTTAGAACAACCATGTTTCACTGTTTTCGTTTCCGGAGAACTAAAATAAACAATGTGAACTGTCAGAACATGTGTCGATAGTTATTTGAAGACATTTCTTTTCAGACTAACAAACACGGGCGGATCTAATTCAAGATGGTGGAGTGGAAGAATCAAAACCCTACATCATCATCACACTCGTAATCAGACGAAAGGAGGAGTGAATCAGAACATGCAGTCAACTCGCACATGATTAGCCGTGATCTACAACAGTAGTGATTGTAAGGAAGCAGTTCTCATATTTGTTGTTTTAATACAGAAAGTATTTACGCTAGTTACATTCTTGAAATGTTACAAGAACTTGTTCCAATAATTTTGCATGTGACTTAATAGCAAAATACTTCCCATTTCTTTTTCTTCCAGGAAGTAGTATTAAGAAATATTATTTTTTGCATTTGTCTCTTTTAATCCCTGGAAGTCTTCCTAATCACCTGTCAAATCAAATGCCGTCAAGAATTCCACTATTATTTTGGGTTATTCTTAGAGGGCGTTTTCAACAAGCCTCTTCACGATGGCGCCAAGATTATAGACACGAGAAAAGCCAAGTTAATTTCTTGGCCATCTTCCAAATCCATATTGCTTTTAGAAAAATCAACCTTTTGCCAGCCGATGTTCCACTCTGCCTAAAAGACATGCGACGAGACATTTCTTTTCAAGAATTTTATCCTTTAAGCACCACAGAGAAATAAAAAAAATAATAAAATATTTATGTTGTGCATTGACTTGCATAAAACTAGACCAGATATTCTAAAGATACATTCAAGCTGTACATTTAGTAAGAAATATAGTATTTTAAACTGAAGTGTGACAGACCGACGAAAATGAAATTTCAAACTGAAGTGTGACAGACTGACGAAAATGCTATTTAAAACTGACATGTGACAGACCGACAAAAATGCTATTTAAAACTCAAATGTGACAGACTAACGAAAATGATATTTCAAACTTAAGCTTGGCAGACTAACAAAAAACCTCGGCTTGGCAGACTGATGAAATGCTATTTCAAACTGAAGCAGAACAGACTAACTAATGGACAGAATCCCTGAGAGAAATGCCTGAACATATCTAAAATATGATGCGACCATTCAATATGCATATTTAACAATTAAAATGCTATTTTAAACTCAAGTGTGACAGACTGAACAACCGATGAAGGCTCTCATAGAAATGCAAGACGATATTTAAAGGATGTGATGAAATCCTTCAAGGTGAACATATGATAACTCGCTAACATTTGGTCTTATTAAGAGGAGAAAACTTACCATCTTTTGTTATGTAAAAAATGTTGCATTTTTTTTTGTAAACCAAACACAATTAGGATTCTCCATCGGTTGTCTCTAATCCATGGACGGTGGCACCGGGGGGGGGGGGGGGGGGGGGCAGGGGGGGCAGGGGGGGGCTGAAGTCCCCCCACTTTTTGACTTGGGGCCCCCCACATCAATAATTAAGTTGATATGCATGTGTTTAACCGGCCCCCCCCCCACTTTTTAGGAGAAGCCCCCCACTTTTATAACTGTGCTGCCGGCCCTGTATCACTGTGACAATGTCGTTAGTGAGAAGCCCAGATGTTGAGCATAAATCAGCATTTTATTTTTGAAATTGTTCTTCGAGATGTCAGGTCATATTTTTGGTATTATTTCAGTAAAATATTGTTATATTTCTAATGAGATTTAGATGGAAAGATGCAATTTTCAATTGTTTGGCATGCATCTAAGACTCTTCACATACAGACTTATTTAGAAGATCAGGATTAAAGCGGTTGGTTACGAAAAAAGCTGCCATTTTTTATGTATTATTTTTGTCTGTTTTTTTTTTATGGAAATCGCTCCAGACATGGCATGAAGCCACTTGATGTAAGGAGCTAACAAGAACAAAATATGATTATTGCAAAGACAGGAGATTCCTATTAGCCTCAGTCTTCAAAAGACCAAGGCTATAGGTAGGAGGAAAACAGTCAGCAGGAAGAGAGTTCCACAAGCCTGCAGTTCTTGGAAAGAAGCTACTGGAATAGGAGGCTGTATTACAATGAGGCATCAAAACAGCAAATTGATGGAGACCACTAGACAAACGAGTCAAACGAGCTGGAACAAAAGAAGCAGGAAATAGTTCACACAATTCTGAAGAACACATGCCATAAAAGTATTTATAGAAAAGGCTAAGACTAGCAACATCACGTCTGTGTGAGAGAGAGAGAGAGGGTGTAGAGAAAAAGAAAGGTTGGGGCCAATCAAAATACAGATATGTTTCTGCACCTTATCAAGAACCCTAAAGTGGGACAGAGATTCACAAACCCAAATATGACAACAGTACTCCATTCTCCTAGCAGTGACGAGTCGAATTAGTTTACGATGCAAAAGTCTGTCATATAAAAGGCAATTTTCTAGTTTATTGACTGTTTAAAGCAAAATTTCTAATTTATTTTTTGATTTGGGGAGATTATGATTAAAGATAAGCGTTTTTCAACAACTTAAAAACAATCCTCCCTTAATCTTTAGTATGGATGGCAACAGCCCTCCAAAAGATACTAGCTTATATAAGCTTCTCTCTTTCTTTCTCAGTTCGTTCAGAGGGGGTTTGTTGTTGTTTTCAACCGGACTTAGGATTAGTGGTAGGTTTAAAGGAGAATATATTTTGTTTTTGTTTCTGAAAAAAAAATTTTTTTTCAATTAAATAAGTACCATTAATTTTTTTTACAAGCTTCAAAGATGGTTGGCGTTTTATAGTTGATCAATCTGATGGTGTTTCGATTACCTTGGTTTTTAATTTAATAATGAAAAATCAAACAGTATATATTAAAAATGAATTTGAAATATATTACAAATTAAACATCATAATATACAATATTGCAAAAGAAATTGTCTTTTATAGGATGGCCTTTTGCATGGTGGAGTATTCTGACTATGGAAAACAGACAAAATGAATCGATAAAATATGGCAGCCTCTTTCGGAGCTAACCGCTTCAAGATCACCGGAGATCTTCATTATTGCAGTGCGATTTCGACAATTTCCTTAAAAATACTTTTGTCTTCATATTTTTAAATGTTTTCACAATTATTACGAATATTAAAATGTTAAGTTTCTTCATATACTGTCTTATTGTTTTCAATGGTAGATTTCTGTTGCTTTTTTAATCCAAGAGTCTACATATTGTAAATTTCTCACACGTTAATAAATAAACAACATTAATGCTGGAACTGATAATATTTTGTTTTATCACCTAAGTTTTGCCTGTAGCAGAACTTTTTAAGTCTGTAGATTTAATAAGATTATTCTAAAATAAGTCACACGTGCTGTCACATCTATAACAACCATTGTTTGCAATATTGTACCTTTTGTTTTTAGGTCAAATAACATGGTACAAAAAATAAATTGGCTAGATCGGTCTGTCAGATGTATTGCTATATTGGTCTAAGTTAAAAAATCAGACAAAATAACTTACTGTGTTAGATATAGACGTACAAGAAAGATGCGTAGTTGAATTGAGTAACCATATCATATGTTCAAGATGGCTGCCATCAAGTATGCAAATGACACTCACCTGAAAGTATAGCTATGTAATATGCAACAATATTGAATCGCCTCAAAAGTGTCCATCATCAATTATGTAAGTACTATAATCATGTTTAATATAGCAGATCTGTCCAATTACAATGAGAAAAAAGAATCTAGTGCCTAAAGTGTTAAGGCAAAGAAAAATTATTCAATCTGTAAAATGTAAGAAAAAAACGTGAAGATAATTTGTTTAAAAATGAGAAAGAGGCTCTCATAAAATTAGAATTGGATGCTAATAGAATTATCAGAATACAATGGCTCCAGATTTGTAATTCTTGAAAGGGTAGAATATTCCTGGTAAATTTGGAACAACTCCCAATTCCACTTCATTACAAGCAATTACATATGCTTCGAAGAGAGGAACATATTTATAAAGTTGCAAAATACACAGAAATTGGCTTCTAAGAGTAGAGATAGTGCTAACCCTTTTTAAGAAAAACTTAAGTTAATTCTTCCATAACCTAATCTCAAATGCACAAATCCATATTGAAACAAAATCGGGTCGACGCATTACTTCCGGTTCAAAAAGAGACATCAAAGTCTTTTCACATCAAACATAATTTTACTTACTTCAAATAAAATTCTGCTGAAGCAAAATGTTTTTGATCCACTCAACCAAAATAAATATTGTTTTTACTTTCTTGTTATTTCTATGCAATTTTAATTTTCATTAATTTGGTTTCTTCATTTTCCCAATCACTCTTTTATCTCTCCCCCTCTTTATATAATTTATCAGAGAAAATCAGATATACACGCATAAACATATATATATATATATATATATATATATATATATATACACACATATATATATATATATATATATATATATATATATATAGAGAGAGAGAGAGAGAGAGAGAGATAGATAGATAGATAGATAGATAGATAGATAGATAGATATACTAGTTGCATATTTTTGCTAGCCTGAGAGGATGATATCATGGTTGACGAAGATATACTACACTAGCCCCCAAAAGAGGGGGTAATGACTGAGATGATGATATCATGACAACAAAATAGATAGTACACTACCCCCCTCCAAAAAGAGGGAGAAGGTAATCTTTGAAGGATGGTATAATTAGGGACAAACATATACCATATTACCCCCCCCCCCCCAAGAGGAGGTAATGCTTTGGATAGAATGTATCATGACGAATGAAAATATATTACAGTACTCCCCCCCTCCTAAGTAGAAAGTAAAGCCTGGGAGGATTAACCCCCTCCCCTACCTAAAAAAATAGGGGAGGTAATATCTAGGAGCACCCCCCCCCCCCATAAAAAGAGTAGGTATGGTATCATGGCAACAGAAAAAATACTACATTATTCCCCTCCCCAGGAAAAAAGAGAAGGCAGTCTCTGGGAAAATGGTCTCATGACAATAGAACAGATAATACATTACCCCCTCTCCACAACGGAGGATGTAATACCTGGGATTAATAAATAACAGGGGAGGTAATTCCTCAGAGGACGATCTTATGAATCAGAAGCGATCCTACACTACTCACCCCATTAAAAGATAAAACAATTTAGATTAAATCCGAGTTTGTTTTTTTATACATTAAAAAAAAATTTTTTTTTAAACATATTTCACCTCAAACAAGGCAGTCCTAAAAACATTATTTTCTATGGTACCTTGGCCTTTTGGCTAAGATCAAAACTGCACCCGGATGGATATACCATGGAATCGACTCAGGAGATGTGTGAGAGATTTTGTGAGCATTTTGAGGAGCGTTTCATCCAACTGTCAAACCTCCCGGTCTAAGAAGTTTGACAACTATTTGGCTGACTCTCCCTGCCTCTGCCGAGGCAGGGTTACAGAGCGTGAAGTCTTGGCTGTGTTGAAGCAAGTCGGGTGCAATAAATCGCCGAGACATGATGGTCTGCCCTACGAAATGTATTTGAGGCTGTTGCACATGTTTGTACCAATTGTAATGGATGTGTTCAACTATTTGTTTGACAAGGGTTCTATCCTAGTCAAGTCACCAAGGAGGTGATCACATTGCTGAACAAGCAGGACATGCATGGTGGGGAGGAACTAGACGATTACAGGTATATAACTCTGCTAAACACAGAGTTAAAGATTTTGGCCAAGATCTTATCGAAGCGGTTGCAGGGTGTTATCGAAGAATTGATCAAACTCAAGCAGAACTACGCTGTGACAGGGAGATTGATTCAGAAAAACTTGCATCTGATTCGTACGATACTAAAGGAGATAAAAGACGACACGGATGCCATGCTGATCAACTTGGATCAGTCTAAAGCTTTCGAAAGAGTCTACCGTTGCTTCTTGGCATAGATTTTAGAGACCGCCGGTTTTAAACTGGACTTCCGCAAATAGATCTCCATTCTGTATCATCTGCTTACAGCAGTAAACTGAAAGCGTTTGCAATCTTTCAATAACTCCTGATCAGTACTTCAAGACTGTCTGCTGTCGGCCCTGCTCTACATTCTTGCATTGAAGCCGCTACTTTGCAAGCTAAGCAGCAGGAGGCAAGTTCAGTTTTACAAAGAATCGCTCTGCTTGGCAGGGCACGACCCAGGGTTTCCACATTCGCCGATGACATCACTGTCTAGGTGTTGAGATATCAAGATCGTGGCATAAGCATGATATTACGAAACGAGGTCGAGGGCCGTTATAGGCCGAGGGGCAAATCGCAATTCTTCAGAGAATGCCGAGCAGCACTCAAAAATCTCCTAGATCCAGTGACTTTTCTCAGTCTTCTAGAAAGGAATTTGACAGAGGATTAGCGAGGAAGGATATTGACGATCTGTTCTGTCTGGCGGTTGGAGTGGTCAGAGGAGAGGATCTGCTCCAAATAGAGTTCGGCGACAGGTACAGGTCATTTAAACAACTCTGAGTTCTCTCTGACCTGGCGGTTGGCCTGGAACACGTTACCCCTCAATGCAATACAACACAGTTCCGGAATGGAGAACTCGCCCGAGTCCCCACTGCAACAAGCTCGAAGAAGAAACGCCTTAGCATGCTTTCTTCTAATGCTGCAAACTCTGACGGTTCTGGGGGGTATGGTTACAAGGTGACGGCTCGTATCAATCCTGCTGCTAAATGTATTCTATGTAATCGACAACGTTGAGCTGGCATAGGACAGGGAGAGAAAAATGGTGTTTCTTGCGATCCTGGCCATATGGTGGTGTGGACATAGCATCTGAAAAAGACCAAGGGGTTGAATCTATTGCTAATTAGGATCTGATCGCATTCTTCAAGCACCAGATGAAGGTTAAGATAAGATCTGATAGAAAAAAAATACATTTCTCAGTTTTTGATAAAAGGTTGATACAAGAGCGAGCTTGTGTGTACGAAAAGAAGTCAAGTATGAGTACGTGTTCTCTTCCCGAGCATGGTGCACGCAGTTCCTCCTAGTTCTGTCAGACCCCAGCTCTATAAGTAAGTTTAGTCTCTTAGCTAGTCAAGTGAATGAGTTACCTATTACCCCCCCCCTCGGTATAAAAATTCTCCCACATGCCAACTTCAAATTTTTTGTCTTAAGCCTACCCCAAATTATTAGGACACCACCAACTCTATTCCACGTATATTTTTCTATGCCACTTAGATCCCACTCCTATTTAGAGAACGACCTGCTTGTTTTCGGTTCTGAACAAGCAGGAAAATAGTGGGTGGTCTATTATTCAGAAAGGGTTGGGAGGGTCTTACTAACCAAACTTTTTTCTTTTTGTTCTACCACCCCCCCACTCCTCGTTTTATACTAATGCAATCTTTGTATATAAATATATTTATTTTCATAAAACTAAAGATTCTGCTTATATAGACGATTACGTGTGAACAATAAACTGTTTTTCTTTGGTTTAATAGCAAAAATAAAAACGTTTTGTTAAATCCTATTTCGGTCACGTAACTTATTCTGAGTGAAGTATGTTTCGCCATTATTTTCCAAACGATTTTTAATCGACAAAAGGGTTAGCGGCATTTTTTGTGTTTTCACTTCAATTTTAGTGTTATAAATTAATACAATTTTAAAAATAAACCACATTTTTTTTTCGGGGGGGGATAATCATTTAGCACGATTAACAGAGCACAAATCAGGGAAAACAACATATACAACAAATATGTGCTACCAAACACAATAAAATTTACTTTTCTATTGACCTGCATAGTTTTAAACTTCTGAAAGTGTTTTAAAGTTTGTTTTTATTGCAATCTAAGATTTTTTCGATATCCAGTCCTTCGGAGACAGTAAAAAATCCAAAATGGCCGACTCATGAGTTGCTATTGGTGTTTCATTCCTTAAAAGCAGTGAAAAAAATGACTTACCATTAAGCATAAGTCCGACTGACAACAATCTCGAGACTCATGTGTACTATGGTTAACAAAGCAGAAATCGAAAACAAATAAAATATACAACAAATAACTTTTACCACACGCAAATTAATTTACTTTCCTGTACAATTTTCAAGTGTTACTTTTAATTTTAATAATTTGATATGATTTTGGGCATTTAAAATACTTTGCTATGAACCTCTCATGTACCTTAGTGTCTTAAATTTAAAAAAAATTATTTTACTAAAACATAAAGACTGAAATAGTATTTAACAAAACGATTCTTTCTTTACTCTTAAATCAAAGAAAAACAGTATTATTCCTGACATGTTGTTGACGATGGGTATTTTTTTATCCCCATTCATATTGAAAATTCAGTGATTGTCGGCCATTGTCGCAAATGTAATTCTTATGAAATGAAAACAAATAAATTCACTCGCATTGCGAAACTGCACTAGTGCCAAAACTTGATCTGCAAAAAAGGAATTACAAAATAATCAATAAAATCTATCATTTTATGATGGGGGATCACTTTCCTCTATAAATTTAACATAAAATGAGCACACACTGCCTGCCCAATTACCTGTGACTTGATACATATAATCGAAGGATTTCTCAATTTTTTTACTTGAAAATTAGGGTGATGGCATTACTTTTTCTTTCTCATCAAAATTACTACATTTTTTCTAGAGGGGGGGGGGGTTCTTTTTTTAAACTTTTCAATTTCTGGGATTTTAACTTTGGGACACACTTTTCTTAAATTCTGAAATTACCGACCACTTAACAAATAATAACAAACACAACAATGACGGAAACTCCCCGTGTTTGGCTAAGTTACAGTGACGATAACAAATAAAGAACTTCACCGAACAAACTACAAAATAAGAACCGAACTGTTTCTTAACTTAACCCTAAACTATGTTTTACTTTTTTTTTACAAATTCGCTTGAAGTCGGTTCGTATTGTGTAAAACAATCGGAACTTGATTGGTCCTTCTCCGGAAACTCTGAACTTAGGAACCTCTTCAGTGAAGAGGTGTGATTTTGCTACTAGTCGGGTGGCCAGAGGTATTTACGTTGATGAAGGTACAAATGCAATAAGTTCATCAGTGCACGCTAGATGGAAGTGTGGCAAAGTTCGCTTTGGCCGAAGGAGTATATCTTGGGACCGGCATCAATGTGGCCACATGGCTTTGGACGGCTGGGCGATCTTTGCCGGACTTTTTGGAAGCACTTAGCTCCTCAAAAGATTACGCATTGTGTCACAGAAGTACTATTTCAAATCTTTATTATCGGCGTCACATGATAAAGATTAACCTATCAGAGATATTTTCCTTCATATATGAGGAAAGGTGAAGCTGAGGTAAGAACTTTTGTAATCACACCTAAATAAACTTGTACCATTGATAAATTAGTTTCACCTTTAACTCCAAAAACATTTTGCTGCTAAGTGATGCATAGCATCTCCCCTGGCGCCATCGTTTACCTATTAACACTCAATGCTGCATTATACCAATGGTTGACTATGTTGGAGCCTAGGGGCACTAGAAAAATCAGAAGGGCTCGTTATTTTTTCTTTGTGTCAATTGTTCCTATTTACCTTTCTCTTGATGAGGGCAAAATTAAACACAAAATCGGTGTTTTATATGGGGGAAATCCGGCTCTCTACAGAGCAAATACTACCAGGAAGGCCCATGGACATCATTGAAATTAATGTATAGAAATCTGCAATGGCACAGATAGGATTAAAAAATAATTTTATTTTATGGTATTGCATTTTTTAATTTCAAATCAATAAATAAATATATTTTCTGGATACATCAAGAGAGATCGTCAGAGATGCACTGCCCTCATCATCGATTTTGGGTACTTTCACATCATGTAAGTTCAAACAGCTACCACAACCAGAAACCAGCAGATTCAGGTCGCTTCCTCGAAAGCAATGTGCCACACCTTAACATAACAAAGTTTTTCAAGCATAAAAAATGTGACCTCTGATATTGACCTGAGCTCTCCAGCCTCAGCCAATCAGAATACTCCAGATATAACAGCCCTTTATGATTAGCTGCTATATATAAGGGATATATATCTTTTTAAAGATCTTCAATGCCTTTTCCTATGGCTCTGTTCTTTTCTAGCCAAATTCATTTGGAAGCAGTTAATGCTGCATTCGTAATATTTTTCAGCGCTTTTGCTCTCGCTATTCCCACTATCCCTATTCTCGCAAAAGCTTTGCACTACAAGTTTCCCGTAAAGCCGTGCAATCAACTTCTATTCGGTCATACTAGATATTTCATATATTCCGCCGACATTGTTTGATTAGTTCGCAGTATAATAACTATTCAATTAATAATAAATTACAAATATAATAATTCACTGTGTAATCATCAAAGTTACGTTGATGAAAAATACAAAGGGTAACACAAGAAGTGGTCGCACAATGTTATTGATATAGAGATTATCATAGAAGTTTTTGTCGCATTTTGAAAAGGATCTTTCTTTTATTTGTAAACACCATTTTGACTTAAAATAGAACCGACTAAGAAAGACCTTGCAACTATTCAATGATTTCTTTGGCTGACATTTTTCCCCCCAAGAAACAGACCTTTCAGAATTGATATATTGGCTTTTAATGATTTTCTCTTCCAAATATTTACAACATAAGTCTAAAAAAAAATGAAAACAAAAATCATATTCTTCTTTACGCTATTTTTTAAAGTGAAATCTCCAAAGATACCATTTCTTTGAAAGTGAATTTCACACTCAGTCAATTCTATAAATTGTAATGCATCAATAAATAAACTTAGAATACATTCGATTCGTTCATAAAAAATGTTTTCTGTTTTTTGTCTATTTCTTTTCAGTGTTTTTTTGGTTATAATCGGAAATGACTAATCATTTTGCTTGACAGACTTTCTAAAGGACACAAAATAAACTTCTAGATGTTGACAGTGCATCTCTATTGTTGGGGATGTCCGTCTATCCGGTCTTCTTGACCTTGATATTTGAGGAGATCAGCTGCGACTGCCTGTTTGTTTGCTTATTAGGCACTCAATCGCAGGGGTTTTAATTATGCGTAGAGATAACCCAGTCTAGAGACATCATGGCAGTTGGGTAGTCCTTTTCATCTCTCCCAGATCCGTAATGTATGTCCTAGGTCGAAAGTTAGTATATAGGGGCAGATTTCACTGGCATTGGTTTAGCAGTGCTGGGTGGTGTTGGGTGCCTGGGCGATGTCATTAGTTCCCATCTGTTATGCGGCAATGGTGTACCAGGTGTATGGGAATCCCAAGGCATTCGATTGTTTGCACGTTGTATTGATACTCTTTCTCCTTCTTGGAGTGGGCATAGAGTATGCGCTGTGCGATTGTACCGCTCGATGAAGTGAGCATTGCGTTGAGATAAGCTTATCTCACGGTTCCTAGCTGCAGCTATCCATTTTGCATGTGGTTTATATAGTGCGGGTTGGGATGGTATGAAGTCACGAAGTCGGCGGTGGAGCAAGGGTTGTGCTGGGGATAGACCAATGCGTTGGATAGGGGTGTTGCGATACTGCAGGATGGCTCTGACAACACTGTCAATATTCAATGAGCACTGGGGACCTGTATTTCCATGAATTATCCTCTTCGCTGTTTTTACAGCTAACTCTGCTCGGCCATTAGATTGAGGATATGCCACTGAGGACTGTCTGTGCTTCACACACCATGTTTTGAGGAACTGCTGAAACATGTTGGAATTAAAAGGTGGGCCACCATCGCTACTCAGTTCTTCTGGAGTGCCATATGCGTGGAATAGTTTCCGACAAATAGATATTAGTTTTGAGGTGATGGCATGACCTGGTTTAAGATGATACAAAATAATCCAGCCAGTGAGTTTGTCTGCACAGACAAGGTATGCAATGTGTCCGATGTAAAAAACGTCCATCACTATCTGCTGGAAGGGCCAATCTGGAGCTTGGGTTAATACGAGTGGTTCAGGTGGCTGACTTGGGGCAATTCTTCTGCAGATGAGGCAATTGGTTCTAAAGTTGCATATTGATGCATTCATACCGGGCCAATACACCGATTCAGTGGTACGGGCTTTCATGTCAACCATGCCCTGATGGGCTGAGTGTAGATAACGTAGTACTTTTCCTCTGAGAGATTTGGGTACCACGATTCTCGCATCCATCAGTGCTAAGCTCCTGTCAGTACTTAGGCGATGGCGTACATCCCAGAAGTTATGGATTTCCAGTTCAGTAAGTGAACGTTTGGATGGAAAACCTAGTTGTATTGTGTTGATCAGAGTTGTGTAAGATGGATCATTTCGGCCTGATGCACGTATGTGATCAGCTGACAGGATTGTATCGTAGTTATTAAAATCGTTCATGGCCTGCTGGGTTGCTACCTCCACCATAGCATCTATTTTATCTGAGAGATGGATGTCTTCAGAGGAAGGGTGTTGAAGATAGGGATGTAAGGGCACTCATTGTAGGGACTGGGTTGCGAGAGACTGCATCGGAACCCTGATGCAACTTTCCTGGGCAGTGTTGGATGGTAACAAAATACCTGAGTGATTTCTCTTTAAGCTTAAACAGGTGCGGGTTATGTATCTTGCTCAGGTCCCTGTCGCCAAATACTCCTAGTAAGGGCTGGTGGTTTGTTACTACTATTACGTTAGGGCAGCCCATAATGAATATACAGCATTTGTCTAATGCCCAGGCGATTGCTGCTGCTTCGCCTTCAATGGGTGCATATCGGCACTCCGCATCTGTGCAACATCTTCTGCCTGCAAATACGATGTGCCAGGACAACACACCGGTGCTTTTTCAGTGGAACATATACAGTGTTTTTGTAATAGCAGGAAACCCATACCTTCTTTACTCCAGTCTGGAGCAAGGCAGGTTGCTCTGTTAATATCAAAGGTCGTTACACCCTTTTTTACCAAATTCACAATGATTTGCCTGGATGTGAAAAATACATTCTCGAGATCCTGATTCCAAATAAAGCATGAATTTTGTTTGACAAGGTCTTGAAAGGAAGACATTATGGGCCTTAGGGAATGTACCCATGCTACTTGGTTAACTAATCCAAACCAAGACCTTGCATCAGTTATATTCTTTGGGATAGGAAAGTTGGCAATTGCATTGAGTAAATTCTTGGAAGGGGCTACTCCTGATGATGTTATTTGAAGGCCTCCAAACTGAACCACATCTTTGCAAAATTGGAATTTATTTTTGTTAAGGACAATTCCGTTTTTTGCGCAAAACGATAGGTAGTCAAATGTATGATAGAAGGCATCTACTATACTGTTGTCAAAAGGAATGTTCTTAATGATCTCATCATATCTACGCGTATAGGCATCACCAGAGGCTAAGTATCCCTGAGGCATGCAGAGATACATGAAACGACCCCACTCCGTGATGAAAGTTATAAGTGGCTGAGATTCCTCATCTAGAGGGATTGAATGATAACCATTCATTGCATCTAAGACGGTTTTTTTTTTGTTGGAATGGCGAGCTAGTGTGGTGTGTTTCTCATTTGCACTGCGAGTTTAAATGCTGATAGTCCACCGTTCTTCTTGGTTTTCCATCTTTTTTTTTTCAGTGATTACCATAGTGCTGCACCAATCGGTAGGGGTACCAACGGGCACTGGAGTAAGAATGCCTCTTTTAACATCATCCCAAAGTGCGAGTGGTACTTGTTCCTTGAAATGATAAGGCACAGGAATTGGGTTGTGTCTGGCTTTTGGGACCGCTCTCTCTTTAAGGTGAATATGGGCGGTGGGGCCGGACATAGATGGGAACACCCCATCGTTTTTGAACGTTGTCTTGGCAAAATGCTCTAGGAGCCAATCCTTAAGTCTATTAATGTTTTCTTCCGTCGGGGTGAAGGGAAGGCTTTTGGGGCGACTTGGCAATTGATTCACGTACTCAATGTGTTGTATTGTGATATTTGCCTGGGTTGAAAATGTTGCCGCAGGGTTTGGGAAATCTTCAGGCAGCATTCCCACATCAATGCATGCTGCCTTTTTGAAATAAAGTCGCTGGATCCCATCACATATGTAGAGGGCTTGCTTGGTTGTTCTTCCACAAACTTCGAATTTCACAGGTAACCATCGCTGATACACAAGTGTGAAATCTCCCACAGTCCGAACGATTTTTCTTGATGGTACTAAGTTATTCATTGTGAGCCCCATGTTAAACAGATGCTTTGATCCCCCTAGACATATAGTGGCCACACTATCAGGGAAAATCTTCAGCTTTGTTCGGTAGTCACCAGGGATGTTCTTCGCTTGTCTGGGATCTGGATTTGGTGAGAATGGGATAACATACGCATCTATTTCTGCTATTTGATTTTCACTTGCAGTCGTGTATGTATCCCTTGTCTGGTTAAATGTGATGTGAGCGATAAGATATTCCATGGGAGCCTCGTCAATTCCAATACAGGGTTTCTTTGCTCGACACACTCTTGAAAGGTGGTTAAGTTTCCCACAAGTGCTGCATGTTTGTCCCCACGCTGGACATTTTAACTGGTGGGAGCTTGTTCCTGGGATACCATGATAATGGCTACCACAACCCATGCAAGCTTGAAAGTTATCACGTTTGGTGGAGTTGCTGATACTAACATGACCTTTATTAGCTTGAGCACTGGTTGTTTGCTTGCGGTACGTAGATATCCGTGCAATAGCCATGTCAGAGGTGTCAGTCATTGAAGTTTGGTCTTTTAATGCCGATTCGAATGCCTCAGAATGGCAAACATTTTGTTTGAGAGTTGTAAGTGTTCCAGCTTTGGCCAGCAGGTCTGCTTGGAGGGTATTGTTTGCTATTCCCCTGATGAGCTGGTCCTTGATGTACATGTTGTGTTCTGATTGGCTGAGATTCATAAGTGGCCATTCTAGTGTATAAATGTTCATTCATTCAAATAAGTATTCTTCTATGAGATGGATGCCAGTTGATGCCTTTATGCCGGTAAGTGTTAGTTTGATTCCTAGGTCGGAGGTGTGGATGTCATGGATGTGGGGGAGGATTTTAAGTGGTTGTGAACTCTTGGACAGTTTGTTAGTATGCGGTCGACTGTTTCATCACCGAGTCTGAAACTCTCTGCCTGATTTATTTTGAAGAGCTCTGGTTGGTGTAGTGTCTTAAGCGATCAAAGTTATCTCCCTTGCATTGACTACCAAACGATTTCGTTTGACGGTCAGAGTGATCTCCCTTGTATAAAAATCTTTGTATAAATAAAACGCTTTTAGGCTGACATGTCCTTTACGAGTCAAGTGGCCGGTGTGTTAACAACATGTTCCGTCTTCTGTGTTCTTGCATTTAATCGTTTGTATTTCAAAGAGATAAATACAATTTTACAACTGGCGACGATTTACATGACGTGCTCACAATTTAAAAAAAAAAACTAAACAAAGAATATATTCACAAGAACAGAGAGAATGTCTTCTAATGGATTACCAAGTTTTCCAAGTTGTAGCGTCCATTCTAATCAGAATATCATTGTAATCTGCTGGCAAAAGTGGTTGGACAAGTTTGAGAATCTATTCAATGCTTTAGACATAAATACGGACACGAAACGGAAAGTCGGCTTGCTCCACTATGCAGGAGAAGAAGTTTTTGATACTTTCCACAACTTCACGGACATACAGAAAGGCGTCGGCGTGACTGTCGAATCAGCAGACGGATCAAAGATCCCGAACATGTATGAAACAGCAAAGAAGTCATTGACCTACTACTTCACACCGCAAAAAACTAGGTCGTACGAGATCTTCAAATTTCGACGCGCATCGCAGAATGCAGACGAAACCTTGGACTCTTTCCACGTGAGACTGAGGACTTTAGCATCCACATGTGACTTCACAGACACGGATTGAGAAATAGTCGCACTGATAGTACAGGGCTGTTCGTATTCTAAGGTCAGAAGAAAGGCGTTAAGAGACAACTCGACGCTCAAACAATTACTGGACGAAACAAGGGCGATTGAACTCACACACACACGTGCTGCAGACATAGAACGAGAGGAGGTTGACACCCTGTCGTCCCACCAAAATAAAGAAAGCCACAAGCGGTACACATGCAGAGAAGAAGTACAAAAGAAAATACCGACAGCGAACACTACTACAAACACACACAAAGTAGTAGTTGCCGAGATCCCGACCATGTGGCAAGGACACCGGACATGTTTGCCACTACTGTGGATACTCGGCAACACATGTGATATGTCCCATTAAAACACAGGATGTATATATATATTAGCTGGGTTTGCCGGCTCGCTATCGAATTGCGAATTTCACTACTTAAAATACTTGAAACATTAATTTAAAATAATAAACATTTCATCAATAACCTTTTTGCTAACCCGAAACAAAATCGTTCTCATTTATTCATATAGATGGATAAACATTAACATTTTGATAATTTCGAAACAAATCTATTTATCTTTTAAATGTGACCGTACAGAAAAGAAATAATAAATAAATTTGCATTTTCACTTGCAATTTAGAAATACATCGCAACTTGTTGAAAACAAAATCGCTCCATCTATAGAAACGAACATTTGAATGCAATTGCTAAATATTTGTCCAAGAAATAAAACAATATTCCGAAACAGAATTATTTGCTATATTCAAATCAAAACAAAAAACATAAACATATATTATTTGCCGATCTATCTACTTTTCATTACCCCCCCCCCCCCCAAATCCTTGCAGATCGAACACCCATGTCATTTGTAAACCATCGCATCTTGAGGACTGTTCATAGGAAAAACAAATTTAGACTAACACACTCCTTGCTGTGACATTGATAGATTTTTAAATCTAAAAACTAGACCTGGTTTTTAGGACCTATCAAGAGTATAAAAGATAATCATCTCTTAAACTTTGTACAAGAAATAAAGTTTCGTTTTTATTTAATTACCAAATATAAATTTAATTTATGGTTCAGTGTGATTGTGAAACATTTTAAGTAAAATTGAAATAAACTTGACAAATGCAGCTTTTTGCTGACATACACTGTGCTTTTGTTGGTAATGTAAGCAAAATAAAAACTCTTGGGGGGACCTTTTGAAATTTTAACTTAAAAATTAAAAAATAATGGATTGACCCGAGGGTGACCCGAAATCTCACATTTTGTTGGCTATTACACGAAGATTTAGGGGAGGGCGCCACACCTTTCCAAGGATGACCCCATTTACACTTGATACCTACTTTATATAATGCTTAGTGTTAAGCAAGGAGGCATCAAGTACCATTTTTGAGTCTTCGCAATGACTCGATCGAAGATTGAACCTTCGTGTCCTGGTCCATCACTGAGCACTAACTGTTATCCCAGAAAAACTTTAATCGTTAATAAATGTTATTTAGTTAGTAGGTAGAAGTAATCTATCGTTGTTTTTCTTCTAATAAAATGTTTAAAATATTTCTCATTTCTTGCATGTTAAGATTGAAATGCTATCAGATCTATTGCGGTCATTTTCGTACGAGTATTGTGCAAAAAAGCACAACCAGCTATGGTTAAAATAACGACTCATTGACAATAAGTATTGTGTTTTAGCATTAACCCCAAAAAGGGTTGAGATGCCATAAAACAGACAAACCAAACCAAGATGCAAAGCGTAATCTTTTCGATTCCATAATTCACGTTGGTTTCTATAACAACATGTGCACCTCCTGTGCACTTGTTGAACCCAGTGCAGAAAGAAAGCAAACACTGAAGCCGTGCAATACGCCTTTCGTTTCCGATAAGGAAGCATCCGTTATTGACCGATGATTGCAAACGATTCTGTTGAGGAATTGAAAAGCATTCGCATTTGCAAATGCATTCAAATGGATTTCGTTTTCTTAAACTGTTTTTTTCCCCTCTCTCATTTCTTGCATGTTTACAACATCGAAAATTGAAAAAAAAAACCATAAAACTTCTATTTTTTATATCGAATACAATATTGACCAATCAGAAACAGGAAAAAAGGAAGAAAAAAGTTTCTGCTTATTGGCAAACACACCCATTCTAATGAAAGACGAAAGAAAACTTAAAAACACGTATTGCCGAAATATTGCCTGATTTCCCATGAAATCGTGTCACCAAGTAAAACAGCACTGCCTATTTTATATCGATATTTTCATCATGCACTCGCAATTGATTTGATTATGTGACAGATAATTGACCAATCAAAATAATCGAGAAAAAAAATGGTAGAAGCTTGTTTCTGTAAACAGGCTGAAAATCACACAATGTGGATATTTCTGACAAATTCCGAGTATCAACTTAAAATCTCATATCAATAAGCTAGTGTCTAGATGATCCCACTCAAAGGGAAACAATTCGTCTCCGGACAATTAGGACTTCCGAGCAGGAACACTTAATAGGCTGATCAACAAAGCCTGATCATGCTATACTGACCTCTTCTCTATCTCTTAATTCATACACCCAAATAAGAATTATAAAAACATTCGCACACATACGTATATATGTGAGAAAAAAAACAAACGGAAAAAATAAATTTTAAATACAGGAAAAAATCATCAGAGAAAACGAGAGATTTTACCGGTTTCGTTCGGATCAACGAACGTCTTTAGAAAATTTGGATTAAAACAAAATGAATAAATAATTAATTTGTTTGAAAAAAAAAACCCGCGTCGTGTTATCTGGTTTCTTTTTCTGAACGAAACCGGTAAAATCTCTCGTTTTCTCTGATGATTTTGTTTTTCAGTTTGTCTTTCACGGCATTTCATTTTTATGATATGTCGTGTATTTTACCCTCAAGAATTAACGTACATTAAATACAGAAATAAGGAAATTTGTACAAATTAAGATATACATAGAGAGAGTTATTTACGAACATCGCAAGGTAATAGTATAGATGATTTTAAAGCTCGTATGTCGATAGAGCTGAAACCAGAATATTTCGGTTGAAATAAACTCAGCTAGTGTCAGGCTCCTGCTGATTGTGAGTATAAATAGTTTAACTTGTGTGCACTCTTCTCCCGCGAGTTGATGCAAGTAGTGATTATTTGATGTGAGAAGTGTGTCTGCTGTTCAAACTGCTAAACATCGTCTTATGTTATGGTGATGACGAGTTACTGAATATCGGACTTAGGAAAATATATGTTTATTTCTTATATAGTTTGAGAGAAGCTTTAGGATTCTTTTCATGCTTTTGGTGTAAATAGTTTTAGCTCTTCTCATTGGCTGAAAAATATATATTATCTCTCATTTCAGTTTAATTCAGAGCTGATTTTGTAATAAATATACAACTCTTTTTGTTACTTTTTCTTAGTGGTTACACACGTGCAATAAAGACCAAATACTACCGATTAGATCACCGAACAAACGTCATTCATTTTGTTTTTATTTTTACAACACATTATTTTATGAACGAGTTTAAAAGTTTTAAATTAGTAAACGTTTTCATGAATTTGAAATATAACGAAATATAGTTTGATTATTTTCTTACATTGTCACTCAAACACGTAAAATACGACCTTTCGAAATTACATTTTGAACATTACCTTTTCGACTTGTATTATTTAGGGATGTTTTGGGTTTTTACTCAAATACAAAGAATACGACCGTTTGAATTAATCGTTCGTGCATATAAAATCTGGTTATATTTTGTTGCCCTAAAGTGAGTTGATCCCTACATTCTTTTAATTAATTATTACATAATAAATTTAACTTAAAATTAATCAAGTAATATTGCACCAGCAAACTCCTCATTGTGTCACAACACACATACACATGCAATAAGAACAAAATACTCTAGATTAAATCATTGAACAAATTCCTAAACGTTTCTAAATTAAAGTTTTCACGTTTACAGCACATTATTTTATGAACTAGTTCAAAATTTTAAAGTAGTAAACCCTCCGATGAATTTGTAATTAAATATCTCAATCACACATAAAAGGCTATTAAAAATTCTTTGAAGATCTTGTGCAACTAAATAACGACACAAGGTTCGAGTTTGCTCATAAAAAATGGTGCTTGATCTAAATTATTAGAAAAATACACATCTTATGTTTATTCTATACAATGTTACAAGGTTGAAGTCATAATGAAAAAAAAAATGAAAAATAATGAGGCTTGATGTAAATTGTGAAATAAACAGTGACGACACATCACGTTTGGTTAGGAACATAGTGCAGTATCTGTTCGGATACTATACTTCATCTTTTCTATTTTCGGTCAGTGAAGGAGAAATCCTCTTAAGATGAAGCAATTTTTAATTTTATCCCAATTCAGAGTGCCTCTTTTTGGGAAACTGAAATTTCCTCACATTAAAAACCGACTTGTGCCTAACTCTGCCCTCGTGGTGATGCAAATCGGGCCCCATCATGTAACGAAATGGGGTGAGCGTACGTATGTTGAGACAAATATGCAACATTTCAACATGTCATGATCAACAGGTTAGGAAAAATAGAATTATCTTTCCCTGGATTTGCCTTAGTCTTGTTACAAACTAACAAAGATAGACTTTAAGGAGACAATAAAATGATATCAGTTTATTTTTATCATACAGGTTGACCCACCAAAAAATGCCACGCATGGAATCAATAAACACATACAATCCTTTGTGCAAGTCAGCCATATTAGGCACAAATATACTTCAGTCTATGACTGACTTGTCAGCCAGATTTCAGTGATAAATGTCTGTCTTTGTTTTATCGCTGTTTAATGATATGCGGAGGACACTTTGGTGATCGTTTCATCAGTCGGAAGTATAACCTTGAATGGGCTTCATACTCACCATACCGTAACCACCCAGATTTTTATCTGTAGGGTTGTCTATAAAATAATTCCCAGGCAAAATCAAGACATTGCCAAGAGAAGGGTGTGTCCGAGTTATTTACAATTTTGAAAGTCGTATCATTTCTGAGAGTCACGCTGTACCTCGTTGGAATTATGCTTCCAACATTTATAGACAGAAATATGCGATGGATCATCTGAAAAGGCGGGAAAATGAACAAAAGATTACTTAAGCAGGAACATTCATGTTCATGTCAATAACCATGCAGAAGTCTGGACACTTTCTGACAAATCAAAATTAATATTCTGTATAATTTATCTACATTGCTTTCTTCATCCTGAGGAAGTCTTTTAGTAAAAACGAAACGTTGATGAATACATAAATCACATATTTTTAGGCTTTTCATTTTTCAATTTTACATTACGTCGGATAATTTTATCCCCACTTTTCTTCATATATATAGAAAAGAGGGTAGTGCAGTATTAGTGCAGTTCCAACGAGAGAAAGGTATATATGTAAAGGAGTAAGGCTACCAACATTTGTAGAATGTTTTTTTCAACATTTATTTATTATTTTGTTGTTTTTTTCAACATTTATTTATTATTTTGTTGTTTTACCATTTTATGATTTTATATATAACGCGTTTCAAGCGGTGGCCCGCTTTCATCAGATATGAAAATCCATTTGAAGAAATGTCTTTCGATTCGAGCAAATGTTGTTTCATTTGAGGAATTTGTTATTGTTTTTGCGCATGCGTGGGTTTGCGGGTGTGTGGGTATCTTTGATTTTTATTTTTATTTTTTATTTGTCATTTTTCCTGCTTCTCTTGGTCAAGTGCGTGTTACCCATCCATGATCCATCAGTCATCCCAGCTTCCTAGGGTGCGGAGAATTTCTTTTGAAATTTAATACTTTTTATTGCTTTTTGTCGTTTCCAAAAATGAAGTGGTGTCCGTATGCGTGTGGTCTAATCTTGAGTCTTGTGAATATATATATATATATATATATATATATATATATGCATGTATATATATGTATATATGTATGTATATATGTATATATATATGTATATATATAAATATATTTATGTATGTATGTATATATATATGTATGTGTATATATATATATATGTATGTATGTGTATATATGTTATTATCTATGTATGTATACGTTTCGTTATTAAACCGGGATTCATCAGCATAGAGATATGACTATTCACTACCGGTCATGCGATTCGAAACCCCGGATTATGAGTATTTTACAACTCAAATCAAATATATATATATATATATATATATATATATATATATATATGTAAAGGAGTAAGGCTACCAACATTTGTAAAAAGTTTTTTTCAACATTTATTTATTATTTTGTTATTTCATCATTTTATAATGTTATATAACGCGTTTCAAATGAAACAACACTCTTTCAAATCGAAAAACATATCTTCAAATAGATTTACATATCTGATGAGAGCGGACCACCGCTTGAAACGCGTTATATAAAATAATAAAATGATAAAATAAAAATAATTGTTGAAAATAACTTTTTACAAATGTTGGTAGCCTTACTCCTTTACATATATACTTTTCTGTCGTTCGAACTGCACTAATACTGCACTACCATATATATATATATATATATATATATATATATATATATATATATATATATATATATATATAAATAATTTATAGTTGCATTCCAATGCCCATCTAATGCAACTATAAAGTATATATGCTCTGAAGCTTTTAATACAACCCTATTGAGCTTGCAATTCTAAACATGTTCGGATATTATAAGGAGTATATACTTAAATATATATTTTTATAAGAACAAAAAATTCAAAATAGCGTATTAGTGGGTTCCCCCACGTGTCAGTTTTTGCTCTCTTTTTTGTTTTTTGTTTGCTTTCACCCAAAAATGAACCACTGTATAGTGTAGGTTTTTCAAGACACTTTAATCCAAGAACTTTTTACTCTTTGTGAATTTTTCTGATGATTTTGTAATGTTGCAGAGACGATATTAACATAAAAATATTATTTGGCACAAGACAAATGAAACGGATCGCAAAAAAAATATATCTCACAGAAATGTTATGTTTTTTGGAAATGTGAAAAAATAAAAATAATAAAATAAAAACATGGTTATTGGAATATAATATGAATCTTGACTTTTTATATATATATATATATATATATATATATATATTTAATTGGAGTTTCATTATTATTACTAGTAAATACATATCGTCAAAGAAAATGACATACCTCTTTTTTGTTTCCATTTATAATTAAATTCACTTAGTAAAAACAGTTGTCGTCTTGCTTACAAACAATATTAATACTTCAAGTTAGCTGCTGTTGATGCTTGGTATGATGACACTTGCCGAATAGATAGATACACATAGCAACATAAGCAAACATATTTTAAAGCCGCTACATATCACACATATTTAAATAGAGAATTTACTTTACTTACTTTTGTAAACATTGTGAAAGAAAACTAAATTCACGTTTTCTCTGGAAAACTTGGTTCCCAAGTATCGACAAAATTTTACATTAAATCCACTTAAAAAAAAACAATTATTATCGTGTTTACATTACAAACAATATCTGTTTGTCGCAATAGTCTGATTGGTATTATGTTTTCATACACTTTTGTAACATAACTTGGTAATGTTTTAATTGTCTTGAATTATAAAAATCAACTGGGACGTAAAGGAGACAACTGATTCATACTTTCATTTGTTTGTTGCATCGATTCTTTCATCGGCTGTTAAAGAATAAATGGCAGTCACAAGGCGTGGTAAGTTGGACAAAAATCATTCTTTTGTCTCTTTCACCTTTGGTATAACTGCACAATTCCCAGTCTTTTATCTAAACTCTGACCCCGTGTGTCCAGCTACGAGACCGTGTCTTCAATTTTTCAATTGGTTTATCAAATTTATAACTGCTTATCTTTGTTCGTTTTTCTCCAGATTTCAATTGTCCCATAGTTCGTCTGCTCAAAGTTGTCACATAATTTTAGTCATCGAATTCTGTTTAAAATATTTGATGAGTCGTACTATCATGTCCATTTTTTTGTTAATTGTGTTTAAAATAATTATTTTTAATTTTTGTATTATAACTTTTCCATTATGTGGTTTCTAGTCGAGATAACTTCGTCTGCGTTTCGACCCTAAGCTGCCTGTTTTCTGCATCATATTATTACAATCATGCAATGGTTTTTTGCTAATCAATTTTAAAAAAAAACGATCATGTCGATAATATTTACAATTACATTGTCGGTTTTTTATCCTCTGATGAAAAGAATTTGTCTTTGAAAATCCATAGATTAAGGATATGGAACTCCTCGCTTTGAACTTCTGATGTTTTAATAAATATTGTATCTTTACAATGTTTTATTCTCATCTTTCATCCTTAGAAATATATATATATATATATATATATATATATATATATAAGTGTTTTAAGGTTTATATATATTTTTTTAAAGCATCTATTGTTAAATTTAAGAAGGAATAGGTAAAATAAATACCTTTTGAAGCATAAAGATGCGATATCAATTTTTTTTTATAAAAAAGAAAAATAATAAATCGAAACCGATTTTTTTTCTTTTTTTATTATAAACTAGCATTTTTTTTGTTAGTTTAAAGTGATACAGATATTTCGCCAAAATCTTGGCATCATCGGTGTGTAATATATCCTGATGTCATCGGATTTGTATTTTTTTTTCCTACCGGCTTTTGTTGTTACAGCCGGGCCAAATGGGTTAGCTGTCGTTTCCCACTTTCAAATATGAGAACGTGAATGCGGCACGTGATTTGCATAAGTGTTTTAAGGTTCATATTTTTTTTTTTTAAAAAGCATCTATTGTTAAATTTAAGAAGGAATAGGTAAAATAAATACCTTTTGAAGCATAAAGATGCGATATCAATTTTTTTTTATGAAAAATAAAAATAATAAATCGAAACCGATTTTTTTTCTTTTTTTCTTATAAACTAGCATTTTTTTGTTAGTTTAAAGTGATACAGATATTTCGCCAAAATCTTGGCATCATCGGTTCATATTTTTTTTAAAATATGAACCTTAAAACACTTATAAAAACACTAAAAAAATGCTAGTTTATAAAAAAAAAAAAAAATCGGTTTCGATTTATTATTTTTCTTTTTTATATAAAAAAATTGATATCGCATCTTTATGCTTCAAAAGGTATTTATTTTACCTATTCCTTCTTAAATATATATATATATAAATATATATATATATTATTATTATTAGTAGTAGTAGTAGTAGTAGTAGTAGTAATTTTATTATTATTGCTATATTGCTATCTATTTATAAAAGCTCAGGATTTTGCTTACTTGTTCATCAGTACCGGAATGTTTTAGATGGTGGGAGTAATAACGAATAACGTTAATAAAGGTTGAATGATAAGATAAGTTGTGAGAGGAATGGAATGATGTAAATAATTGAGAAAGAGGAGAAAGGTAGAAAGAAAGACAGAAGAGAATGTATGTTGTGCCCTTCCTTTCCTTTCCTTCTCCACCGACTGTGAGGATTTTGTTTCTCAAGACTTATGCGACATTGGGGGGGTGGAGGGAGCTATTCACCCCACCCCAGCAATTGTAAGCTACCGAGTAATAGAAAATGATGTTAGAACTAGAAAATGAGTTAGGTGGCATCTGCTTCCTTTCTCTCTCTCGCTCTTTCTGATGAATTTTCCCAAGACAGACATGTCTCAGAGGTAAGAAAGATCGTCCGCTTTCTCAGCACTATGGGGAGAAAGTTGGGGATATTTTAACAATCACGGTTCATTGCTTTCGTTTTTCAGAAACTTGTATAAACCTGTGAACCATACAAAAAGCTTTGTTGATTTTGATAAGCTTTTGTTCCAGGTGTGCGGTACTAATTGAAGATTACTGGCTGGAAGAATCTAACAACTACGAGATGACAAGAAAGCGGTAATCATTATTATCATCATCATAATCTAACGAGAGTTGAGTAAAAGCATGAAGCAAATTTTCACTTAGATATCCACGAGTATGCAATGGAGAGACGGAGAAGAAATACGAGAAGGGGAGAAGTAAAGAGAGAGAAGAAGAAGAGATATTGAAAATATCGCAAAGAGAAGGTTTATTATGACATCACAATGTAAACCCGTGTTTCAACATGGCTAGTTTTATATATTTCTAAATGTTTATGAAAACATTTTGGAATTTGAAAAAGGTTTTCATAAACATTTGGAAATTCCAAAAGGATTTTATAAATATTTAAGATATATAAGAGATACTTACGCAACGAGTCGCATGCCATCAAATGTATGTAAAGTTTTCCTCTTTAAACTATGTCTCGAAACTGACTTATTTTTCATGTAGAGGGACCTTTTATACACACACATGATACCTATTCTTATTAGATTCGGAATCGGCCTTCTATTATAAGGACGGATAACATTATTCTTATAAACGACTCCCCGAAGACTATTAAAGCCTCAGCTGACAAAGAATTATCTTTAATTTAAATGAATTTTAAACCAAAAGAAAATCAAATACATGTTGAGCAAATTCCCATTATTTGAAGATTTATGCAACTTTTAAGATTATTCAAAAAGAAAAGAGATATAAAGGGACACGCAGATTAATTCTGATTTAGGATTTTTAGAAAGTTTGAATATGTTTCTCTAAAAAACTGATAAAAAATCAAAGAAAAAGCAGCTGCAAGTTACAAGAAAAACAGTATCAGATTTTTTAAGGTGCCACAGATATTCTAAGAGAATCAAAACAATGTCTTTGAGCGAAACACATGAAAAACTGAAGACATCGAAAGCCTCTGAAGCAAATTCTGCCTCGTTTTGATGAAGCCTGATTATAGGAGAGACTCTCATGGATATGGCTTATCTTTATTTAATAAAAGTTTATTAACTATTTCATGTTTGTTTGCAAGATGGCAGCCCACTTCATGGTTGGCAACAAAAGCTTTGTTGATTTCTCCTTTTATCAGGTGTCAAGGATAGAGAAATCAGTTGATATCAGAGAATGGCAGAACATTAAAACAGGAATTGTGGAGCTTAATACAAATCTGACAATTATGGGTTGAGGATATGTGTTGCATGGAAAGAAATGATATGAAAATTATATAATGGATGGGTAAAGACATGCTTAGACCTGATAAGCTCAGAGGAAGATTAAATCTGGACAGTATAGAGAGATGTGTGCAGAACAGGAGACTTCGATAGTATAACCGTGTTGAATGAATGGATAAGTGTTCTTGGGTTAATAGATGTAGAACAGTTTAGGTAGCAGGTTCAGTTCACATATGAAGTCCAAGGAAAACATAAGCGCAAGTGATAAGAATAAACTTGAGAGAAAGATGGATAAATTCAGTATATAACAATTATAACAGTTAAAGCTATATAAAAAATGCAAGCAATGTCATTTTTTAATAACTTAATGGGTGCATTAGGTAGGATCTATTGGTCAGTTAAAACAAAAAATTGAAGTTAGCCTTTATTACTTAATTATTTTGTAGTTATATTTTATGTGGTATTAATTAATTTATTACTAATGAGGAGTTCATCCATGCAAGCTAATCTATCTAGAGACTACTAGAACTCTGATAATGTTGTTCATTATCTTGTCACCGTGCACATTTTGTCTGTATAAAAATAATTTAGATGGTGGGCAAATAACATAAATAAATGGTGAATGATAAGAGAAGTGGTGAGATTACTAGAATGATGTAAATAATAAAAAGAAAGAGAGAGGGAGAAGAGGAGAGAGAAAGGAAGGGAAGCGAGAGAGGATCTATTATGACATCACACTGTATGCTGACTTTATGAAATCCTTTGATTTTGTAATCATTGAAAACCATGCTTATCAACGAATGTCAAAGTAAAATAACTTATATATTTAATAATATATGTAATAAATACTGAACTGCTCTAGTAGATAATCACAAAAATTACATCTCTTTATAGTGCTTTAACAGACATGGTAAGTAAAGTAAAGTATTCGACCATAGTCGAGGGCGACACAAAGGCTTCCTTTTCATTAGCTACTACACCGAAATGTAGAGGAGGGCACCACTCCTGTCCCAGGATGACTCCACTTACCCTTGATTCTCACCTCATAATGCTGAGTGTTTAGCAAGAGGGCATCAAGTACCATTATTAAAAGTCTTTGATATGACATGACCGAGGATTGAACCCTGGTCTCCAGGCCTATTAGCAAACACTCTAACCATTATGCCATA
Source organism: Sepiola atlantica (assembly GCA_963556195.1). Taxonomy (NCBI): domain Eukaryota; kingdom Metazoa; phylum Mollusca; class Cephalopoda; order Sepiida; family Sepiolidae; genus Sepiola; species Sepiola atlantica. Next base: position 12,086,893 of record OY744530.1, on the reverse strand, counting down.
TTATTAACCTTTATTATTAATAGCTTCAGTACCCTTGTCACAACAAGTGTCTAATACTGAAACATCTTTTGATCCTTTAATAACTACAAGCTGGTTAGACCCAAAGTATTTCAAAGCAAACGAGAATATACTGCTATGTTGAAACAGTGTTAAGATAAGCTTAAATGACTGACTTTATGGGCTTAAAAATATTGATCCTATAGTTACTAATAGTTTCAACTGTGTCCAATTATAATGAACCCAACGTGGGATGACTACTACAGACTATTTCAAAGTTAAATAATACTGAAATATTTATATACATATAATATTTCACCCCAAACAAGGAATATTCACACTGGAGCGTAAGAGACTACTGTGATAGGAGTCAGTTTTTAAGGGGGGTAGGTTGGTAGCAAGATGTTTGTTCACATTACATTTAAATTTCTGCATGTTTGTACAGTCAGCAAAATAGGGAGCAGGGAGGGAATTCAAAAATCAGGCGGTCTGCAGATAGAAATTATCATAGTAAAAGTTTTCCGGCATCTAGTGATCTCTACAGTATAGGGGTGGGATTTTGCTGTTAGTTGGGTGATCAGGGGTATTTCGTTTAGTGAGTACAAGTGCAGTAAGTTCATTGGAGCACATTCCATGAAAGTACTTGTGAAACAATCATAGGGATGCAATTCTATGACAATGCAAGATGGGCTGGAGCTTAGCAGACGGTGTGGAGCATAATAGGTTAGAAATTCTATTTTGCACCCTATCCAAGAGGAAGAAGCTAGTGGTTGGTGCACAACAATATTCCATGTGCAGACGATGGTGGCTTTATAGATACATAGGATAATGGCATATGTAAGAAGTTTTCTAGCCCGATAGAGGGAGCCTACTTTCTTTGCAGCAGACGTGGCAACATTTTCTATGTACTTATTCCAGTGCATGTTGCTTGAGAATGTCAGTCCAAAGAGTTTGAATGTTGGACTCTCGGGTAGAGTGCTATCGGCCATGACTATAATAAGTTGGAAAAGTTTTTGTAGTTGTTTATGGAGAAGAGCTTCGTCTTGGTAGCATTAAATGTTACCATCCATTTTTCATGTAATGAACATCAAATATTTTCTTAAACCTGCATATATGCATGGGTCATTCAATAAATAAAGTGAGTTTTGAAATAAAACGACCACATTTCATCCTGGAAAAAAATCATTTTGCATTATTTTTCAATATAATCTTCTTTGAAGCAGGTTTGGCAAGAATATACTTTTGTGAGATTCAAATTGCAATAACGAACCCTTCCTTCAAATATAGGTTTAGAATTATGAAAAAACGATGAAGTCTTTGTTTTCCCAAAAAGTCACCTTATTTATTGACTGACCCTCGTATACAGAAGCAAGTAATGATTTAAGAACAATCCTTCCTATAATTTTCTTTCTATCTTGTTTTGTGCCTATCTTTCTCATTGTCCTTTGTAATGACCTTTCATCAGACAGAACCCATTATACCTACTTATAAATACACTCTGACAACAGTTGGCTAAGACTGTTGGGAGGGGGGGTGACAAGTATAGTTTCAGCAGCGCTCTGGAGGCCTCTATAGTTTTATTTTATTTTTCTTTAATTCAAATGTTGCCAGTAAAATTATATAGTGTAACAACACATTAACAAAAATCGTTACTTTGCATATGTGTTAATCTGGCACAAACACAAATTCCATCAAACTTACATAACTTTTGGAAATTTCTATGGTGTTTAATTTCAAAACTTATATTCCTGATAAAATATTTAATTTATTGGATAAATACTGAAAATCTCATACATTAAACTGACCTTAATTTTTAACTTTGTCTTCTTCGTTTTAACTGATTATTAGCCACGTTCTTCTCTAAATAATTAAAACAATATTACTATTGTTTAATATCATTTTAGAATGTTTGTTTTTTTAATTTTTTAATATCATTTTCGATATTTAAATTTTGAATTCGAATTACTATTCAATTGAATTTTAAATTCAAATTTAATTGAACTGAATTCTTAAAAATGAGATGTTTTCCATTGTTGAATATTATTTCAGAATAACATTACTGAAGTTTATGAACAATTTAGAATGTGCTAAAAAAAAACCTGCTATCAAAATATGCTCATCAGATATAATGGGTTGCTTTGTCAGTGATGGTGCAAGGCTGTAGTTAATGAGGGTTTCGGTTCTTCCAAAATCAAACTCTCTTCCAGCCAATCCAAGGCTGGTTTGCTAAAAAGCACGACTTTTGCTCCATTGGTCTTCTATTCAAGAAGGAAAAAGACAAAAAGCAAAGTTACTTAAAAGCGTTTGTATAATTTGGATTATTCTGGCTAATGTTCTCATCTTGAGTGTTATTCTCACAACGTTTCGGCCGTTGTAACCTCCGGCCTTCTTATGGTGTATCTTTTCGAATTTGAGAATACTTCTATTGAACTCGGGAATTATACAAATTATCAATCCTCATCTAAAAAAATTCTGAAACAATAAAAGCATTGTTTCAATTTTTCTTTCTAGACATAGATAACAAAAAAAAAACTAAATAAAGAAGAAAACAAGTTTGTAATCAGCCGAGATAATGAATGAACCATAATTTCCATTTCTCTGAATGAAAATTCCAATTAAAAATCCAATAGAAATGTTGACCTTTGACCGTGTGTGAACTCAATTCATATTGGCTTTTTTGGGAATTCAGATTCAGCTGAGAATCATCGCAAGTGTGTTTATTAACAAATATACATATATAATTGTTTTAGTTGTTATATTAAGAGATACTAGCAAGACGTGTGTCCTGATTTTGCTAGAGACATAACAAGGAACCAAATAAACTGCTGCTCCTACGCCTGAACCGTATATTAAGATTTTTATTCTTATTTTTTTAATTTTTATAATTATCATTGCTAAAGTTATAAGTAAAATAAAGTAAAACGATGGAGGCCATAATGTCTCTTATTATATTCTTTTGAATGAATGTCTGTTAGGTGAAGTAGTAAAAAGCAAATTCAAGATGGTGACCAGAAATCAGGTTCGCAGAAAATGCGAATGATAGATAACGAATGCTAACGATTTTCATCAAACGTGTCGGTCACTTCAATAATATGGGTGAAATAATTACTTATTCATATAAAAATATTTTACTATATTAAAAGTAAATAAACAAAAAAACGAACATTAACCAGTTAGCCACCATATTGATTTATATAGCAAGGATCATGAAAGCATGTTGAAGATGATATGATTTTTCATATAAGAAAAGTATTTATTAAAAAATAATAAGATTTCTTAATATGTAATAAAAATTAAATAAAATAATATATTATTATTTTTTTACTGATGAGACAAAATAAAATTATATTAAAATCCAATGAGTGCACATGCACTCACACATTTGCAAGGAATGTAAACAACATTTTCAAAGTATCTCTTATTGTAAAGAAAAATGAATCTTATAATTCTAATAAAGAAAAATGAAATTGCTAATAAGTTTAGAATAAACATAAGAGAAAGCGATTGAAATAATACTAGAATCTACTTTTCAATGCTTGTCTTCCAGGCGAAGTAGTAAATAGCAAATTCAAATCAGGTTCACATAAAATGAAAATAGTAGGAAAAGAATGCTAACGATTTCGTAAAGGGCCGGTCACTTCAATAATTCTTAAAAGGTCAGCAAGTGGAATAGGTAATCCGATACTAATTCATAAGAAATAGAAAATTACTAAACCCCAAAAAGATTTATTTAGGAGAGAAAATTCTTCAAATCCATCCATTTCTCTGAAATTCTTGGTCTGATGCGGTTGACTTTCTGGGAAAAGTGCAACCAAAACATGTATGCACATATGTAACCAATAATGTTTGTATAAATAAAAATTTATACTTATAAACAGCTCAACTTGTTATTGAGCACTTTTTATAAACACTTGAGTTTCTACGAATTTACATTTACAGAAACTAATACAATACATGTACGATATATATATATATATATATATATATATATATATTTGAAGTAAACATATCTAATGACCTTGATACACTTTTAATTTGCAAAACAATGTGAAGATATTGCTAAACACTAAGTACATTGTACTTTTGGATGTGACAATCAATCAATAAGCATTTGTAACAATAACTGGAGCAGCATCCAAAATGGTGAAAATATACTTTTTAAATTTCTAATCAAAGAAGAATTCTTTATCTTTTTGTACTAAAAGTGGAGTTCAATATGACACACCTTTTATTCATAAGTCCGTTGTGCTCGCACTTGTATGAAATAAACAAAAAAATACTCATATCGTTTTTCTGTTTTCCCCACTTTATGCTGAGAGAAATGTCATTCAGTTCAAAACTAAGTTTTCATTTCTGATCATGAAAAAAAAAGCTTTCCAAATTAAATCTTTCATTGAAATACAATGGGGAAAAATAATCGCAGGTGAAAGAAAACAAACAGAATATTATTTTGTTGAGCTCTCTTGAGTGAATTCAAAATCGTAGCTCATCTTTGTTTTAATCAAAATATATTCTGATAATCTCGCAGATCTTCTATTCTATAATAAAGACCAATGTGTATTTAATTGTATACCTCTATTTATATAAAGCTAGGTATGTGTATAGGTTTATATATTTTCATGTATAGGATTCACTCCTAAACTAATTAACTGATCATAAAGAGTTTTTGAACACAGCTACTAGCCGTAAGGGTGGATAATGTGGACCTTATTAAGTTTAATTTATTTTCATGTAAAGGTGGCAAAGAGTAGATGGAAGCGCTTCATGCAAATTCAAATACCTGCGATTTTTGTGAAATTTGAATAAATATTCTCCAAATTTCAGTTTCTTTGTAGGTTTTTAAAGGGGCATAATATGGGCACAACCTCCAATTTGAAAACTAAAATATTTCAGATTTGCATTAAATTTGACCTGTAGTCATTAGACACCAATGAAGCAAGATTCCTTGAATTTCAATTTAAGAGGAAGATTAAATCTGGACAGTATAGGGAGATGTGTGCAGATGAGTAGACTTCGATGGTATGGCTACATTGACAGAATGGATGAGCTCTCTTAGGTTAGTCGATGTAGAACAGTTGAAGTGGCAGGTTCAGTTCACAGGGAAAGTCTAAGAAAAATGTACTTGCAGGGGAGGGATAAATAAAGACCTGACTTGAGATAGGTTAGTTTGACAGTCAATTTCTTAAAACCGTCCAACATATGCCAGCATGTAAAACGGATGTTTAACTGATGATGATGATGATGATGATGCACAAAAAACTGCACACCAACTTCATTTCTAAAACAAAAATAAAAATATGGAATAATTTCTAATTTCCTATCAGTTATAATATCAATAAAAAAAGAAAAGTTTAGTAAATTACTATGCAAATTAGATTCATTATCTAAAAGTAAAGAGATTGTATTCTGTTGAATCTCAAGACATGCAGGAATCGGGGGGAAAAAAATCAAACAAATTCAGCCACAAAGTCTTCTAAAAAATGGAACTCGTAATAAAAATTTAAAGGTTTCATACACGGACCTGAAAAGGGGAATGGACAAATATATTCATCAGAAATGGCCGAAATAATTCACAAATAATAAATTTATATTATTCGGACTACTATTCCCATCTTGGATGTTATTCTCACGTTTCCGTCGATGTATCCTTTGATTTCCCTCAAGTGCATCATTTCGAACTCAGACAAAATTTTGTGAGAATAACATCCAAGATGAGAATAGTGGTCCAAATAATACAAATTATCAATATTCATCTAAAAAAATTCAGAAACACAAATAATAAATTCTATATAAACGGATCCTGAGATAATGGAATAAAGATTGAAAAGAGGAAGCAACACTATTTCGACGATGGATTTCGACATATCTCAACCATTCATATTTACTTAGAAAACAAGAAACACATCTTGACTGAATGCCACTACCTTAACTTCCTGTAAGACATACGATAACAAAAAAAATATAAGGAAACTTTTTCAAAAAATTTAAATTATTATCAGGGGTTATCACTCTTGGACCAAATCTTAGTTATCTCCCTTGAATTATGCTAGCCAACGAAAGAAAGTAACGTTCTACTTCCGAAAAACAAAAATATATCTAAATTTCACCCATGTGCGAATTTACAAACCAGATACCCCTCTCTTTTCTGTCTGGCCTGTCATTTTGCATGGCCTTCACAACTCTGAGGCTGTTCACAACAGATCTCTCTTCCTAATCGCAGCATCAGGCGTCCAGAAAATCAATAACAAATTAAGTCATATTTACTTGTACATTATTCATCGCATATCTCTTTCCATTTGCTTATTGCGGCAATATATGTTGTTTATCAATAATGCCAGTTCAATTAACGTAACCTTTCATTTTGTAATTACGTCTGTAATTTTCATTCTCTTCATGTATTATATTTAGTATGTCCTTCTTATGTTTGTCCTTCACAAAATGTCTCTGAGAATAAATGTGTGTGATATATATATATATATATATATATATTCATCAACTCTCTATGAAAAAAAATACCAGTATAAACTCATGTATACTAAATTATAAAAGTGAATGGGCCCATCGATATAAAATAGCAATGATAAAGAATCTATTAAATCATGAAAAAGTAATCTCTTCAACCAGAAAAATATTTCTTAACATATTAAAAAACATTAAGAAAGTTCTAATTAACGATTAATTTACTAATTATATTGTTGATGAACAAACTAAATTTATGATTAGATACTTAGAAGATACTAATAATAACCAGCTTAATAGTTCACACTTTATTAATTTAATCTATTGTAACCAAATGCATCCGAATTTTAAATTGGATAAAAAAATTCAAAATATACTGCATAGATATCACCCCATTTACTGTAATAATACAATAAGATTCATTATTTATTATAAAAATTTAAAACATTAACCTTTGTAATTAACAATAACTCTTTTCAGGCCCAAAACAATTTTATATCTCAGTACAATGTATATCCAACAAAGTTTAACCTTGCCTGATGATGATTTGATGAATCAAATCAGAAAGTACTCGCGCAAAAAAAAAATGGAACAAAAAAACCCATGGAACTCAATTTGAGTAAATTACAGAAAATTCAGAAAATTGTAAAAAATTAAAAAAAGCCTCATAAAACAAAAAAACTCCATGTTATTTAATAACATTTGCCTGAATGAAAACATGCTGCCTAAATACAGACACACACACTTCAGTGTAAGTTCTCAGAAATTAAAGGCCCCTTTCTTGGGGTCTAACACTTGATCTCTATTTGAGATATATAGATATCCCAGTCTTCCATAAAAGTTAACGTTTACCTCTCAAATGTTGAGTTAGTAAAAAAGTGAAGGCACAAAAGTTGATATGGTATTAAACAACGTAACCTAACCTAACCAAATAAATAGTGTATGCGTGTTCTGCTTATTGTGATCTGCATCGACCAGAAACTGACCGGTGATGACAGATTTCAATTTCATGACTATATTGGTAAAAATTAGAATTTACCATTTTTCAAATCCACTTTATGTTTTAAAAATCTTTTGTTGAAGAGGCCAAATAATCATTTTAGTTTTTTTTTAATAATTTTGTTTGTTTTTTTATATATATTATTTACATATTTCCTAACTTTATTCTCTATTTGCAATATTGAGCATACCCTATTATATTAGCATTTTCTTCGATATCTCCTGATATCATGAAAACAATAATTGAAGAAACCGAAATTTCAACTGAAATGTATGGGTGGCATTTAACAAAAAAAAAGCTAAGTGTTTAAATTATTTTACTTTGGAATCTTTTTCTTAATTAATCCATGTATTAACATGCAACAAATATCTAGCTAAATAATCTTTTTTTTCCAGGATTCTTGATTTCTTGACTGTTCAAAAAATCTGTATCTTTTCTTTCTTTTCTTTTCTTGCCTACATTCTGCAGGTTACAGAGGGGTCACTTGCGTTCAGGTTTGAAAAGGGGTGGGTGGGGGTAGTTCACTAGCTAATGTAGATAGGGAAAGAATATAGTCCAAACTAACCATGCCAGTCTAGTTAAAGACACATTTCATATCTGCCTCAGCAGTGAAGAAACCAAAATTTGCGTTCGGGGTTGAAAGGAGGGGGGGGGGAGGGAAACCTATCTTCAACTTACTGTTCCCTCCTTAGTATGCAATTGAATTATTCTATCTATATGTGTATATATATATATATTATATGGAATTTTTTTTTTACCTGCGGGGGCTAGGAAATACCCGACTAGTACACGGGCGCAGGCTATTTTTACCCCTCTCGGAGTGTTGGACCTGTAAGACCTCGTAAGGCTATCCATCTAAGAGAAGGAAATCTCTGACAAAAAAACCTTGCTACCAGCTACTTACGCCATGGCAGTAAACTGTTGGGGGAGGATGGCTTCCTTAGTCCTGATCGACAACCTTCCTAGAGTTGGAATCTCGAACAAAATATCCGGTTTGGAAACCTACAATTGCTTAAGGAGTAGATAGGTTCTACCTATCGCCGGCCCTTGCACTCCTTCTTTGTTTATTAGTCAGGCACAGAGGTAACAGCGCTGGGACGCCTCTAAACACTCAGTGCCTAGCCTTGTTTCCTTACTAGGACAATGAACGCCGTTGTCTTTCTCTCTATTTGGGCAACTTGGGGAAAGTTTTTTCGTTAGTAAGTCTTACATGACTAGTCTGGGTCTCTCTTGTTCTGACAGGTTGAGAGTACAGGTTAGACAGCTTGTCTGGCTGCTGTTTCCGACTGATAGGAAGGAGCCCAAACTCTTGGGTAGCGCCAAAAACGGCTGCTCCATCATCAGTTGCATAATACCGTGGGTAGTTGTATGTGCCATGTGGCGCATGGAAATGGACCCTGCAATTATCTCCAGTGGCCTTTCCCGAGGCCACAACCCCCATGGACCAGGTCGTGACTAATGGACTGGTTGTGTGAGCTTATTGGCACCAAACAAGTACTCACCTTGGCCAATCCACTCTATAATCAAATCAAACATGCCATTACAAAGAAAATAGTGTCAAACAACATACATTGAGAGAGGGTGAAAGTGATTGAAAGTTTATAAGAGATGGCTCACTTGATATGTTATTTTCAAATTACCACTAATTAAAATAATTAAAATGGAATAATTTTCAAACATAACTCAATCCCAAAACTGAACAATATCTGAGCATATAAATTGTGTGATTAAATTATATTAAGAAAAACAACCTTAGGAAAACAAAAGTTGATTAACTCAACTTTAGTATAATAATATAGACCTGAAGGAAACCACTCAAGGTCGAAATAAATTATTGTCTGGTATGCGTTAAGTTTTTGTTATTGTTTATTTATATATATATATATATATATATATATATATATGAAGAAGAATGGAAAGGAATTAGAGAAGCAAAAGTCAAATCATAATTCAATTGCTCAGAGCAAGGTATATTCCGCAAAAAAGGCAATTTATTCAAGTTAAATTTTCCTTAAGCCAGGCTTTTCAAAGATCAAAATCTTATCATCAGAGGAAGTCGCTGGGATAGATAAGTTGGCAAAGGCCAAGATTTAAAATTTGAAAAAATAGAATAAAAGTTGTAGGGGGAAGAAACACAGGGCAAAATTCTGCCCGAATGCAAGCAAATGTCCGATTGCTAAAAAGTCTGGTGTCGAAAAGTCCAGCGGAGAGAATGAGATGTAGATAGGTAGGTCGTTAAAAGGCCCGAAAGGTTGTGAGAGAGGAATCAAAGTTAAATTCCAAGAAGCCACAACTTCAGGTGCGGCGAAAATAGAAAATCCAAAGGGTAAAATGTCCAATAAGTGCAGGCAGGCAGGCTCAGAAGAGAGTGAGGTGGAAAATATTCGCCATTAACAATACTTCCTGGGCAAAGATGTCAGAGAAAATGCTTTAAAATGGGAAAAAAATGTAGCGAAAATATTTTAAAGTTAGCCCGAAGCGAAAGCCGGCTTGAAAATGAGAAAAGGCATAAACTCCTGTGCGACCAGTATGCAGGAAGGGAATGAGTGAGGGGTGTGTAGGGGGAGAGAAGAACGGGTGCGAAGAAGGAAAAGGGGTGTGGAGAGTGAATGCAGTTAAAACTAAGGGTGTGATTGTGGGGGGTGAGTCGCATGAAAGTAGAAATTGGATGTTAGCGCGAATTTGGGTTCAACTAAAAAAGGGAAAGGATTGGGTAGGAGTAAGTCAACGAGTGCTCTATCCTGGATATTGAGCTATATACTCTTCACAATAGGTTTCACTTTTCCTAAAAGTTCGCTTTTAGTACACCACTTTATATATATATATATATATATATATATATATATATATATTATAAATATTTTTCATTAAATATTAAAGTGTTTTCTTCCTACATTTTATGTCGCTTCGAGTTTCTACCCTCACCAGTGCAGGTGTGGTGGTTGCAAGCGGTCGTATGGGCTCGACCGCAGTTCGTAGATTCAGCCTACAATTACGAGTCTGACGCCCAGACCAGCACGGCCGCGAGAAATCACCACAGCCAGTAATTAAAATGAATGTACACTAACCCAGGAGGTGGGGGCAAGTGTCATGTTGTTGATAGTATTCTACGCTCGAGCGAAACTATATATATATAAAAACGACGAAACAGCTCTCTGTGGATGACTGTATATATATATATATATATATATATATATATATATATATAGCTTATCAAAGTTGGTTAAAAAAAACAAATAAAGTGCTTGGTCGTAAGTTCTGCAACCGCTAATATGAATTATTTTATTTAAAAACAATATATTACTGTTTCTGTTAGGTATACAGGGGTTTTGTTGCTATGGACGGACGACCTCTAGGGTAGGTATATATATATATATATATATATATATATATATGATTATTTTTATTTACACAGACATATACAATATATATATATATATATATATATGAGAGAGAGAGAGATGAGGAATAAAATGTTTTAACGAAAAGACTCGATTTTATTTTATTTTATATGTATGTTATATAACCCAGCAATATAAGAGAGAAAATGCCCTGATACCGTGGCATCATTTACATTCCAAACAGTAAAAACAATTTTTTTCAAAAAAATCAATCTCTGGCACAATTTTATGAGATGATAAAAATGTATTTATTCTGGACATGACGGATTTCTTTTGTTTTGAAATTTTTAAATGTTTCTTCTACGATTTAAAAAAAATACAGTTCAGTGATAAAACTGTGCATGACGGAATGTTTAAAACACTGTGGCAAGAAATAAAATATATTCATAAAACCTATTAACTCGTATAAATATGCCATTTTACTATCAATGTCTTACAAATAAAAGGCTCTAAGTACAAAAAGATATGGAGAATAAAATATTATTTTTTGTTTGTAAGGAAAGAAATTCTTTAAAAGGTTGAAAATAATTTGATATGTGGTCGTGTCGAATGAGAAATTGGGAAAAAGAGTTTAAACGACTTATTACACTAACATGTTTTGCCTTTCAGAATAAACAGAAGGTTTTTTTAAGGCACATTCATTGAAAATGATATTGTAAACGTTAGCATAGCAGACTAATGAAAATATTATTAAAATTTGCCCATGACAGACTAATGAAAATGCTATTAAAACTTAAGCATGACAGACCAATGCAAATGCTATTAAAATTTGATCATAAGAGACCAATGAAAATGCTATTAAAACTTAAGCATAACAGACCGACCAACGGACGAAGCCTCTCATAGAGATGCTTGGGCACATCTGAAATAAGATGCTTCCATACAATTCATGCATTTACTAATGAAAATACTACTTCAAACTGAAGCGATATGAGATGTTGGGTGTATAAAAATAAAGGTTTACAAATGGAAAATTCCACATAAGGTTAGATTAAGCAAGAAAATGGAATTTTCCATGGGAGGTTAAGTTAGAAGTGAATTAGTATTTGCGTCAGGAGTAGAAGTATGTGGCAGAGAAGGTAGAGGGTCTCTGTCTCATCATTGTGTGAGGTGTATATCAGGGGGGGGGGTCGAGAGGATGCAGTTCATCTGTAATTTTCTGTGAAACGTAAATCAGATTCCAGAGCAAATATTGGAGTTATGTGTTGTTCTTTTTATTAGTTTTGTCTTCTTTCTATTTTACTTCTCATAAAAGGAATAGAAAAACAAGAACGGATATTCTGGAGATGTGTCCATTCAATTTGCATTTTGCTATGAAAATGGTATTTCAAACTTTAGTGTGACAGACCAGCGAAAATGTTATCGAGTATCATACTAAAACTAATTTAATCACATTTGTTTCCCTAAGGCTTTTTTTCTTATACATTTTAATTACACAAAATACATACTAAAATATTCCTCAGTTTTGGAATTGATTTATGTTTGAAAAACTTCCATCTTAATTTTTTTTAATAAGCCGCAATTTGCAATTAACTCACCAAATGACCCATCTTTTACAGAGCTTCTATCAGTAACACCCTCTCTAACTGTATGTTGGTTGAACTCCATCCCACCCCACACTCTTATTTTAACAATATCTATCCATCTAACTATCTATGTTTATTAATAGTCAAAGGCAATAAAGGATGGGGAAAATAAGAATAGTCCGTTATAAACAAAATGGGATATCACCACAAGTAGCTATACTATTAAACCTATAGCTGAAGATAGACAGAGCAGAAAGAGGCTAATTTGGAATTCTGACTTTTAAAACTTTTTATATGTAACTCACTTTTTCCTGATTGAAACGATCTAAGTGAATTCAATGATTGACCATTTTTCTCTAGTTTCAAACTAAAGTTGATAGACCGACTGACGGACAGATCCTCTTATGGCGATTTTTTTTGTTATTTCGTCACCACCGATCAAGGCCAAAAGCCACTCAGGGATAAGGGTTAATGAGATGGATAGATTGTCATGTCTTTTTTTTTTTTTGAACTATTATTCACCTCAAATGAGGCATATTGCCACTGAGACGTGAAGGGGTTACTATGGTTATGTACCATATTTAAAAGGGCATCTTAAGTGGGGAGTTGTGCAACACGGTGTTTGTTCACATTGCATTTGAATTTCTGCATTACTGTGATTGGACAGGTGCTGGAGCTTGGTAGACAGTGTGGGACTTATTAGGTTCGAGATTCTTTTGACGAATTTAACAATATTATGAGAAAATTGAAAATGAATGGATAAAATTTGATTAAATATGAGGATCGCTTAATTTGTACGATTAGTGATGAAAATGCGAAACTGAAACTCGGCAGACAGACAGAGTTTCCTATCGAGATGTGTGGACACATGAAAAAATTAGATTTTCAAGAACCCGTTTTATTAAATGCGAGTTTCTATTGAGATTGAATTTCCCACAAACGAAAAAGCTTAGTCTAATTTGCTGTAAGGAATTGGAATCAAGTCTCAGATTTAGAATATTGATGCCAAATTTGATTTGTCAACAGACAAGTTCTCATTTGACGGTGTCAACATGCTAACTGCAGAATCAGGTTACTGGGTGAGATGTCAGAACGATTGATTCTGAGAAACTGCAGGCGGTTATTTCAAACAAAATTCATAGATAAAATGAACAGCTGCATAAGAATTTGGTTCTTCAGTTGTTTAGTTTTATGGCATATCAACCCGTTTCATGTCATTTAATTTAGAATCCAGTCATGTTGGTTGGATTTACTTGTTTCCCACAGCAGCCAGATGTGGCATAAGGGTAGAAAGTGGGGAAAATCAGCTTCCCCTCTTAGGGGCTACTCTGGTTAAGTACAAAAATAGCCGAGAACGGAAATGTGGGCATTCCCCCGGTAGGAGCGCCACAGGCTTTTGGCAATAAACCTACTCACCATTTGCACTAAATTGCTGCACTCACTGATGATATAATTTACTGTTACGTCTCTTTGTCCACAGAGTCTACATTTGCTGTTTACCTGAGTCTTGTCCATCTTGGCTTTTATATAGTTGGTTCTCATCGTGTTGTTCTGTCTGGCTACCAGTAGCGATTTTGTTTCTCTTTTCAAGTATTCTTTTCTTATATGTCAGTATTCCCTGATAGGGGCGCCCCAGGCGATCAGCAATACAGCAATAAACCAACCCTCCCTCCAGAAAGAGAGGGTAATTCGTGGGAGCGTGCACCTTCTAGGCGCAAACCCATCCATACCTCATTACTACAAAGGAAGGTCTGCTCATCAGCAAGGAAGTTTCCCTTTGCCAGAATGATATCAAATGCGTATTCTCGACTGGTTTGATCACAGCCGACCAACCAAGCATTCTGGATGCTGTTAACCCGGCGCTGGCATGTTGTTAAAAGTTTTAATGTTTGTAATATCTTTAAATATTAATTAATAGTGTCAATTTGTGTTTAGTTTTGTTATTTTGTTTTATGGCATATCCACTCTTTCTAGTTAATGTTGAATTTAGTCATTTTGGTAAACAGAATTATAGAGATGTGTCGTTCCAGTAGAAGCATTGGTGAGTTAGAAATATGAAAATAACTGAAATTAGAAGCATTTTCAAGATATTTTTTTGTTATACTTTAATCTGAAATTTTTCCCAATTAAAATATCATCTTCAGAGATGACCAGAATTGTGTCATATTGATTTATCTTTTTATTGTCGATTTTTTGTTGTAGCCCGCATGGTTGTTTCGGCAGTTACTAAATTCAAATCCTGGGTGTGTGAATGAGGAAGCATGAGGCAAAGGTTTTTATGTTTTAAGTTCTTAATATCTTCAAATATTATTAAATCATACAAATTATTACTGTTTTGGTATGTTTTTTCCCTAAGTGACAAGTCTCCACAGATTTCCAGTATTCTATGCTTATATCAATTATATATTTTGTTTCATTTTACTTCAGTCGAAGTTCTCAGAAATCAAGGGGCCCCTTCCTGGAGCTAACACTTGAGCTAACACTTGATAGATATTCAAATATTCCATTAAAGTTCTTCTTTACCTCTCAAACATTGAGTTAGTAAAGAAGTTAAGAACATTAATTTTCCTCTCCCCAATTGACCAGTTAACTAGGTTATAGTATATCTTTCTTGTGATCTCTTGGTCTTACCGGATTCCAAGAAAAGAATTCATCTTGTCTGGTAGAGTATCCAGCTAAGTGTTGTAACTTGAGGTTACATCACTTGGAGATGGTGCACCATTCCTCATATGAGCAAGTGTATAGCCGTGTCGAGAGGATCTTATTTGTTCTTCGAATACTGTTATTTTGAATATTTGGTCAGGGTTTCTTTGTAAGGTGAAGTATCCTCATATCAGGTTGTCCTGACAAACCCTTGTACAGAGAGATCTAAGACACTCAAGGATGGTGTCTAGTAGGTAATTCAAACTCTATTATATATATGTGTGTCTGTGTGTGTGTGCAATGCTGAAAACAAACAGAATAAATAAGAAATATCAAAAAAATGTTCAATACATAAAAATACAAAAGTTTTAAAAAATGACTATATAAATTAAAATAAATAGTAAATTCAAATAAATAATAAATGGAAGGCTTCACCACAAAGGATTCACCCGGCTATACTGGTTTTGTGAAACCCGGGTACATCTGCATATTTATTGGAACTTGGATTTATATATATACTAGAAGAATATCCATTCCAGGATGGATAAAATCAATTTCCCAAACAGAACAGTTTTGAACCACTTTTATGTCCCCTTGCTAAAATTCAAATCAAGATACAATGATACTAAATCTTATGTCTAGAATCCTTATTCCAATTTGGATCAAAATCCATTACATGATTTTGATTCTAGTAAATGTCGAAAATTTATGTACAAGATTCAATCTTAAACTAATTAACCGATCATTATGAATTTTAGAACATAACTACTAGGCGTAAGAAGTCATAATATAGGTTATATTTAGTTTAATTTAGCTTTATGCAAAGGGAATAAAACTTCAGGTACCCACCTCTGATTTTTGCGAAATTTTAACAATAAGTATTAGATATCAATAAATAGTTATCAAATTTCAGTTTTTTTGGTGTATTGTAAATGGGTTTGAGCAGACAAAATATTGACATAACCTCTCATTTGAAAATTCAAACATTTCAGATTTGCATTAAATTTGATCCATAGTCATTAGACACTAATTGAGCAAGATTCCTTTAATTTCAATTTCTTTTTAAGGTTTAACCTTAAAAAGAAATTGAAATTAAAGGAATCTTGCTCAATTAGTGTCTAATGACTATGGATCAAATTTAATGCAAATCTGAAATGTTTGAATTTTCAAATGAGAGGTTATGTCAATATTTTGTCTGCTCAAACCCATTTACAATACACCAAAAAAACTGAAATTTGATAACTATTTATTGATATCTAATACTTATTGTTAAAATTTCGCAAAAATCAGAGGTGGGTACCTGAAGTTTTATTCCCTTTGCATAAAGCTAAATTAAACTAAATATAACCTATATTATGACTTCTTACGCCTAGTAGTTATGTTCTAAAATTCATAATGATCGGTTAATTAGTTTAAGATTGAATCTTGTACATACAAATATGTAAACATTTGCACATACCTAACTTTATATATATATATATATATATGTCATCCACAAAAAGACTGTTTTGCTGTACCACAGCTCTTTATAATGGCTAGACATGCAAGTGCTTAAGGTTGGGATCGCACCCTCTAAATCAGGGGCGGGCAACCTTTTCAGAGTGAGGGCCAGATGAGACTTTTGGAAAGAGATCGCGGGCCGGAGTGAAAAACGAAATCTCAGAATTACTATATTTTGTTTACATGAATAAATTGTACAAAAATTGCATTGAACACTCTACACATCTGATATTTTTTCTCAAGAGACTTCTGTATGTGATGTTATAAAAGGCGCCAACAAAGAGCCATTTTGGAATCATAAAAAAGGGACGGGGGAAGTAGCAAGTTGATCCAGCATTCGTTTTGACACACCTCACATAAGTTCTATGTTTCATGCCCTTTCCTCGTCTCTCGTTTCATCTTTGCCTCTCTCTTTCTTTTTTCAAGGATTTGAAATTAATAGTTAAAGAAAAATGAAATATACATGCATCATCGCTCGCTGATATTTATACATTTTTATCCCACTGTAAATCTTAATTGAAACCTACTTTTATGTCTATGTCAGAAAATGATATGAGTTTTACTGGGAGGTCCGCGGGCCGAATTGCAATAATAAAGCCTAGCAGGGTGGCGGGCCGGACGCTAAGCCTTCACGGGCCGGATATGGCCCGCGGGCCGGAGGTTGCCCGCCCCTGCTCTAAATGGTAAAGTTTACAAAAAATAAAATAATGTGCCCATGTTACTCACCGGGTTTCTGAGAATATATATTCCAAAATTCATAATGATCCGTTCATTAGTTTAGGAGATTACCCGGTACACACACACACACACACACACATATATTTATGCAAACATTGTTAAAAATAACGAATTCGTCTGTTTAATTATATCTTTTATATTTAAAAAAATTTCTGATGATCTTTTTTGTATTAAAATCAAAAAAATTAATAAATGTTCCATAGGTTTCACGAACATTTTCGATTCTTCGTCGAATCATCCTCAGGTGTCAAAAGCAAATAAACAAATAGCTGGAGAAAAAAGAGAATTTTTTAAAAAATCGAAAACGTTCGTGAAACCTATGCGACATTTATTTATCTTTTTGATTTTAATACAAAAAAAACTATAAAAAAATTGAAAAAATAAAAAAAGCATAATTAAATAAACGAATCCTGTTATTTTTAACAATGTATGCATAAATGAGAAAATGCTGCCTAAATACACACACAATATATATATATATATATATATATATAGTCGGAGAGAGAGAGAAGAAGAAGAAGAAAAACTAAGTAGCAATATAAGTAGTTAGACTACACATCTAAAACGAGAATAGGTTTAAGGCTCCTGCAAGGTTCCGTAGTGTCACGGATCTAAGTGCTAAGTAATAATCAGTTCTAAGTGACAGTCTTATGCAAATCAGACTCCACTATAAAAGTTTTCACTTATGAAGAGAAGCTCTTTTTTGCTCTGCAGACATGACATGCGAAGCACCTCATTCTTTTTCCTGCTGGTAACACAATATATTAAATATTAAATTGTTTTCAATGTAAATGTGTAGTTAAAGCAGAATGAATTGTTTTGGACTATTAAAATAATTTAAGTGTTCCTCTTTATTGTCACATACTACTTTAAACTACTACTAAGCTCTACCCATGTATTGAGCATTGTTTAAGTAAATACTGAAACAAAAAATATATATATACATAATAAATTATTTTATAGTATAAGTATATATACGAAACTAAATTGTATTTTTTCAGGAGAAGTTTTTGCATAAGTATAAGTGAATACATGCATATATATATATATATATATATATATATATATATATATATGGCGTTCTTTGCCACTTTTAGCATTTATTGCTCTTTCATTTGTCATATATATATATATATATATATATATATATATTTATCATATATATATTTATCATATATATATATATATATATACATATATATATATATATTTATCATATATATATTTATCATATATATATATATATACATATATTTATCATATATATATATATATATATTTATCATATGTATATATATATATATATATATTTATCATATATATATATATATATATATATATTTATCATATATATATATATATATATATATATATATATTTATCATATATATATATATATATATATATATATATTTATCATATATATATATATATATATATATATATATATATATATATATATATATATGAATGATGATCGCCACTTCTCTACAAGATTGCAATGTCTGGTTGTGAGCATGCAGACCTGACTTATTTCTACAAGTCTTGCTTGTATGAACAACCGCACATGTCGTAATTTCTTTACCGCTGTGGGTCTTGTAGAGATATCTGTATATGTTGATGGCTATGCCGTGTTCTTGCAGAACACGCTCTCCTTCTGCGAAGCCTGGTTTCAGTGACAAGTTGAAGCAAGATAACTGAGAGATGATGTAGAACGCAGGTTCTATATCAGAGTTTCTATCTGCTAGATGGATGATCTAGCAAAATCTTTATATATATATATATATATATATATATATATATATATATATATATATATATGTTATCTTTGAAGTCAATTTCTAAAGGCCGTCCAACACATGCCAGCATATAAAACGAACCTTAAAGCGAATATAATGAGGATGATAATTCAACCTGATGAAAATTACTCAAGTGTGACTGACATACAAAGCCCCTTGTAGAGATGCGAGGACACACCTAAGAACGATGAATAGAATATATCCACGAATATCACAGAATTGGTAAAAATTCTTTGTCATCCTAAAAGTGGCATTTCTAACAGAGAATTTCCTGAGAGAAATTTCCTAAGACCATTCGCTTTCCAAGGATTCTTATGAATCATTTGGTCTTGTCAGCAGATTTCTTTCTTTATGAAAACTAATGAGATTATATCAGCGTTCTTCATCCATTAAAGAGATTTTCTCATACGTCATAAATCTTTCAACAATAATGATTCGTAAAAGACCGCAACACAATCAAAATTGATTTGCATCGCAAAAAAAACTACTTCCTGCAATGTTCATGACAAATAAGTTATTCTAGTGTCTTTGCAAAATGGTTCGAAAAAAACTGATTTCATGCGAGGGAAGATTTATTGACCAAATTCCAGTACGAGCAAAGAAATAAATATGCCAGCAAATCCATGTCAGATCAAAAAGGGATTTTTATGCATTTTAGTTTTGTGTTCGCTGAACTACAGTTTGTGAAATTCTATGAAATATGACTTTAACGAACTGTTATTGTTAAATAATGAATAGAAATGTTATTCGAAAGGCAACAATCATCTCTGTTTTCTTTTTTAAAGATCTAGATTTTGTATGTTCGGTTGAAAATATCATTTTATAAATCGTTTTTAAGGTTCATGCACTTATTGCATCACTCCAACTGATGTTTTTGCTCTTAAATCTTGAATAAGGAGAATATTAGGTTGGTAAGAAAATAATGTCGGTTATTCAAATGCTTCGTTATTTCCATGGAAGGTGCTCGACTTAGCTCCAATCTTTGGTGTCTCCTTGTGAAACATTCACAGCAAGAACTCGTCTTTCTACCAAAATGAAAAAAGACTTTTCTTTTCTCTCTCCATCTGCATAGTGTCAGGTGGAATTTCCAAGGACAAAGCTTATTTGCAAAGACTTCCCAGTTGTGGAGCACAATACTGCAAGACTGCTTCCCTGCTGTACTGTGATCTTCAAATTCAATGCCAGCCTCTTGTCATAACTGCACTACACACATTTCTTGCCATTAACCAATGTTGGTACTTCCATAATGTTCCTCATGTTTCGGCTGGCAATCATTTCAGTCTCATTTACCCTTATCCTCAACTGGCTCTTAGCCTAGATAAGTAGCGACCCAATAGTAAAAAAAAAAATCATTTTAAACTCAACTTTATTAATAACAAAAAATCATTAATATGAATATATTTTCTTGCATGCAAAATTAAGTTTTTTTTTTAATTCCAGTAGCATGAAATCTCATCTTTAACGCTAAAATATTATTTTGGATGACTTTTTGTTGGTGAAGATTTTGTTGGTGAAGATTTTCTCCTGTAAAATATTGTTGTAGTTAGTGACTAAAATATTCTCAAAATACTGTAGACGAGACAGAATGTTAGGGCTAAAATTTCTGCCATGTGAAATACGTTGTGGAACATTGTTATGTAGTAAAAGTGGGCCTTTTCTGCTCCCCATGCCAGACATATACACCACAATTTTCGGTGCACTTTGCAACCACGATATTGCCACGTAACTGTAGTAAATTACTCTGTTCTGTACACGACCAAACATTCACTTTTTTATGCTTATGGGATTTTAGTATAGAACTGTCAGATGACTTACACTAATTGTTCATCTAGTTAGCAAGCAGTGGTGTGTGGATCTGCTTAGACAACTAACGACGACGGCGACGACGACGTCCACTATTTATCATATTAAATATCTTCATCTTTATAACAATACTAGCAAAAAATACTAGGCTTGGAAGATGATATCATGGCGAACGAACATATGATACACTGACCCCCAAAGGAGGAGGTAATGACTGAAAGGATGATATCATGACGAACGAACATTCCCCCCCCCCCACACACACACCAAACAAAAGGAGGAGTTAATACTTGGGAAGATGATATCATAACAACAGAATAGATCGTACAATACTTCCCTCCATCCAAAAAAATAAAGGAAAAGGTCGTTTCTGGGAAGATGGTCTCATGACAACAGAACAGATACTACATTACCTCCTCCCCAAAAATGAATGTAATATATGGCGGGATTCGCCTCCCTCCTTTAAAAATGAGGAGGTAATTCTTGGGATGACGGTCTTATGACAACAGAACTGATACTACACTACCCACATCCATTTAAAGATAATAAAATAATAGATTAAATCAGGTTTTTGTTTTTATTCATTTAAAAATGTCCAGTCATAAAAACTTCTTTTTTTTATAGTTTCTTGGCATTTTGGCTAAGATCAAAGTGTAGTATCTATTCTCAGCATCCCAACAACATTAGACGTTTTTTTAGTGACGAAACGATTGTGTGCATATATAAAATATGACAAATGTATATTACAGAATGTTAATTTATTAGAAGCTGTTTAATAAATCCGTGCGTGGGTGTTTGCAAATTATTATATATACGGCATTACAAAATGTGATGTTGTATGATCGAATTAAACGTAAACCGTTAAATGTTAATATAGTTAAGATAGGTGAAAAAAACTTTGCCAGTTATTTATTTACATTATGTAAACCAACATTGTATTGTACGTTCGCTGACGGTCCCTTGGCCGAATGCATCGTTGATGTTGGAAGCTGCCTTTGATGCTTTATAACTAAATTTGAACTCATACAAGAACATTCTTAGCGTTTCGTTTCTTTCCCTATTTTTTCTATAATCTGATTTTACAACAACGTAACATTTAAAGTAAATTTAATAAGAGAGAAATGTTGAGGAACTGTTGCACTAAAATAGAATAAAATGTGACCCGTTGGTTCACCCATTGAGTTCAGGTTAATTTGTTTGAATCAGGGAAAAAGTGAGTTTGCAAATATAAACAATAAAGAGACAAAATCCCAAATTAGTCTCTTTCTGCTCGCTATATCTCCATCTCTCTCTTTCTTCAGTTGCAGGTTAAATAATATTATTAACCCTGGTGATATTTTCTATTGTTTATAATGGACTATCCCATCTTTTATTCTTTCCTTTCTTTATTACATTCGACTGTTAATAAACAGAGAGAAGGGGGGGGGGGAGAGAAGGATAGAGAGGGATGGAGGCAAGAGTGGTAGATACCGTATATGGTGTCAAACAGCATACAGTAAGAGAGGCTGAGAGGAATAGATAGAGGATTTGTGTTACTTGGTGAGTTAATTGCAAATTGCAACTAATTGTAATAATTAAAATGGAAGTTCTTTTCAAACATAACTCAATCCTAAAACTGAGGAATATTTTAGCATGTATTTTGTGTGATTAAAATATATAGGAAAAAAACATTAGGGGAACAAACGTTGATTAATTTGCTTTAGTATAATAATAGATATAACACATATTTCAAATTGAGTGGCACATTTGAATAAGACAGAAACTGACATTATTTTTTTACCCACCAATTATAATCTCATTGTCTATCTCAAAGACTGTATATGTTTGTATCTATACCCTTGTTTACCAAACACCACTTGGTTGCACCTTATCTAAACATCCCTTGATGTCCCCTTATTTGACATACAACGTTTGATTTGAAAGTCAATCGTTTTGTATCAGTTGGATTACTATTCTCATATTAGTTGTTATTCTCACAACGTTTCAGCCGATGTAACTTCTGTCCTTCTTCAGGTGCATCTTTTTGAACTTGGATATCTTTATGCAAACCTGGGAACTATATATATATATATGAAATATTAGTTATTAAAAATAACAAGCAATTTGAACGCCATACAATGCATTTAAGTTTTATTAACTTTTTTTTTTTTTTTTTCAATTGAATTTTCGAAGATATACTTCTTCATCAGAATTAAATAAAGATATATAAAAATACCTTTCATTTTTTTTTTTTTTTTCCTTTTAGATCTCATCTTGTTTTTTTTTTGGTGTTATCAGTTCGATGTAAATGAACGAATGAGAGTCTTTTTTTTTCCGGACGGCACGTGGCGGTGCAATTTGAATAATGTGGTTGTTGTCCTCGTTAGAAAGCATTGTTTATATAGGAAATATTAGTTATTAAAAATAACAAGCAATTTGAACGCCATACAATGCATTTAAGTTTTATTAACTTTTTTTTTTTTTTTTTTCAATTGAATTTTCGAAGATATACTTCTTCAAAAACTTAAATGCATTGTATGGCGTTCAAATTGCTTGTTATTTTTAATAACTAATATTTCCTATATAAACAATGCTTTCTAACGAGGACAACAACCACATTATATATATATATATATATATATATATATATATATATATATATATATATATATATATATATATATATATATATATATTCAGAAGATGAATGATGAAAATAAGAAGGTGTACAAATACAAAATTTATTAAAACATCAGAAGTTCAAAAGCAAGGAGTATCGTTATCCTTAATCCATAATAATTGTATTTGTACACCTTCTTATTTTCATCATTCATCTTCTGAATTTATTGCTCTATATTGAGCTTTCTGTTATCACGATAGATTAGCATTTAAGGATACATCATTTATCTTTAAATTCGTATTCAATGTTATATATATATATATATATATATATATATAGGTTCCCGAGTTTGAAAAGTTGTAAAGATGTGAGAAGTGGAGAGTGAGCTTGCATAATATCAGAAAACGTCTGACCTCTGAACAAAGAAAAAGTGACTTAAATGAATAGAAGAAGATGAGAATAGGAGTCCGAATAATCCAAATTATCAATTTACTTCTCAAAAATTCCGAAACATAAATCAATTTTTGGGTTGTTTAATTACAGATTTCTTGGTGTTCTTCCATCAAATAAGGATTACACTGAATACGATTTCAATGATTGACTTTTTAAAGATTTTCCATTACGATTGTTTAAAACTGTAATTTAATTCTAAAAGAAGGCACCATGTTTAAATTTTACAGCAAAATCAAATAAACACTGACTTTGTCGCCGTCCAATTCCAATTAAAAGTTTAGTTTTCTTTTGCACACAATTCTTTTTTCAATCAAAATAAAAAAAAAATAAACATATCAAAAGCGATTTTAAAAACTTTAATTACTATTCTTGAATTGCTTGGTTTGTGTGTGTGTGTGTGTGTTCTTTTTTGCTTTCTTCCTCATCATCATTATTAATATTAATAACGAGATAGGCTTGGAACCATAAAATAATCATCATCATCATATTCGGTTTAACGTCTGTTTGACATGCTGGTATATGTTGGACGGTTTTTAAATTGACTTCCCAACTAGCCTATCTCTGACCAAGACTTTATTTATCCCATTTTCTCTAAAATCCATCCTTATCTCTTCCTTCTATGATTTCCTTGGCCTTCCCCTGCCGACTGGCCCTGCTACTTTAACTGTTCTACATCTACTAACCTAAGACCTTTCATCCATTCTTTTAACATGGCCATATCATCCACGTTTCCTGTTCTACACACATCTCTTGATACTATCCAGCTTTTATCTTCCTCTAAATTCATCAGATCTAAGCCTTTCTTTAAGAATAATATTGCACATGCATCGTATCATTCTCATATAATTTCTCTCCATGCAACACACATCCTCAACCCTCACTCGCCAGATTTTACTTCCATACATCATCACCCTGCATGCACATGCTTGATAGAATCTTCCCTTGGTTGACAGTGAAATAAAAATAATACTTTTAAATTGTGTGATTGTGCGTTCCTTTTAAATGGGTTTCTTAAAAACTAGCAGAACAGGTTTATAACAGTGAGACACGATTGGAAGCTTTAATAAGTGCAAAATAGCAGACCTCAAAATACTTCAGAGCCATCAAAAGCATACTGGCATGATGAAAACTGCCTGAAAATAGATATTACACAACTGAAGTTATGGGTTCAGAAAAGTCTTGATTAAACGTCCTCGCCTACCACTTTAATTTGATAAATGAATAACTCAGAGAATTTGGAAGACATTATATATATATATATATATATATATATATATATATATATATATATATATATATTTCTCTCTTTGTTTCATTTTACTTCAGTCAAAGTTCTCAGAAATCAAGGGGCCCCTTCCTGGAGCTAACACTTAATCTCTATATGAGATACGTAGATATTTGAATATTCCATTAAAGTTCTCCTTTACCTCTCAAACGTTGAGTTAGTAAAGAAGTTAAGAATATTAATTTTCCTCTCCCCATCTTTATATCTTTCTTGTGGTCTCTTGGTCTTACCCGATTCCAGGACAAGAATTCATCTGGTTTGGTAGAGCATCCAGCTAAGTGTTGTTCCTTGAGGTAACGTCACCATGAGAAGGTATACCATTCCTCGTATGAGCTATTCTATAACTGTGTCGAAGGGATCTTATTTGGGTTTCGAATACTATGTTATTTTGAATATTTGGTCAGGGTTTACTTGTAGGAGTAAGTTTATGTATGCGGGGGGGGTGTATGTATTTATATATGTGTGAGTGTGCATATATATATATATATATATATATATATATATACCCTTTAACATTTTTATTCCCCACTTATGTTTTGGAAAAAGTTCACAACAACGTCCCTCTAAGTCGATGACCTCTTTAATTGCAAAGATGCTGGGATGGACATGACGAGTCACATGTAAACAATTCTTCAACTCATTGGCTACACTTTTTCCCCTGGGGCTAACACCCACCGTACACACACATATATCTCTCAATACATTGACAAAAGCCAAGAAACAGCCGAAAATTTTGTTCGTTTAGTAAAAAAAAAATTATTTAAAGGACATTTTGTATTCTATACATCAACAAATAAAAAATAAATAGAGAAAAGATATAAACATTTATATATTTTTTATATCATTTTTTATACACACACATTATATATATATATATATATATATATATATATATTCAGTCTGATGATTTCGATTGGGAATGAAGCACAGACATTTCTGTGTAGCTTACTTGCCATAAATATATTTTATACTATATCTCTATTTATATAAATTTAGGTATATGTATATGTTTATATATTTGTATATACAGGATTCATTCGTAAACTAATTAACCAATCATTATGAATTGGAATTACGTTTAAAAGTTAAATTCTTGATTTAGGAAGAGAGGAAATGTGTCTTGATGAAGGCGAATTGTGAATAAACATGTTTCTTAGTTTTGTTTAAATCGATATTTTTGGTATTGATAGCTTAATCTAGTTTTCAGTGTCTTCGATAGTTTTGTGTATCGCGAAAATAGAAAAGCAAATTCCATTAGTAAAGTAGTTTTGTTGTGTTTTCTTGATACCTCAGCAAGATGCTTAAACAGAATGTCTCTTTTTTTGTGTGTGTAATTCTACTTGTTTCTTAGGTGCGCCGCGTTTCAATCTCAGCTTCTATGTCAATGTATTTGATTCAGTCGTTAAAGCATTTTGTTTTCTTGTCTTTGTTCGCAATCACACAACTAACCTGCTGCTGGGAAGTTTTAAAAGGTCATAGGTTATTAGCAAGAAAACCAAAACTCGAAAAATTAAAGTCTCTGGTAGAAATGAGGAGCACGAGACCGTGAAGCTAAAATGCTTAACATACACGTTGACACATCCGCTCAAATGCCATCCTTGGAAGCGGTAATATAATTCACAATCAAAATTAGTACTTTTAATATTTTACCACCA
Organism: Sepiola atlantica; assembly: GCA_963556195.1. NCBI lineage: Eukaryota > Metazoa > Mollusca > Cephalopoda > Sepiida > Sepiolidae > Sepiola > Sepiola atlantica. The sequence goes on along the minus strand of OY744530.1, from coordinate 12,060,035 downwards.
GAAAATGAAGGTGTAGTTATTGTTTACTTATTGTTTACTTATTGTTTACTTATTGTTGCTGAATAAATTTGCATATTTACTTCTTTTCATACTTTAATTAAACCGAGAGGCCAACCGACCCCTAAACATCACGTTGTCTGGAATATAACTTGAGAATCACACAAACCCTGTATACCTTTGCGTAACCCTGGACCGCACCCTCTCATTCAGGGAACATGTAAAGAAGACTAAAATGAAAGTCAGCTCCCGGAAAAACATACTATGGAAATTGAACAACTCTAAATGGGGAGTCACAGCACACACACTAAAATGTACTGCCTTGGCCTTGTGCTATTTCTCTGCGGAGTATACTTGTCCTGTTTGAAAGAGATCAACGCATGCCAAAAACCTAGACTCAGCATTGAACAACACCTGTTGCTTGATCAATGGCTGCTTGAAGCCCACCAACCTGAACAGCCTGCATCTTCTCACTGGCATTGCCTCTTCAGATATGAGACGAGAAGTTGCCAGCCGAGTAGAGATCACAAAGGCTATCAGTGATGAACGCTATCTCCTCCATGGACGTGAACCAATGGTCCAACGACTAAAGTCAAGGAGAAGCTTCTTCAGCCATGTCAAACACCTAACAACATCTCAGGAAGAGACCAGACTACAGCTGTGGACTAGACGGCTAGAAGATACCCCCCTCATAATGACATGGGAATCCCTGCGTCTAGACGACCCCCTTCCAATTCAGAGGCACCCTGGCTCCAGTGGAAAACACTAAACTGCCTGAGAACGGGAATGGGGAGATCAAAAATTGCTATGAATAGATGCGGCTACAAAACTGACCCAACCATCTGTGAATGTAGAGAGGGGGACCATACGATGCAACATTGCCTGGTCTTCCCCTACTGCCCAACCGGTGTACTTTGTAAGATCTTGCAGAGTACAACACTATTAAAGGACTGTATAAAAATGTGGGAAATTGTCATATGACCACATGCTTCAAAGACACGCAAAGGAAATGAAGATACTTTAATTTATATATGTCATAGGTGGCAGATGTGATGAGCCAGAACCTGGATCGAATTGTGGAAATAGTCTTCACTTACCAGATCGCAAACATAAAAGAGCCTATTGTGAGAAAGAACAAGTGCATGCCAGAACGAAAGTATTTATGTATATTAACCATGTACAACTGGTGTGCTTTGCTATCCATAAAAGTCAGGTTTAACAGAAGTCGCCACAAACTGTTTTAGCACTTAAAGGGCTAAGATCATTGAGTGATAGAGATCAGTATTGAAAACGGTGTAACTGAAGAAAAGTATACCATGTACTGCCGTTCCAGCGGTGAGCACATTATTCTTGAGACCAGTATTGAAAACGGTGTTGTTCGTGAAAAGTCTATTATGTGATAAAGATCTAGTATCATGTTGCATTGAATACGGTGTCACTTGAGCAAAGTATACTACGTAACAAAGTTCCAGGGGCAAGCACGTTGTTTCCATCAACAGAGACCATCTTTCGCTCTTTTTCTTTTCTTACCTTTTCTAATATATTCATTTTAAGATTGGATTGCAAACAAATCATTTTTATGTTTTTAACTTTTCAACTTAAAATAGTTAGTGTTCATTTTTTTGTAAGAAATAAATACAAGTAGTTATTAATTTTTAGTTGAAACCCTGTTATTCTAAGACCACATTTATAGATGTTTTAGAAAGACGTGAAATTTGAGTGCAGTGTCATGCTAAACCCGTTCCTTTCAATTTCCAGCATAATTAAGGTGCCAAATCTGCACACGTTTTTTTTAATGGTTCTTGTGAAAGAAATATAGATTTTTCAATTTTTTATTCTAATACCTTTTAAACTGCAAAATTCTTTGATTTTTAAATTTCACAGCAAAAAAAGTATAGTTTTATTAGATTCAATTATTTTTATTTTCCAAACAAATACATAATTTTAACCATCCGGCGTTGTCCGGAATGCAATAATATTAGTTTTTAATTTTTATTTGTAAACACATTTTTAAACTTAAGGTAGACAACTTCTATTATATTCTTCAATTTAAAATAAGTAATCTCTTGCTGATTTTTATTTTTAAGTGATTATTGAAAAATGTTTCATATTAGCAGTCGTCTGGACGGGATTAAGTCATTTAAAAAATAAATTGTAGCTGAGTACATTATTATCTTGTCAATAATACGGTATGACAAAAAAAAAATGAAAATTAGTCAGAAACAAAGTTTGATTTGTCAGCTTAAATGCTATTTGGGTCTGACTTTGAAAATTCAACAAGATAAATTACTATGTTAGATAATTTAGTAAAACCTGAGGTTTTATAGAGTGAAGAGGGATGAGAGATAAAAAGCTGTTATTGATCGATGATAGCCTAATTGAGGTGCTGAAGATAAACTTGGGCCTTTTATTTATTTTTTTTAAATTTGTAATTTTTAATATTTTATTGTTAAATCTTGACAGTGGTACACAGTCTGCTGAGTGCTATCTCTGTTTAGAATTGTAATATGAATATGACTCTCAGAATTTTGGTAAAAACTTGAAAGACGCTCTATGAGAATTCAAAAAAAGCTTCTTGGTACTAAACTTGGACCCCCCCCCCAAAAAAAAACGTTGAAAACTGTTTTTTTAAAATGAAACGATGCCAAAATACATTTTCAGAGAGTTTGGATTCTGACAGCGCTTCGTACCAATTGTCACACAGACAATCTTATATGGCACAAAATATTGTGGAGAATGGATGAGAGAAAGAAGTTTATGGACTTCTTTATAATGACCCCGACATGAAAAAAGCATCTTGTCCGATTTGGGGAGGGAATAAACTCTGAAAAACTCGATGCATTTTGATTACATATGAGTAGTTTTGTGCTGTTTTTTTTAAAGAAAAATGTTTAAAAAGGGGTAGTTTGTTTGAAGCATTGCTGGTAAATAAGTATATAGGTATTTGATAAATAATGCATCCTTTATATAACAGCCATCTTGGACGTTTCTTCACTGTAAGAGACGTTTATTTTTGTGAAGGGGATTTTCTCCCGAAATATCAAAATATTTTCCATCATCCCAAATTCTATTAACAGTACGTGGCAATAAAATTACTGAAACAATATGTGAAAGTTTACTGAAAAATAAATAGATAAACAGTTTGAAGAAAATATTGCATATATTGTCTTCAATTATTTGTTTGTCCATCTCCTCTTTCACTATACCGGCCTTTTCCGCATTGTATACAGACTTATTAAATACCTATATTAAAAAAAGAAACTACTTATTACATGATACGATCAGAGATGTCGCCATATTGTTTTTCATCTATATTAAAGAACACCAATATAAAACACTTACTATATATGACATGAGGTGAACGATAGATCGAAAATACGGTTCAGAAACCATCCAAACATCAAAATAGCGAGCTGTTTATGCTGCCATAGTTTAATTATACCATGTAACTTGACTTATCCGTGACCCGTTGGGCCATAACCACTACCACTATTTATTCTACTTTGATTTCATTCGAAAATTCATAAACTGTGATAACTGCTAAAATATTCTTCTTGCATAACTAAAAAGTAAGTCTCCTTACTTCGATATTATCCTCATGGATAATATGGAGGTAAAGAAACTTATTATTTTGCCATCTAATCTAACTACGTGTTTGTGGTGTGTACAGACACGTATGTAAATTAGATGCCAATGCTAAAAATAGAGACTAACTATTTTTCTAAATGCTCACAGAGACATTAAGAAATATTAGAGAGTGGGTGAATCAGCTTAAGTGAGAGGGTCGAGAGCAACACATACATAACTAAGGGAGAGATGGGTGATTAGTTCACTTAATTACAAATTACGATTAATTAGATCAATTAAAATATAATTTCTATTCAAACATATTCAATTCCAGTACTTAGTTATATTTTAGCATGTATCTTGTGTGCTCAAAGAAATAGGAAACAAACATCAACTGACTTTTAGTATAATAATAAATAAGTTACATTAAAATGTTATAAATCACAAGAACTCCTTATCTGTCAGCAATTTTACAGTAAGAATCCAAAAACCTAACACATATACCCTAAAGTAATTGGAGATATACAAAGAGCAGGTTATTTCATTTGTTGTTTTGTTTTATGGCATATCAGCAATTTTCAAGTTATTTAATGATGAATCCAGTCCTTATTTACTTGCCTCCCCACGAGGGCAGAGTTAAACACAGAGTCGGTTTTTAAAGTGGAGAAAATCCTATGACAAACTTATCAAGCCAAATAACCCTAACCCAAAGTCCAATCATAGAAGTTGTAACCGAAAATCTTTTTGACAGAAGAGTATTTCTCTACTCTATCATTATTTTTATGGTAGGTGCTCGACTGAGCTCCAATCTATGGTCCTCCCCTTGTAAAACATTTACAATAAAAACTCATCTGTCTACAACCACTTTAACTAATTTTCCTTTCTTCCTCTGTGTACCTAAAACTAAACTGAACTTTCACGAGAAAAGTTTCTTCTGTAGAACACAATACTACAGGGCTGCTCCTAACCCGACTACAACATGATCGTTTTCAAGTCCAATGTTAACAAATTCTTGTTGAGCCGAGCTTTAAAATAATAAAATTCTGCCTAGTCTCACCCATCGTTACCAACCCTCACGGTGTTGTCTCACTGTCCACCTGACAAACTCGTTATTCCTTATCCTCGAGTGGCCTTTGGGACTTGATAAGTGGTGACTCGTTAGTACATAAAAAAGTCATTTTGGTAACAGTTTTTATACTTCAAGTTTTTAATATCTTCAAATATTCATGCTGTAAATGAATGTTTTGTATATTAATTTATTTTATCGATGTATATTTTGTAAATAAGTAGGTTTTAAACGACAGATTTCGCTGAACCTTCACATGGAACTTTGGCAGGTGTTATCACTCTGGCTTAGAGTTGATCTGGGAGTTCGGGTAACTAAAGAGATGAATTCCCCCCCCCCTCCCCCTGCCCCCCCCCCCCCAAAAAAAACTTGCAAATTGGGACCTCATCAATGAATGCAGTTTTGTGTCATACCCATACAGGTACTGCCACTTCAGGTCAAAGTGGACCTGTGAGTTGGTCACCATCTCTCCAAAAGCTCCCAAATTTGGGTCTAACCTGAGAGTGGACTTTAACCTTTTCATGCATAATGTTTTTCCGCAACAACAAACAGCAAAGTTGTCATAAATTATCATGAATTTTGAATGGACCAATTATATTTGTTTTCGTGAGAGACGGGAACATTGAGAAATTAGTTTTGCCTTGAAGGCACGTGGTTCAAGAAAAAGGTAGATCAGGTATGTAGAATGTCTGTAAAAAAAAATCATGCATGAAAAGATCAACATAGAAACATGCAGATCGGCTAATAAAGTAGTACCAACATTTTAATCTAAAGTGAATAGGAGTCAAGTAGTGATATAACAAACAGGAAGTCGCAGCGAATAGTGAAACGTGGCAAAAAGAAAGACTATTCACTTTCTTTCTTTGGTTCTATCTGTGAGACGATGCAGACGTGTTTCTGAATGACTTCTCCCCTCTCCCTATATAAAAAGGAAGGCATGTCGAGAAAGACTTGTAATATACCGGTTTCAATAATTATCTGCAGAAGAAATGCAAAAAAGAACAAATGAACTAATAAACGGAAAAAAGCAAAAACAAAACAAAAAAACAAATGTTGTTTATTTGATGCAGACTACGACGTCATGCCGACCCGCTGGAAACACGTATCCCTACCACTGCTACTTCCTTATTTGTGCCGTGTTATAGTAAACCCCTTATCATCGAGTGGTTTTTGGCTTTGATAGATGGTAACTCATTAGTAAAAAATGTCTATTAACCCTTTCATATTAATATTGTTTCGAGAAATTAGTTACAAGCCTTTTCGGAAGTCGGCTCAACTTGAAAGCACATGGTTCAAGAACAAGTTAGATCAGATGCATAGAATTTCTGTAAAAAATCATGCCTGAAGGGGTTAAGGTTATACAAAGAGCAGAGAGTGTGTGTTTGGCACAATACACTGAACAAATCTCTGGATCCTAAAAATGGTAAAATAAAATTGCGTACAACTGACACATCGATTTTCGTATTCCTTCGCTGAATGAGCATGAAAGATTTATTTAAAGTTTGATATTGCTTTTTGCAACCATTCTATCTGCAGTCTGATGCGAAACAGTGTTCGTTCGAGTGGCAGATGATAAAGGGTTAAAGTTCTGGCGAATGTTCAGTCGTTGCCAATTGGCTGCTGGCATTTAATGTACAAAGATGGGAAAAGGAGACTTTTCCAAGATCTGCTAATTCTTTGAAAGGTTCCGGTTCTACTGGGGATAATGAACCTCTTTTGGAAGTGTGATGGATACAGCACAAGAGAATCAATCAACCCCCAGGGGACAAAATACAGCATACAAACAGAAGACAGAAAACGAAATGGTGTGGCGTCTGAACTGGGATTCAAAAAAGACCACAAAGAGACAGAAATAAGTATAAACACAGATAAATAGAAGAATTCATAAATAAATAAATAAATGAAGAAATAAAAATAAACTTTACAATCACCTTCTTATTTTTTAAATTGTTCAATTTTTTAAGTGAATATTCGAATAAGCATAGACTCGAAGAATCTTAGGATCTCAATGCCTTCAGATCGCAGAGTGACAAAAAAAAATGCCACTCATAGAATCGTTAATAAAATTAACAATCTTTTCTGTAATCAAACCATATTCGGTACAAATACACTTCAGTCTATGTCTGACTTGCCCACCAAGTTTCAATTATAAATGCCCAACAGTCTTTATTCTATATTCTTGAACCCTAGGTGTCTAGTACGTTACTAACACTCTGTGGATCTTGTTTGTTATCTTGTGTGTCTTGGAGATAGAGAGAAAGAGAGAGAGATTTATATGACAAATACTAACCCAACGAGTCACGAGGGGTTTAATACTTACTACTTTTTTTTTCATATAAGATTGATGGGACCTTCTGCCATTACTAACCAGCAGAACGTTATCACTATTGACAAGGGAAGAGTCTATCAGGCACGTATGCACAGTGCGATGATGTATGGAAGTGAAACCTAGCCGAGGAGAGTTGAGGACATGCGTTGCATGGAGAGAATTATATGAGAAAGATACAATGGATGTGTAATGTGAGTCTTAAAGACAGGCTTAGATCTGATGACCTCAGAAGGAGATTAAATCTGGAGAGTATAGGCGGATATGTGTTGAACTAGAGACTTTGTTGGTTTGGTCACGTTGAAAGGATGAATGAGAATTCTTGGGTTACTTACTGTAGAACAGTTGAAGTAGCAGAATCAGTTGGCTGGGAAAGACAAAGAAAAACATGGTCGGAAGTGATAATAATTGACTTGAGAGAAAGAAGGATAAATAAAGATAACTTAGCTTGGAAGTCAATTTCAAAAAGCCGTCCATCCAACACATGCCAGTAAAACGGACATTAAACCGCATATGATGATTGATGAAAACAAAAATCTCCAAAAAGAAAAAAAATACATTTTCTAAATACAATCGTACTCGTTCATAACTTAGAAAAACAGCAGCAGCAGCTTAACTTATCTCCTCCACTTTCAATGTTAAAGGTCAAAAACTAAGTGTGACAGACGGAACTTCCTTACTGGCCCATGGACATAGGCAATTATGAAGTTGCAACGTCCACATCTGAAATGATGAGTTCTATTTTAATCCAGTTATCCTTATCTGCGTGTGTGCATTCGATTCGAATGTGAATTAGTCTTTTCCTTGACTGTCTCATCATATTAAAATACTGTTTCATTACAAACCCCTTTTCTGCTTTACCACTTCTCGTCTGTGCAGTCGCCATCAAGCCTTACCCCCCCCCCCCGACTTATTTTCTACTGACCCAACTGTCTGATTACATGGCCATGTTTATCACAGTAATCAAGGACCACTTGTCTTACACTTGAACAACCTCCTCCGGGATATTAATCGCGTTTTGTGCATTCATCCATCGTTTACCTGTCTACTTAATAAGTTGCCCAAAGATATTGAAGATTGTCTTGACACACCGAATGATACACACGCATCACAATTGATATTTAGTCTGTTGGTTCAGCAACTTAATTACTTGTCACAGATGGAGTTAAATGGCCATCACTTGACCAGATGAACAACTATGAGTGGATTACTGACCACTGATGATCAAATGCAAAACCGGCTCTAGCAGAACGGAAAGATATAAATGAGAAATTTATTAGCTTTTCTCAAATACGGTGCTGGGGGGAGGATCTCCGTTTGCAGTGGAAAAACCATCTCTGATGGAATTAGAAGTATTTATTGCTATCATTACTGATACTCATCAAGTATCTATCGATATACTACTAAACTTCCCATCTGTGGAACACATTACCATGAGACTACTTCCCTACAAACTACAACATGGTCATCTTCAAGTCCAATGTCAACAAATATTATTCCAGCTTTCTTATTAGGTAATCAAATTCTGTCCATTCTATTCAGCATTTTCAATCCTCTCATAGTATTGTTCATCATTCAACTGATAATCTCATAAACGGTTATCCTCGAGTGGCTTTAGACCTTCGTATGTGGTGAATCATTAGTATATAGAATATATATATATGTACTACTAAAACTCTGTGCATCTTGATTGATTGTCATCATGCACACTGGATAGCAAATAATCAAAATAGAGGAAGAGAGAAGGAGGAAGAGAAGAGGAAAATGGATGATCTTATAAACAAGGAATCGTAGCTTTTGGCAACTGCCAGTATCAGCCCTGTTTGGCCATCTCTTTGGTTGTCGTCCTTTTGATCTTTCTTCAATGAAATCTTTTTTATATGATTTCTTTACATAGTCGGAGTTCGGTAGCCAGGAAACATGTCCAAATCACGTTATTTTCTTTTTTTGAATGTTGATGGATCAGTTAATGATACACTTCTGTCGATAAATAGATATAACAAATACTGATCAAACGGGTCACCGGTAGTCTAGTATACTGCTAAGACTCTGATGGCTTTGAATTTCATACAATCCTCATATGTTGTTTAAAATTGAAGTTCTAATTTAAGCACCCCACTCTATATCAAAACAAACATGTCATTGCAAAATTTTAAAAATCAAACCTAAAAAACATCTTCACCTCTGCCCTTGAGGCTCGCATTCACTAATATCCGGGGACTTAGAACCAACATCAACGACATATAAACTTTTCTCCTGACAAAAATCCCGGATATCCTAGCACTAAGTGAAACGAACCTTCAATCCTCAACCTCCTCTCCCCACTTTGACATGACTGACTACCTTCCACTCTACTGTAAAACTCCAACAAACATATGCATGGGCTAGGAGTTTATGTTCGGAATACCCTCCCCCTGACTAGAGAACATAGGTTAGAATCAGATGACCAAGCCTACATGTGCTTTAGATCGACTTTACACCACAGCATTAGTTGCTTATATTTCTTATACCGTTCAACTTCAACTCAAGACTGTACCCTGCTAAACTCTGTCTCTGATAACATAGATAGAGCACTCTCACTGGACCTGAATGCCCAAATACATGTATTTGAGGATTTTAATGTACACCACAGTGACTGGTTGGGATTCTCCAGCGTTACTGATGCAGCTGGTAACTCTACGCATAATTTCTCCTTAGCTTACTTCCTTTCACAGACTGTCGCTTTCTCGACCCGCATCCCTGATCGAGTAGACCAGCAAGTCTCACTTCTAGACATGTTCTTGACCTCAATGCCCGAGGCTTGTGTGACAAAAGCCCATAAGCTGCTGTGGAATGCTGATCACATTGTAGTAATGATTTATAGCACCCTAAAAACTCATCCAAAAGGTGATGAGGCATTGCTCAAAACAACGAGATACTACGGGCAGGCTGATTTTGAATCCATCAGAGATCACATCAGCCCTATAAAGGGAAACCTTCTCACTCCCTGCTGATCAGTGTGCAAATGAGTTAACCGAATGGGTCAAAGCAGGAATAGAAGCCTATACCCCCATGCGAAAATTCTTCAGCAAACCCCACTCTCTTTAATGGTTCACTTCGAAATGTGCAGTTGCCATTGTTGAGAGGCAGCAAGCATTCCGAGAATTCGGCCGACATGAGTCAACTGCGAATAGACAGAAATTTATAGAGTCAAGAAATAATTGTAAGGCAGTGATAGGTGAAGCAAAGAGAAGATATACAGAGATAACCAAAAAACGCATTCAGTCACATAAACTAGGTACTCGCGATTTTTGGAAATTCTATAATAGTGTGGTGAACAATGGTCAATCAACGATTCCCCCACTATCAAACCACAATGATGTTGTTTGCACGGCAACTGACAAGGCTGAACAACTTGCCCAGTGTTTTGCCTTAAACCCCACTTTGAACTCAGCAAACCACCTCCTCCCTAAATTCCCATTGCGGACCGAAGCCACACTTGATCACCTGGTTATAAACCCATCCCAAGTCAGGGATATCATAAAAAACCTTGACACTTCCAAAGCTTGTGGGTCTGATCTTATACCTGTAATATTAATAAAGAAATGCACTGCAGAACTGGCCCTATCTTCTCCAAACTCGACAACAAATACCTAGCTTAATCTTGCTTCCCCGATAGCTGTAAAATTACCTCTGTGGTACCAATCTTCAAGAATTCTGGGGATAGAACTGAACCTCAGAACTACTGCCTAATCAGTCTACTCCCGATCTTTGCTAAAATCTATGAATCCTTAATAAATCTAGCGATAGTCCGGCACTTAGTTAATGCTAAACTTCTTTCTGACTGCCAGTATGGATTTTGAGAAGCATGATCTACTGCGAATATCCTAACGGTCATCTCCGAATGCATATAACATACACTGGACAATGCAGGTGAAGCAAGGGCAGTAACGCTTGATATAACCACAGCCTTTGACAAGGTATGGCATAAAGGTCTTCTCAAAAAGATTTGCTCATATAGTATTACTGGACTAATATTTAATATAATTAGATCCTTCCTAATCAAAAGAAAGATCCAGGTTGTCCTCAATGGCTGTTCATCAAAGCAACATCACATAAATGCTGATGTACCCCAGGGATCCATCCTCGGACCTTTGTTGTTCCTGATTTTCATAAACGACCTCCCTGATGACATCGAGTCTGAGATAGGTATATTTGCTGACGACACCACGATCTACTCTCGTCATGTGGGCAAAAAGGATGCGTACATATCCGAGGCAATGGCTGAATCCTTAGAAAATGACCTCCAGGCTGTAGTGGATTGGGGTCATAAATGGTTGGTAACTTTTAAAGCCGCAAAGACAAAGCACCTTTCCTTCAATAACTACAAGAAACCTCTTCAACCACCGATTGTCATGGCAAATAACACCCTACCTGAGAGTTCAACATTCAAACTCCTTGGCCTAACATTCACAGGTAACATGAATTGGAACAATACATTGAAGTCATTGTCAAGGCTCAGAAAAGAAGGTAGGCTGCTTCTACTGTGCTAGTAAACTTCTCACACCTGACATTATCCTATATCTCTACAACGCCACCATCCGCCCATGCACAGAATATTGTTGTCACATCTGGGCTGGTGCATCATCCACTAGTTTCTCCCTCCTAGACAAGGTCCAAAAAAGAGTTGCCAACTTAATAGGTCCCTCACTGTCCACCAAGCTCCAGCCCCTGTCCCATCGCCGCAATGTTGCATCCTTGTGTTTGTTTTACAAATACTTTAATGGATTGTGCTCTAATGAACTGGCTGCTCTGGTGCCCCTTCGACGAAAATACACTAGACCAACCGACAATCAGCAAAATCCCATCTATTCACTGTGGATGTCCCCAGATGCCAGAGAACCTTTTACTTTAATAGCTTCTTTCCTCATGCTGCCGGCCTCTGAAATTCCGTCCCTGCCTCCTGTTTCTCCTAATTCTCAGTAGCCCTTCACGTCTACAGTGGCGGCCTGCCTTGTTTGGGGTGAAATATGTTTTTAAAAAAATAAGCATAAATACAATAATTAGTTTTACGGTTTTATTTACGCTAGCACATAATAATATTGTAATTGATTTATTGTATACTAGCAGAACTACCCAGCGTTGTGCGAGGCAAAGGTGTAACATATTTCTATCAAAACTTCCCGTATTCCCCCTCCCTCTCCCCACTTTCTCTTTCTTCTCCATCCAACCTATTCCTCTCTCTCTGGACATTCACACACACACTTTTATAGATTCCTTGAGGAAGGAGTCGGCGTAAGGGAAATAACTCTTTGAAAAACAATCAGAGTTACTTCCCTTTAATTAGTGGCTGAAAAACAGCTTCCACACCGACGAAATCTGCACCAGTTTAAGATCAAAGAATTAATAGTTTTTTCTAAATTTTAAATATTATTCAACCGGGACAACGCCGATATAGAAAATAACAACTTTGTTGGTGTTTGTATTGCAGGTTTAGAGTTTTAGCTGTGCATACACACAGACAACTGCCCTTTATATAATAGACTAGCAGGGGTACCAGGCGTAGCCCGGGAACAAAAAAAAATAGAAGCGGTTAAAAAGTGTGTGTAACATCTTTATATTAAAACTTCTATCTCTCTCTCTTACCCTCACCCCCGTTTTCCTCCTCTCCACCCGCTCTTTCTTCTCCGCCCAGGCCATTCCTTTCTCCTCACACACTTTTATAGTTAAGTCGAGGAATGGGTCGTTGTAAGGGAAATAACTCGTAGCAGAAGTCAAAACAAATTCTTAAATGTGATTAGTGGCGGAAGTGGAGGGCGATTATGTGTCTCCCTAAAATAATTATTGTAGAATGTAAAGTGGGGATTAGTTTTGCATATAAATCTGACGTAAGATGATCTCCCATTTCTAGGCCATTGTAACATATTAGGAATAGATTATTAACCAATTTTTGTTTCTTGCTATGGGAGATAAATTCTGTGCATTTTACTTTTTAAGACGATTTCGTGCGGTGTTACGATTTTGCCAGTCGGAATTAGGGTTAGAGATAAAAAAAAAATTAGTTAACTTCCCTAAAATGTTAGAGTGGCTGTAAATGTTTTGATTTTTTGGGATATTATATTTCTTTTGTACTGAAATTCGTTTTTTTTTCTCAAGTTTACATGCATAATACTAAATGGATTGTAACTCTAAATGATGCCTTATTTAATAATATTTAACGAAAACAACAACATGAAACCAATCTTAATGCCTATACATAACCTGCCAGAAGGTAAACTGCATAAAGACCCTATTTTTATGAAAACAAATGTGCAATTAGTGTTAAATACAGAAAAAATTAAAAGAAAACATCACAACATGAAGGTATGGGGTAGGGCTTATGCGAAAGTCGCCTCGACTTGCAGTTTGTACAAATTACTACATTAAAGTAGAGTAAGATGTTTACACATTTCTAGTAAACTCACCATTTGGTGTAATGGTTAAAGTCACTGACTAAAGATCATTAGATTTAGGGTTCCATCCCACTTCCCATTCTTTTGGTTTTGTCAGTTTCCGAAATATTAACCAGTAACAAATTTGTTTGTTTAGCGAAGTTAGCATTTTTTTACTAAGAAGAAAATTTTGTTTGTAAATGAATAGTGTTTTACCAACAACCAAGAAAAATAAAACTACTTAGTAATTAAAACAAAATGATTACTTTATACCAGAATTTTTTTACGAACGTATGTTTTGTAAAAGAATTTCATCAAGTGTTTATTCTGTTTTCGAAGGAGGCAGATAACTTGATTCAGTGAAAAGCCTGTAGAAACATGTTAGCTTTTAGATCTGTACAATTACGAAGAGAAAAAGAGATAAGATAAAACTACTTTGATTAAAGTTTATATTTTTTATTAATTAAAACAAAATGATTTTTTTTTACAAAGAAGGAAGGTTTTTTTTTCCCACGAAGAACGAACTTATGTTTTTAAATGGATACGCTTTAAATATAAACGTAAATACGTTTTCTGAATAAAGAAAAGCAATATTTGTTGGAAAGATAATGTGTTGTATTCCCTCAGAAAAAGAACCGTTTAGTTTGCCACAAAGAAAGTTATAAACAATGGTTAATGTAAAAAAAAAGGATACACACAAGCCATGACAAAAATTGAATATAAATGGTATAGTTCTCCAGTCTTTAAACCGGTAAGCTGTCTAACTCTGCCCTCACTGAGAGGCAAGAAAAACTTTGATTTAAGGTTGCCTTAGTCTATAAAGATTTCTCATTTACTGACCTTGATTAAAAATGCAGCAAAATTATTTTTAATTGCGAGCTTTTTTTGGCGAATGAAGTGCCGGTGAGCAACGAAGAAAGGTCACTATGAATTTTGCTTGTTAACTTCCAGTATGATGTCTACGCATGCGCGTTGTGCTAAAAACAAAAGATTTGCCACCCCCTATGACAAATTCTGTGTCAGTTCTATATGAAGGAATTAATGTTTTTCCCCAATCTTTTGATATTATATGGCTGAAAGATGGCCAATTTCGAAAATACCAACTTTATGGGTATTTGTTGCTTATTTTTCAAGTCTTAGCTGGACATACGCACATAATACACACATATACACATACAACAACCCATTATATAGGAGATAAGTTGCTATTTTACTGAAGGAAAATTGTGGTTTCATAGTTTTCTCACAGGTATTGATGTATAAATGACGCCAATAGAGCCAGTAGTACTCTAACTCGCCACAGCCAATTTCATAGGCCTATTACACATCACTGTTACCGGTAAGAAAAAGAAAAAGCGAAAAGAAAATTTCTTGAGTGCAGAAACCAACTGACATAACGAGATGACACCAACCAATCACAGTTAAACTAGAATAGAATAACACCACGTAACCCTAACCCTAACAACTAGAAACACAGAAGGAATATTACACGATAAACCATGGGACGGGCATGAAGAATACTGGAATCAGGCAGAGGCTTGTTGCCACTCAAATTCTAGGGAAAGACCAATGACCTATATCAGCGAGAAATCAATGTTAAACAGCTGTTGCAAGAATGCAAAGTGATTTACACCAGTTATTGAAAGAAACGAAGAGTGCTAGAAAGATTGGGTTGACTTGTTCTGACTCAGACTCAGGGAAAACCATTGAACGATCATTGGTAATGACTCATGTGAGAACTCCTAAGAAGTAAATAATAACTCACTGAACCTGTGAAATCTTTCACAGATCAATTAAAATAGTTTTTCTAAAATGATGGGACCTCAAAAAGTTTTACTTCACATTTCTGATAAGTTATTTTCAAAATATGACCCTTTCCCTCTGTCTCTATTTATTTACTTCCCCACGAGGGCAGAGTTTGACACAAGGTCGGTTTTTAGTATGGGTAAAATTCAGCTCTTCAAAAAGGAACCCTGTAGATTGAGACTAAAATAAGCACTGTTTCAGTCTAGAAGAAATCTATTCTTCGCTGACCGAGGACAGAACAGATACTACACTTTGATCTTCCTGTCCTCATTCTATCATTTACAAACCACATCTATTTCTTAATAATATGAAATTACTCCAAACTTTTTAACGTAATAATTTGACTTAACATAAAGATTTTTAAAGATTCATCTGTATTTCTAAATGCTTTAAATTGTTGACGTCATAAAAATATGAAACAGTTCATTAGAAGCTTCAGGTATATCATAGATGCAGAGCGTCACATGCATAGGTAGGTAGAGAAGTAGATGTACGGTACTAGCATATTTATAAATATATCGAATATTGAAATGATACTAAGAATTTTCAAAAGTAATTACAGCATCGTTATTTTTAGAATCATATATTTTTCTCTAGAATATCAAATGATTTAATTAGTCTTAGACAGACCTTCTAAATTATTTAGACTAAAGTGGGTCAAGTCCTAACCAAACAGAAACTTCACTGCTTTTTTAGAACATAACTGCCTGGTATTAATTTCTTCACTTTCTGATAAAGCAGTGATCAAATATTTTGAAGATGCTAATTCTGTTCCTTTTGATATGTGAATGCTTAAAGATATGACAATATTTGCACAGCTATTAGTCAAGATCTTAGAACATCATATGATCTGAGAACAGGTGATCAAAAGCTGCTTTGGTCAGATGGGGCTACAAAACCAACCCAAACATCTGCGAATGTGGATAGGGGGGGCGATATGATGCAACACTGCCTTTTGTGCCCTCTACTAGCAAACCAGTGCAGCTTAAACAACATCTCAGGAAGAAATCAGACTACAGTTGTGGACCAAGGGGATAGAGAATGCGCCTCCCCTCTCTTCTTAACATGGTCTCTCTATTTCTGAAGCCTTCCGTTCAGAAATTTTGTTGATCCAGTGGAGGATATCCAACCACCTGAGAACAGGAACGGGATGATCAAAAGCTAGTATGATCAGATGGGACTACAAAACCAACCAAAACATCTCAAAATATGGAGAAGAGGACTGTACAAGGCAGCACTGCATCGTTTGCCCTCTATTACCCAACCAGTACACCTCAAAAGATTTGGCATAGTTCAAGGACTGTGTAAAGAGATGGGAAACCGTTGTATAACCATATGCTCTGAAAACACGAAAAGAAGAGTGAGAGAAAGAGAGGTAGGAAAGAGAGAGACAAGATCTTTCTCTTAAATCCAGTGGACTATATGAGAACGAGTTTAACTAGTTTAGTTATGGTTTCACAAAAATGATAATTGTTGTTTTAATTGTGCTGTTATCACCTGCAGGTTTTTCAACAAATTAGAATAACTGATGAAACATCTGAGGCAATTTCAAAGAAAATTCTTCCATATTCATCAAAATTTGATTTCTGTTTGAATGCATCCTTTCATACATAGAAGACGGTGGCTAGGTGGTTAACGATGTGGACTGAAAACCTGGGTGTGCCAGGTTCGAATCCAGTTCGTTGCACATAAACATTCTCATCAAAACCCACACTTGCCCATTATATAGGAGATAAGTTGCTATTTTACTGAAGGAAAATTGTGGTTTTATAGTTTTCTCACAGGTATTGGTGTATAAATGACGCCAATAGAGCCAGTAGTACTCTAACTCGCCACAGCCAATTTCATAGGCCTATTACACATCACTTGAATGAAGAGGAGGTAAATAAAATTCATAGAAGACACTTTGTCTATCAGTCAGTAGGTCAATCACTAAACATGCAAATTGAATGGACGCATCTTGTATCAGATGTGTCCAAGAATATCTATCAGAGGATCTGTCTATCAGTTGGTCAGTCACACTTAAGGTTGAAATAGAATTTTCGTTAGTCTGTCATACTTAAGTTTTATATATGTATATATATTATTATGTATTATATTATGTATATATATATATATATGAGTTAGGTATTTTTTTATGCTGAAAAATTAACATTTAATAAAAAAATAACTTTTCAGCACTTAAAAAAAATAGGTATTATATTATAGTGTAATTAAGTATACTTTGATTTCCAGAAATAGAGTGGATTCCCTCGTTGCTCAGTATAATTCAGGGGAGATAACTTGGATATAATTCAAGGAAGATCACCCCTAATGACTCAGCAAAGGTGAGGATGGAGTTAACATCAGAAACTAGTATAAGCTGGTTTATGAATCACACTGAACCTGTGCTCTTGCATTAACCTTCTGGTGTTTATTTTCTTGTGCACCTTCATGTCTTTATTGTATAGGGACGGCATTTCTGTGATCGGAGATGTTCTTTCCTGATGTATTACTCATCTGAACATCTGCTGTTTTTTCCACAGCTTTTGACCCAGATTATTATTGTTCCACAATATTGTACAAATACAGAAAATGAGATAATGGATTCTTTGCCAGAAAGGATAAGGGCTCGTGGCGCAATGGATAATGGCATTGAATGGCAATCAGTTTTAAGTGATAGTCTTCTGGAGGTTGAAGGTTCAATCTTCACTACAGCCGATAATAACTAAGAATAGAATAAAAATTATTTACTACTTCTACCCGGTCATGACTGACGGAACGAGAACAATCTACTTCCATGGATTAAATAAAGGGTTCAGTTGGAAATTCTGTAGTTTTCCCAAATTTGACATAAAGATTCTCGAATTTGAAATGAAGCACTTGAAGAAGGTCGGGGGTTACATCGGCCGAAACGTTTTGAAAATAACAACTAAGATGAGAACAGTAATCCAAATAATCCATCCTCATCTAAAAAATTCCAAAACATGATAAGGAAGATATCGCGAAGATACAAAATGAAGTGTGAGAGAGAAAGAGACGAAGTCAGAGATTAGGGATAATCTATTTTATTTCATTTCTACAGCTACTTACAGCTGCCTCCTTTTCATTGAATGATGGAGTAGCGTGATCTTTTTAAACACTGTATCTCAATGAAAGATGCAGAGATTTTTCAAAATATTTAAAGCAGTAATATTTTATATATTAAAATCTTGTTTTTAATTTTGTTTTCTTCAAGATTTAATTATCGGCCAACAAATGTTAAGTCAGTAATTATTAAAGTTCTGTCAAAAAATCAATTACTAGAAATTCAAAACATGAACAGCCATGTTCTGGTGGAAACTCGTTACTTCTGACATGTGAAAATGAAAAGAAAATTAAAGTAAGTCTTCTTGTGTTAATATTTCCGAACACCTGCATTTGAACTTCGTTACTTTCATTGTGAATAGCGGTATTTATCAGAATCACAAGATACAGATCCGTTAATAAGTATATAATGCATATATAAACCATTATACACAACCAGTTGGACGCCGATGTTAATTTATAAAAATGTTTTTTTAAAAAGGGAGACAGTCAGAAAAAACATAAGAGCGACGAACTACTTGTGTACGCATAAGAGACAGATAGATAGACATATAGATAGATAGCGTGTCTCACTGCACCCAGCCACATTGTGTGCATTTCCCTCCCATTGAGGACAGCACCTAGACACGTCATGCGTATGTAAGTCATATGGTTTTCCGACTTCCGTCAGAGGGTCACCTCTAACCCTTAAGTGTCACTCAAACTTTTCCATTCAAACACGGTTCTCGTTATGTAACACTCTCCTCCTTCGCCTGCACAGCATCTCTGATCATAGCAGCTCATGTATCATGGTCCTGCATAAGTTCCGCGAGATGGCAAGCCAGTCCTTATTCCATTGACGAAACCACAAACTTGCAGGCCAGAGATTTTGCCAAGGTACTTCTTGATGGTAATTGCCCAGGTTTTCAGTGACACATCAATGCATTTGTTTTGCCAGTTGGGTCGTGTAGGCTGATGAGCAGCATGACCAAACTACTGAAGAGGTCAGTGCAAAAGAGAATGCAGATTCAGTTATTGATACATCCAGGTTACTGACACTCGATCAATGCAACAGCAGTGTAGGGAGAGAGTCGTTGTCGAATACTTCGAGCTTTTGTTGGTTGGCAAAACTCATTGGTTTCAGAGCCATAGAGACGAAGGAGCTAGAAGGTCGCCTGGTAGATACACACTTTGATGGCCAACAACATTTTTCTCTTGTCCACGAAGGATTGCCGCAGCCATGTGAAAGCAGATCTTGCGGCAACGATATTGTGTTCAGCTTCAGCCATGCCTTGATCAGACCACTGTGGAGCTGAGGTAAACAAAGGTCTCCATATCCATTACCCAGCATGATCGATCGTCCATCAGACATTGGAATAAGTGATGATATAACATTGGATTTAGCTGTGTTTATTCGCGAGTCCACCATGGCCAAAGCGGAATGGATCTTCTCGAGTGCAAATTGAACCTTGTAAACTGTTGAACCCAAATTAACAATATCATCGAGATAAACCAGGTGAACTCAATATCCCATACAAGTTAACACACATGAAATGAACTATTACGACCATGAATCGTCAAGTTTGTTATTCAATCAACAAACGTCATCTTTTATAATGTTATCCAAAAGTATTTAATAATGACTCGAACGGTCAATGTACAAATCTAAAAGGGTTTATTACTGTAAATGAATAAGGCACTAGGTAGTTACGAAGTGGGTGATAATATATATGCACAACAGCCAGGCTGTATTTGTACTACTGTTGTATTCCTCATGACTAGCATCGTTGTTGTGGACATGCTACTCGGAATAGTTCATTGTATTAGGAAAAAGGGGTGTCAATACTTTCTCTGGAAAAGCATCTAAAGGATTAACCTCTATTATGATTGAACGTTTTCAACTTTCTGTTGGTCACTTATAGGCTCCCAAATGACACAATAGAATTTCATAAAATTTAACATGAAGCATTCTTGAAGAGTCGAATTGTGTCAAGTTGGATAACTAGCTTGTAATATATACAAGGAATGGCTCGGCTGTACTCATACTGTCCTCAAGGCTCATATGGTGTGACCAATAGATTCCCTCAAACATCCTAAGTGCTATGCTGTTAAGGCAGTTGAGTCTAGCCATCAAAGTGTCATTTTGCTGCCAGAGCTCAGGCCTATATGGGAGCATAAAAAGTGCTATAAATCTAGAACTTCTTTTTTCTGGGGATATGATGTCACAGAGATTGCATATAACACTCATTGCAAATGGTTCATTGAGTGGTTTGGATTGTCTGTTTTATGGCATATCAACCCTTTCTCGATGAGTTAATATTGAAACAATACCTATTGCAAAATGTTCGTTTATTGGCTTGCTTTGTCTGTTTATGGCATATCAACCTTTTTAGGGTACCTTAATTATAAAACCGGCTCATTTGGCATAGTGGTTAGAGTGTTTGCTAATGAGTTGGGAGACCAAGGTTCAATCCTCAGTCGAGTACCAAAGACTCAAAAATTATGCCCCCTTACTAAACACTCTGCAAAATAAGGTGAAGGATCAAGGGTAAGTGGAGTAATACTAGGAAAGGAGTGGCACTCTTCCTCACACTTTGCTGTAGTTGCTAATAAAAAAGGAACTTCGAGTCGCCCTCGACTATGGTTGACTATTTTACTTTTACTTTTTAATATTCTCTTTCTTTCTCGGCTGACTTCCTGGAGTGAAGTCACCCTCCTTTCCGGCTCCTACCGGAACCCAAATACGTCGACTGTAAGTAGACCCTTTTCTGTATTTAACACAACTCCTTTATTTGAGTAACAACTATGTGCATTCAATTGTTTGGGGACTTATAGTAAATGTTTATTTCTTTATTCTTGATCATGCCAACGTTTGTCAAAACAAACGTTAAATAAATGCATATGAGTTTTAAGTCACTATTTCGTGTGTTCCTTATTTATCGATGCACACGTGCATTATCATGACTGTTTGTGTTTTCCCTGGTAACGCGACCTGTTTTCCTGTAGACTGAAAATGTGAACCATTCAACCGAACAGGAGAATCAATTAAAGCAATAAAATAAATAAGCATGAAAAAACATTAATTAATAAATAAATAAAAATAAAGCATTACAATTTCTGCTGATCAAATTCTTTTGCTACGGCATTAACATTTATTTATAACAGTAACTGTTGGATTTTCTCTTTTGAAATCAGAAAGAACGTTTGTTTTTTGGAGAAGGGGATACTTTCTCCCGAAATATTGAACTATTCTCCATCATCCCAGATTCTATTTACAGTAAGTGAAAGATTTACTGAAAAATAAATAAGTCTTTTGAATAAAAATATTGCATATATTGTCTTAATTTATTTGTTTTTGTTAATTCCTATTTAACCGTTGTGACTTCCACCACATTTTAAAGAGAATTATTAAATATCAATATACTGATAATTAATTCCGTTTCGGCACACAGGAGGTCAAGCTGACATGCGAGTACACTAAGCTGACCCTGATCAAACCTTGCCATTACTTGACCAATATTTTACATAATTTCATATCTGACTAACTCTCTTGCTCTCAATTAAAATAAGTTTTTGAAGTCGACTTTTTGGTTTAAAAATTTCCTCTTTTTATATTCTAATTTTACAATTTTAAGAAATTGGATTTATCGTGTTTTGTATTCAAACTCTTCATATGTTATAAGACTTTTGCCAGGAAGTCTTTGAAAGCTTACAATTTAACTTCATTCACAAATCATATGACCACACATTAACTGAAGTTAAATGATGGCATAAAAAGGAAGTTTCTTTTTCTTTGAATGTTGAAAATGTCGTTTTATTGTTGAATGTGTCACTTTTAGCAAATTATTATGAGAAGCTGCTTGTAGGTGCGACGATTCTAAAAATGCAGAATTAATCTTCAAAGACCGCTGCCATTAAAATTTCAAATGTGCTACTGGCTTAATCGTATTGAGAAGCACATTTTTACTTTCGATTTTCGAAAAATATTCAAGTGACAAAAGAATGTGTTGGATTTTCAAAGACTTCCATTATTGAACTTCCTTTGAATGCGCTTTTAAGTAACAGGTAAACAAGAATTGGTGCATTTTTAACATGTGCTCATTCAATCTGCGCGGTTAGCGATGAAAATGATATTTCAAACTTAAGCATGACAGACGAACGAAAATGCTATTTCAAACTTTAGCATGATAGAAAAATAAAAATGCTATTCCAAAATTCAGCATGACAGACGAACGAAAATGCTATTTCAAATTTTAGCATGATAGAAAAATAAAAATGCTATTTCAAAATTCAGCATGATAGAAAAACAAGAATGCTATTTCAAACTGGTGTGTCAGAGCAAAGAAATCACCTTTTAAAAATAACTTCAAAACATTTGAGTGAATCCCAACTACATTTTATCCACGGCTTAAAATCTTAAAATCGACAAACCAATTTGTATACAGCTTGATCGCATAGTTTTAAAAATATAAAGATTTATATTATTTGGACTACTGCTCTCATCTTGGATGTTATTCTCACAACGTTTTGGCCGATGTAACCCCCTGACATTCTTAAGGTCTCTTCGAACTTGGGAATTTTTATGTTAAACTCAGGAATTTATAAGGAATTTCGAACAAAACTCTTTATTAAATCCACAGGAGTAGCTTGCTCTCATTCCATCAGCTATGACCGGGTAGAAGTCTTAAATAATTCATAATCATATTCGTAGTATCGCCCATACTGAGGATTGAACCTTATCAGCTGATATAAACGAAGAAGAGGACAGCTGGGAAACAGAAGAAGCGATTTGCATTGCAGAGAGAAAGTGGTGGTACTGAACATCGGTTGGAAGTTGGATTAATGTAAAAACTTTCTTTTTTATTTAAAATTATTTTATGGCACAGTTAGGCAACATATACTTATGTTGTATATTTCTGCTGTGCTTCAAATAATGACGACGAACACGTATGTATAAAAATATAATAGTCTATCTTTATTGTTTGAGTGTGTCGAACGAGTATTGTCATGAAGGGTGGAGGGTGCACGAGAGTTATGAAAGTTGATCTCTTGAATTTGCTAGCCAGCCGCTTTCTGATGATCTCAATTCGAGCCGGTTAATATAACATTATATAATTAATATAACATTTTTGCTCATCCATGCATCTTCAACTGCAACAGCCATTGCAGGATTTTACCTATGCACTCAATGTAGCCATGCTCCCTACGAGACGTGGCTTCCAGCGAGGCAATGTCTATTTAGCAAACCAATGTATTTCATCCAGTGCACCTGCAGGTGTCTTTACAGGTGTTTGGGTGTCAATCAGCCGGATGTTATTCTTCAAATCAAGTGTTATCTCCGGTACCCTAGAGACGGATATTCAGCACTTGTTGCAAGTAAGCTACACAGAAACGATTGTGTTTCATTTCCATGGGAAATCATCAGGCTATATATATATATATATATATATATATATATATATATATATATATATATATATAATCTTTCGCTTGGCCCGAGGTGCCTTCTAGTCGCAAATTCAATTTCGGACGAGCACTGATTATTTGAAGACTCAATTAGTCAAACACTAACGTTTGCCCAAGAAGAAAGCCTTATTAGTCAAGAAGCTGCAAGAGAGAGAGAGGGAGAAATAGAGAGAGAGAAAGAAAAAGAGAGAGAGAAATAAAGAAAGAGAGAGAATGAGAGAGAGAAAGAAAGAGAGAAAGAAAGAGAGAGAGAGAAAGAAAGAGAGAGAGAGAGAGACGGAGGGGGCGAGGTAGAGAAAGGGTGCCGGTTGGAAAGAAATGAGAATTAGAAATAAGCAATAAAAAGTACAAATTACAATCTTAATATACTCGAAGAATATCTGTCCCAGGACAAGTAAAATTAATTTTCTTAACAGAATAGTTTTGCACCACTCTTATGTCCCCTTACGAAGATTAAAATCAATATATAATAATATTAAACCATATGTCTAGAATCCTTATTCCAATTTTGATCAAAATCTATTACAGAATTTTGATTCTAGAAAATATCTAAAATGTGTGGCTTAGGCTTAAGCTTAAGCGGTCTTAAGAAGAAATTGAAATTCAAGGAACCTTTCTTAATTAGTATATATGGATCAAATTCAATGGAAATCTGAAATATTTAAATTTTCAAATGGGTGGATGTACCCATATTATGGCCCCTAAAACCCCTTTAAAATATTCCATAGAAACTGAAAATTTGAAAATATTTATTTTTTGATATCTAATACTTATTGTTTAAATTTCACAA
Source organism: Sepiola atlantica (assembly GCA_963556195.1). Classification (NCBI taxonomy): domain Eukaryota; kingdom Metazoa; phylum Mollusca; class Cephalopoda; order Sepiida; family Sepiolidae; genus Sepiola; species Sepiola atlantica. Next base: position 12,035,562 of record OY744530.1, on the reverse strand, counting down.
AAGTTGGTGGAATCTGAATGTTCACAAAGAGCTTCTACTACTTTTTTATTCCTTTGCATAAAACTAAATTAAACTAACTATATCCCACATTACCACTTCTTATGATCAGCAGCTGTGTTCCCAAATTCATAATGATCGGTTAAGTAGTTTAGGAGTGAATCCTGTAATACAACTATATAAGCATACACACATACCCAACTTTATATAAATAAGGATAATAGCTTCCATATAAACCGTGATCATTAAATGTTATAAAGTTAAGCTTGTCTTAAAAAACTTTATGAAAGAAATATGATCTGACACACTCGATCGATTTAGATTCGTTTATTTGTTAATTATCAATGGTGAAATGTTAAAAGGGCTGCTAAGAAAACCTCATAAATGCAGCCTACATCCGCACTTCATGTCAGTCAACCATTTGGTTTGAACTTTATTCTTTTATTTATTTTTTCCCGCCTTTTTTTCTGAATGGTTGACGAAAGAAGAGCAAAAAGAAAAAAGAGTTAAATAAGACGGATTTAGTTTCTAAATCTTTCGATTCATCAACGGACCTAAAATACACGAACAATTTAAACAATTTAAAATCATTTACTCGCGTTCGTTTCTCCGCGCTTATTTACATTCAAATCTTTTCAATTCCACTTTAATAGTGCGCTGACATGACACACTGTTAAGAAAGCCGGACGCTCTAATCTTTCGCTTGGCCCGAGGTGCCTTCTAGTCGCAAATTCAATTTCGGACGAGCACTGATTATTTGAAGACTCAATTAGTCAAACACTAACGTTTGCCCAAGAAGAAAGCCTTATTAGTCAAGAAGCTGCAAGAGAGAGAAAGAGAGATAGCAGAAAGAAAGAGAGAGAGAAAAGAAAGAGATAGAAGGAGAGAAAGAAAGAAAGAAAGAGAGAGAAGGAGAGAGAAAGAAAGAAAGAGACGGAGGGGGGGGGGGCGAGGTAGAGAAAGGGCGCCGGTTGGAAAGAAATGAGAATTAGAAATAAGCAATAAAAATTACAAATTACAATCTTAAATGAAGATTTGATCTGTTTATTTTTATTTTACTTCAACAAATAAATAGAAGGCGATTTAGTTCCATGCCAGAAAATAAAATTAAAAAATAAATAAATGATAAATTAAAAAAGTAATTGTAAAAATATCAGGAAAACGATTAAGACAAATGTGTAAACTTATTTTGAATTCAAATATTGGATGCCCTTGTGCCAGACATATGTGTTACTTTAAGATTTACCCAACGTTGCCTGGGTATAAAATATGTTTCACATGACTAAATAAACTTAGAAAAAGTATGGGTTAAGATGGTCTGAGTGATCTCCCTTGTATTAATCCGAGTTTTCTCCTCAGAATTATTCTTGTCAATGTTAAAGAGATTGTGCTCTCCGACCCTGAAGTAAAAAATCTTATTCCACCTACGTGACAAATATAGAATGAGATAGTATCAATTTTTCTTGCTGGTGCTTCAAGGTGAGCATGCCTTCCCAAACCCTAGCATGGTCACGTTTTCTGATAGCAGTCGCCCAAACTTCCAGAACATAACAAAGAATAAAATGTTTAATAATACATTATTTACTTATACATTATTCATGTATATTCTCTATTTACTACGACCTGACAACGCATATGTCTTTCTTATTGTATTGGGACATTAATGTATTCTTTCCTTGGTACTAATATCTTTTATTCCTTTGTATATAATATCATGTTAAGTATTACAATACATATTTGTTCTCATCTTCAACAAACTGTTTATGTGATAATAAATGTGTATATATGTAAATCCAACTCGTTTTTCATTATCGTCCTTTTCCTCATTCTTATCGAGGATAACACACCACACAAGATGGCGACCCCGTGTTCAAGAAAGATATACTCAAACACATAGTTGCTAAAAACGTAACAGTTAGTATATATAAAATATTCTTTAGTTTTTAAAAACGGTTTCCAGTATTAAATGACCGTAAAGGTTGATATGCTGTTAAACAAGATAATCCAACCTTTTATTATACATTGTTATAATAGAAAACAAACATTAAAATCTGGTGTAAACATTCGCAGGAACCTGCTAATTCCAAATATGCCATTGGGTTTGCTCAGAGATCAACGATTGACCACTGAAGTGTGAACAGACTAACAAACATAAATACATATTGTAACTAATTACTTCCTCCGTAAAGAAAACCTGATGTTTATTAAGTTGAGTGATCAAATTGCTTGTTCCCTTTGAAATATCAAAAATATATTGTTATGGGCAACACTCAGTCTAAAGTTACAGGAATTTATGATGTATTCAAACCGGCCAGTGATGTTTTGAATAAAATAATCTATATAATAATACGCAAAAGTTAATTTTATGTTTGTACGTACGTTATTACCCTCCACTCTTTTTTTAAAATGATTGGATTGCCCGATCGCCAAAGATGCAATGCAAAAGAAGTAATTTAAAAAATTTCATCTGATGCAGATGTGTATCGAATGTGAAATTCGAACTAAAATACATATTTTGGCCTAGGATCAAAGTGTAGTATCTGTTCTGTCCAAAGATGGTACAATAATATCGTGGAATCTGCGTTGGTGCCAGTCATCCATAAAATGGAAATATGTCACAAACTATTGCAAGAGTTTTGGAGATAGACTCCCATATGCAGATATATTCCCAAACTACATAAACCAAAGTGGTTAGATAAGTATGTTTTACTTTGAACAACGGTAGTACAATAATATTGTGGGGTCTGTGTTTGCACCGGACATCCATAGAATGGAAATATGTCGCACACTCTTTTCAAACATGGCAGTAATATACAATGGATGAAGGATAAAACAGTGGAATTTCCACGGGTCTGCATAATAATAATATGCTTATATTTTCGTTTGTACATACTTTACCATGTACACCCAGTTTTAAAAACTGAGATTGCCGATCGCCTAAGATGAAAGTAATTGTTCATTATTTGGTGTCACTGCCTACTAAAAATTTACCTTTTACCTATTTTAAAATGAATTGTTCCCAAATCGATTAATACGTCACAAATAGAATTCTTTTTTCGTCATTTACTTAAAAGTGACATTAGCTTTAATTATTTAAAGGCTATTTACCTGACAATTAGTAAGAAAACGATTCTTTATTTGTAAGAGATTTTAATTGTTACAAAAAATATATAAATTAGAAGGTTCGTTTTATTTATTTTAAAATATTTAACTGACGAGTATTTTTTTCATGGTAAGAAGAAAGAGATGACATTCGGTAAGGAATCATGAAATTTTCATTGGGTCCCGCTAGTAAAATATTTTCATTGGGTCCCGCTAGTTAAAAATTTTCATTAGGGCCCGCTAGTTAAACATTTTCATTGGGTCCTGCTAGTTAAAAATATTCATTGGGTCTCGCTAGTTAAAAATTTTCATTGGGTCCCGCTAGTTAAAAATATTCATTGGGTCCCGCTAGTTAAAAATTTTAATTGGGTCAGGCTAGTTAAAAATTTTAATTGGGTCACGCTAGTTAAAAATTTTCATTGGGTCTTGCTAGTTAAAAATTTTCATTGGGTCCCGCTAGTTAAAAATTTTCATTGGGTCTCGCTAGTTAAAAATTTTCATTGGGTCTCGCTAGTTAAAAATTTTAATTGGGTCCCGCTAGTTAAAAATATTCATTGGGTCCCGCTAGTTAAAAATATTCATTGGGTCCCGCTAGTTAAAAATTTTCATTGGGTCCCGCTAGTTAAAAATATTCATTGGGTCCCGCTAGTTAAAAATATTCATTGGGTCCCGCTAGTTAAAAATATTCATTGGGTCCCGCTAGTTAAAAATTTTCATTGGGTCCCGCTAGTTAAAAATATTCATTGGGTCCCGCTAGTTAAAAATATTCATTGGGTCCCGCTAGTTAAAAATATATTGTCTGACAAGACAAGAACAATCTACTCGTGTGGATTAAATAAAGGATTAGTTCGAAATTCTGTATAGGTTGCCAAGTTTGACATAAAGATTTCCATGTTCTAAAAGATGAACCTGAAGAAGGTCTGAGGTTACATCGGCCGAAACGTTGTGAAAATAACCAAGATGGGAATAGTAATCCGAACAATCCAAATTATGACTAATGGAGATCTGATATCCGTCAGTCTGAAGCCGAACCTATACTATTACTTCTGTTAATGTTCTATTGTACTATATTTTAATGCTCAATTAATGGGTGAGAATAATGTAGCATCTGTTGTCATGATAACACCTTCCCAGGCATTACCCTCTCTTCTTTTTTTTGGGGGGGGGGGTAGTTTAGTATCGGTTCCGTTATCATAAGACCATCTTCCTAGGCAGTATCTCCTCTTTTAAGGAGTAGTAGTGTAGTATATGTTTGTTCGTCATGATACCATCCTCTCACGCTAGCAAAAATATGTGACTGAGGATGGCATATATTTACTAGCAATACTAATACATAAACATACTATACTGATTCCATGTAGAGGTCCAGGCAGTGAATGTTTAATGTGTGAATACTCTCTTTTTTCAGACAGAAGTCAATTAATTTTTTATGGGCAATATGCTAGATTCTAAAATTAGTAATAGGTTGATGTTGGGGGTGGAGAGACTATTGTAGAATGAAAGAGTGAAGCAGAGAATGTCAATTGACAAGTCCTCATCCGTTTGACTTGATTCTGTCCATGGCTCAAAGATTTTAACCATTAATGGCTTAGTCAAGTGGATACTTTTGTTCAAACCTATCAATAAAAATAAACTTTAAAGAAAAACACAATAAAATGAGCTGAAACAAATGTATCAACATGAATTATCAATAACCCCCCCCCCCCACCAAAAAAAAACAACAAAATAAAACAAATAATATTTTAATTCCAATGCTATTTAATCTGCCAATAATAACTTGGTTGTTAAACACTTTATAGAAAATCATGAACATTTCCTGATCAATATTTAAACATAATAAAAACAAATAAAAGCGAATTTTTCTCTGTTAAATTTAAAGTTCAGTATAAAGAGATAGGTCGTTCATGGCAAAGCATTGATTGAAAAAGGCTTCTATTTTCAATTTTAATAATTTTAACCTAGCAATGCTTTGAAATGAACGACCCATCTCTTTAAAATACCAGCATGCCCCATTCTTCCTCGTTCAAGAAACAGAATTTAAATTTATAACCGCCAAGACAAAACCGCGGATAACACCCATTATTATACAGATATGAAAAAGTTTGTTTATTTAAATAAAAAATGACGTAATACTGCTCAACTCTGATGATAAAATTTTATTCCGAAATTAATAAGATTAAAGTAAAAAATGAATAATAAATTAATTTTGAATTGAAAAAGGCTTCTATTTTCAATTTTTATAATTAAAGTTTATTATTTTAATATTTTAAAGTTTGATATTTCCATATTCATTTTCGTGAATTCTTTTCAGTGTTGCTTCTTAATTGTTTTATTTTGCTATCTAATTTACATAGTGTGTTCATAAACACATATGGAAATAATGAGTCACCATAAGAATAATCTAGAAGTAAAGAGACTTATAATTAGTTATGCAATAAGAATCTCTTCACGGATATGTCGCAGTTTATGTGATAGTGATTATGTCGCAATAAGTCATGGATAATCTATAAATTTTCAACAAAAATGAATTGGTGTGTACATGGATCACTGTCCCTATAACCTGCTTTCACACTCTTCCTCATATAACCCATTCCACAACTTTTACTGCCTCGCCTATTCTCTGCATAATGCCGACTAAATCACTTTCATAAATAAGACCCGTAATGTCGTCGAAATATTTGGAATAATGAACACATTAAGTATGTTTTTGTCTTAATATTTCTACATAGTTTTTTCCTCGCTTTTAAATTCATTTCATATATACACCAATTCATATATATATATATAAATATATATATATATATATATATATATATATATATATATATATATATACATATACATATACATATATATATGTGAAGATAAAATATCATAAAATAAGAAGTAGTGAAGACAGAATGTATGAAAGACAGAATGGAAAAAACAATTAAGCAGAGGAAGAAAAACAAATTAGAGATTTGACTCTTTTTCTGCAGACATTAATCCGAATGAAACTGGTCAAATCTCCTGTTTGTCTTTTTTCTTCCTGTGTTTAATTGTTTTTCCATTCTGTTTTTCATACATATATATAATGAAGAAATACCAAATTTAGTCGTTTGCTAAACTGTATGTATTGAATTAAAAAGTGCTCAATAGTTGAGAAATAATTAAATTAAATACCAAATAAGATAGCTTTTTCTACCTCGATTTAAAAAATTAAGTATATCTTGTAAGATTACAGCATTTGCCATTGAAGAGAGAATATTGTCAAAATCTTGGTATTGTTGAAGTAAGCTATAAATTTATATTAATATTATTTCACAGTTTCTGTAATTGCTATGGTGTCGTACTTATAACAAACATTTGGACTCGTCCATTCTCAATAAATACTGGAAGCACAAACTCCAGCCCGTTCAGTCTCTCATTAACTTTGGTCTTTCATCTGTCAGGCTGAAATATTGGTCCTGGGTTGTCCTAGGCCTTGCCTCCCCTCTTTGGGGTGGAGTAAGTTTATTGCTTACTGCCTGAGGCGCCCTTACCGAGGAATGCTGATGGGGCTGCCCAGGCTTTTTTTGCTAGGCCAGAGTGTTCCTTCTTTAGAGGCGCTGGCTTGATCTCCCCACCTTCCCGATCTTGTGTCACATATTCCTGCGGTGGGAGGGAATTAAATACCGTTAAAGCCAACCCCAGTCCACTTCTCTTGTTTCTCTGTTGTATATATCTTTCTCCAATATATTTGTTTTACCTAAACCCCATGTCCGTGTTTTAATCTCGGCCCCTAAACAGGCGCACAACAGAAATTATATATATATATATATATATATATATATATATATATATATACATAGTAATCCAGGTAAAATAGACGTTCACAGAATAAAAATCCACAGAATTTCAACCAGGCTTATAAAAAAGTGGTCAATAGTAAATAGAGCTATTTATATAATTATTTTTATTCATAGAGACATGTCCCAAAAACTGCTCACTGGCATGTCGATGTTATCAATCAATAGTTATTAGAAACTAAGATCTCATCAGGCGGAAAAAATCTGATCTTTCACTCAGATGTTCATATTGGGAAAGCTACATGCCAGTGTAGCGGCTTTTTGTACATGTGTATATATATATATATATATATATATATATATATATATATATATATATATATATATAGTTTCATTGACAGATAGTAAATAAGAGAAAGTAGGTAAATACTAATACCGGCAGAATATATAAGTGTTGCTATTGTTTCAAGATAGTGTGCAACAATGTGTGCACCATGTGGGATCACATCTCTCAGAAATAACAACAGAATTTTGATCTGTGTGATGTGACCAAGTGCAAACATTGTTTGAGGTGCAGACTTACATTGGAAAAGTATATATGAATAACCCCAATGTACTTTTGTGTCACATTTGTGAGAAAGACGTTGACAGTCGGCAAGCACGAACGAACCGCATGTGACAGATGCCATACTTTTGCCAAATGTCTAACTTCTGATCATATATATATATATATATATATATATATATATATATATATATATATATATATATAAGGAACAAGAAGATAAAGATATAATGTATACATTTAAAATAGAACCTATTATGAAAAAGATTTAATGCTCAATATACGAGATAGAGCAATTATATAGACAAGTTAAAGGATGAGAATAAAAATTGTTAAAATATAAAATCTAGTACATCTTCAGTTATTATAAACAAGGGATTTATTTTTCCTCAAACCATGGCTTCTCAAAGAATTGAATTCTTATCATCAGAGGAATGCAGATAGATAAGTTGGTAAGAAAATAATCACGGTCAAAGTTTGAAAATATTAAAACGATAAAATATTATCTGAGAAAAATGTTAAATGTGGAAATATGTTGAGAGTGTCCAATGCAAGAGAAATAAAGTAAATGCCCATGAAAAAAAGTTCACTGTAAAATGCGTCACTGGAAAAAAAACAGCATCAGGTTCTATGGTATTTAATCCAAAGGCAATTGTAAAATCCATGGAGTTGAAGAAATCAAATCACCAAAATTAAAAATCCGGTTGTCTGGAAGTTGCATGTATATATATATATATATATATATATATATATATATATATATATATATATATATATAATATGTGTGCTTAATTACTTACATATTTTATTTATTATTTCAATTGACACTATACATAAGTTTGATCTTGCATCGATACCTTCGGTTTCACGGAAACACTGAATACTCAGCCTGCAGGGATAAAAATACTGAATGTAACCGATTCTTCATTCAACGTTTTGATAGTGTGTTACAACACACTATGTAGATAGTATCTTTAGCCCTGCTGCTGAGTTTCCAGTATTTCCATGAAACCGAAGGCATCGATGGAAGATCCAACTATGTATAGTGTCAACTGAAATAATAATAATGATTATATATATATATATACATATATATAGATATATAGGTATATATGTATGTATATATACATATATATAGATATATAGGTATATATGTATGTATATATACATACATATATATATACATACATATATAGGTATATATGTATGTATATATACATACATATATATATATACATACATATACATACATATATATGTTGGATAATGGCCCTGTGAGGCCGGACACATGTTGAAGTGGACGTATGTGTGAGCGATCGTTTGGTTTGGCTTGCGCGATTTATAAGTTGAAGCTCACAAACGTTGACAGAGCCACCACGTTGACAAGACGTCAGGTCAAGGTGCACTTGCGCATAGGGGTTCTGTGACGTCACGGGCTTTTGTGTGGAAAACAGTGTTTTGTCAGTCAGGTATTTGGAAGCAAGCCGAACAGACGTATTTTGGTCTCTCCCTTAACGGTTCTGAAACATCTCCATGGCCGACAGAAACTGACGCCTGAATAAAGCAATCAAAATTTAAAAGATAGTTTGCCTCCTGAATCGGTTATGAAGGTTTTGTTGCAGACACAGCGGACGGCGATGTTCACGGCAGTACAGAAGCGAAAGTAGAACTCAACCACTAGACGACATCGAGACGACACCCCTCCACGCGACAAGGAAGAGAAGGTATGAGAAATTAAAGTCTATGTAATATATCCCTTTTTGGTGTTAAAAATGACCAGTTGTTTAAGCATGAACATTTGAAACGAACTGAGGTTTCCACGGGTGCAGAAAGAAAGAAGAAAATAAAAAAAAGAATAATATAAATATGACAGCGTGCGGTCCAAAGAAGAGAAAAAAAAAGAAAAAGTAAAACGAACAGAAATAGATGATGGGAAGATCTGGACCAAGGCAGAGCGATGTAATGTGAGTACCTTCAGATTAAATTACTAAAAGAAAGAACATTTAAGAAAGAGACAGTAATAAAAGAAAAAAAAAGAAAGAACATTCATAATCACACACACACATGTATTAACTTTTGAAAAAAAAAACACGCATGTATTAAGTGAAGATAAAACAGATGTAATAGAATGATTTTAAAATAATTATAAACTGTTTACTGAGATTTAAAAAAATAAAAATAAAATAGACAGAGAAAAAGAAACGATAATTACACACACGCATGTATTAACTTTTGTAGAAAAAAAGAAAGAAAAAAGAAAGAAAAAAGAAAGACAAAAGAAAAAGAGAGTGACGAATTTTAACACATACACACACACTTTCTGTCCATGTTTAAAATATGCATTCTGTTGAGGGAGTGGGGGGAAGCATTTCTTGTATTGTTTTATGTTGTCGGCGATGGAGATGTTTTGCTCAATTTTGTTGTCTAGAATTTTTTAATTTAAATGTATCGTATCGAGGAAAAGACTCATTTGATTAATTTTCCTTGTTTTTTTGGTTTAGCCGGAAACATTGTATTAAAATAGTAGTATATAAAGAAAAAAACAGTAACTAATTAAAATTATGTGATGGTCGGCCAGGTTATTCAAATCAGAAAAAAAAGAAAGAAAAAGGTGGAGGATAGATCCGATTCTGGGTGTGCGTAGTTTTTTTTTTCTCTCTCTCGGAGAAGGGAGAGTGGTCAGAGGTTGATTGCGGAGACCCGGACAGTGGGTAACATTGGTGAGTTCTTGTGATGTTCCATAGTATGGATCAGCTCTATGTAGCTAACGAGGTGTATTCCAGCCGGTATGAACAGAGATTGTTTGCGGGGAGCGAATTGGAAGGTTGATGGAGATCCCTTCACATACGGAAAGGCTGATGGGAATAATGATGACAGAGTGGTCATTGTTGTTTAGTGGGCCGCTGGGGCCCACAAGAGCACTGCAGTGGTGTAACGGATCTGGATGATTGTGAAATTAGGTTTGTGTGAGTCAACTTGTTTCGGCCCAGGGCGGATTATCATGGTGCCAGAGCGATTAACATGTCGGAATTAGTTAGGAAAATTGGGTGGGATCAAGGTTCAATGAATTGGGCTCCTTAGAAGAAGGATATGAGAAAGGCGAGTCGCCGGCCCTGAAGTTATAGTGAGCCCCCTTGGAAG